>OY776111.1:431183864-432383864 GCA_963675035.1 Allygus modestus | reverse complement strand
TGTTAAGCAAATATTCGTTTGCTAGCGATATCGCAATATGGCGATAAGTCTCGCTATCAACAATTTTACTCACTGTCATTGTGTATTGTGAGTTGCAAGTTGCGTATCAGCAAGTATACTTTCTGGCATGGTTGGTTGGTCAGGTTGACAAGGGGCTTAATAGATTAAGGAGCTACGGAGGTACGGTAGGCCTACTCAGAACAGTACAGTCGGCACGACTCTTATTCGATAAATTGAGGTTAGGTGAGATGTAAACTACTCTCAAAGCGAGGTGTTAGTATGACAGAAGTTTAGTTTGGTTATGTTATTGTTGATAATAAAAAGTTGGCATCACTCACGTCTTCATATATGTGGAGGCAGACCGGAAACTACTTTATTTAAGCCCTGAATTGTTTACTTGAGCTAACAATAAAATTAAGTAGGTATTTGATTACAGGGTTCTTATGGAGTATACATGACCCCGACTATATTGAGTTAAATTTGCTATTTCTTAAAGATTTTTACCTCTAGAATCCAGAAATAACATTTATTTTGCACGGAAACCATTATTAATTATAGAAAATATTACTTAAAATTATTATTTTCGATGCAAGCAGACAATACTTACAAACCACAGATTAGAACACAACTTTCAATGTTTCTAGTTTCTACAGACTATCAGGAAAACGTCCATAGAGTATACAATATATAAATGAAATTTCGTAGATAATATGTATCTAATAAAAAGTTATGTTTTGTGCTTTATTTACCCCTTACCCATTATAAGTGACTAAGTGTTGAGAGGTGAGTGAGCAAAGTGAACAAGCTCATTCTGAAAGTAAATGAGCGTTGCGAACTAAGTCACCATGGAGGCAAGTGAGCGCGATGGTTAGTAAAAAACAATACATCTTCGTAGGGTACGTGACAGCAAACGAGGTCACCATGGAGGCAAGTGAGCGCGGAGCGCGTAAGCTCATCCTGTAGGAAGTGAGCTGGCGAAGAAGCTTGATCCGAAAATGAATGGTTAATAAAAAACGCTACATCTTCGTACGGTATGTGACATTAAAGCGTACACTTAGTACTGGCATGGTTTGTTGGTGGGATTGCCACGGGTGCTTATTAGGTTAACTAGCTTGGGTTAGGTTAAGTGCCACCGTACCTGGATGGCAAAACGAACAAAAACAAACCACACTTAACCTAACAATCCTAACCTAACCCAACGCTAGTTAACCTAATAAGTACCCGTGGCAAGCCCACCAACCAACAATCCGAATATAAGTATACTTTGGTACCTATTATACTCCTAATTAGGTTAGGTTAGGTAATACAGGTGCAGTCGAGCAATATTCAAGGGTTCGAGTTGGCAAACCTGCTCCAAGTAGAAAAATCTGCTCCGAAGCAGAAAAAATAACAAAATGGACGTTAACACCGTTTATTTAATTTCGTACTGTTAATTTTCATCTTAAAAGTTGTTATTTACTGACGTATAGTTATTTTAAGAACATATTATGATTATCTCTAGTGGATGATGATTGATCAAACGGTATTTATGTGTTTTCTTTATTAACAAGTTCTTAGATTGGAAATCTCTTGCAGACAGTTCCATGTTGCAATTTGAACGTTCCTCCCCTCAAACCACTAGTCCGCAGAAGAAATTGGAACCGTCCAAGTTTTTTTTACTATTTTCACCATTAAAACGGTCTTTCCGCGGAAAAAGAATACTTTTATCGTGTTTTTCAGGTCAAAATCTATAAGAAAAGTGTAAATTTACCTCGATTTTGTTGGGGTCATGTATACTCCATAATTACCTACAGGTTCTTATCCTCTAATCAATAGATTGCCAAGCATACATAGTGTAATCCATCTTACGTTCAAGAAAGGTTATCTGAATTTCAAAGTAGGTACGCCTAGCTCACAAACTTAACTTGTCTATAGTAGATTCACTAAAGCTGGAGCAGTCAAAATACTAGAGGAGTTATAACATGTTTGTATAAAATTAGCAAATTAAGTTCTCAGACCCCTTCAAAGATTGAATGTAAGGAGTACAAAAGTGAGATTTAACCTCGAGTCGTACAGGCTTTGGAGAGTAGGCTAGGCCTGTAATCGGTAATTATGGAGTGAGTATACATGACCCCAACAAAATCGAGCCAAGTTAAGTTTGTGAGCTAGGCATACCTACTTTGAAATTCAGATAACCTTACTTGAACGTAAGATGGATTACACTATGTATGCATGGCAATCTATTGAGTAGAGGATAAGTAGGCAAAATTGACAAGGCCTAAGTTATTTTGTCAAACAAAATTGTTTTTCCTAGGATGTCCTTCTAACATCAATCACCCTAATAACTCAAACACGCCGCTTCCTTCACGGAGTTGTAGGGGTTACTTACAGCCTACAATAACACTGATCACTACCTTTACAGCTAAATCTTCACTTACCTTATCACCCATCTTGACGACATGTAGTAACAGTAGTATTTGGCTACTGCATTGCAGTTCCACATTCGCAATTTAAAACTCAAAGAACGTAAACTGACAAACTAACAAAAAGAATGCTGCCGGGTGTCGTCTGTCGCTGTCAAGGAGTTCTATTGGTATTACTGGAGGTAACACTGATGAACAAAACTACGAGCCGTTCTTTCCAAATTTTGGTGAGGCAAAGAACTACTCGCTGAAATCGAACTACTTGGCAAAGAAACTCAAACAAATACCTACTAATGATTTTAACATTAATAAACTTGTATTCGTTTGTTTGCTCATGATTTATCATATTTCACGGCAAGATTAGGTGCATAAATAGAGTGAAAAAATGAATTTGCTCCAACTTGTATTACTTTTACTCCAGTGATTTTCACGAGTAGAATCACTTATAGGAGTAAACAACGAATCATGATAGTTCAAAGAACGATAAATTTGCCTCACCAGAGTACCAACAGTAGGATTTATTCATAATTATTCTCAGTAATAAGTTGATAATTTCATTCATCTGCAACTGCAACTACATTAAAAAATGTACTTCTACTTCTACTTTTTAGGTGGAAATATTTGTTCATGGATCCTTTTTGAAAGAGTTTTTCTGCCAATTTAAATACATATCATAGTGTTAAAAACCTAATCTTGAGTTGCTTATTAGTTTATTACATACCCGAAGCCCTACCCAAAGTTAGACTAAACGTAATAGTACTAATAGTGTAATACAGATTTTTATCTTTCACCGTTGATCATTTGTGCTATTTAAATAATTGTTTTGTATTTTTAATAAACAAAATTGTATTCATTTACTATAACTACCGTCAACATGTACAAAATTACACTTAATCGCATATTTTTCCTGGCTTTTTGTGAATTACGGCCAATCCCGGGTGCAACGCACATTAATTACCCACAATTCCACACAAAATTACCGTGTTTAAAATATATTTTAGAAGACCAACACGCTTTCGTGTCACAAATGCCAAATTGACACAGCATAGTTTTACCACGAATGCGAATTGGTTACTCAAGCCTCTAGTAAACCAATTTCAGTGTCTATTTTCACACAATCAGTTTAACCAACATCTTTGTGTTTAAAATACCCCAGCATTTTTTTACAGTACAATATGTTTTGCAAATGACAATGTTTAAAGCAAACAATGAAATTAGTTGTCCATACACAAATTAGATTGTTTAGTTTATTATATTTTTGGTAGTTTCAACAATTCATTTTTCTCTGTGAACCGTACGTGTCACCTTGACACTGCTCACTGCTCTCTAAATGTTTTAAGCCAAGTACGCAGTTAATATTTGGGTAGTATCAACCCAATGCTGGTTTAAAACTGTATAACTGTGATATACACTGCTGTATCAAGAAAATCTAAGTTTTATAAAGATGGCGGTTTGACAGTTTCCCCAGTATCTACTTGAAGAGAGACATTTAGAAGTATCATCTAAATATGGGATTTCTCAAATGTATTATACGATTAAACATGGCGGATCTCTGGGGTTTTCTATATCAGCTTGATGTGGTAACCTGTAAGAGTATCAGCTTTTCTTTAAAATCTGTTATAAGTGAAAAAATACTAGTGTATACAACTATATATCAATCTGAAATTTTATAAAACACATTAATAAATCATTTTCAGTGACTTAGTCCTTGAACTGAACGAATATATACAGTAACAAGTTGGACCAACAGGGATGGACTATTAGTAAAATCAACTGTAAGAGTGATTTTATGTATATATATTTATATATATATATATATATATATATGTGTCCGTAAGCACGATAACTCTCGTAAAAAAGGTCCGATCTTAATGAAATTTGGTACAAATGTGTAAAGTACTATTTATTTGAACAAGTTCGAAAACCAGATGAATCGCACCATCCGAAGGGGGTTTTTTGGGGGTTTTGTACCCCAAAAATGTGTTTTTTGGGGTTTTCACATGTAATTTTAATTTAAATCAAATTTTAATTTATACCATTGAATTTAACTTAAAAAAACAAACAATTTGGTATTTTGATCATTGCTCTACGTCAATTAGTTACCGAGATATTGAAAGTGCTAAACACAGTACGTTGTCTAATGTTATTCTTATGGAGAAAAAGAAAAATTGTATATCTCGCTTATTTATGAACATAAACTGGCAAAATTTGGTATATGGCTTGATCTGGTTATGGTTTATTGTTGTTTGCACAAAAAAACAATTTTTCGCCTATGGTTCCTGTAGCAGCAAACCTAGGTACTTGGTCCCCATGTTATTCTTATGGAAAATACTTCAAATGTTATATATCGCTTATTTATGAATGTATATGGATGAAACTTGGTATGTAACTTCACTAAGATGAGTTCTATTGATATTTGCATAAAAACCCATTATTTTGCGTGCCTTGTTGCAGCAAACCTGCGTACTCCACCCCAATGTTATTCTTATGGAGAATAATTAATATTTTAAATATCGCTTGTTTGTGAATACATTTCTTATGAATCCTGTTAAGTGTTATGTTATATATTCATTGGAAATTCGCTGAGTATGCAGGTTTGCTGCGACGGGTGTATTTGGATCTTTTCAACACCAATTCTTGTTTAACATTTACTAAAACCTTATTAAAATCCTCAAACACACCCATTAACAGCTCTAACGGGACACAAGTACTAAACATGCCGCTTTTATGGAACTCCTTTAAATTTTCATCAGAATCAAATGCTACATTTGACAATTTCGTTGTTTTATTGTACGAGCACAATATTTTCATAAGACTGGAAATTCCCGGATTTCTTACAATATCTATTTCTTTACCAGCAACTTCATATCTAATTTCGTGAAATAAGAATGCAAATGCATTATTTATAAAATGTCCTTTACCATGATTCTCTATTTCTCCTTTAATATACAGATAACTCCTACATGGGAGTGTTAGTAAATCTTGATTATTTATGCATATTCGAATTTCATCGGAATTATTTATTGCTAAAGTGTTGTGTGGAACATAGGAGTGATTTGTAATTTTAACCACGCTATCGTCGTATTGGAATTTTCCTGTAACGTCTAGAAAATCTTCCATTTTAATTAATAGAAAATTTTAACTTCAACCCAATTGATCGCAGAAACCTGGCATTTTGCACACTCAGTCCGTTCTTGTAAATTCTAATATCTTTTTTATATGACAAGTAATTGTAGTTTCTTCTTTATTAAAGTCAATTGGCTTGTCGTGTTGATCTGCAAATGTAATGCTAACAACATCTAAACTTCTCTTATTTACAGGGAAGTATATAATATTTCTGGGAACCTCAGTAAATTTGTAGCCGGGAGGAGCTTCTGGGTAAAAACTGTGTATGGTGTGTGATTTGTCACCATTTAAATAAGACCCATTCGCAATATTACATTTTACTCTAATCACATTTACATTATTTATGTTGATTTTATTTACGGATTTAAACGCAATATCTGGAGTAGAAAATCCTTTAAATCCCAATAATTCAGACCCTAAACACGGTTTTGTAAAATCAAACACATGGCCAGAATGTAATGTGGCTTTCATAGTTTTATCATCGGCTATAAGTACAAAATCTGGGAGTTGCTTTTGAATTTCCTTCGCAAGCTCAAACACTTCGTATGTACCTTCAGCAATTTCAATTACATTTGGAGCTTTGTGATAGTAATAATACACATCCTCACCCTCGTCTATAGTTAATTTTGTGTCTTTAAGTTTATTTAATTTTGGAACTAGCCCTTTGTAAAATATAAGTTTGACTTTTGTATTAATTAATTTTACTTTATTTTGTATAATAACTTCAACTTTACCATCTAATGCCTGGTTTAATTCGTCAATTGTGACCTCCCCTTTTGGGGTTGTAATTTTGTGCATTTTGTAATATGTCAAAGTATTTAGAGGTTTTTTAACATTAAATATAGAATTATAACTTTGAAAATCTACCAGTCCAATCGCATAATCACCATTTAATTCTATAGGAGGAAAGAACACCGACTTCAACTCTGGCTCTGTACCCGTAAATGTTATAGTAAATGAATCCATTTTTATAAACTAAGATTTTTCAGAAATGATAAACATAAAATTCCACGAATGGAACTGTTTAAATCTTGTATTTGATCAGTTGTATAGTAGATTTTAAATGGTGCAAAATATTCAATTACCTCTTTTGGAGGCTGTATTCCGAATGGGTCAAAATATATTACAATATCTTTATTTTTACGATATGCTGTCCAATGTGTGCCCCTGTCACTGTCTAAATTAATAATTCCACATTCTTTTACTGTTGGTCTCTGTTCTCTTAGCTCGTTTTTTAGGTACACTCCTCGAAAGTGAGGCACGTCTCTTGCGGCCTCTAACAGCTGAAAGTTGTCCATCTTTTCTATTAAATTTTAATCCCATTCCCATTTTTGCCTTGGCCTTCATCAAATTTGTCACTGCATAAGCTGCTGCTTTTTCGGCTAGATTAGCGTCCTTTGCCGAAACCCTAGTCCAAGCCTGGTCCGCTAATCTCATATCTGCCTTGTTCCGGGCGGCTGTATCAGGATTATTCATGTAGAATATGTCGTGCTCTTTACAATATGAGTCTAGCTTATTTTTTGGAGGTACATTTCTGGCTAAATTTTCACGTATCTTAGTTCCAGGACCACAATATGAATATGACGGTATGTGGAGGGTGAAAGGAAGGTTGTTTATAAGGATATTTAACAAGCCACGGCCTCTATATGGCTTTAAGAATAATCCCTTACCTTGGACCTTTTTACACTTTCTCTTTGCCATTTTTATTATATAAAAAATGTCATTTATTCAAAAAAAGAACAAATTTAAAATAGCACATAAAAAAATACACCAAAGAAGTTGGGTCTATTTCCTAATAATATTCTCTGTCTTATAATAGGGCCTAGCAGTTCGGGGAAGACCGTTGTAATTTATAACTTAATTGTAAAAAAGCAAGGATTAAAGTTTACAAATTTATATATAATATCCAAATCTTTAGAACAAGAAAAATATAAAAAAATAATTGAAATATTCCGTCTGTGTGATGAAGTTAAATTGCACACATATTCAAACTGTGAAATCACACCAAATTATGTAGAATCACACTCAATAGTTGTATTTGACGACATAAATAGTCCAAATATCACACAATCTTTCTCAATGGGCAGACACAAAAATATTAACAGTTTTTACTTGTGTCAATCTTACAGTAAAGTAAACAAACATTTACGTGACAATGTTAATTTTCTAATATTATTTAAACAAGACGATTTAAATTTAAAACATGTGTACAACAATCATGTTGGAAATGATTTTTCATTTAACCAATTTAGAAATCTCTGCCATCAATGTTGGGACAGGTCTAAATATGGCTTTTTTGTAATAGACAAGGAAAGGCCAAAGAATAATGGGAAATATAGATTTATGTTTGACCAATTTTATAATGACCAAGGGCAAGAGTGTTAATGCCATCCAGAATAAACCTCTTGTCGTCATCTAAAGAGAGTACCTTTTTGTTCATCGTTAATGTTTGAAGATGGTGGTTTGTGGATTTAATTCTTGTAACATTCTCATAGTAATCTTCCCCGGTTGCAAGACAGTTTAAGTAATGTTGGTGTCTTAAGAGATGTTTAACTGTAGCAATGTCAGCCCCCTTTGCTTTTTTAACCTCTAGCTCATTTTGCTTTTCTTTTTCGTATAACCATTGTAAAGGAATGAAAGAGTATAATTTTGGCCTTAAACAACCATATTCATACATAATTTGACCATTTAATTCGTCTTTAAACTTGCCCGTAATTTTTTATTTTGATCAGAGTATAATAAATGGTCTTTACTATATGCAGAGGTGTCAAAACAGTCCAAGTCACATTGTATTTCCTTGTAAAAGTCCTCTGTTACTATAGAATAAACAATAATGTCTGTGTGTGTCATTAGGAACATTTTATTTTTAAATTTTGACATATAATTATAGTGGAAATCATACATTATTACTTTACTGATATCAAAAATGGTCATTCCTAAATATATTGGTTTATCAAACTTTGGCAGATACGTTAACATTAAAAATAAAGAATAAAAAATTGAAAAAATTGCTTACGAATTGCATAAGCCCGCGAGAAAGAATTTTGTTAGAAGGTCTTTTAAGGTGTTGGGTATAAACGAAACTGTTCAAATAGATTTAATAGATATGCGGAATTATGCTAGAGAGAATTGTGGGAATAAATATATTTTAACTTTAATAGACACATTTTCTAAAAAAGCTTATGCTGCTCCACTAATGAATAAAACTGGATTAGTAGTCACAGAAGCTATAAAAACTATTCTCCCAAAGGGAATTGAAAATATTCAATCTGATAACGGAAAAGAGTTTTGTAATGAAGATTTTACCAAACTAATGAAAATTCTAAATATTAATCACTACCACACTTACTCTACAACTAAGGCAGCTATTGTGGAAAGGTTCCAGAGAACTTTAAAGAATTGGTTGTATAGAGAGTTTAGTGCACAAGGGAGTTACAAGTGGTTGGATTTACTTCCAAAGTTAATAAGGATATATAATAATAAAGTACATAGATCCATAGGGATGAAGCCTAACCAAGTAAGTGCTAAGAACTCTAAAGATGTACATGAAAGGTTAGCATCTAAAGTACAAGTTAAAAAGCCAAGATATAAGGTGGGGGGTAGTGTAAGGATATCTAAATATAAACATGCATTTAGTAAAGGATATACCCCTAACTGGACGGGAGAGCTTTTTACAATAGCAGAAGTTAAGAAAACAAAGCCTGTGACTTATATTTTGAAAGATGAAAATGGCAATATAATCAAAGGAGGATTTTATACAGAAGAATTGTTAAAGACTAAATATAAAGACATGTATTTGGTAGAGAAGGTAATTAGGAGGAAGGGTGATTTATTATATGTCAAATGGCTCGGGTTCCCAAGTAGCCAGAACTCGTGGATTTCTGAAAAGGATGTATTAAAATGAATTTAGAAAAAAATTTAAAAATATAGGGGAAAATTATATTTAAGGCAAGAGTACTGGTCAAAACGGAAATTAGGGCGGATGGAAAAATCGGACAGTAAATAGTTGGCAGTATTTTTTTTAATTCGACCGTAATAGTTAATTTGGGAAATGTAAGTGGAATTTATTAAAACACTTGCCTAGGACAATAACATGTCCAAATTTTAAACAAATCAGACAGTAAATAAAGAAGTTGACAATTGGCAGTATTTTTAAAAAATATTTTTTAATTTGACCGTAATAGTGAATTTGGGAAATGTGGATGGTGCATATTCACTAGCCTACAACAATAACATATCTAAATTTTAAACAAATCGGACAGTAAATAAAGAAGTTGGCAATTGGCAGTATTTTTCAAAAATATTTTTTAATTTGACCGTAATAGTGAATTTGGGAAATGTAAGTGGAATTTATTAAAACACTTGCCTAGGACAATCACATATCCAAATTTTAAACAAATCGGACAGTAAATAAAGAAGTTGGCAATTGGCAGTATTTTTCAAAAATATTTTTTAATTTGACCGTAATAGTGAATTTGGGATATGTAAGTGGAATTTATTAAAACACTTGCCTAGGACAATAACATATCCAAATTTTAAATAAATCGGACAGTAAATAAAGAAGATGGCAATTGGCACTATAGTATTTTTCAAAAATATTTTTTAATTTGACTGTAATGGTGAATTTGGGATATGTAAGTAGAATTTATTAAAACACTTGCCTAGGACAGTAACGTATCCAAATTGCAGACAAATCGGACCATAAACACTAAAGATAGTTTTTTAGCCTGTATTTGAAAATTAATTTTAAAAAATATAGAGGAGGGATGGGGATTGGGAAAATATATTTAATATAGGCAAGGGTCAGATACTAGTATAGGCCAAAAAGAAAATTTGTGTAGGGTAGGATCGGGCGTCGGTCCAAAAACTGATCCCCATAAGAATAACATGGGAAAAAAGTGCCGAAAGTGGCTTCTCCCCCTCAGTTCTCCTCTACTGACTACGTCACCCTTTTTAATTTTGAGTATAATTTGACTTACAAGCTGATGACGGTGTTTTTCAACCATGTGCTTCATTTAAAAACAAAAAAAAAAACAATAGAAAATTGCTAACCTTTATTTAAGACCAATATGTGACAGTACCCTGCAGAATTATCAGAAACAGGACTATAATATCTTTATGCTTCTGCTTTTAAAGCTAAATGAATTCGCTTAGCGAATTGCTGCACTAGAACACCTATTAATTTTGTACCAAAGGATTTTGATTTAAATAGAACACTAACTTATACAACTCACTGCGATGGTTAGGTTAAGTTGTTGTCAGCTACAGTTATCATCTTGTGTTATCTGATTCAATAAAATGTAACATGTCTGTAGAATTATATTTAATAATATATAGTTATTGTTTACTTTCATACAACAAAAAGAGTTTACCACATGTTGAAGAAATATTTGGTCATTTGCATTCATTCAAAGTGAATCATAGGGACATACCACCAGTTTTCAAACCACTAAATTTAAAATAGTTGTTGGCTTACCAATAATATCGTAATATGGATACCAATTCGAGTTAAAGATTAGGTAGATAAATAAGAATAATAAATTGCTTTCGCCATAAAAATACGTATACAGTACTGTGTTGATGTGTTTTTACCTAAAATATAATTTTTGATAGCCAAATTTGGGCTAATTTTAAACAACTTGGACTTAACATTAAGTTACAAAAGCTTTAAAGCCCTACCCTAACTTGTGGGTGTGATAAGGTAGTGGTGGACTTATCGAGTCGCAAAGTTAAAGCACTACACACCTTTACATTTGAATTGGAATCGTTGGAGCTTTTTTATTTAAAAACTCAAGTTTTTCATTAAAGTAACACCAAACTTTTCGATATTAATGCTTCATCTACAGGTCATATTTTTTTAAATATACATTATTTAGTTGCACAGTAGTGACCATAAAACATTTTTAAAGTTACGTTATATTTTCATAAATTTCTAAAAAATTCTAATAACAAGTATTATTTTGAATAAATGTAGTATTCCATAGGAAAAGGTTGATTATTATGTTCTCTTTATCTACCATTGGTTTTAATCTTTAAACCCAACATCCATCTTATTGGTGTTAAGGCTTAGTTAACATCCCAGATATACTGTACGACTTCGACTATTATAACTCTAGTTACCACTGCAATAAACTGAGCAGCGCAAACCAAAATGACTAAATATTACAAACAAATATATTTACGTTTTGTTCTTCAATGGTAATGGTGATAATAAAGTAAAAGGGTTTTAATGTTTTACTAACATTTAATATTTATGCTGGTATAGAACAATAATTACAAATGTTTTAATAGTAAAACTTTATTCTTCAGGTACGACACTGTTGAAATTATAAAGTATAAATTACATTTAAGATTGTTTAAGTTTTGATTGTAAAACAATATCCGAATATTTTCACTTGAAACTAATTTATGGTCGATAATTTTCTTTTTCGAAAAATGGGACTGTTAGGGCAATCGTGAATATTGATCATTCATATGTTTTTTTACTAGACTCTTTTAACACTGACAGTCGTTTGTTTGCTAAATTGGCCAAATTGTTGTCTATAATTGCTAAGACACGCTCAAGCTATTACACTGGCCACTAATTTGGATTGTACAAGTTATTACCACATAAAAATCAGCAACCCTATAGAAAAAATTATGCATGTTTGATTTAGAATTGTTAATTGAAAATATATTAATTGTTTACAGTTACTGTATTGATAACCAAATAAAAATAATTTTTGCTATTGTTATTAGTTTTCCAACTTAAAACTATGTTTATAAATGTCATTAAAGCTAGCTCACAGTACTTTTTAAAACAGCATTTGAAGTGTTAGTGGAAATTGCATATTTATGTGCAATTTCAGTACACAAGTATCGTTGATAAAAGATCGACAACTTATTTATAAACTATTGAACGCAACAACGTCCAGAACTGCTCACAAACACTTCAAACGAACAACCCGTGGCTATTTGGTATTTGGTTCATCCTCGCTACTCTTGTATACCAACTGTTAGAGGAGGTCTGAATAGAACTACGAACACATTGATAAAAATGAGAACACTGAGTCAATCATCTGTGAATTAACTATTTACTCTATTAGTTCAGTGATTCTTTATGTATTCGTTTTAATCATTCCAAATATATCCAATAATCTTGCAAGGTATATATTTTATTAAATTTATTTATCTTTCCCGGTTGACTTTATTTATAATAAAATACAAGAGTGTTTTCTGATCACCAAAATTACTTTCTTTATGGAATGGATAAAATGTTAAAGTAATGGTTTGCTTTGAAATGTTTAGGCTATGACTTTCACAACGAAAATTGGTTTTAATAATACAAATATATTTTATATCTCTAAGTTGTAACGGGAATAGTTATTTAAATCTGGAATCGTTTAAAAAAAGTTATATTTGTATTTACAGTTATAAAAATACAAAGGTATATTTAATATTGTTTTAAGATAAACGGACTTACCTGATTTTATTTGTAATATAAAATAATAACGTCGATAATAACTTTGTTGGTGTCCGTATTGTTCAGCTCTTCTAGCTGGATATTCGGGGCATCTCGCTAACTATTAGGACTCAGTTCAAAGGAATGCGGGTTAAAATCCCGGGGTTTCCAAAAATATTTTAGAGCATAGGAATGCTTCCCGCTTTTGCAAAATGCTCTGTAGAAAATATTCGTTGGTGTTGGACAAAGAAATAATCTTGCAAGGTATATATTTTATTAAATTTATTTATCTTTCCCGGTTGACTTTATTTATAATAAAATTAAACGAGTTCTCACGCAGCACGCTGACGTGAGGGAAGTGAATTTCCACATACAAATTTTTAAAAGTCAAAATAAGTGTAAAAAAATACATTTGTCCAATTTTTATAGAAATCTGAAAACATTGATTTTTTTGCTGTTCTGATACTCCTGGTTTCATTTACTTGCAAAGCTGGGAATACAATTTTGCTCATTATAAGGTTAGGAGAAGGTCCAGACAGGCTTGAAATAAGGCGTGAGGTTGCTGGGAATGATAAAAGTACTCGAACAAATGAATAACAGGCTTTTCTAGTGTAAAACCCCCATAAGACAACGTACTGTGTTTAGTCGATACATATTTTCCTTAATAACTCGGTAAATATTTATGCTACAATGACGAGAGAGGGCTTAAAACTTTTGCCCCACTAATTCCCATCTTGTTTCATGCATTGACTTTACATCTGGGGCTTTTATGACCCTTTTTGGGCCCAAAAACTCAAATTTTAAAGATTAATCCCCAAAAAAAGGTGTTTAGAGTTTTCCGATTGTTTTGTCCAACAAACTTATCCAACTGATTACAGAAAGGAACGTCTCTACCAAATTTGAAGTAAATCGGACAAAAAATGCGACCGCTAGAGTGCAAACACACACACACGCATATATATATATATATATATATATATATATATATATATATATATATATATATATATAAATAAAATTTTGAACGACCCCCCAAAACGTGTTCAGGGGGTTTCGTTAAGAACTTCTATGGTGGTCCTGGGCTTAAGTTTCACCGTGCGGGTCATGCTAATAGTTCACTTTCCATAGGAAATTCACTAATAATTGGTAAAGTTAAACGAATAATATTTGTAAATGTTTTAATGCCTTCCATTCTGTATAGGAGCGTGATATCGATCTTCGGTCCACGATATATTTTGAGGTATTAAATACTCCCTTTAAAAATTGACTGAAAAACCAGAGATAGGTTTACATTCAACAAATTGGGGCAACCCTTCAACATCGCATTTTGAGGGCGGGGCATATATCTCTCGTACTGTAAAACGTAGTTTGTTGTTGCCCGAATACGTTGTTACATGTTTTTGTCTTTTATCTTGTTGAACTTTAAAGTTCTTAAACCTTTTTGGGACTCTTTTGACACACTGTATGCAACGTTTGTTTATTTGAAAACTGATATAATTAAAATATTAACATTTTCATTTATTTCAATATTTTATGACAAATACTTTCTGATTTGATTTATTTTGTACACTTTATTTTGTTCGGTGTTTAAAATTTCTAGGTTATGGTTTCCTGCAGGTTTTTACCTTTTTGATGTATTATTGTTTGACATCGTTATTTTCCATATTTGCAGTAAGTAGCTCTAAAATGCAAACCAAGAGGATGGCGGTATCCGTACGCCGCACCAATGTCTCATGATCAAAGTGATATGGGTCCAACGGACTGCACTTGTTTCGATATTTGCATAAACGCTTTTGGCGCCATTGTCACGAACACAGACAACTGAGTGGTTGCAGTTGAGAATGGCGAGATGCCGAAGGCGCTTCTGCGAACAACCTCGAACAAAGTGCAGACTGACGGACCACATATCACTTCGAACATTTAAAAGCTAAGTTTTGAAAACATTTGCAGCATGACTAAAAGTGAAAAAATGTTCCTTCAACAACACTCTTATCATAATTGTTGTGTTTTTTTTTATTTGACTGGTTGAACGATCAACTTACAATCATCGATGATTTTCAAACACATGTAATGTTTTAGATTTTATGTTTTAAGGAAAATTTTTGTCCTTAATGTAGATTGGAAATAGCTTGAGACATCATTCCAAACATAAATAACTCTTTTTTCAATTACACAGTTAAAAGTTATCTATTTGTAAAATGCCATTCAGGATAATTTTGGTACATTTTCATGTTTTCTGTTGGCAGGTATAAGTTGAATGGATACATGTAATGTTGCCAAAACGTATAACTAAATGTATAGTTAATATATGTTTAAACTGTTTTATATTGGTTGAGTAATTTAACACAGTATGAATTTTAACATGTGTTTCATATACTTTATTTAACTACAAAAACTGTTGTATCGGATAACAATTGTATTTTAATTCAATTACATTATAATTAATTACAATTATAACATGTTTATATGACGGCTAATGTGAAAAATTTACAATTTCCATGGTGAGTTTGACTCGGCTCAGTTAATGGTTTGCAACGATGCGCTACGCTATGTTTTCCTTTTCTTTTACCAATCCCAAATTATTGGTAGTCTTTACTACTATTAACGTTATATAGTTTTATGTGGATACGTGATAAAATATTAGGGAAAAAATTTAATGGTATATTATAGGAAAACTACTATACACGGAAATCAAGAATGCAGTCTGATCATGATACTTATTTACATTAGAACAAAGAAAAACTGTCTCAATAGAAATATTTGAATAACTGTTCAATGCATAAAATAATATTTGTTTGAAAAATGCTCAGCAAGAAACCAATCCCGTTCAGTTCAAGCATCCAATAAACTGTTCACTTACACTGTTGGATGTTGGCAAGCATCCTCTGCGAATTCGTAACTCGTTTTATGCCTTTCAGAAGCAATACCACACGTCATATCGTATATAAAATTATTCCAAGGTATATCAATTTGCAGCTTTTTCATGTAAAGTTTAACTTACAATACATCAGTGTTACTTTTAAAATATCAATAGTTAGAACAGTTTCAGGAGCTCAAACTAAAATTTCTGAAAACTTACAGACATTTATAACTTTTTCTTTAGTTATTTAAAATATCAGATTAATATAGGTAAAGGTTGCCTTGGGTGGGTGAAATTTTTACCAACGGGAAATTTCCTGCATGTGAACGCTAATTTACCAAAAGTCTTGCAAGGTTTTTAGGAAATGTCAACTTATGAATATATATCAGAAACATTAGCTAAAGGTTACTGCTGTTACGTAAGTTCTAACCGAAATTTAATCTCAAAATATTAAATAAATAGTCCTAGGGACTCCGTAGGAAAATATATACTTTTCTTTTGGTTAATTTTAGATCATAGGATAAATCGTTCTAAATTATATTTGGATTGATGTTAGCTTTATGGTTCATGTCAGAGTAATGTTTGACTGAGTTTGGCTCTACCCAAAACATCGCGCATCAGAGTGAAGATGGAAGTGACTCTTATGTCATTGACAACGTTCACGGCAGAGGTGCAACAAAAGAATGGCTGTATGGAAGAATAGGTAGGAGTCCAACGCAAACAGGACAACTGTAGAACATGCATGCGTATTAAAACACACACAAAATCTGATATAAAATAATTATTGGAAGTTAACTCTGACCATCTCCCCTCCCCCATGAAAAAAAAACTATTCTCATAAATAAAATAAAACTTCAAATCAATTCCATGTAAATTATGCTGTGTACCTTATGTTGTACCCAGGTGTATCTAAATATAATTTAAACGATTAGTCAAATGCATTATTAAATTAACGCATAAATCATAAATCACAGAGAACACCGTTCTGTTCTGTAATTTAAAATCAACCAACAAACAGTAAAATATATTAGTCCTGTTTGTAGGAACGCGTCGGATGAAATCTAATTACTATTGATATAACTGTTATCCCTCCTATAACATTCATATATCTAAGCTATTTAGGCACCTCACTAACCAGGTTAGTGTATTGGATCCCAGCACAAGAGATCACGGGTTCGATTCCCGGGGGACCCACATGGCGTTTTCAAGGATTGGACCGTTGTCCTCTAACAAACAACTTGTGTAGGTAAAATGCCAATGGAGTAAATTCCAAATAAATCAATCTAATATATAATATTCTCGTGTCACAGTGTTTGTAAAAAAACTCTCCGAAACGGCTTGACCGGTTCTTATGAAATTTTGTGTTTTTTTCGATAGGCGAGTTATCGAAGCGAACGAGCTTACACGGTAGGCGAGTGAGCGAAGCAAACGAGCTCATATTGAAAATGAACGACTATTTGATATAAAACAAATTCAATGGCATTAGGACAGGGCGACGTTTGTCGGGCCAGCTAGTATAACAATAATATTTAATTTAATGTAAAAACTACATAGTATTCACATAGCTGTAGTTGTGCTAATTTCTATAATTGGAAGACAGGGGGTCTTCAGAAGGTTAACTAATGAGTTATAAAATGCCGTTTATTAGGATAGTGTTTAAGTTTTAATCGGCAAGTCTTGTTATAAACTAATTAAACTGAAGAAGTTGGTCATAGCTAAGAAACATCTCAAGGTTAGGACCATCATTTTTAAAACCACTGAAACATGTAATTTTAGTTGAAAAATTAAGTGTCTTAATGAACAAAATAATTCTCATATTAAATACTAACTACTTAAGTATTATTGTAAATTATCATGATATTTCACTGATATCAATAAAATACACTAATAGAATATCTTCCTGACTCCGTGTCAGATTTACTTTTAAAGTAAAAGAGATATTCTCGCTTGAATATTATTGAAGTTTATAGTGAAAACTTTTCAAACTCAATATTTCTGGAGAAAGATATTTTCAATATGATTAACTCAAACAAACTTTAACAAAATCAATCATAAACTTTGCTAACTTGATTTGTAAAATGAAAGGAAGTTACTTTAATGTTGTTTATTGAAACCATTTCATGACTGATGGTTAAGTATATAATTACATTTATTTAAATTATTTTTTTTACTTTTTTTGTCAGTATACAGATCAATTCATAACATTATTTGATTGTGTTACTATTAAAATTTGGTATTGCCTTGCAAAATAAAAATAAAGGTTTCATTTAAGCTATTCCATAATGTTAAGCTATTAAACATAATGGACACAATTAAAGCTACATTTGTAAATATCATAATGTTAGACGAAACCTTATAATCGAAATGAATAGTTGCGTTATAAAATTAGTGTAACTCCTATACGTTGTATATTTTACTCATTCCTTGGTGTTACTTGAACCAAAATTTTATAAATAATCTCAAACGTTGAATCCGCCTCACAACGCCCATTGTCATACGAAAATATATAATTAAGTTAAAGGTACAACTAAGTTAATTATAAGTAGGAAACGTTTAGCTAAATATAAATTATTATAATTATGTAAAATGTTGTAACACTTGTAAACTCTTTTTGTAATACTAGTTTTATTGATATCTGAAAACAAGAGTAGGATTTATTTGCCATATTAAATGTGATTTTCTATAAAAAATAACCCATCAGTCATATTTTCCTGTTTCCGGATGGCTAAATAAACAGTTATCCTCCTTAAGGTTTTATTTATTGGACCAGTTTATAAATTATGAATAATTTATTTATCCTTGCTATTTAATTTGTACATGTTAATACATGCGCAGGTCATAATACGAGTAAAACGAGGCCGGAATCATTTTTTTAGTTAAAATCAACGTCTTATTTTCCCCATTATTTACAACAAGAAGCAATAATTATATTTCAGTAAATTATAGTTTGTGTGATACTATTATAAAAAGAAATATGAGACCAAAGACCTAGGCATGGCTTTTATTATAAACTAACTTTTATATTGAAAAATCAAGCAACTTTTTTTAGGAGCTTTATTTTTATTATAACATATTAGAAACAATTTATAAAATCCCATACTCTGGTCAGTCTTTTATAGCTCCTTGGTCCCTGGTCAGGTAACGCCTAGAGTCTGCGGCAGTGGTCTGGTACTCACCGCCCATCCCTGAACGGATGTTAACATGTTCATGTAATCAAACAATTTCAAACACATTTTTCCCATTAATTAAAATACAAACCTAATCAAGCCTGTAATGAACAATTCCTTATTAACCCCTAATTACATGTATTTAAATTTAGCAAACCATTTTCAATGCGTATACATATTTTATTAATGTTAGTGTGCTCGCTTCATTATCTGAAATTCGCCGGACAGATCCTGAGCAAAATCCTGAGAAAGTTTTGTGAAGGTTCGATGTTGGATCCAGCTGCCTTTAGTCATTCATTTGGCTAATAATTAGTACTTCTGGCTAAATAATAAGTCAGTTTTAGTCAGAAACGAGTTCTCATGCATCACGATGAAGTGCGGGAAGTAAATTTCACAATACAAACTTTTCAATCTCAAAATAAATGTAAAAATATACATTTATTCCAATTTTTATTAAAATCTGAAAATATTGATTTTAGACTATTCTGATGCTCTTGCTTTAATTTACCTGCATTTCTGGGAATACAATTGTGCGCATTATAACGTTAGGAGAAGGTCCAGGCAGGGTTGAAAGTAGTCATGAGGTTGCTGGGAATCATAAAAGTACACCAGCAAATGAATAACGGGCTTTTCTAATGTAAAACCCCCATAAGACAACGTACTGTGTTTGGTCGTTACAAAATCTCTTTAATAACTCGGTAAATATTTATGCTAGAATGACGAGAGATGGCTTAAAAGTTTTTCCACACTAATTCCCATCGTTTGTATGCATTAATGTACATCCGGGGCTTTTCCGACCCTTTTTGGGCCCAAAAACTCAAAATTTAAAAGATTGATCCCCAAAAAGGGGTTTATAGTTTTCCGATTGTTTTGCCCAAGGGACTTATCCACCCGTTTATAGAAAGATTCGCCCTAATACATTTCGAAGTAAATCGGGCAAAAGATGCGACCGCTAGAGTGAAAACATATATATACAACTTTTAACGACCCCTCAAAACGTGTTCAGGGGGTCACGTTAAGAACTTCTATGGTTGACCCGGGCTTCAGTTTCCCCGTGCGGGTCATGCTAATAGTACACTTTTTAAAGGAAATTCACTAAAAAAGCTACACGAATCACGAAGGCCCCACCCATTCTTCACTCATCATTCATTCATATTCACCTTAAAATACACCATAGGTGTCGGACACTGTGATTCAGTAATTCTATGTACAATTTTGAGATATGTCATAGACGATCCAAACTACACTCACTGGTACAGCTGACATTCACGGTACCAGCCTTTCGAAGTAGGAATCCTGCATTTATCATTACACAGTGGCGCATGGCGTGTCGCCTCTGCTCCGGATGATGAGGTCTTACAACGGCTTACATCCCGGCCTTAACTATCCCGATACATGTTTGGATTGTAAAACCACCTTTAAATCAAGGTATCAGAGGTTTGAAAGTTTGTTTATTATTAAATATTTCCAGTAAGTGTTTTATTCAATTATGTGGCTACGTTATGCTTGGTAATTTAATTCTCACTTTATAATTGAGATTGAACAAATAAATATGTTATTTTATTTATACATTTTTGTTATTTATTTTGTTGTATAAATTAATACTTTTTTGTATTGTATTTTGGATTAAGTATCTAAAGACTAGGTAAAAGGTGGCTGGGATGTAAATAACTTGTCTTTCTCGCTCAAATTGTCAAGAAAATATGTTTGCACTCACTTTTTTCTGGCAACAATATCAAGCTGATTAAACATACTTATCACTTTCCAAATATAATCACTAACTACCATTACACCGCATGAGTACAAAATTAAGTATTAAATCACGCTTTTAATTAAAACAAGAAGTCTAGTAACTAATTTAACTGGCAAAAACGAGTTCAAAACAATAGAGTTTTGGAGCGTTTTCTCTGAAAAGCTTTTATACTCTCTCTTACAAATCGCCTCTGGCGTTGATATGGAGTAGAGTGCCTTCTTAATCAGAGCCAACGCCTGTTTAAGTAAATTTAGCTTGCATAATATAGTATCATGCACTTGCATAGCTAGTTCAGTTATGTGCTGATGTTATATTGTGCTATGAAGTCAATTATTCATCTCTTTATGCTCGGGAATATTCAACACATATTATGTTGTTGTAAAAAGTAAAAATTATTTAATACAGTAAGAAGTTGTCTTTAGTATGTTTGCGTTTCTGATTTTACTAAGGGTAATAATATAGTATTACCACCCTTAATCACAAGTCTAAATTTAAATTGAAACATGTTAATGTAAGATTGAATAAAACATAATGTTTTAAATTGGTTTAAGATACTAGGGATATTATATCCCAAACAACAAGACTCAAATTTTGTTGAATTAACAAAATGATGAACAATTATTTATGTGGTTTATGTAACCACGCATATATTTATGTACGTCACGTATTTAAGTTACTGTATTAGTTAACAGAACAGTGACTGTTCAAATCTGTATTAGACATGAGACAACAACTTGAGCCATTCTATTTCATACACGAGGCCTACTTTAAAATAGAATATTTTTGTAGCTAGTTAAAGATTAAGAATACATTTTCAAGGACACATAATTCCTTAATCATATGAAATAACTATTGTGTTTAGGTCAATAATTTGCAGGTAAATACATTCTGCAGTAAAGATATACATAATATTTTAATAAATACCGTAAAATTAATGATTTCCTTCAATATTCCAAAACCCACCTTACTTAAACTCTAATGTTTCCTTGTTAACATGTAAACAATTTTCAAAAGCAAACATGAATGACAACAAAATAAAAAAATACTTCCAATTTGACTTCTAAGCTACATTGCGTTATAGTGCATTCAATTTACAATTAATTAAATATTTAATTTCTGAGAAACATTTTAGCATCCAAGCACTCTACAGATCTACGGATCTTTATCTTTACAACCACAAAGTTTAAAATAATAACATTATAACAAATTATGTATCAGAAAATTGCTAGACATAACAATTCTGGCTTCATTCCAGTGACGCATTACTGTCAACCCAGCTAACGCCTCCCGTAAACCTTCTGTATTTTCCAGCCATGGAGACAGAGATATTATGAAACTGGTCCCAAAATGGAATAACAGTAAGCAGAGCTTATACCACAAATTATAACTTTATTTACAGATGTTCAATAATAACTTTTATAATGTTATGTTAATTATAAAAGGTATCATTTTAACTCAGTCTACCAGAGTGATGCAACATTTATCCTTTCGGTGTGTAACAAGTTTCGAGGGTTTAAATCCTCATGTTCAAATCTCAGTATAAGATAAATTAAACGTTCACTCGTGGAAGGTCTTGTAACTTACTAAAATATTGATTATATTTAGTACGTCCAAGTGATTTTGAAAAATTTGACGACCTACCGCGAGTGACGGTTTAATTTTTCTTGTTCTGAGATTTTAAAATGAGGATTTAAATCCTCGAAACTTTTAATCCACCGAAATTAGCTATGTAACATAACAATGACAGGTTAGTGTAAAAGTACACCTTTTATAGTCATTATAAGTGATTCGGAGACAAGGCAGCAAATATGAATATAATAATAATGTTAGTAACAAGTTTATTTAACACAATTTAGCATTTCAAAATTCTAGACAGAATCGATGGAAATTTTAAGTAGAAATGAGAAAATAAAATATCTCCGGTGATATAAATTTTAAACTCAAAAATCAAAATGCAAGGCAGGTATGCAAAACCTATAAAAAACGCATACAATAAAACGGAATCCTCCCAAATTACAAGAAGGTTAGAGAAAACAAATTGACATATAAAAAAACTTAGGTCAACTTAAATTTATTTGATTGTTATAATAAGATCTTACATTCCATTTAACAAAATGCAATGTACAAATGCATGTGATTTAGATGTCATAACATGTATTTAGTAGGCTTCAGACTTAAGAATTGGACTTTGGAAGATATTTATCTTTACTGGTGAAATTTAAGTTGAAAAGTTCTTATATTAAAACTATGCGGGTAAAATGTATTGGCTCATTCTCATTGGCAAGGACAATTAGTGTGCATTATTCATCTTGACAGAAAGCGGAGCCTTATCATCAGTGTAATACACATACGTCATTAATACGGGTCGAACATTTTGATTAGACTAAACTGTTTTAACTTTTCAAGCGCTTTGGTTTTTCACTATATATATATATATATAAATTATATGTATAATGTTTATCAGTAATAAATTCTGCAGATGAAACTGAGAAATCGTCTATGAGTACTTGATTTCATTATTTATTTCGTCATGAGCATTTACTAGCCCTTGAATTTAGATCATCGCAGGTTTTATTTGTGTTGTGTTATAGTGGTTATAACACAGTACTCGACTATCAAGAAACGTCTTGTAGTTGCTGTAATATAAACTGACACTGATTTAAATGTTTAAAGTTATTACAAATATATAGTTTCTTTTGCCTAATAACCGAACCGTCTGTACAGGTTTAGCAATATATTTATTACAAAAGCTGAAACAAAATATTAGTAATTTCTTGATTTATTTCCGATAATTTCGTTTATCATAGTGTATGTAAATAATACTAACTCTAATGACGATGACCTAGAGTCCTTTACTAGTTACTAGTAATAATCCCTTGATTTGAACTATTTAAACGACTTGGTAGTGGGGTTAGATGTGAATGTAGAAAATACAAAGAGATCTAATAACAAAGGAAAGTGTAATATTTGGACTTAATTACTCAAACCACACTATTTGTAGTTTAATTTTCACTCAACAGAGTTTTTAACCGATTACTTAAGAAATTGTTTACAATTAAATTAGTCATTAGGAGACTTCATTTAAGTAATTATTGGATGGTTTCCCTGTTGATCTTTTGGGTCCACTTGGGGCAATTGTGCCCCCTTTAACATCGAGTATTGTTTACTGTTACGTTTGATAAACGTGATTAAGCTATGTAATAAATATATAACATGAAATTATAAAATATATAACACATTATACAACACAATTATTTTCAAAATAACTCAATCAATTACATAAAACTTACATACAACGCTTATAGTATGTGCATCGTTGAGATGGCTACATTGATATTGTGCTTACTGTAAAATATACTGTAAGTGAATATAATTTTAGCAGTTTAGTTTCTTTTAGTCTTTTAGTTTCTCGAGCTCAAATTATTACTAGGATTTTTCAAATCACCAACGGTCCTACATTGAGCTTAAAAACTCCTCATATAAAATCACTTTTGTCACAATTTCAAATAGATAAAAAAAATACCTCACCACCTATCAAGAAAATATTTGTGTGGTCTGGAAGTTTCCATAAGAACAGAGTAATTCAAATATTAACACATTCATTGCACAAATAGCAATAAACACGTCTTTAAGCAATATTTTGCAGCCACTGTATTGATAACACATAACACCTACTCGGTTTAAGATAAGTGTGGCATAAAAAATATCCAAGACGTGACGCGATCACTTTGGAGGGTTTCCAAGCCGTTGAGCCTCCCCCATCTTTGTGCCTGACCCACTTAGGTGAAGGGAAATAATCTGCTAGTTTTTGCGAACATGTTTAAAATCCCTTGTGTATCCTAATTCTGTACTAGGAATGTTTTTCAACAAATTATTAATCAACAGATTGTTCTTGAGTTTATACATTTTGAATAACACACAGTTGTAAAGGTAGAAAATAAAACTTTTTGATGTAAACTTGTTGTCAACAAATAAAATCTTTAAATGCTTTTGGGCAGGCAAATTTAATAAAATGTTACAATATTTTCGTTGATTTTACATTATCATTAAAACAATCTAAAGATGAATTTTTAACTTTACCATGAGTAATAGTAAATTTAGATTAAAAACACAAAATTATATACATTTAATGTTCAAATACTTAAATATATCTTGGATAAACCTGAATACTACCAACTTTGTCGATAAATATTTTCACCTGAATCTTGACCACTTTCTCTCTTTAAATTTTAACTTAAAGTTTTATTCTTAACACATATTTAGGGTTTATTCATTAAAATTTACCATTTTGTTACCCAAACCGAGTTTGCTAACTGTGGATTTGTAAGTGAGTCCGGTCACTCTGCAGTGGAGAAGGGCGTTGGCTCTGAACTGGTGTTCAATGGTCAATAAAACATTAAATGGTAAAATGGTGTTCACGAGTGTGCCGGAGCCCTCAAAGAAAGGAGCGTAAATTACGTTATTCAGTAAACCTGGGACTGTATCATAATTTAACAACCCAATGATCAGCTAGATCCAGATTCGAGCCTTCACAAATTTATTCGGTTTTCCGGGGACAGACTATAACCTATTTTAATCCAGTTAATGCAGTACTTTGCTTTTAAAACAGGACTGAGATATATTTTCCTAAATCTGTAAGAAATATGACGGCTGTCTGTTAATATGGTACTAATTTACCAAGGTTTAATAGGTCTTAAGTTAGTAGGAAAAACATAAAGGCTTTTAGTCCAATGAGTATATTTCACTGCTACGTTTCATAACTTAACCGGTTGGTTAATGTCTGTAAATAGACGTAAAGTATATTGTTTAAAGTATATCGATTATATCCTAAGGATGGAAATGGTCAAATAATCAAAGAGGTATCAATAAGGTATGTTAATGCTAATAATATTTCAGATGAATAATCATATTAGACTGTAAACCACTGTAATTCAGCTTTAAAACTTAGATACATATATAAACATGAAAACAATTTAAATATGGTAATTAAACGTTGCATTCTGTTAGAATTTATAAATATTGTTCCAACAAGCTAGCAGTTCAAATAAAATTAAACTGTTGTAATTTATATTATAATACCTTCAAACTTCTAAACGCTCGTTCATATACTTTTGTTACAATGTATATGTAAAATACCAATTTATGTTCAGGAAAAATCTCCTAAATAATTATGACATTTGTCAAATTAAAATTATTTATATTGTTAAATGCTACGGAACATGATCATAAACGTATATTTAAAAAAATAAACAAACATATTTGTTATATCTACTAAATACTGTAAAAAGTACGTTTTATAATTGCATTTTTATAAGAATCGTAAAACCGAACTTTCACCATAAGATTTTGTAAAAAGTCGTTGGTAATTTTATTAGGTTTCTGTGTATTTTTACTTTCATCTAAAAAAAAAAAGAAAACTTGATTAAGAACGACGATTGCCCTATAACAGGGAAAACACATACACTCTGCAAATTAATAGCACCTAAGGGAATGTTTGATACATACGTTCCGCTTCTTTGTTGCGCACGTATAAAACTCTTCTGGTGTAGATGTCTTCTGTACGTCAATTTCCTTATTTACTTTAGACATTCAGAATATATATATAATTGCACACAACGGGAAAAAATTGCTATGTAAATGCAATTCGTAAAGAAGTGATCAATTACTTTCAACTATGAAACTATTACTGTTAAATTTTAAAAGCAATTTTAAATTTAAGTAAGTACTAATACTAAAGGGAAAACAATCTAGATGACTTTTTTCTTTCATGCTAACTTGGCCAGTCCTCATAAACTGCAGATTTGTGCGTGAAACATTTCTATCAAAGCAAGGTGTGAGCCGTTACAGTAAGTATATCAGTGCTGATACAAATGTACTTGCCAGGACTGGGATTCGAACCCACGACAGAGTTCCTACCAAGGTTTCAAAGGCCGTCGCTTTGAGCTCTACGCCAATGACTCACACGATTTATTGTGTTATACATTGTTTTTCCTTATGTTTAACTGCTACTGGGGATTTTTTTAAACTTAATATGTGAGGGATTTCAATTGCTTAGTGAATTTGTTTTGTTACTATACAAAATAAATAACCATTTTCTAAAATACATACCGCGAACAGTTTTCTAAAATGTTCATTTGGGATTTTGTTAAACCATATACGTCTCCGGTATTTTTAAGTTCTGTAAGGGGACAGTCCGAATCCTGGTTTTGCCACTATTTACGGTGGATCTGATCTTAGATTAATAGCCCAAAGACAAAAGATAGCTGGGTAAAGAATCACAAGATATTCCGATTTTGCTATGGCTGACCTAGGATTACGATTTAACGCTCTAACTAGTGTGCTACCCAGCCAGTTCATTATTTATGATATTGTAATAGGTACTTTTAAGTATTGAACAAATTAAAACAATATATTTTACATTAAATATATATATATATATGAGGGAAACTTTACAGATGCAGTTCTTCATTGTTTGAATATTACGAGAAAAGTTCACAGCTGGTAAAGCCACTTAAAAAAAACTCTGGCGACATGGTTTTATGGATTTGAATGTAAAAATAATGTATAAACTTAAACTTGTACGATCTAATTTGTTATTAAACATGGATGGAACTTTCAAATTATTTTAACTAGCATTATTTACGTAGTTGCTATAATATGAAAATAAAGACATGGGAATACGATGACGTTTAAGAATATAATGTTTGTACTATTGTGTCTGTGTCGCCGTTCTCATATAATCCACGTTTTAGTTGGCAAACATGACACAACACACTGAGGAGCCGCTTTGAGGCGGTTACACACCTCACAGACCAGCTGTTGACCGAAACATAAATGCAATTAACCTTGTCGATGGGATTTCTCTCTTTGCATACTGAAACCTTCTGTATTCAGTAAATATACTGCAACTAAATAAGTTCAACAAATAATTGTTATGGCTTGTTAATAATCATAAATAATAATGATTAAGAAATATCATAGAAGGATAACGTTTGAATCAATATGTAAAAGGACATTATAACATGTTAAATACATCTTAAACATTTCTGGATAGAAAGAAATCTTCTACAACCTAAAGTTACCCAGAATATGGTCTTACAAAATCTACAAGAGAAATTGAATGGAAAGAACATTAGGACGCGCATAGATAGTCGATCACAATAAATCAGGCGCAATCGTAGTTAAGACAAATTGGGAAGGATCCAGTTGGAACATAACCAAGCCTTCCATCTATCTGACGTTCTCTCTGAAATAGGCTCTAACTTTAAATAATTATAAAATATACTTTTATAGCTGAATTAATACTAACTATGTTCACTAATAATTCAAGAAGAAAAACAAATTTACTAGGATTACTGCAATTATATTTTAATTAGAGAGAAAATATATATTGAAATTACCCACTTAAGTTAGATCTTCTTACTGATTTATATCATTTCAAACATATAAACTTATGTTCAAGCGAGAACATGTTTGTATACGACATATTAGTCATACCGTTGGATGATAGTAACTCCATTACACAAAAGCCAAACATAGTTTTCGATACGGGTGAAAGATGTAACTATTATTTTTTATTTTTGTCAGGTTACAGGAGTTTTATACATAGAATATTTATTTTTAAACGTATATGTGTCTATTCATTGCGGTTAATTAAGAAAATATGTCTAGCCTCTTATTGGATGAAATAAATGACGTCTTACAACACTAAGACGTAAGATATATTTACACTTATACTGATTCACATACAGACGGTAAACATGTATAAAATGTTACTTGGCAAGTACTATCACTTAACATGACAGAAGCAAACGCTGGACAAACACATATTGTTTGTAAGCAAAGTATTATTTAATACTGCCGAAACTTCTCTTGTAGGGGCAAACCTTTATGGCATGGAAACTATGATAAGAACAATGTAATATCAAGTTATTTTACATCTTCCATTTTCAATTGTCGCATGTATATTAGTGTATAGATTTCGTGAAAATAAATATATTAGAATTTCAGTAATTAATTAAATATTTTCATCAACAAGTAATGACGAATTCATTAGGCCTTGCTTTTACAATTTTTCCTGAACAATTCACTACGTCTAAAGATAAACGGATAACGAGTGTGCAATCCCAACAGAGGATGGTTGAAAGTCTCGACTCAGTCAGCGGATTACCTCAGTAATTGTCTGCCAGTCTGGGGGCTAACCAGATCGTCACCCTCATAATTCACTACGGCTATAGATAAAGAGTGTGAAATCCCAACAGAGGTTGGTGGAAAGTCTCGACTCAGTCAGCGGATTACCTCAGTAATTGTCTGCCAGTCTGGGGGCTAACCAGGTAGCCACCCTCATAATTCACTACGGCTATGGATAAAGAGTGTGAAATCCCAACAGAGGTTGGTGGAAAGTCTCGATTCAGTCAGCGGATTACCTCAGTAATTGTCTGCCAGTCTGGGGGCTAACCAGGTCACCGCCCTCCCACTCAAGCCAGATGAAATGTTATTTCTAATCCAATTCGGCTTGACACATCTAATTTTTCTGTTATTACATGGGTGGTCTATTTAACACATTTTGTGCAAAATAAATACATCAGCAAAACCTTTGAACAAGCCTTGGACAACCTGTACAGTATATATAACCTACGTTTATTTGTTTGCGTTTTACTAGGACTAGTATGAAATACAGTACTATGTGTTTGTTATTCAACCTATTTAATGATAAATATACTTTTAGCGAATTTCCCCTACAGGGAAGAAGCTATTACCGTAGTCGGCATGGTAAGACCTAGGCCCGGCACCATGATAACTTTTCGTTTTGAGGTCCCCAGATGCCAAAAAAAACCATCGTTCCAAACTGTATATATATATATATATATATACTCTTACACCTAACTAACCTACATTTTTTTGGATTTTTTTTTTTTGATTATTTTTCCTTTACATTTTAATTTACACTAACACAAAGATAACAAAAAATCAAATACAATACACTAACACAAAATTTATATACATGTGTTAGGTGTGTATATAAATTTTGTGTTAGTGTATTGTATTTGATTTTTTGTTATCTTTGTGTTAGTGTAAATTAAAATGTAAAGGAAAAATAATCAAAAAAAATCCAAAAAAATGTAGGTTAGTTAGGTGTAAGAGTTTGATATTTAGATGTAAGTAGGGTTCACTTGATAACGGGAGGTTCCTTACCTCCCGAAACGTAGTGTAGTTTTAAACACTAGAAGCGATAGGTAAAGTCCAAATAAATCAAAAAATAAATTTAGTTTTTTCATTGGAATCAGCTTAGAAATACGCACAATTTGGTGTTTTGATCATTGCTCTACGTCAAATAGTTACAGACATATTGAAAGTGCTAAACACAGTACGTTGTCCAATGTTATTCTTATGGAGAAAAAGATAAATTGTATATCTCGCTTATTTATGAACTTTTCCTGATGAAACTTGGTATATTGTTTCATATCGTTGTGGTCTATTGATATTTGCGCTAAAAAACATTTTTCGGCCGATAGTTCCCGTAGCAGCAAACCTTCATACTAAGCCCCATGTTATTCTTTTGGGAAATAGGTAACATGTTTTCTCCCTTAATTATGAACATAAATTAATAAAATTTGGTATGTGGCTTTACCTATTTGAGTTATATTGATATTTATATAAAACCCCATTTTTTGTGTTCCTTGCTTCAGCAACCCTGCATACTCAGCCGCCATGTTATTCTTATGGAGAATAATTAAAATGTCATAAATTGTTTATTTATGAATATATATTGATGAAACATGGTATGTGGCTTTATGTGGTATTAAGATAAATATATATGCATTGGAAATTCGCTGAGTACGCAGGTTTGCTGCTACGGGGGTATTTATAATATGTAGCAATATATTATTTACTTAGATTTTCCAAATACAATTTTATATTTAGTATACTTTTTAGTTAATATGGTAATATTTGGGTAATTTTGTTTAAGAAAGATTAACATATTTAAGCTTGGAAATGTATGACCTATTTTGTTAATTACTTGTAGTTAAAAATTTTTAGTAATACATTTGTTAGTGATATTATTTTGTTAGTATAGCAAATGCCTTTTTAAAGCTTAAATATCTTTAACGTATTGCAAATAGCTAGTTCTGTTACCAATTATAGGATAATATTGAAATGATATTTATTTATAGTCTGAAAAATAAGTGGATAACTGATGAATTCTAGGGATAATTTTTAAGTTATGTCTGTTATTTATATTATTTACATATTGGCTATGTATTGTGAGTTACGATAAATATAAAATTAATATAAATCAAAGAATAATAAAATTTAATGTCCAGAGGTAATACTGTCCATATCAGAAATATTAGTCAAGTGGTAGGAAAACAATATTAAAAAGCGAACGTAAACCCTTTTCTTTAGTTTAACATTAAATACATGTACTGATTGCAATCTTGGTTTTGTAAATGTCAGAGCTATTTAAGGCGTTTATGTAATTGTTTATAAGGGCCAAGCAGGAAAGTAGTTCAAGAGTCCGCATTACAATTATAATCTAGGATTCCATTCTAAGAAAATAGTCTTGCTATTTGAAAAATTAACGTTAAAATTTGAAACTAGGCCTAGCTGAAATAAACAAAATAATAAAACTGTGAAACTCAATAAAATTGAATTATCCTTAAAAAAAGATCCAGCCGTCAAAATCAGAGGGTGGACAAATAATGATCTCACACAAATCCCAATACAAACAAATTCATTTATATTTTGTAATTTTAATCTTTTTATCAAATACTTATTCAAGGTTTTAAAGATATGCTAATTCTTTAGGTTTGACCACTTTTCACTTCGGACATTTAGAATGTAACGCTTATTCGCATCATAAGAGAATCATGCCTGCTTCAGCCGTTACATTCTCGGAACTGCCGATAAATACCTAAACCTATGTTGCCTTGGAGGCGTGGAATCGTTTACCAACTGAATTGCATGCATACAGATTTGCACATTACTCTGGTATGACGCCAACAATCACCTTAGTATTCAGACACGTGCAAAATTAAATTACGGATTATAAGATGCTTGCCAAACACCATTTACGTACTGTAAGAAAATTTAACAGAATATTGTATAGGCTTAAACTTGATTTATCTGTAAAAATGTAAAAATCTTAAGATTTTCAATAAATTTACTATTAGATTGACTAACATGTAGTAAATATACAAGTTAGTACTATTTTTAAACTATTATGGTGTTAAGTTAAAATTTTAGGTAAGAATTTTTTTATAATTGAATATTTCTTAGTGAGTGTTTTAGTCAAACTATAAACTTAAACTTAGAAAACTGAAAAATTGAAAAATGGTTAGTAGAATCATTAGGTTTATAGGTATACACCCAATGGTAGTAGTAAGTTGGTAACAAATGTTATTGCGGATTTTGGAGTTAATTTTTCACCATGGTCACTTTCCATATACTGTCAACTTACTCACTAGGTAACCCCAAACAAACAACTGTATCGGTAGCTGGACTATGTCAAACTGTTATATCCTAATGCCAGCTTAAAATACTCAAACAGTCCTTGCAAAAGCCACCATTGAATTCTGTTCGGACTAATATCTATAGAATTCTGTTTTGTAGCTTATAATTATAAATAAATCATTAGTTAATATTATAGTACAGTACAATATAAGAATCCCAAATTGAAATAAGGACTCAGTGAGCTTAAAATTGTACATTAAATTTCTGCCATTGTTCTTTACAAATGTACTCCCTGACAATAGACCTGTTTAATTAGGACCAACCCTTTAATCTACGAATTCATTTAGGTAAGAAAGGGAGTACTTCAAGTTTTAAATAAGGTCGTAATGTTTAAACTTCAACATTATTTCCTCTATTATGTCATAAAATGCCGTATTCATAGTATAAACGACCCGGTTACTTTCATTATTAAAAAAAATTATACCCATGATTATAATGGAACAAAACATTGTTGTCTCGTACATCGACATCACGTTCCATCTTGTAAGATGAGCTTTTAAAAAAGTGTTTATTTGTAAAGAGCGAAACGCTAGGATAATCGCAAAAGACGTTTAAGCTGATCGTGTAATTTGTAAGCCATGATAAAGAGATATTATGTTAACATAGAGCAATAATACTTAAACCTATATCAGAGTTGTATTATTTTTAATATGTTTGTATATTTTAAACTTTATAGTAATACAATTTAAATTACCGCAAATTGTGTAAATTACCACACGTTGGACGAGTTTAGTTCCAAAAACAATTTTGCCTAACCCATTTTGTTTCCAAAAGTCAAAATTTGATGTGCTCTCACGTAGTTTTGGAAGACATTGTGATACCCTTACAAATAAATCGCCGTTACAAAAATAGGATTAATGGGAATTTTAGTGTACATGTATATAAATAATATAACGTAACAAATACTCTTTTAAGAACATATTTTTAATTCTATTTATTCTTTTAATGGATTGGCATATTTGCACTACTATACAACAACTCGTTTATCCGGTTAATTTATGTGACTTTAGTCACGGCTGATCTAGTTGTATGTATAATTGTTCTGACATCTGCTCTCAATAATTAAATCGTCTAAGGAGGTGTTCGAGGTTATTGAGACTAAACAGGTTTCACCACCTGGTGTACCGGCTACACAACGCCACAGGTTACAGCACGGCAAAGGTTACACAACGGCACTGTTTAAACAACGGCCCTGGTTACACAACGGCACTGCTTAAACAACGGCCTTGGTTACTCAACGGCACATTTTACACCACGACACACAAGTTCCACCACAGCATAAATTACACTGATCTCTGCTCACATGTTCATTAATCAATGTTATTTAAAATATATGCTATACAACATTTAACCTAATTAAATGCATGTTAACAATATTAGGATACGTTGCATAGTTTATAATGAATAATACAATGAAGAGTAAACGATAAAGTTCTAGCTCATATACAGGGCAAACGTTTGCTGTTAAGGTCCCGTGTGGTTGGATGGTTACCAAAATATACCATATGCAATCAGCCGTAGTTGTAACCAATTGTGTCCGTTCAAACGTAACTCATAAACATAGAACAGAAATGGTTTCACGCGTAACGTTATACTTGTTTGTACTGATTCTCAATGATTACTTATTTTAGAGAGTGCACAATAGTTTAAGTATATACTAATAATTATCCTTTGTATATACAACATAGAAAACAAAATTTTAATATTACAAGCAAAAGAACATTTGGCTAGGTAATGCTATGGATGGCTGTTAAGATTTAAGTAATTATTTAATTTTATTAGTGGAAATATAATTTTCAATATCAGATTTTGAAACAACCCTGTAAACCCTCATGTCAATTTAGCTTTCGATTTGATTTATATTTATACAAAATCGAGTACCTGTTGAAACATTTTTATTCTGTTAAGGCCGACTCACGGATTGTTTTCCTTTAGACTTATATGAGTTATTGTAGGTATTCATTGTACACTTTCGCTTCTGAATTTCAACCACATTGTGCACATGGAATTTTGTTTTACATCCATACAATATTGCTGTTTCTTGCTATTACGTTTCCTAACATTTGTACAATAACCAGTGGTTAAATTAAAATTTTTGCAAAATACTGGTTTTCATAATGTGTTTCCATTTAAAATAAAAGTAAGCATAGCATACTTTTCTTTTGTGATATATTTTAACGATGTCATCTGTATTCTGTATTTTTATCGTTATTATATTGTTCACTTTTTTTAGGGGATTAATTCCCTGATTCTTTTAGATTTATCACGTCAATTTCTGTCTATTTTTATGTATTTTGCCCTTATATATCGATCGTTTGCATGAGTAAATGTTTAGTTTAAATATATGTCATTGTAATCCCTTTAAAAATCCAAATACTCTGGTAATCATTTTAAAAATAATAATAATAATAAAGTAAGTTCCTCTGTTGTTAAAAGTTAAACAGTGTAACAAATATATTCTAGGGTCAACCAATAATCTAGTATCAATATATTATTTTTTTATAATAAAGAACAGAGTATATTAATTTTGCACTTTCAGATAATGATGGAATTTGTAACGTGGGATTTTAAACTGTTTTACATGTAGACATAACAATTTATTTATCGATTCAAATAGTTTTTATATAACCCTACCATATTCTAACTAGAAAAAATAAAATTCACCACACCAAGTAACTAACTAACTATTCTAATATAACCAGATAATATTCCAAAATAAAGAAGGACTCATTGTTTTATCAACGCCTATGTTTTAAATAGTATAAAGATATTATCCTGCTAAACACCCCGTAACATGCGAGGACGTGACAACATGGAAATAACTGGGGAAACCGTCCCTCGCATATCAAAACACTCGTTTGTGTTGATACAGTCAAAATGTTTCCTCTACCAAATCCGCCTTTTAGAGTTTTGTCAGTGAATTTATATGCAAGATTTGGTAGATACTCCTTTATAAAAATTAACTATCGGTTATATCTTATATGAAATAGCAGATTTACATTAATTATGTCGTTAAGTTTTGTCTAGGTTAAAATACGAATAGTATTCTATATTTTAACTTGTATAAAATCCTGCACTGCGTTGTTTTTGCGGTAAAATACCGTAGATTATTGCTGACAATGAACCATTGTTACTCTAATCGATTAATATAATATTACCTGTTATTCGTGTAAGTTGTGAGTAAATCAGTAGTTCGATTTTGGTTTACTCTACAGAGATCGTAAATGGAAAGAGAGTTACGGTACCAACTGGATTAAGTTAAATAATTACTTAAATCTCTAATAGAACAGACTACTTAAGACTGATTTCGATAAATAAAATATTACCCTCATTACATATTTGTAGTTATTTACATCTATTTAGAGGTTCTCATTGCTTGTTTAGTTTGTACATTTTAAATAGTTTGCAAACAAACAAAAAATTCTCAGTGAATAAAGTTGAACAGTAGGCAGGATAATTAAGGTTTCTGTGTATAAGCGGTTTTTTATTGAACGTTGAACTTGTTACAATAACTTTAAACTAGTTTTCTGTTTATGGAACTGTATTAAATTTATCAGAGTTAAAGGTTAAAAATCGTTTATGTACATCCAAACTAAATTAATTGCTGTTTTTTTTATTTCATGCAGGGTGTTACGCGTACTAAATAGTTAGAATAAGGCAGTCAACACAAACAGGCACATTACAACAGTAAAAATATGCAATTGGCATGAAATTGGCTATTTGAAAATCAGGATTTCCACATCTGAGTTCCATTAAAATTAAAACTTGATCAGAATTTTAGGAATATGAATAAGCAAAATTTAGTTATAACATGGAAACAGAAGCAACGTAAAACAAATTACTAATGACACTATGATATATCAAAATAAAAACAGATTTAAATATTAAAAGATCGGTAACTAATTTAAACGACGAGAACTATAATAATATTGCTATTGCTATAACTATTATAATATATGACCGTGTGTCAGTTGCTACGAAGGGGCGACACAAGTGTCGAGGTGTTGGAGCCTCTGTCAACATTCCATTGGGTTTAGCTTTGAACGTCGAGAACAAACTATTCAGACCACAAATATACTTAGGAACATGAATTGTTTGATCCAATCAATTATATTTCAATAAGTATGCACAGTAATATTAACTATATACTCCAACGAGAGGCTAGCGGCCAGTTTCAGCTTGGAATACAACGGTTTTGTGTTCTACATACAATCTTTGGTTAACCTTTTGAAATATCACAAGTAAAAAATAGTGTTAGTGCAATCATATGGTAAAATAAACTGTATGTCCGTAAGAATAACATTGGAAATCTCATGACCCGTAGGTTGGAGCTATAACGTCAGATCTATACATCTATAGATATATTTACTTCTCCTATTTTGTCCTAAGGAATCAGTGACCCACATTCGTCCCTCCACCATTTCAAGATGCTGGAAAACTTTTGATAATTTCATTTTAAACATTATGACAAACAGGCATTACTTGTTCATCTTTATAGCAATTATTTAAATTAATAACAAAAAAGTGTATTTAAATGTATTTTGATAAAATATTTGTGATTAGCAAATAATCCAAATGTTACGTTTTAACTATTTATATTTAAAAGGAATCAACTACATAGTTTTTACTCTTTGTCCCCTGAAAATTGTACTTTATATTTGATGTCATACAATTTAAATTACTTATTATTAACTATTTATATTTTATTATAAGTCGTATTCCTAAATAATGGTGTCAATTAATTTGAAGGAGATACTCTCTAAAACTATTCATTATCAAATATATTCAACAAATAAATTACAAATGTCATTTTAGTGTATTTTCTTTCTGTCATCATGGCTTTTTACCTAAAACAATTTATTATTTCAGAGAATTCTATGGTGATAAACTGTTGATAATCTGTAACCCAAACAATGATTATTTTAATACATTTTTAGGTAAAACACAAAAGTGAATAGAGGTTTAACCAACATTATTGAATGCTGTTTATACAGTTCATAATACATGGCTGAATACGTTAACCTCTAAAAATATCATGGTAGTTATAATATACATATTGTATGTTGAAAAATAATTAATACATCTTTTTGACATCCATAAGCGTGTTCACCATGTTAGCACAATGAAACGTCGCATCGTTTCCTCCAATATGTAAGAGTAAAGTACATGCGTAACGGTTATTGTTTCTCACCAAGCATTTTAACATTCACGCGACACAAAACGCATTGTTGTAAGGCCGCATGAATTAAGTTTTGCTTTGCTAGTATGAATATGTTGTATATGTAGTTAATGAAAACTATCCGAAATAGTATTTTTGTACATACAGTATGTCAAAAAAATCTAGAAGCAACTTAACATATTTTTGATAAAATTTTGTAGAAGGTTACAACTTAAAATATCCACTCGGAATTGAAAAATAAATTTTATAAGGTTTTTACCGATTTTTTACTTCCAGTAGGGGACGACCAACGAGGATTCAGTATATAATTTTAAATATAAAAGTAGATTGATATGTACATCATTGTAAAGGGCTGGATAAGCATAGGTAACTGCCGAAAAACACACTTCAAAAGAATTGTTCGTTACAAAACGGTGAATGTTGAATGATACAATAAAAAACTGTGTAAAATATCAATAAAAAGGCAGAAATTAATATAAAGTTATATAATGCGTGTTTATACGTTATGTTACTTTTAAGTGGTAAGATAACAGGAAAAATATGTGTAAATTTAATTTTAACTTTTACTACCAAATATTAACCTTAATCTAATAATTTACGCGGTTTTTTTCAATTTATAAACGGTCACCGTTTCGCAATGAATTATTTTGAAGTGCGGTTTGCATCATTCACCCCTGTCCGTCCTCTTGTCCAGCCTTTTATCAAGCCAAGGTTATATTTAAGAATATGTACTTACTCCTCGTGGGCTGTCCCCTACTGGAGGTAGAAGGCCTGTAAGGACCTTATAAAATAGGGTTTATCTTCCAAGTGGACGGCTAAGTTATAATATTTTAACCAATTTAATTAAAAATACCCCCGTCGCAGCAAACCTGCATACTCAGCGAATTTCCAATGGAGATATAAATGTCTTAATACTACATAAAGCCACTTACCAAGTTTCATAAAAATATATTCACAAATAAGCGATATATATACAATTTTAATTATTCTCCATAAGAATAACATTGGGGCTGAGTACGCAGGTTTGCTGCAACAAGGAACACAAAAGATGGGTTTTTATGCTAATATCAATATAACTCAACTAGGTGAAGTCGTATACCAGTTTTTATTCATTTATGTTCATAATTAAGGGAGACAGAGCATTTAATTAATATCCATAAGAATAACATGGGGGCTGAGTACGCAGGTTTGCTGCTACGGGAGAATTATGCAAAAACAATTTTTTGGAGCAAATATCAATAGACCTCAATGAGATGAAGCTGTATACCAAGTTCCGTCAGTATACGTTCATAAATAAGCGAGATAAAAAATTTTCTTTTCCTCCATAAGAATAACATTAGACAACGTACTGTGTTTAGCACTTTCAATATCTCGGTAACCAATTGACGTAGAGGAATGATCGAAATACTAAATTGTGTGTTTTTTTAAGCTGAATCGAATGGTCAAAACTAAAATTTGACTTTTTCAAAAATTATATGTAAAGAATTCAAAAAACCCATTTTTGGGGTACAAAACCCCCCCAAAATACCCCTTCGGATAGGTCGATCTGTCTGGTTTTCGAACTTAAAGTCATAAATGCTGCTTTACATGTTTATACCAAATTTCGTCAAAATCGAATCATTTTTACGAGAGTTATCGTGCTCACGGACACATATATATATATATATATATATACTATTACCGTAGTCGGCATGGTAAGACCTAGGCCCGGGACCATGATAACTTTTCGTTTTGAGGTCCCCAGACCCCAAAAACACCATTCGTTCGATACTGTATATATATATATATATATATATATATATATACAGTATCGAACGAATGGTGTTTTTGGGGTCTGGGGACCTCAAAACGAAAAGTTATCATGGTCCCGGGCCTAGGTCTTACCATGCCGACTACGGTAATAGCTTCTTCCCTATAGGGGAAATTCGCTAATATATTAAGCTGTTTTCAGACTTTTATACAAAATATATATGTATCATAGACGTTCTTCCATAGTTACTGTTGTTGATTGTTTTTAATAACTACTTATTTTATCAATTAGATTGTTAATTATATCAGTTAACAGGATTGTCTTGATTGTTCTTCGTACAATTGTGTCTTTATTATTATTATTGACATTACCACTTTGTTCTAAAAATACTTTCCCAACCTAAAGGGATATTTAAATGCAGAAGCTAAATACTCTAATGGTAACGCCACTTTAAAGATCAAAGTTGTTTACACTTAAATAACAGAGGCGATAAAACACCTTAACACTTCAGAGGAGGTAGTGTTGAAATTCATTTCAAAGAAAATAAGGTCTTCTTTGTACTTGCCATGAATACAAAATAAGTATATAAAAGATGCATTAGAAAATGTTTAGGTTTAAATTACACCTTAGATAAAAATTAATAAAGACAACTTTCGAGAATATCAGCCTTTTTTCTTAAGGAGATTACTGTACGTGCAATAATGTACTCTTCTCTGTAAGCAAAGTAGCATAGCGATTTTAAATCAAAGGATGAAAATCACAAGTGGCACAGTATCACCCAATTCTTAACCCTCAATCATGTGTCTGTACGGTCAGGATGTGATCACATTACTTGGAAAGAAATGTATGCTAAATACAGTATAAGGAGATGTGAATCTGATAAAATTTAAATTATAACAGATTTTACTTGACAAAATTAATAATATTAATACCAATTTTATTAACTAACATTAATGTTATACTTCAGGTTAAAATAAATAATTAATTCCTATTCCAGCGCGTATAGAGAGTCAACGTTTGCTGTTCAGGCTTCCCGTGTGGTTTGTTGTTTACCACCTATAATTTGTTTACGCCTATGCAACCAGCCGCTGTGCCATAATTGTTGCTATCAGCGAGAATTCGTGTGCTTCGTTCATAAACACAAACACATATTAAAAGTGTTTTACGTAATTGTTCTGGTACGAAAATATGTGGTAAATATTTGTCTATATTACTTTATCAAACTTTATCTGTACTATAATATTTTACCGACTGTTGTTTTATTTTTTATAACTAGTCATTTTTAATACGTCAGAAATACGTAGAATTTTCATTTGCGTAGGCTGACTGATTATAAGAGTATGACTTGAAAATATTGAAATTTATCATATGATTAAAATCTATATTATTGAGATGTTTTTGTAATATTTTTTAAACAACTTTTTGATTAGCATATTACGAGTTGTTATTACTTACGGGATGTAATAAAAGACGTCTTGCAACACTTATGAATATATTTACACTTATACTGATTCACATACAGACGGTAAACATATATAAAATATGGTACAAGGCAATCAGACCCAGACTACGTCACCCTTTTTAATTTTGAGTATGATTTGACTTACAAGCTGATGACGGTGTTTTCCAACCATGTGCTTCATTTAAAAACAAAAAACAAAAAAAACAATAGAAAATTGCTAACCTTTATTTAAGACCAATATGTGACAATTCCCTGCAGAATTGTCAGAAACAGGACTATAATATCTTTATGCTTCTGCTTTTAAAGCTAAATGAATTCGCTTAGCGAATTGCTGCACTAGAACAACTAATCATTTTGTACCAAAGGATTTTGGTTTAAATAGAACACTAACTTATACAACTCACTGCGATGGTTAGGTTGTTGTCAGCTACAGTTATCATCTTGTGTTATCTGATTCAATAAAATGTAACATGTCTGTAGAATTATATTTAATAATATATAGTTATTTTTTACTTTCATACAACAAAAAGAGTTTACCACATGTTGAAGAAATATTTGGTCATTTGCATTCATTCAAAGTGAATCATAGGGACATACCACCAGTTTTCAAACCACTACATTTAAAATTGTTGTTGGCTTACCAATAATATCGTAATATGGATACCAATTCGAGTTCAAGATTAGGTAGATAAATAAGAATAATAAATTGCTTTCGCCATAAAAATACGTATACAGTACTGTGTTTATGTGTTTTTACCTAAAATACAATTTTTGATAGCCAAATTTGGGCTAATTTTAAATAACTTGGACTTAACTTTAAGTTACAAAAGCTTTTAAGCCCTACCCTAACTTGTGGGTGTGATAAGGTAGTGGTGGACTTATCGAGTCGCAAAGTTAAAGCACTACACACCTTTACATTTGAAGTGGAATCTTTGGAGCTTTTTTATTTAAAAATTCAAGTTTTACATTAAAGTAACACCAAACTTTTCGATATTAATGCTTCATCTACAGGTCATTTTTGTTAAAAATATACATTATTTAGTTGCACAGTAGTGACCATAAAACATTTTTAAAGTTACGTTATATTTTCATAAATTTCTAAACAATTCTAATAACAAGTATTATTTTGAATAAATGTAGTATTCCATTGGAAAAGGTTGATTATTATGTTCTCTTTATCTACCATTGGTTTTAATCTTTAAACCCACCATCCATCTTATTGGTGTTGAGGCTTAGTTAATATCCCAGATATACTGTACGACTTCGACTATTATAACTCTAGTTACCACTGCAATAAACTGAGCAGCGCAAACCAAAATGACTAAATATTACAGACAAATATATTTACGTTTTGTTCTTCGATAGTAATGGTGATAATGAAGTAAAAGTGTTTTAATGTTTTACTAACATTTAATATTTTGTATAGAACAATACTTAGAAATGTTTTAATAGTCATCATCATCATCATTGTTGCGGATTAGGAAACCCACACATCTTCTGCTGCTAGTCACATCTTCCACAAGCGGGAATATTGCACAGGTTACGAGAAAGATCGGATATAGCAGGAAAGGAAAGGGTGGGATGAGACGGCAGCCAAATCGACCCTTCAGAGGGCCAACTCCCCGTGCCACTGTGACAGCTGGGATGAGGCTCTCAATCAGGGGACCCACATTCTGCCCTCCAACTGGCCAACTCAACTGACAGGGTATCCATGTACAATTCATTCTCAGGTTGGCAGGAGGGACCAAACCTGGAGATTCTGTCCCTAACCGCTGCAAATGGAGGGACCAAAGGTGAAAGGGAAGTTTGTCATAATGGACAGCCAAAAGACTTACCACATGTAATGACAACTTCATTTGCTGTACCCAATGTCAGCCCTAAAACTGGTATAGACCAGTAGTTTAAGGTAGTCCTGGGACGTTTTAATAGTCAAACCTTATTCTTCAAGCACGTCACTGTTGAAATTATAGAATATAAATTACATTTAAGATTGTTTAAGTTTTCATTGTAAACAATATCCGAATATTTTCACTATAACTAATTTATGGTCGATATTTTTCTCTTTTGAAAAAAATGGGATTGTTAGTGCAATCGTGAATGTAGATCATTCATATGTTTTTTTACTAGATTCTTTTGACACTGATAGTCGTTTGTTTGCCAAATTGGCAAAATTGTTTTCTATAATTGCTATGACACGCTCAAGCTATTACACTGACCACTAATTTGGATTGTAAAAGTTATTACCACATAAAAATCAGCAATCCTATAGGAAAAATATGCATGTTTGATTTATAATTGTTTATTGAAAATATATTAATTGTTTACAGTTACTGTATTGATAACCAAATAAAAATCATTTTTGCTATTGTTATTAGTTTTCCAACTTAAAACTATGTTTATAAATGTCATTAAAGCTAGCTCACAGTACTTTTTAAAATAGCAGTTGAAGTGTTGGTGGAAATTACACATTTATGTGCGATTTTAGTACTCAACTATCGTTGATAAAATATCAACAACGTAATCATAAACCATCGAATGCAACAACGTCCGGAACTGCTTACAAAAACTTCAAACGAACAACCCGTGGCTATTTGGTATTTGGTTCATCCTCGCTACTCTTGTATACCAACTGTTAGAGGAGGTCTGAATAGACCTACGAACAAATTGATAAAAATGAGAAAACTGAGTCAATCATCTGTGAATTAACTATTTACTCTATTAGTTCAGTGATTCTTTATATATTCGTTTTAATCATTCCAATACAAGAGTATTTATTTATATATTTTCCAATACAAGAGTATTCTCTGATCAGCAAAATAACTTTCTTTATAGAATGGATACAAGGTTAGGGTAATGTTTTGCTTTGAAATTTTAGGCTATGACTTTCACAACGAAAATCGGTTTTAATAATACAAATATATTTTACAACTCTAAGTTGTAACGGAAATAGTTAATTAAATCTGAAATCGTAAAAAAAAATTATATTTGTATTTACCATTATAAAAATACAAAGGTATATTTAATATTGTTTTAAGATTTACGGACTTACCTGATTTTTGTGTAATATAAAATAATAAGGTCGATAATAACGTTGTTGGTGTCCGTATTGTTCAGCTCTTCTAGCTGGAAATTGGGGGCATCTCGCTAACTATTAGGACTCAGTTCAAAGGATCACGGGTTAAAATCCCGGGGTTTCCACAAATATTGTAGAGCATAGTATTGCTTCTCGCTTTTGCAAAATGCTCTGTAGAAAATATGCATTGGCTTTGTTCTCATAAATAATCTTGCAAGATATTTATTTTATTACATTTATTTATCTTTCCCGTTTGACTTTATTTATAAACCGGTTTCTAATTAAAATTTGCGTTAGGATCTAAAACTAGGCCTGGTTTAATTAATAAAATAAGAAAACTGTCAAACTCAATAAAATAAAATTATCCTTAAATGAGATCCAGCCGTCAAAATCAGAGGGTGGACAAATAATGATAACTCACACAAATCCCAATGCAAACAATTTTATTTTAATTTTGTAATTTTGATCTTTTTACAAAATAGTTATTCAAGGTTTTAAAGAGAAGCTAATTCTTTATGTTTTGCCACTTTTCACTTTGGACATGTAGAATGTAACGCTTGTTCGCATCATAAGAAAATCATGCCTGCTTCAGCCGTTACATTCTCGGAGCTGCAGATAAATACCTAAACCTATGTTGCCTTGGCGACGTGGAATCGTTTACCAACTGAATTTCATGCATACAGATTTGCACATTACTCTGGTATGACGCCAACAATCACCTTAGTAATCAGACACGTGCAAAATTAAATTGTGGATTGTAAGGTGCTTGCCAAACACCGTTTACGTTCTGTAAGAAATCTTAACAGAATATTGTTTAGGATTAAAATTGATTTATCTGTAAACATCTGTAAATCTTAAGAATATCAATAAATTTCCAAGTAGGTTGACTAACATATAGTAAATTTATATAAGTAGATATACAAGTTACTGCCATATTTAAACTATTATGGTGTTAGGTTAAAACTTTACCTCAGAATTGTGTTTAGTTGAAAATTCCTTAGCGAGTGTTTTAGTGAAAACGTGAAAAATTGAAATATATGGTTAATGGTAGAATGGTAGAAGTAAGTTAATATCAAATATTAATGCGGATTTTGGAGTTAATTTTGCTCATCATAGTCATTTAAATATTCTATTAACGTTCTCACTAGGTAACTCCAAACGAAAAACTGTATCGGTATGTGGACTATGTCAAACTGTAATATCCTAATTATTACGGCTTAAAAACTTAAAGGGTCCTTATAAAAGCCACCATTGAATTCTGATAGGACCAATAACTATAGAATTCTGTTTTTTAGCTTATAATTTTAAATAAATCATTAGTTAATATTATAGTACAATATTAGAATCCAAAATTGAAAGGACTCAGTGAGCTTAAAATTGTATAATAAATTTCTGCCATTGTTCTTTACAAATTTACCTCCTGACAATAGACCTGTTTAATTAGGAACAACCCTTTAATCTGCGTAAACATTTAGGTACAAAAGGGAGTACTTCAAGTTTTGAATAAGGTCATAATGTTTAAACTTCAACATTATTTCCTATATTTTGCCACATAATGTCGTATTTATAGTATAAACGGCTCGGTTATTTTCATTATTAACAACAAATTATATCTATGATTAAAATGGAACGAAATATTTTCGTCCCGTACATCGACATCACGTTCCATCTTGTAAGATGAGCTTTTAAAAAGTGTTTATTTGTAAAGAGCGAAACGCTAGGATAATCGCAAAAGATTCCTTTGACGCAGGACATTGCAATTTCCTTCAAAGAGTTCTAGAATTGCTCTCCACTATAGTAAAGGGACGGAATGAAAAAGACGTTTAAGCTGATCGTGTAATTTGTAAGCTCTGATAAACAGATATTATGTTAACTTGGAAAAATAATAGTTAAAACCCCATATAAACGATTTATTATTGTTAATATGTATGTAGTTTTTAAACTTTGTAGTGTTCCAATTATTTAAATTACCAAAATTTATGTTCTTTTATTTCTACTGCAGGGTATTGTGCTTAGTTGGAAGAGCTTCATTCTAAAAATAATTTTACTTATCAAATTGTTTTCCAAAAGTAAAACTTCTATGTGCTCTCGCGTAGTTTCTTTTTATGTATACAAATCAATTCCCATTACAAAAACATATTTCTTGAGTAATTAAGAGTATATTTATATGATCATGCATATATAAGAACTAAGATACTCTTATAAGAACATACATTATTTTCCATTATTTATTTTATTGGTTGAATATATTGGCGATATCGTACAACAACTCGTTATCTTGCTTTACCCATTAATGTGTACAACATATCTAATAGTCTGTATGTAATTTAACTGACATGCGCACTTAATAATTAAATCTTTTATGGAGGTGATGTAAGTATATCGAGCTAAACAGCTTTCACGCCCTGGTGTACCGGATACACCACTGTACCGGTTTTACCAGTTACACCACAACTGTTACACCACGGCACCGGTTACACAACCGCACCGGTTACACCAGTTACACCACCACACCTGTTACACCACGGCACCGGTTACACAACCGCACCGGTTACACCAGTTACACCACCACACCTGTTACACCACGGCACCGGTTACACAACCGCACCGGTTACACCAGTTACACCACCACACCTGTTACACCACGGCACCGGTTACACAACCGCACCGGTTACACCAGTTACACCACCACACCTGTTACACCACGGCACCGGTTACACAACCGCACCGGTTACACCAGTTACACCACCACACCTGTTACACCACCACACCTGTTACACCACTGTACCGGTTTCACTAGTTACACCACCACAACTGTTACACCACGGCACCTGTTACACAACCGCACCGGTTACACCAGTTACACCACCACACCTGTTACACCACGGTTCCAGTTACACCACCACACCATTTTCACACTGATAACTTTCTTATTGGGATTGAAGAACACCGCACTATGAAATATATAGATAATGACTGACTTCTGTGTTATTTCGCTGTAAAGTTCGCAGGTCTTCACAATGGCGTTCAATGTAATTTTTTAACAACCATCATCACTTTTTGGTACCTCTGACGATAGAAAAATTATATAAGTATTACGAATAAAGTAGTTTGGGTTGCTGTTAATAACCAATTATATAAATAAATATATTAATAAAATAACTATGAAATTTATAGTATTTTAACCTTTTGATTGAATCAAATTATTCCGTGTGATAAATTTTATATATTTAAATGGCAAACCCAATAAATATTCAATATAATGCAATAGATTTGCACAGCAAATGCCATATTTTTGGTATATATATTCTCTAATCCTACAGTTCAATTGAGTAATAGTTTTAACATTAATATGTCATCTTGCAATATTAATTTAAATAGGGAATGTTAAACATAAAATATTCACTTTTCGTACATAACTTTTCGTAAATAGCTGCTTCACACCAATAACAAACGAAAAGGCAGATGTATTCAAAAATAATGTATTTACTGTTGTAAAACATGAATTTTTGCATCCAATTTGGTAAAGCCTGGAATTTAGTAGTTGTTTTGCAGTAGTAAATAAAGCGATACAACCTTATAAAACATCAGTTAAAACTAAACTGAAGAATCATAACTTTTTAAAGTAGTGTATTTGAAATTTTAAACGTCTTTTACAAAAATGTTATGATTTAGTTGAAATATTGTAAGTAAGCTTACCACAATAATGCAATAAAGGTGCCTTAACTGTAAAACTGCGTCAGTATTGTGTATATGACAGTTCTTGCTGCAACTCCAAACACTTTATGTCAGCTATGGCTTGCCCACAGATCATCACTAACATGCTCTCCAGACAGTTAGTATTGGAAACTGTTGCATTACATTGACACATCATTTTATTGAATCCCCTAGTAGAAAAAGGCTCGTAATAACTACTACAATTCCATTTTCTTGAATATTGTACTTCTTCAACGGTGTATCGTAGGATATTATTATGTTTGTTATTTCCACTCAAGTCATAAACCCATGTTATATAAATATATGTGTTCTGTATGTATAAAAATGCAATGATAAATTTATTTTTATAACTGTTTCATGATTACTTAATAAATGAAATTTTCACTACAAAACCTGTTTTAAATGAGTATCTTTGTTTAGTGGTATTAGTATCAAATAGCTAGATGTACCCATATAGTTTACAATGAAAGCTGTAAATAAGTATCCACCATCGCAGGAAGTTCGTCGTTTCAAGACAAATTGTCGGGTCCTTTCTGGAACGGGGCCAAGCTTAGAGGGTGTCCTCCAATAATAATGAGGGTCAGGTCAATAGAGAGATTTATTAACTGGCGAGATTTCTCTCGGTCCAACGCTAAGGTGCTTGATCATTCAATATTGTGTACCAGGGACTTATTGCCTCTGCAGTATTAAGCGGGTTGATCTTTAATTTTGTATTTTTTAGAAAGGTTTATATATAAGTAGATAGCAACAATACTCATCATGCAACATACTTAAATCATTTCAATGTTAATCGACTCCAACTTTGTCTCGTACTAAAACTTTGTTTGACTATCGACAAAAATAAATAACAAAAAAAATCATATTGGGATACACCTTTTGGTGGGTTGCATGAAACATACTCAAGACACAATTGTAGTGGGTCAAATATATACACTGCATTTGCTAGATACTGCACTATCTTTGGTTCAAGAAAATTAACTAACGTATAGATAACCCTCTCCTAGTATAAGAGTGGTATTTTAGTAGAAACCAGGGAGGGTAAATTAAGTAATTGTTAAATATATATTTTACCTCCACTAGTATACCTTATAAAACTATACACAACAGGTAATGAAACACTCAATGAAAAACTATAATATTTTATTTAAACTAAATACTTACGAAGCACTATAATATACAGTATATAAATCCATTATAAAATGTCGAAACTAACATAATTACATCAAGTTTAAAATAACATATTTGGGTAAGTGAGCTCAGTTATTTTATATAAATGAAAGACACAACAATATATTTAATAAATGGAATCCGAGAGGAATCGTCATCTGGAGTTCAGAGCGAGAGAAAAAAAGAAGAAGAGCATTGCCACAACTGGGAATTTGGTGGGAAATAAACAGCTGGTGCCGCCATGTTGCATCGCCGCTGGCGTTTCACCTGCAAAGTAGAAGTTTTGTTTTATTACGTGATTGGAATTAATTAACAGTACAATATTGAACTTTTATCATAATTTTGTTCAATAATAATATAATAGGTTGTTCATTTATCCTGAAAAATATTTACCTAATTACAAAATAAAAAATTTAATTTTACATTTTACGTAAGTAAATCAACTATAATTCTTAGTACACTCTTAAAATTGTCAGAATAAAACCATTAAAGATCCATAAATAAACTAATTAAGTTTTAAGTAACTCAGCATTTTGATATATTGTAGATAGCCGATATTATAATATTTTTTGTACAATTTATACTTCATAGATTTAGTGCCGAATCAACCAGAAAAATATATTCAATGGCATAAATGTTTACCTTATTAAAACATACAAGTAACTATGATATAGGTTATACAAACAAAATTACTTAATTAATATATTATAACTTCTATATAAATTAACACTCTACTAAAACGGAAATACAACCATAATACAACAGTACATAAGTGCTTATGACTTTCAACTATTTAGATACTCATCAAAAGTAGTAATCATCATAAATTTGTTCAAACCCTTAAACAAAATTGAGTCCGCAAAGATGATCTAAATTGGTTCAAAATACATTTTTAAATTAATTTAAAATACTTTAAAATCTGGCATAAAACTCATTATAACTGTACACTAAAAGAATATTAATTTAAAAATTCGAATCTGGAATTCCCAAACGGGCTAATAATTCTTTTTGCAACTTTTACATATATCCTTTATATGTACTTTCTTTTTATATATACTTTTTAATCTTTCTGAAAATTTACATATACCATGTTTTATTTACAATAACGCATCAAAATTTCAATAGAGAATGAATACTCACAACTATAATACAATAGCAAAGGCATTATTTGACACTCCAATGTGTAAAACACCTTTCTACCAGAAAGGCCCAGAATATATGAAAGTCAACATTTATAACAAATTAACAGAATAATTCAAGAAAATTAATGATCCCATCATATTTAAGAAAATTGTAAAAGAAGAACTACTTTAAAAGTTTGTATACACGATTGAGGAATTTTCGAAACTTCTGATTAATCTTACTAGTTTATTAACATATATAGTTGGTCAACATATAACATAGTTGGTCATTTGTATGTGATATTACAATAACAAAAAACCAACCATAGACATGGCAATTGGGTTGTTATGTAAATAATAAATAAATATGGTAATGAAGTTTTGTATGTATTCAATTCTGTATTTGCAGATGGTGCGAGATTGATTATTACTATAAAATCTATTTACTATAATGAAGTGTATAATAATTTTAATTTAAACATTTTCAAACAGCAAATAAGGAACAACAATTTTTGTTTTTGTTTTTTTAGATATTTGTAATATAAATAATATTGTATATAATTTGTTGTATCAATGAGGAACGTAACACCAAATTGTTTAGCTTTCTGAGAAAAAGATTTTGTTGAATTGGTCATGCCAAATACGTCTGGCATTCTGGCAAAATATCGCTTCTGGCATTAAGCTCCAATACAATATTGATTTATATCGATAAAAAACGAATAGCTGGCTTTTCTTTAATTACATTAAACCTTGTATATTTTATAACCACATATAGAGACACACAATCAAAATTTGTAATATTAGTCTTCACAAGATGGAATTGAACAAATCGACAGACCCATTCAAAAGTTGCTATTCTTAAAATTGTACAAAATGTTATACTTTTCCTGAAGTATTTGCATCATCAGCAATTATGAAGTACAAGAAATGATCTTTATTAACCAGGAATCAAGGCAATTTAACATTTGTTACATATATAATTGCAACATACACAAGATTAAGGTTCATAATGTTAACACCAAACAACATGAAATTTGAAAGTGATAAGAACAAATGTTACAATAATCGGAATACACTAATCATGTCAATGCCACTACGTTCATTGGATGAATTTGATGAAAGTAAAATTAAGAAGGGGCTCCAGTCCTCTGCGTTTACCTGCTTCTACCATAAGATCAATGTTAACTTTCAAAGTCCGTCCCACCTCAACGGGTTGTCCGAAATGAATTATTTATGGTTCGTTTTAAAGATCAAAAATATATCTAGCGATTTCAGGAAGCAGAATCTCGTCATCATAAATAGTTCGCGCATAAAAAAATCGTAAAAATTGAATATTTTGGAATTTTATTGATCGATTATTAGTTACGATATCGAAATTCTGCTTACTGAAATCGCTAGGTGTATTCTCGCTATTTAAAATGAGTCATAAATCAACGATGAGCCATAATAATGCGTTGAAGAGGAACGGGCTTTGAAAGTTAACATTGGCCTTATGGGCGAAGCAGGTAGAAACGCAAAAAGTTTCGTGACTGGAGCGCCCTCTTAATTTAAATAATGGGACAAACTACTTAAGAGAAGATGCATCATTATTACATAGTGCATTTAACAGTATCTGCATCATAGTTACTATTCTGTAAAAGAAACGTTCAAAGACGTTACTTTCTGTATTCAAAGTCTGTATAAACTTTTGACGTTTGGTAAATTGCCGGATAATCGGAGATGGTCCATATTAAATGTATGGGCTCAAAGAACTCGGAAAACATTAGTTTTTTTACATGTGTACACCGTAAAATAAATTTCAAAGGTCTGTACCGGTAATTTTTTTAAAATTAATAATTAAACTTCCATGGATAAGTGACAACAAGACAGAACGGAACGGCATGCCTATTTTTCAGCGACAGGCTTTCTTTTTACTCATAAAATTCCCCAAATTGTTCGAATTTGTATGTACAAAATTAATAAAATGTCAAGAATTAAACTAGTTTTAAATAGTTAAACTTGCATACATTAATTCATCTATCATTATCTCGAAAATATTTACCCATGGTCTGCGAACCAAATAGAATTGCCGCTATTCCAATGCTCTTCGCATTGCATAAAACGGATGATCTAGACAGCACATGCACCAGCAGAGAATCCAGTGGTTCAGAGCGCCTAAAATGGTAAACTTTTAGCCGGATGTTACGAAGGACGGTAAAGAACCAGTCAAATAAGTAACTTGTAGTTTCCTACGAAGGAATCATCCGTCATAGCTTGGCCTGCAACATTACGTCGTCCCTCTGTAACGGACATATTAAGACCGACACCAACAACGCTACGTGATGCAAATGTCTTAGTTCCATTTCTTTGTTTTTCTACAATTATACTTTACAACGGTCGTTTATATAATCGGCACATTTACATTCAAAGGATGTCAGTGGCGCAAGATTCACCTTGTGACTCTGGTCATGTTTCCATAACGTATGTCAGTTTGTCTACCCACAGTTATGTATGTAACATAACGTATGTCAGTTTCTCTACCCACCGTTGAGCACGTGGACAGAGACGGTAGTTTCAGCGACGTTCGCTAGATGGCAGGTGTAGTTCCCCGAGTTCTGGGGCCCCACGTTGGCGATGGAGAGGCGGCTGTTGACACCGTCACTGACCTCAGTACTGCCTTACCTCGTGATTCTGGTCATATTTCCATATCGTCAGTTTGTCTACCCACCGTTGAGCAAGTGGACAGAGACGGTAGTTTCAGCGACGTCCGCTAGATGGCAGGTGTTATTCCCCGAGTCCTGGGGCCACACGTTGGCGATGTAGAGGTGGCTGTTAAACCATCACTGACCTCAGTACTGCCTTACCTCGTGCCTCTGGTCATATTTCCATATCGTCAGTTTGTCTACCCACCGTTGAGCACGTGGACAGAGTCGGTTGTTTCAGCGACGTCCGCAAGATGGCAGGAGTAGTTCCCCGAGTCCTGGGGCCACACGTTGGCGATGTAGAGATGGCTGTTGTTTCCGTCACTGACCTCAGTACTGCCTTACCTCGTTTGTCTACCCACCGTTGAGCACGTGGACAAAAACGGTAGTTTAAGTGACGTCCACTAGATGGCAGGTGTAGATCCCCGAGTCCTGGGGCCCCACATTGGCGATGTAGAGGCGGCTATTGACACCGTCACTGACCTCAGTACTGCCTTACCTCGTTTGTCTACCCACCGTTGAGCACGTGGACAAAAACGTTAGTTTCAGTGACGTCCGCTAGATGGCAGGTGTAGATCCCCAAGTCCTGGGGCCCCACGTTGGCGATGGAGAGGCGGCTATTGACACCGTCACTGACCTCAGTACTGCCTTACCTCGTTTGTCTGTCCACCGTTGAGCACGTGGACAAAAACTGTAGTTTCAGTGACGTCCGTTAGATGGCAGGTGTAGATCCCCGAGTCCTGGGGCCCCACGTTGGCGATGGAGAGGCGGCTGTTGACACCGTCACTGACCTCAGTACTGCCTTACCTCGTGCCTATGGTCATATTTCCAGATCGTCAATTTGTCTACCCACCGTTGAGCACGTGGACAGAGACGGTAGTTTCAGCGACGTCTGACAGATGGCAGGTGTAGTTCCCTGAGTCCTGGGGCCCCACGTTGGCAATGTAGAGGCGGCTGTTGACACCGTCACTGACTATGTTCGTCTTGACACTGGAATCGTTCATCACATTCAGCACTTGCTAATAATTATACCTCATCCTTTTATGACTAAATCCTACCAAGCGTGGAAAGTAACAGGTACCAGTCAGGTTATGTTTCTGTTTATAAATAATAAAAGTAATTTTTACTTAAGAATATTAGGAATTCCCTACTTTTGCTTAAGAGCACATTTAACTGTGCATTATTGGCTCATATGTTATTAAACTATATTAGAAAACTTGCACGTTTTCCTATCATCCCTCTTTTTAAGTAATCCATTTATTTGTATTAATTATTTGTAGAATATAAAGTACATATATATATAAATACAATTAGAGTTTTATCTGTACATTGCTTGGAATTATTAAATTTAAGCATATTTTAACATTTTACATAGATAAGCCAAATCAAGCCCTATCTCAATATCTTTCTGCCTCTCGGTAACGCTCAAGGACGGGTTTTTGTTGGATTTTCACGAGAAAACAGGTGAAGTGACTTTGATGAAACTTTGGTTTTTATTCTATGCATGCGTGCGAAGGTTTTACGTTACTTTAAACTAGAATACGCCTTTTTGAAAAAGAATGGTGGCTGTTCAAACGATGAAACTTTTGTCTATATTCTATTCGTGCGTTAGAAAGTTATGCTAATTGGATTTGTTGGAGCCACCTTAGGACTCCACCCCGCGGGGTTTGAAGATCCTATAGTATTCTTAAGGACAAAGCATTTATTAATTTGAACCAGATGATGGCTTAAGAATATTTATTCCATAAAAACAGATGTAGTGGTTCTTATTTAAAACGTTGATTAAAGATTGGTCATAAATGACATAAGTATACAGAGAGAACACGTGTTAGGAATATTTATTCTTTAAACAGCTGTTTTAGTTATTATTTAAATCGTTGAGTGAAAATTGGTAATAAATAAAATAAGTATGCAGAGTGGATGTATTATATATAAATCAATATTTGTCAGATGCATTCACTCTCTGACATAGTGATCACTGTATCTAAAAAAACGACAATGTCTAAGCAATTTCGCATGGTGGTTCCTCTTATGCAGCAGATGTACAGTAAGAATACGTTTAAAAGATCACATAGGCTCTGCCCTAATTTACTTATATGGCAATCTTTTTAGTATTAGTATCTACTGCACCTTGTAAGTTGAAATTTGGCAGGAACATAACTAATACATCAGAGCAAAACGCAAGCCTATTCCCGTTACGAAAAGGTTTAAGGGCTTCGGTCCCCGAATTTCTAGATACAATTTTGTAATCTTGCACCTACTATTTTACCGATGGAGCTGAAATTCTGTAGAAACGTAGCTGATAGCTCAATGCAGATATATATATATATACCTACTCCAGATACAAATATACTCAACTCTGCCCCACTGGTCTTTAAAAATAAGCGTGTTAATCATCTCACACCAACTACTCAACCAATAGAGCTGAAATTTGGTACCATAAAGGACATAAGAAACAACATTATGACTATAATGGGGAGTCACGGTGTTGTTCTCTGGAGATTTCACATAGACCCTTGGTCGTGCGTGAGAGATGAGTGGATGAGATCTACGCCTCTCTAAAAAGAACTTTTATGTAGTCGACCACTGAGCGTCTCAACTTAACAGCAAGTATGAAAATGTATTTTGGAGAAGATTAAGGGGTTGGGGAGTTTTCTCATGCCCTTTTAAAAGTTGAGAAATCTGACATTGAAAAATAATTGTGTTCTCATAAAAATCTCTCCTTACTCGGCAAAATCGTTGAATCACAGGATTTACTAATCAACAGTTTTTTTCTCGAGGTTTATAAACAGTTTAATTTGGAAAGTCCCTGGCTCTGTGATTGTGTCATCCTCACGACCACCAAAGAACAAGGCACCAATCAGATCATCCTAAAGGTAGGTCTCTTCCAAAGCAAGAAACGAGCATATAAATTTGTTAACACCGTTCTTTTAACCATAACCACACCGTTGACTATCCGACAGAATTCCTAGAGTTAGCAACATTAGCCGAACTATCTGCCAGTATATTTCGTTAAGTTTTATTTACTTGTACACTAAAAATGTAAAATGCAATTTAAAATTAACTTGGCTGATATTTTCTTTAATTAATGTATTATTTATACATACAATACGTACGAAGAACGGGAACACAGCTAGTTAGCTCATATAGCCCTACCAGTAAGCTACATTTTCAAAAATGTTCACCAAAATTGTTTTTAGCGAATTTCCCCTATAGGGAAGAAGCTATTACCGTAGGTGGCATTGTAAGATTTGAGCCCGAGGCCTTGAAATCTTTTTTTTTTTAAGGTCCCCAGATGCAAAAAACACTATGCGTTCAAATTTATATATATGTATATATATTTATATGTGTGTCCGTTGCCGCGATAACTTTTGAAAGAAGCGCGCGATTTTGATGAAATTTGGCAAAAATATGGAGAGTAGCATTTATGACTTTAAGTTGGAAAACCAGATCAATCGGTCTATGGAAAGGGGGTTTTATGGAGGTTTAAATTGTTTCAAAAATCTGTTTTTTTAACGTTTTACCCTAAAATTGTAACAACACTAGATTTTAGTTATAGCCATTTTTTTAGAGTTAAAAAAACTTAGTATTTTGAATCATTAAGCTAGGTTAAGTGGTTGTGGAGAAAAGTAAAAAAACGTGTCCATAATGTTTTTCATGTTAATCTTATGGGAATAAGGTTTTTATATTTTCCTCAGATAATTTCACTAAAAACTCCACATTTCTTTTACATTATTTTGGTGTTTTATTTGTTGTTTTACGTCCAACCGTTGCAGTGATATTCAAAGTGCTAAACACAGTACGTTGTCCAATGTTACCCTTATGGAGAATAAATAAAATGATATATCTTTATTATTTATGTATGTATATTGATGAAACTTGGTATGTGGCTTCGGTATGTAGCTTCACCTGGTTGAGTTATATTGATAATAAAAAAAAAAAACACATCTCTCATATTCCTTTTTGCAGCAAACCTGCGTACTCAATTATAATGTTATTCTTATGGAGGATAAATAACATTCTATATATCACATATTAATGAATGTATTGTTGTGAAACTTGGTAAATGGCTCTAGGTAGTAGTGATACCCATATATATGCATTGTAAATTCGCTGACTACGCAGTTTTGCTGTGACGGGGGTATTAGGGACTTTGCAGAATAACTTGTTTCTCAATCGGGGGAAATCCTCCTGCTCCTGTTCACAAACCAGGGTTAGGGGCTACATATCCAAATATCCTCTAACAGCCAATGTTAATTTAACATTTTTACCAAGTTTTACATAAATTTAAGATCTGTAAATAAGTAGGATAGTTGATTGATTATCCTGAAGAATAACACTGGACAACGTATAGCGTTTACCTTTAATTAGAAATTTAAATTTTTTCCGCAACAGTTACATGTAAAATAATAATCTAACGAACTAATTTATGTTAAATTTAGTTTTTATGGTGATAAGTACCTATATTATGAAAAGAATTTCCGTATTTTTGTTCGGTCAAATCTTAACCTCTTATTTCATTATTTTCGTTTTTCATTCTCTAGATGTGCCTTTGGTGGGTTTGAAAAACCTTTACAGTCAGGGCTCTGCTTCATAGGCTTTTAAAATTATAATATGAATCATAAGGAGTTATTTTATTTAAGATAATCATCTGATTATAATTTAAACATTTCAAACAATGTCCGTGAGATTCCTGCGTGGAGTACGGGAGAGCGGCTAGTATTTAATTAAAATGTAATAGTTTCGAAAACAAAGGAATTAAAGAAATAACAGATTTTAGATTTTTAAACCCTATAAATTCTGATCTCAAATTTTGGTACAATTTTATTGAGGACTTACAGCACTTAAAACTTTTAACCGAAATCGTTTGTTTCGTTATTTAATTGTTTATGTTTTTTACGACTTCAAAATTTTAGATTTTCAAAACGTCTGGAGATACCATGAATTAACTCGTATAGAAATTTCCATTCAAATCAATCTAGTGGTTTGGTGACTAGCTCTCTATACATCCTATATATAAAGAGACAGACAGACCTACCATTAAAAGCCATTCCTGGGTTCAGGGACATCAAAACATCAAACAAATGTTATGAAAAACTTCTTATAATGAGGTGTTGGAAAGTAACCTTCTGCATTATTCATTTTGCAAGAAAAACGAAAAACTCATTCTCTTCATTCGTTTCCTAACAATTATAAATTTAATTTAATATTTGACAAAACAAAATAAGTTTGTACATTGTTGGAATTTCTTTCTATCAAATAAAGTGGAAAATTGTTTAAAAAAATCATGGAGTTTCTTTTTTTAACATTAATTGTTATATTAATATTTTTAATGAAATTATTTATTTTAAACTATAACACTTGTTTGTATTTCAGTGATATCTCATGTAGGATATAGTATTCAATTTTCCAATCGTAAAAAAGAGTGATCGTTTTTGCAATTCAACATCGTTCATAAGAAGGACTCAATTGACATAACTACTCCACAACGCTCTTCATAATACGATAATTTAAATAACTAAACTAAACAGTTTCAATATTTAGCTCATCCGAAGTATTCTTCAATGTAAATACCTCACTGCACGTACTCTAGCATTTGAAAAAAATGTCCTTTACTCTCCTTGTACTCAGTTTATACTTACAAAAGACTTTTTATATTCATGCAGTTATCCTTACAGTACCTTTCAGTAATCGACTGACCTGATACCTCCCCTGGTGACATCGTAGTTTAGAATGTTGCTGCCGTGTTTCCACAGGATGAAGTGAGAAGGCTTCGGTACCTTGGATATCGAACACTTCAGTTCTATGGTGCTGCCTGCGTTGTAAAACTTATTCTTTAAGGGGATCCCTCTCTCATCCCATATCTGCAGCTCTGGTACTGCAAAGTAAATCGTTTACAGCTATATTTTTCCAACTTCCTGATATCGGAAGGTGTTAAATAAAAGAAGGCAATCTATGAATTTGTCTTGATTCATGTTTTTATAATATCCAGATAATGACATTTAAAGAATAAAGATGAATCTTTGAGACTATTCAGTTTACAAACCAAATCGGAAGAACAACAGCTGAAGAAGTTTGAAATATTAAAAAAAAACGCAGTTCGCTTATAATTATTAGGTTTGAAAATAATACTTTGAAATAACCTTGTTTTAATCAGATGCTTGTAGGTATAAAGAGACAATTTCAATTCCCTACACACATCATACTATGTTTCTACATCGCTTGCATTAATATCCAAGAACATGAAAAAAGTAGTACTTCAGAGTGTGAAAGAGACCTCACAAATGAGAGCTTTTAACATAACGACGATTCTACCCTCTTTTATACAACTTAATTCTCAATTCCATTAAATATGTGTCGTAGAATTTAAAATGAAATATAAAATGGTACAACCATCGTAATAGCTTAATATTTTTAAAACCTAAAATGGTACCTTATTCCAGTTATAGATTAATGTGTAGTAAAATTTCATACAACAAAATAATATAATATAATAAAATATGAAGTAAAGTCAAGTACAGTGAAAGTTTGATTTTATAGAATTTGTTTTACGGCTCCAAACTCAGTCGTCAGTAGCCGGTCAGCCCCTACCTACGACTCGCAGGTACAGCGTGTGGACCAGGGGAGGGTGGGAGGAGACCTGACACTCGTACCACCCCTCGTCCGCCTCCTCGGCACCTCTTACTGCCAGGGTCCAGTCGTTGGGGTGCAGTAGGGCGGCGGTGTAGCGGGAGTCGCCGGCGTAGATGTCGAGGCCCACGGACAGGAGGCGTAGCTGGCCCTCCTGCCGACGCAGCCACGACACCTGATCACAAAGAAATTAAATTTAAAAATTGACTTACTATTACAGTTTTAAACAACACAATAATAGCGAAATTAACCAAGTAATTTCCCCTGACCGATTTCCAGTATGGCCAGCAATCACAGAATCATAAACAAGTTAAACAACAAATAAGAAATAGTATATTTCACAACTAGTGGGAAAATTGTGATTTTTCCTGGTGTGAGTGGTATTTAAAATGCGAGTCGTAGACGATCAATTAAAAAAAAACTAGCACCAGGAAAAATCATTTTCCCACGAGTTTTGAACACTAATTTTCACGATACTACAGCAAAAAATTATTTGATACAACAGCAAAAAATATGAACAAAAGACGAAGTAAAGTAAACACAACAACCAACACAGTGTTTTAAACAGATGGGCATTATTTCAATATTGTATTGTTTTGTTAGGCTGATTTATTATCAGCTGTTTTATCCTCACTAGCGGGAATATTACCTGGCAATATATACAATGGAAAAGCAGCTGATATTCCAATAGTATCGTGAAAATTTTCTTTACTATTTAAGTCCATCTGATAACAGAACAGTTCCCCGCAGCGTCTGCATGAACTTTAAAAACCAAACCATGTAAACTAAAGATTGTACTTTTAAATATTTTACAATCTTAAAAACAACATATAACTGAATAGTACCTCAGTTTTATAGGGCACTGCAACTGGCAGTAATGTGTATAAGTATTAGGCTGAACAAAACTCGTATTTCATAAAAAACAGAAACACTTGATATAGATGTTTTGGCTCTTGTGTATTATATTTATTGTTTTCCTTTTTGTGTTTTTCGACTTGTATCTTATTTATTGCAACTTGAGTCTACTCTTTTGTGTCTTATTTATTGTATTTGAAGTCACTTGTCTTGTGTCTTGTCCTTTGTATCTTGTGTGTCTTGTCTCCTGTCCCTTGTATTGTCAACGCCAGGAGAATATTTTTAAGTTTTATACCGAACGTTTAATTTTTAGTCTCTCTACTATATAAGGTTCTATTATTCCACACAAAAGATTAATCGAAAAGTGGCAGATAGGTCCAGATACTTCCTACCATTTCTTGACGGATTGATTTTGTTTTATATTCCAAAATAAAATTCTGCACTGGTATTTTTCGTATACCTAAAAATATGGTCGTACTTTACATTAAAAATAATTAAACGCATTTATTATATCTCTACAAATGACACTCATATTTTGGTTTTTAAGTTACACATAAACATAAATGTTTCATAATATTCCAATATTTTTCCCTAATAAATTATTAATAAACTTGATGATAGATAACATCAGCACGGGTCCCTAAACCTGTGTTTTACTAGTAATTTCAAAACTATGTTTATCGAAAAATTATAGCACCTACATGTTTTTAGATAAGAGTAGCATAACAATATATCTCAGACACGCTAAGATCACTCTTGGAAACCATCCAAGACGTTGAGCCTCCAACGGCTTTGTGCCTGACCCACTTAGGTAAGTGAAATAATATGGCTGTTCTTATGACATGTTTAATCAATACATATTACAATTTCATACACAAAACTGTAATAAACGAATGCATTGCTCAACACACTTTTAAAAGCTGTGAAAACTAAAACACATTGTAATACTTAATAACCAATCATGTATGAATTTATTTAATCAGTAATACCAGTTTCTAACTGGAAAATTATTGTTTTTAACGATTTACGGTTACGTTTAAACAAATGATTATGATTGTGTAACCAATTATAGAAGACATAGTACATAGAGTCTGGATGTAACAAAATAAGTATTAGACCTACATGAGCTTACTTATTTGCTATCCTCAGAGTAGATAGCGGCCAAAACGTCTAATTCAATCAAATATGTATTTAGATAAAATGTTGCTTTATGCAGGATAGGTTTAGCCTACTAGCGCAGTTCGATTTTTTTATCTCAGGAAAAACCGCTAAAATAACAGAAAAACTTTCTTGGAATATAAATACCTTCATAACCTACGCATAGAATTTATTTTAAATTTCAATTGGCATATTATTATTTTTATTTTATTTTGATGTAAATTTGATATAGCAAAGCATATAGGTATATCGAGTGACAAAAGTGCATGAACTATGTTTGCAAATTAAATTTAAATAAATTAAGAGAATTTTTATAAAATGGTAATCTTTGAAGTTATCATAATTAGTCAGTACAAATAGTATAGGTGTTAACGATCTTTTGGGACACCTTTGCATTTACAAAAAATCCACTGTGTTTTTTATTTAGGCATCTTTGGATTCATTTATAAAAACAAATAAATAATAAATGCATAAGAATCTCATACATACATTGAAATTTGTGTTTTATTGATCGAAACTAAACAAGATTCAGTTCAACTCAATTAGAGCGGACTAACCGTAGTTTTGTCGGTGAGTTCGTTCACTCTGCAGTGGAGAAGGGCGTTGGCTCCGAACTGAACTGTGACGTTCACGAACGTCCCAGAGTCCTCGAAGAAAGGGATGAGAGGTGTGGTGAGATCATCAAGGGAAGGGGTGGAAGTTACGTCATCCTGTAGATCGGAAGTTGTCTGGTGCCAAACCACGTGTAGTTGGTTAACTGTCACTTCTTCAACGTCTTTGTCTGGAAAAAGTGCAATTTTAAAATGAAAGTAGATATACAAATTTCATGTTTCAAAATGTTTACGATCAATTTAAGATTTGTATATCAACATCATATATGGAACGGGTACTGTAGGGTTTTTTAAGTAACTTCAGAAAGATTTTCGTTATAATTTTAGTAATTCTATTAACTTAAGTCTAAAGTTTTTGTTAATCAACAAAAACGTAATACATCATTTTTGTAGAAGTTGTATGGTAAAAATAAATAATAATATAATGCAATAAGCTTGGTTTCCATAAATTGATGTCCTAAAAAAGTTAACATTTTAGTTGGTCCTACGGTTCCTAAGAGAGTGAATATTTGATTTCTGTATTAAGCATAAGTGTTGTTTTTAGGCTCTACAAATAGACCTATAATATGAAAAACAACTACAATACAGGTTTCCATAACTGTTTTATGTAAATGATCTCTTTCAATAGGATTAGTTTTGGCCATCAGCTCCGCTTTTTCACTGGTTTAGTTTTAAAATTATATAAAACTAAACAGCCAATCAAACTCCAATATTTAAAACAGTGTTTTAACTTTAAACTTGCATTTAATTTATGGCTTTATGAGAGAATGTATTGTAAACTAATATTTAACTTCCGACTATATTACAAAGATATTTCACTAAACGATATGGTTCATAGGTATCAGACTAAAAATATGGTTCCTTGGAAGGTTCTACATTATATATAGATAAGTTAGGTTTAAGGAAGTCTTAGGCTTAAAAGTATATTAGCTAAATATATTTTCCTTAGAAAGTCATGTTAACGAGTACCCGTTTCCAGTGTAACATTGAGTCCCGTATTCTAATAAGAAGGTTAAGAAAGGTTATAAAAACCGTTGTAACCTAAAAGAGTAATTTTATTAGAATCATTGAGTGATAGTTTTACTACCGGATTGCGTCTAACTTCATTCGGGAGAGATATTTCATGTCATGGTCAACCTCAGTTATTTTATTCAATTAACTGATAATAATGACTAGTTTATGGCCTATGACTACGGGTAGAGGACATTTTTGCTGTAAGTTACACTAACAAAAGTTTAGTCAATGGAAAAAACTACTGCAGTTCGATTGGGAACTAATTATTATTTAGCGATGACCGACTAAACTGATTCTTGGAGCATGTGTTCCACACCCGCTCGGCTCTATCAGCACTATCTTTCTCCCTTACCTCCCCCGTTGTAACTCACCTTCTCCACAGCTAGCCACGTATTATAGTGGGCAGGTCCTCCTTGCAGAGGGGTCAAAAATCATAAAAACTATAAAACCAGTCAATCAGCTCTAATTATTTGCTCCATGTCATGTCATCATATAATTATGCAATGTCACCCACCTATATTCTGCAATGCGTGGTTCCTTTACTCACCGGACTTTGCAGCGGTGTCGATGTGGAGCCATAAACCAATTATTAGCACCCAGAGAATCATAGCTGGATCATCATTGTCCCGCTGGACCTCCAATAGACTGACCCGTTGCTGGAACAAACATCCGGGCCTTCAAGAAACCACTCCGCACCGTTATGAGTTTACTGGATGTAATAAAATACGTCTTACAACAACCATACATTTACACTTATTCAGTATTCACATGTAAGGTGGTAAACATACAGGGTGGGGGAAAAGTAACTAGTTAAAAAAATTTTTATAAATTCTGTAATATTACTTATTTTATGTTGGTAATATTGTCAAATTACTGAGTATTTGGCTACACCAAGGAGGAGTTATACAAGTCCAAACCTCTCGAAAGTGGAGGAATTTTAAAACATAATTCAAGCGTTTATCATCAATATTCCAATTGATTCCTTCAGAAGAGTGTAAATTGTATTCCTGTCTTTTTGAAGAAGTCGGTTGACAACACCGGTGCTTATGTTGAGATTTAACTGATTCCTAAATTTTCTTATGTATCAAAGGACATAAGACACGTAAGCACGTGGCTTTTTATTGTATAACGATAATTATTAAAAAAATGTACAACAGTTGTTTAATACCTAGTTACTTTTCACCCAGTATATAAAATATGGTGCATGGCTATACATTTTGACCAGTCAAACTGGTCATCATCAGGCACAATAAGAAAATAGTATTGTTTATAAAAAAATAAAAAAAAACTGTTCACCACTTAAACGACACACACATGTTCAAATCTCAGTATATCCATTCTGGGACTAAGAAACACCTCACTACAAAATAAAGCATCACAAATCTAATAGTTTTCAAGAAGAACTAAATTTATAATCGAATCATCATAATAGTTTAGTTTGGCCGATTTAATTTAAAACAACATTATATAGCCTACAATATACGTGCAAATAGTGATCATTTTACGTGGGCATTAGTTTTGGTATAAAAGTATATATGATTCGTTTTGTATTACTGTAAAATACTTCAGGATCTTTAAATACATTTTCATCCCGCTAGGTGGTCATGTATAATCCATAATTATATGTAAAGGTATTTAGCAGTAAAATAAAAGTTATTATCATTTCTAAAAAGACAAATCTCATATTTCAAGGAAAAGCGCAATCGTTCTACATATGAAAAGCACCTCGGGGAACGTTTTGCACCCTGACAGACGTTTAGTTTCCTTGTCGCGAGCATATAAATTCTTCTGCGTTATTTTCAACACTTCAAGTACTCTTTTTCCATAGCAATCACAACAGTGTCATACATTTGTGACAGTAAATTAAATAGTAGGCTCAAGGGGTAGAGAGATATTATGGTGTTTTAAATAGTTTATACGGTTTAGATAAAATAATTACACTTAAAATTTTAAGGAGTAATTTTGTAAATGTACTACATTGAACTTTAATTAACTAATACAAATTTGTTTTTCTATTTCAATCATTAGTATGTTCAGTTAATAGGAATAATATAAGATACGAAGCTATACCTTATTTCATTAACGTTTGATTAACTTTTTTACTTATTTTATATGCTTTTATTTGTACTGGGGACCTATCTTTGTAAATTATAATCAGTTTAACTGAGTTTATTTTAATACATAGAAAAAAGTCTTGTTCAAGAAATATTCACGTTGATATTTATAATAAATCGCAACATATTTTGTAGACAGTTTGAAATTAAAAGGTTTGCTTTTCCAGAGTTATGGGAAACGTTTTTATTTTAAGTAAAGACAAATATCGCATTAGCTGCTAAACATTCAGTTAAAAATATAAATAAATTTATTTTTTAGTTGTAACTAAATTATATTACCATGGATCAAAACAAATTTATAATAATATTCCTTGCCTTTATTACGCAGGTATTACAGTTAATTGTCTTTCATTTTAAAATAAAAGCAGGAATTATAAATTTAAAGTATAAGGAATTAGTAATGTTTGTTTAATTTATTTTGTTAAGTATGTTCCCATCTGTTAAACAATTTTAGATTTTTCACTAATATAAAGTGCCAGGAAAAGTATATTTACTGTTGGAATATTACTAGAATCTAATTGATTTTGTTAACAGTAAGTTATAAACACATAAAACAACATCAGATAAAACAACTAAAATCCCAAGGTAATTAGCTGAAAGCCTGTAATATATAAAACAAATAATTGATCATGAACCAGCTCCCCCCCCCCCCGCTATCACGTGTTGACCTCGTCGGCGAAGTCTCTAATCCTAACTACTTCAGACAGTAGGAGGGCTATGGAAACCGCCAAGGGGTATTGGAACGTTTAGGAACAAATACAATTTAAATAAGCAAGAAATTTCCAAAATTTGTATTAACGAATATTATTGACTTGCTCTAGTTTAATATCTGAAGTGGATGTTAATTATTGAATTATTTAAATAATTCATTTATTTCCGTTCCAAAATTGTACATAAATATATTTAAAACCTAATTTATCAGACAGAAATCTGATTTGTTTTTGCCGATTAAGTTTTTTTTTCTGGTTTTACTTAAATACACCATTTTTTTATGTAACACTTAGTATATCTATTAAGTAAATTGTGCTCTGCAACTTTTTCGATTCCATTCATATAATATCGAATCCTCATACAAATTTAAAAATGAGTAATTTAATGTATTTTTTACAGTTTGTGCAATATTTAGTTACATAAATTGATTAAGTAATAATAATGTTTATATTATTCCGTATTGTGCTCTCTGTCTTGCATACAATAAACATTCATATTTTATCAATACTTTATATGTTTATCAAAGTGATGTAATCTACAAGCCGTAGTTTATTGTGGCGTAAATTTCTTCCTTCTTGTAGAAAGCCTTTTATATTTATGAGGGATGGCAGAAACGTCAAGCGAATACCCTAAGGGCATCCCATTGTGGACGACTTTACAAGTTTCTTCAAAGAGTTGGAAAACTGTTCTCCATCTTCGAAGTTTATGGAAAACATTTTTCCTGTTTCCCAAGCTTTAAGAAAAGAACAATAATGAAAATTGCAAACAATTAAAAATAATAACTAGGAATATGTATTACATTTTATAATGCGAAAATAAGTTAATGGGGATAATATAACGTTTAAAAATACTATGTTTCTATTTTTATCTTCAAAAAACGGTCTAATCTCCAGATAATACATATTCTGTTTAGTAAACATTGATGGAAAATCACAGCTAAACAGAGAAACACAATTAAATTCATATTTACGTAGGAAATCCTTATGTGCATACTACATCCCTTTGTCTGCTCAAAAATATCCTACACATAACAATATAAAACATGAAATAATAACCTTAACAATTGAAATAAAAGTATAGTAATTTTAAATACTTGAGTTGAGTAAAATATTTGGTTAGTCTTAAGAGAAAAGGTAAATGCTTCACGTCCGAGTAAGGGATATTTAAATCTTGGTTTGTGATTATGAACAAAAATTTGTATTTAGGTAAAGTAAAAAAGTGGATTAAATTAATTTTGATTCTGATCCATTTTTGATTTTGGGGTAATAGACATACATATAAAATGAAGGGTTCGGTCAAACTGATGATAGTTTTGTCTAAAGTATAACCTTAATAAAAACCCATTTTATGTAACTGATAAGAAAGATGATAGAAAGCATTTTATTTTCTAGAGGTAGTGCTTGGTTCTAAGCTTAATTTGTTTGCAGGAATCCATTTTGTAATTTTGTATTAAAGTCTTCTTAAAACCTATTCTACAGTTCGTTGAAATATGCATCTTGTTTAAATGAATTACCCTTAATTAAGTACAGATTAGTATTAAAAAATCGACTTTCTTTACTTTTACATAAATATAATTTTGTACAGCTCATAAGTGCTCAAAAAACGATAGCATTATTACGATACCCCCGTAGCAGCAAACATGCGTACTCAGTGAATTTCCAATGCATACGTGGTATCTTAATACCACATAAAGCCACATACCATGTTTCATCAATATACATTCATAAATAAACGATTTATTGCATTTTAATTACTCTCCATAACAATAACTTGGCGGCTAAGTATACAGGTTTACTGAAACAAGGAACATGAAAAATGGTTTTTAATACAAATATAAATATAACTCAACTAGGTAAAGTGACATACCAAGTTTTATTAATTTATGTTCATAATTAACGGAAATATCCTTTTACTTATTCTCCATAAGAATAACATGGGGGCTGAGTACGCAGGTTTGCTGCTACGGAAACTATCAATAAACAAATAGTTTTTTGTGCAAATATCAAATAGACCACAACGATTTGAAGCAATATACCAAGTTTCGTCAGGATAAGTTGATAAATAAGCAAGATATACAATTGTTCTTATTCTCCATAAGAATAACATTGGACAAGGTACTGTGTTTAGCACTTTTAATATCTCTGTAACCAATTGATGTAGAGCAATGATCAAAACACCAAATTGTCTGTTTTTTAAGCTGAATTCAATGGTGAAAAGTAAAATTTGATTTACTAAAATATTATATGTAAAAACTCAAAAACCCTTTTTTGGGATACAAAACCCCCCGAAATACCTTTACGATGGAGCGATCTGGCTGGTTTTTTTAACTTAAACTCGTAAATGTTGCTTTACATGTTTGTACCAAATTTCATCAAAATCGGGCCATTTTTACGAGAGTTATCGCACCAACGGACACACACACACACACACATATATATACAGTTTTGAACGGATGGTGTTTTTGACATCTGGGGACCTCAAAACGAAGTAATCATGATCCCAGGCCTAGGTCTTACCATGCCGACTACGGTAATAGATTCTTCCCTATAGGGGAAATTCACTAAAATGGTATTAAACAAAATTCATAATTCTTTTACTATTAACTTTCGTTATGCGTGTTCAGGATACATCAAATATGAAACTGCAGAGTAAACGAAAGTAGAAATATGAGAACATTAAGACTCGCACAGATAGTCGATCACAATAGATCAGGCGCAATCGTGGTGAAGACAAATTGGGAAGGGTCCAGTTGGAACATAACCAAGCCTTGCGTCTATCTGACGTTCTCTCTGAAATAGGCCCTAACGTTAAACACTGCAAAACTACGTTTATAGCTGTGTCAAACAGATCGAGTGTTCAAAGACTACTCTGACACAAGTACAGTACACAAACTAGTGTTCGTGTTATTAAAATTATTTAGTATTTATAAACGATAAAGGAAGAAATGAAGTCTTTTAGGTTTAAATAACCGTTTTTAGAAGGTTCTTAGTGACTTTTTAGTGTAATAAAACTAATTGACCAATAATCATTTACCAAACAATAGAAACACTTTTTTGTACCAGTTTTACCGAATTTCCGTTTGTTTAGCTGACATAACTATAATTAATGGGGTTATAATATGTTTGTAATTTAAATTAATTATTTCTGAGACAACAGTGAAAATAAGCTAACAGTGGACTAATTGATTTTCTATAGCTGAATCTTGTTTATAAACATTAATTATTGCTTCATTACTATTGTTATTGTATAGCTACAGACGTAATTTATGTTTACTCAGTAACTAAAATCCAGGTATTAGTAAAAAAAAAGTTAAATATACGTTTTTTTGCGTGTAAAAGCATTGCAAAAGCTAATCCTTATGTTATAACTAAGATTTTCAAAGTTGCGATTAAGAAACTTTTAGGAAAATGATTACTACTGAAAAATAATATAATTGATTACGTACTACTTAGATAATAACACCTCTTAAATATAATATATTGTAGAAAAGTATATTTTTAGATAGGATTAAAATTGTATATGAAACATCTGTAGGCTGTATCTTAACACGTATTTACACCGTTCTCTGTAATCACCTTATCCCTTCTAGTACTGAAATCATAATCTATATTTCCTGTTGATTAGTCTATAGTTTAGAATTCTCAACCAATCCAACAATATATAATTTGATAAAACTTTTCATTTACAATCAAAAACGTTCGGTAACTTTTTATTTTTATTTCACTTCATAAGGATAGTCCGTTAACGGCAAAGATCTATGTGTAAGTGGCCATGGAACTTTAAACTTTCATTGTTAATAACGACGAATATCCACGGTTTGTTTCACATAATAATCATAAAATATCCCCTATTCTAATTACCAAAATTGATACTGAAGTAACACATTCGGGCCTAATAGTAGAATACATAAATATATTTGCACTCGTGAAGATATTTTTAGCTAATTAAAAAAATGTAACAATAATAAATGTTTAATTATGTAAAAAGTAAAACACTAACAATATAGATGTATGTATACATACACTTGTGTTATGGATGGATGTTTATCAGGTAACCAGGTTTGAAAAGCGAGGTTAAATCTCAACAAAAGTCAGTGGAAATTCTCAGCCCAGTTCACAGATTACCTCAGTAATTGTCTGCCTGTCTGGGGCTAACCAGGCCGCCACCCTCCCACTCAAGCCAGATGAAATATTATTTCTAATCCAATTCGGCTTGACGCTTTGCCCATTGTGTTTTTACATGGCTTGCTCATTTAGTTCGCCTTGTGGAAAGCAAACACATTAGCGAAATCCGTATTAAAATACTCAAACATATAATGTAGATATATGTACAAAACTTGTCTATCTACTGACGGAGTTTTTAATGTATAATTCGATACTACCTAAGTCGTAAAAAAATGTACTCATATTATTAAAATAATAAAGTAAAAATAACAGTTTTTACAATTACGCCTAAAGTGCTTCTTTACGATCTTAAAACACATCGTAAAACAGATATTTTCTGCTTATCGAACGAAATAGTTATTTGTTTATAAAGGGAGTAAAGTGCAATTATGTCCCCTGAGGGAAATTGTTGGCGTCCGACGCCGTAGGGGACAGTTTTACCGAGGGAGACAATTTACAAAGTATCCATAAGTATTCACAATCGCTGTCGATTTTGGTTGCGTAATGCTTTACTAACTTCGAAACTCGGAACGTTAATTGTAGCTGCAGCGAAGTATCAATTAACTGAGCGTTATGTTATGATTCAGTTATAGCTACAGCGTTGCCAGTTTTCCACCTCACTGTGTTGCCAGATTGTCAGTTTTATTCTTATGGATTTATTTTGTCTCAATGGGAGTAAAGTACTTACACGCTATAAAAAGTAGCACTTTACTCGTTCATTACTAGGAGTAAAATTCTACTTTTCATAGTTGGCGGGGGAAAAAGGTATTTTTCACTCGCTTCGCCTTACTTTCCCATTCTCTTAAGTATAATGTACAGCTGATTGATTTTTGCTTTGGGCCTAGCTAACTGACACGAAGTTTATAACTTCAATCCCGTGATTTCTACCAAAATGGATAAAAGTGGAAAATGGTAAGAGCATTCAAAATTCAAAAGTTGCAGGAAGAATTGTGCATGTCATTCGAGTGTAAAGTATATTTACCGCTATCGGGAAGTTACCACTCTACTACGCGTTGCACGGCAACAGTTTTCTCTCAAGCGATAAAGTCATATTTTACACTGTTAATACTTGAATAGTTATTTTGTTTATTAACTGAAGTCTCCAATTTAGTAGCCGCTAAAATCTGATCTAACGGTTTTTCATAACAAAAATGGTCTTTACAAAGAACCACAAATATCATTAAATCGTCTCTTCATTGAGTAATCACTGTAATCTTTATGTAGCTTAGACAAGTAAAACAAGTAGATTAATGTATCACTATATTCTACTATTCATACTATATTTGAAATATTTCAATATGAAAGTGATTTTAATAGAAGATAATACAAATAATCTAGGATAGCACAGGTTACTTTTAGTTGTGATTTTATTTGAGATAATAAATATATATGAACTTTTCCTTTACAATAAATTTTCAATAATAAATATTGTGCCTAAACATTCCTATACATTATATAATCTATAAAAAATATGAAGCTAAATACTTTTTACATTTAAAATATTATAATACTATAGTTTTTTACAACATTGCTATTTTTTATTTTGCAGTTAGGTCCACCAAGTTTATTTGCGAACAAGAATTTTACTATGTCTAATGTTCATCTCTAGGATTAGACTACACAGACAATAAATAGCATCTTCCCTATAGGGGAAATTCGCTAATAAAACTTATAGAATGCCAGCAGATTTAATATACTATTATAACAGTCAACAACGAGGACTATAGTTATTGGTTTAGGTTTAAACTAAGTAAAATAAAACGCTTTCAAATGCTTTATTACTGATTATTTAAAAATACCCCCTTATTTTGTACGAGTATGCAGAAGACAAATTAAATAATTAAAACATGCTGCTATTGTATCCAAATAAATGTATAAATAATCATATAAACGTAATTGTCCAGTGTTAGTTTATATTATAAATAACATCAAATTTATTTATTTTACTTATTTTTTCTACATGCTATAATTTTGTATTTAAACAGTTTTTACGCAACAGTTACTATTGAGTTATATATATGAACATGAGTTACGTGTTTAACATAAGTTTTATGAGCAGGAGACTGATATGGGCTGGACACATATTTAGGAAATAAAAAGCCAGCACAGAAAGAAACGTGTTTGATATTTATGCTCTCACTTCGTTCACTCACCAATAATTATAGGAATGAAGGTAAATTGGGAGATCAAAAGCAAGATGGAAAGATCTTGCTCAATAAGACACATGATTGATCGGGCTGACAGAGAGATTCCGAAGAAAGAGAGATGGCGGCAAACTGTTGGTAAAGCCAAGTACAACTTGGATACATATGACAGTGGCAGTAAGTTAGTACAAATTATAATACCCCCGTAGCAGCAAACATGCGTACTCAGCGAATTTCAAATACATGTATATTTATCTTAATACCACATAAAGCTACATTCCAGGTTTCATCAATATACATTCATAAATAAATGATTTATGACATTTTAATTATTATCCATAAGAATAACATGGCGGCTGAGTATGCAGGTTTGCTGAAGCAAGAAACACAAAAAATGGGGTTTTATGCTAATATCAATACAACTCAACTAGGTGAAGTCACATACCAAATTTCATTAATTTATTTTCATAATTAAGGGAGATAACACTTACTTATTCTCCATAAGAATAACATGGGGCTGAGTAGGAAGGTTTGCTGCTACGGGAGCCATTGGCAAAAAATTGTTTTTTTTTTGAGCAAATATCAATGGTCCACAACAAGATGAAGCCGTACACCAAGTTTCGTCAGTATATGTTTATAAATAAGCGAGATATAAAATTTTTATTTTCCTCCATAAGAATAACATTAGACAACGTACTGTGTTTAGCACTTTCAATATCTCGGTAACCATTTGACGTAGAGAAATGATCAAAATGCCAAATTGTGTATTTTTTAAGCTGAATCCAATGGGAAAAACTAAAATTTGACTATTTCCAAAATTATATGTACAAAATTCAAAAAACCCATTTTTGGGGCACAAAACCCCCCCAAAATACTCCTTCGGATGGAGCGATCTTGCTGGTTTTCGAACTAAAGTCATAAATGTTGCTTTACACGTTTATACCAAATTTCATCAAAATCGGATAATTTTTACGAGAGTTATCGCGCTCACGGACATATATATATATATATATATATATATATATATATATATATATATATGTACATATATATATATAACCGTTTCGAACGAATGGTGTTTTTGGGGTCTGGGGGACCTCAAAACGAAAAGTTATCATGGTCCCGGGCCTAGGTCTTACCATGCCGACTACGGTAATAGCTTCTTCCCTATAGGGGAAATTCGCTAAAAGTGCAAGTCTGAGGAGGAAACTATTTTCCAAGAAGTAAAATAACGTTCTTTCCGAAAGATTAAATTTTAACTTGCCACTTTATCCCAACATACTCTAAATTATGGTGACACAAACTAAATGCCACCAAGACATGAAACTTTCCAATAGTAGGATTAAAACATTATTTTAAGTATAAACCGCTGCTTTTATGAACTAACTTTTAGACTTCTGGAATATCGAGTACAAAGTTTGTCTCAAGAGAAGAAGTCGCTTCGGCCGTTCAATTGGCAGAACTGTCGATAAATACCTAAACCGATATTGCCTTAGCTACGTGTAATAGTTTACCAAACTGAATTGCGTGCATACTGATTGCTATATTACTTTGGTACGACGCAAAATTTAACATTAATATTCATATGACCGTTTTATTTGCAATGTATTATTTCGGTTTGTACTGTATTTTTTAACTGGATGCTTCTATATGATTATTTATGGAATAAGCTATATTTTTTATTTTCATAATTATAATGGTATAGATAAATCAGCATAGTTTCACAAAAATTATCACTTCATTTGCATATTAAGTTGTAATTTGAATTGAAAGACTACCAAGCCATAGCGTCACGCAAATAAATTTATAAAACATTTTTAAGCTAGTAAACAAAACGATTTATGTGTACTTTAGTCAGATTGTGAACTTAGAATTTCCCGAAATGATAAAAAATAACGGTAGAATAACTATTATCAATATATTTTATTAGTGCGGGACGGGGAGTAATGTGTTTCGGGTTTATTAACATTTTTCAACATTTAGATATTTGTCCATTGAATTCTATGGGTAACGCACAACGATGGTGGTAGCTGAATTATGTTTATGGTCTCCCAGCTACAGCAGCTTCCGATACAACTTTATCGAAACTTCTAAGACCCACTATATCAATAAATTCATAAAATACAGTATTTTTTGTTATATTTGAACATTGCCAAAATCACTTATTAAAACTCAAAGAACTGCATTTGTTTATGCATCAAAATAAAACTTTACAATTAATTTTTGTTATCGTTGCTGTCAAAAATCCATAGAATATAAATAAACTAAAAAATAAAATTTCAATGAGCCTATCAACTAAAAAACTTGAATTAACTCTCGGCTTTTATATGTAGGCAGGCAAGGTCCTAAGTTCTTTTGATGACTCATTACACTTGACTATGCAAGCAGATTTTTTATAAATCAGAACTTCATACCTTAAAAAATATTATTTTGTTACTAAAAGGTTGTCTCTAACACACCTTTAATTTCAACGGCATATTAATAATATTCCGAGCTAATTTTCTTAATTATTACTTAAATACAAACATCATTGACACAATTAAGGGTTAAAGTTGTGGTAGTGGGGGATCACAGTCCATCTTGTAAAACGAGATTGGAAAAAAACTATTGTTTGTGATTAATGGAACGCTTGAATAAAACACATAAGATATTCCTTTGACGAAGAACTTGGCAATTTTCTTCAAAGCGTTTTAGAATTGCTCTCCACTAAAGCAGCGGAACGGAATTTAAAAGACTATGCTGGTCGTTTAGTGTTTAGTTCTTTATAAACACAATTTAAACTAAGCGAAATAGAGCTAAACCATAAAGTATAACAATACAATGAACTAGCTAGTTACGTATTAATAAACTAGCATGAACTATAAAACAATAAAACTAACAAAAAATTTGCTTTTTAGTCTTGACTTTATTGAACAAAAATTGGATTGGAAGTGAAAATTTATTTGTTTTAACATATATTCAATCTGTGAATAGCATGTAACTAGTAATTAAAATATAGGTTTGAATTTGTTAAATGATTAGTGTAGACAAAAATCATTGAGATCACGATTATTAAAAAACGCAAAACTAAAGAAAAAATTTTTCAAAGGAGATTATGAAACTAAAAACAAAATTTTCAGAGTGAAAATTATGTCCTCAAAACGACTTTTACACCATCTCCTTAGACTTATACATTGGGTTATGGTGGTGGACACACACAATTGCATTAGTTACAATTACATAAGTGGTCTCTATATTTTAAAGCTATTTTAGCTGATTTTTTGGTAATTAACTAAATTATGGTAGCTAAAATGTGATTACGTTAAAATTAGTAATTCTAACGCAGATAGAAGAGCAATTATCCAGTTCTTTGAAGAAAGCCACGCAGTATAACGTCAAAGGGATGTCTTCAACTTATTAGCCGGGAAATCTTTGAGTAATTATAAGTGAAGTAATCAAAAAGCAGGCTTTCTAAATGATGACGTTAAGTCAATATAATTTTTGTCGACACATAATCAGTGGTTAAACCCCTGTTGGTGTAGTTAGATTATTAGTGAATTTCCTTTGGAAAGTGAACTATTAGCATGACCCGCACGGTGAAACTTAAGCCCGGGACCACCATAGAAGTTCCTAACGTGACCCCCAAAAACACGTTTTAGGGGGTCGTTCAAAATTGTGTATATATATATATATGTATATATATATACAGTATATATATAGACATATATATATATATATAGACATATATATATATAGATATATGTGTGTTTGCACTCTAGCGGTCAAATTTTTGTCCGATTTACTTCAAAATCAGTTGGACAAGTTCGTTGGGCAAAACAATCAAAAAACTCTAAACGCCTTTTTTGGGGGATTAATCTTTCAAATTTCGAGTATTTGGGGCCAAAAAGGGTCATAATAGCACCAGATGCAAAATCAATGCATGTAAAAAGATGGGAATTAGAGAGGCGAAAGTTTTAAGCCCTCTCTCGTCATTCTAGCATAAATATTTACCGAGTTATAAAAGAAAATGTGTATCAACTAAACACAGTACGTTGTCTTATGGGGGTTTTGCACTAGAAAAGCCTGTTATTCCTTTGTTAGAGTACTTTTATCATCCCCAGCAACCTCACACCTACTTTCAAGCATGCCTGGACTTTCTCATAACCTTATAATGTGCAAAATAGTATTCCCAGCTTTGCAATTAAATGAAACCAGGAGTATCAGAACAGCCAAAAAAATCAATGTTTTCAGATTTCAATAAAAGTTGGACAAATGTATGTTTTTACACTGATTTTGAGTTTTAAAAGTTTTTATGTGGAAATTCACTTCCCTCACGTCAGCGTGCTGCGTGCGAACTCGTTGTTTTTGTTTGTATAAACTTTGGTAAATAGACTTCAAAACTCACGAAATTATAATAAATACGGTATCATTATTTTAGGTTAACTATTATTTTATGAAGTAATACATATATAATATAGTGGATATCCAAAAGCCTCTTAGATATCTTAATGTTTTACTAAATTACTAAATAAATCTAAACTGCAGATATTGATTTAAAAATCCGAGTAGTAAATTAAATCAATGTAATGAACTGCTTGATAGAAACTAGGTTCAATTGCCCACCTGCTATTCGTCCATGTTGGGATAAATATGTAAACGAGTACACCACGCTCACGGGTTGAGCACGCTGATGTGAGGGAAGTGAATTTCCACATAACAACTTTTAAAACTCCAAATCAGTGTAAAAACATACACTTATTAAAATTTTAATTAAAATCTGAAAAAAATTATTTTTGGCTGTTCTGATGCTCCTGGTTTCATTTACCTGCAAAGCTGGGAATAGTATTTTGCGCATTATGAGGTTAGGAGAAGGTCCAGACAGGCTTGAAAGTAGGCGTGAGTTGCTGGGAATGATACAAGTACTCTAACAAAGGATTAACAGCCTTCTCTAGTGTATAACCCCCATAAGACAACGTACTGTGTTTAGTCGAAACACATTTTCTTTAATAACTCGGTAAATAATTATGCTAGAATGACGAGAGAGGGCTTAAAACTCTTGCCTCTATAATTCCCATCCTTTTAGATGCATTAATTTTAGATCCGGGGCATTTCTGACCCTTTTTGGGCCCAATATCTCGAAATTTGAAAGATTAATCCCCAAAAAAAGGCTTTAAAGTTTTACCATTGTTTTGCCCAACGAATCCTCCAACCGATTACAGAAAGAAACGTCCCTAGCAAATTTGAAGTAAATCAGACAAAAATGCGACCGCTAGAGTACAAACACACACACATACATATATATATATATATATATATATATATATACAATTTTGAACGACCCCCAAAACGTGTTCAGAGTGTCACGTTAGGAACTTCTATGGTGTCCCAGGCTTAAGTTTCACCGTGCGGGTCATGCTAATAGTTCACTTTCCAAAGGAAATTCACTAATAATAGTGCATGAGTAAATTTATTAACTTAACCTTAGTGAAAACACGAATCATCGTAGTGAACTTATCCACAATGAGAATATTGACCAAGAAAAGTCTTTTTTTTTTCCGTGCACCTGTCAAAGAAAATTACTATTATTTGTATAACAAATAATCCAATATGGAAAACAAAGGACGTCTGATCCTTTAAACAAGTCTTTTTAAAAACTCGAAGAATTATTTGATAAAGAGAGTTTAAATCTAAGAACGACTATCTTGTACAATGTTAGGTTTTGTAAAACTAAGGTATAATGTGTACATATACTGTAATAATATAATAATATACTGTAATATACTGTAATACTAAGGTATAATGTAGTACTGTAGTACTTAAGAGCTATTAACTGAACTAAACGGAAGAGAAAAATAAAACAACTTTGAATAAAAAACTTAAGAATTACAATAATTAAACGTAAGAAAAAATTCATTTATATATTTATAAAACTTTTCTTTATTTTCAGATAGATTTTTTTAACAGATTTTGATAAGGCAGTGCAGAATTCAATATTGATCTTAACCATCTCCCTGGAGCAATGTCGATTCCATTTAAGTTTAGGGTCTTCAACAATAAGTTCATGAAAGTTTAACAACTTTGCAGCCAGAATAATTCTGGGACTGTGTTGCTTCAAACAGTTCTGAACACAATGTCAAACATTAATCTGTAGTGGAATATAACATTTAACAAATAAACCCCTGTCTCATATTCCAATTAATAGAAAATTAACTCATTTACATTCACAGTAAGGGTTTTGATATAAAATATGATTTTGTTAAAACCTGCGTGTATTTTACATTAAGTATTTACATATAGGCAAATATTGATAAGTATTCTGAGTATTTAAAGTGACAATTGAAGATTAATAATTTCATTTGTTGAAATATTCAAACTCTATTCTTACTATTAAGCTAACAAATGAATCAAGGTTTTAAAAAAGACAACTAATGATTTGAAATACAAATAAATATTGTAATAAGCCATAGCGTACAAAACAAGCAATTTTTATTACAACAAATTGTAACGTCATCGTACCTTACGATGCAATTCTTTGTGAGGTCCTTGCTTGCACTTCATATTTTGTTGAAATCGGTAAAAAAATCGTCTGATTTACATTTAAATCTTTTTCCTAACAAAAAATAAAAAATCTATATTTTTTTAATGAATTGTATTTTTTCTGGTTTCTACCAACAATAAAACCACATGTTTGATATTTAATATTATGTGGTGTGATCCATGCCATGTGTTTCCCAAGATATTTTCCCTTAAGGAAAAAATTCATTAGAGGAAGATTACAAATCCTAAAAAAAGATGAGTTGTTTGAAAGTTAATGGATGAACAAATCATTACATCGTGTTTTCCTGCAGAGTGGATGGTAAAATATCCGTTCGAAATCAAAGCAAATTATGTTTTAATAAGATTCTATACCAAATATCGACATTTATGCAATATTTGGCTCATTTGTCCATTTTATGTCAGGTAAAATGTATTTTCTCTTACAAGTAACACTTTGGGTGATGTGAATAGTAAAATGGCATTTACTATTCCCATTTACTATCATTGAGTAAAATCTTTTGCTATACTTTTTTCACATTACCCTTTTTATTTTATATACAACTTCTAACTAAGCTGCCGTCAAAGGTGTATTGATAGTCCTTCATCAACCTTAAGGGATGAAATTACATTTACAATTTGTTCCTAACAAAACGTTAAAAATATAATTTGTTTAATTAATCGTACTTTATGTCTGGTGCCCTCTGGAATACTCATTATGACACAATGGATCTCATAAGACGTATTGATTTTTTAACTAAAGTTATAGCCGTTTAAACTTGTTAGTTAAAAACAAAAGGATTTTTAGTAGAAAATAGTAAACTTAAAACATACAACGAGGAAGAGTAAGTAATAAAATTACATGAATTTAGTTAATGTTATAGTCTTGAGTTGTTTTTTAGTTGTTTTCCAAATTAGAGTGACATACTACTAGAGTAAATCTCAGACCCAGCAGTAGTTATATGGAATAATCATCCCGAGAGGAAAGAAGTTCAGAAGAAAACTTCACCTCTATTTTCCAGATTAAATTTTATGTTTGCCTGGTTATTGTTTGCGGTGAGAAAAATTAAAACTATCTATTTAAACATTTTGCATTTTTAGGTTTTTAGAACCCATGCATGAACAATAATGTATGGTTAATATTGTGTATTTTGGTTCACAACAAAGTTATTGAAAGGGTTAGGAACGTCAAAAACGCAAGATAATTATATTTATTTAAACAAATTTGAAAACTTAAACGGGATATTTCCTTTCTCTAATTACCAAAACATAATATTGTTATATTTCTTCAGGTGAGAATTTTTTAACAGTTAGTTGAACAAATAAATGTAAACATAGTTTGAGTAATACATTGTTAACACTTAAAGAAGCATATACTTTCAACTTCAGTAAACACAAAAGGATCGTAGTTTTCAAGCAGATTAATTTTGCTTGGAGTTTGAAGTTAGGTATGATTGGCATTGACCGAAATGAAACTGTCAATATGAGCCTTTTTTGTTAAATACTTACGCATTTAAGTGTCATTATCATTTAATGTCAAATGACGTCCTTCATATGGGGGAAAAAACATTATTAATTTAGAAAATCAGTAGCAAGTTCTGAATAACAGCATACTAGTTCAAATCCGGATATTCTACAGGAAAAAGCAATGATTTATAAGGTTATACGGTATTTTATAATGAATGTTGTAAAGTCTATAACCAAAAACTCTTAACATAAACTTGTAAATAGGGAATGTAGGCCGGATAATATGTTTTTAAGTTTGTTTTTTAGCGAATTTCCCCTATAGGGAAGAAGCTATTACCGTAGGTCTCATGGTAAGACTTAAGCCCGAAACCATGATAACTTTTTGTTTTGAGGTCCCCAGATGCCAAAAACACTATTCGTTCAAATTTATATATATGTATATATATCTATATATATATCTATATCTATATCTATATATATATATATATATATATATATATGTGTCCGTTAACACGATAACTTGAGTAAAAAACGTCCGATTTTGATGAAATTTGGCTCAAATGTGTAAAATTACATTCATGACTTTAAGTTCGAAAACCAGAAAAATCGGACCATGGGAAGGGGGGTTTTAAATCTTCCAAAAATCAGTTTTTTGCATTTTTCACCCTAAAATTTTCAAAAAACTTAATTTTGGTTTTGACCATGTTATAGAGCTTAAAAAAACAAATAATTTAGTATTTTTAATTATTAACCTAGGTTAAGTGGTTGCGGAGAAAATCCAAAAAACCTGCTCATAAAATCTCTCATGTTAATCTTATGGGAAAAAGGTTTTTGGCTTTTCCTCAGTTTATTTTAATGTAAACTTCACATTTGCTCTTACTAATCTGTTCAGTTCCACAAAACAATCATTTTTGTGTTTAAATTTTCATTCTACGCCCAACCGTTGCTGAGATATTCAAAGTGCTAAACACAGTATGTTGTCCAATGTTATCCTTATGGAGAATAAATAAAATTCTATATCTCGATTATTTATGAATGTATGTTGATGAAACTTGTTATGTGGCTTCATGTAGTACTGGTATATTGGTATTTGCACAAAAAATTGAGTTTTTGTTGATTATTCCCTTAGCAGCAAACCTTCTTACTCAGCCCCCATGTTATTCTTATGAAGAATAAGTCAGATGTATTAAGTCCCTTAATTATGAACATAAATTAATAAAACTTGGTATGTAGCTTCACTTGGTTAAATTATATTGATAATTGCATAAAAACCCATTTTTTCCTTGTTGCAGCAAACCTGCTTACTCAGCTCCATGTTATTCTTATGGAGAATTACTAAAATGTTACATAGTGCTTATTTATGATTGAATATTGATGAAACATGGTATGTGGCTTCGCCTAGTTACATTCTATTTATATTTGCATAAAAACCAATTGTTTGTGTTCCTTATTTCAGCAAACCTACGTATTCATTACCAATGTTATTCTTATGGATAATGATTAAAATCGCTTATATTTGAATATATTTTTATGAAACTTGGTATGCAGCTTTAGGTAGTATTAAGACATATATTATGCAGTGGAAATTCGCTTAGTACGCAGGTTCGCTGTGACGGGGGTATTTATAGGTGTATCTCATCTGACATGGATAATGAGTTATAAAAAAGTAATTTTTGTTTTTGTTATTTTAGGAATGGTTTTAGCTACGATTGATTTGGAAAAATGTTGTTTGCATTCCTTTTAAAAGAATCGAACCACCTGTGAGCCGCTGTGCTAACATTTACTGAAGTAATACCCTGAAAGAGATAAGGTTTAGTGCTTTTAAGGAAGTAGTCCTAAGTAAGCCCTTAACCACTTGGACTGCTTCCGTCTGCTGTTTTTAATGTTATTTACAGGATTTTTTGAGATTATTTTACAGTTATCTGTAACCGAAAAAGAAAATTTCAATAAATCACCATAGACTTAAATTTAATTTTCAAATGCTCTTCTAATTTTTATTTGTAAATAAATTGTATTCATATTATTTATATGTTGAATTATTACCCTATTCAAGGAAAAGTTAACAATTTTTTAAGGGGTCTTCCAAACCCATTCCGCTTCTAAAACGAGTCTGTATGTTTCCATAAAATAAATTATACGTTAAAAGTCTTTGAAAACGAATCGGTATGTTATATAAAATCTATAATACAAAATGAAGATCAATCTCTGGATTATCCGGAATAATAAAATTAAGGTGTCTTAGTATGTAGACGATTACATATTATGTAAACGATGTAAATATTATTTAATCGAAGATTGTAACTCAACTTTTACTTCTGCCTTGACATAAGTGCAGTTTGTAGCTAAAGGTTATCTTACAAATAATCTTAGCATCATTTAATGTGGGATTAAAAATTAGTATTTGAGAGGAAATGGCCATTCTGAATTGGAATACATTTGAAAGCTGGAGTGATAGAAGTTTACGGCGGCGTACGGCACACAGCTCGGCTTTTGGTGTGATGAGATGTTCATTACATAAAATCCCAGTTCAGGTCAAGGAACAAATAAACTAACTACAAGTCTCAAGAATTTCGGTTCAAGCGGAATTTATTGTTGTATTATATTTTTTCGTCGTATAATAATTTATTGGAGATTTTAAAATTGTAACTATAGAAGTCCAAAATAATTTCTGATCACACCTTATTCAAAATTATGTTTTCATTCAGTACTTAGCCCCAGCATAAAATTCTCTTAAATGGTTGCAATAAATATTTACCACTGAATACGATTATCAATCCAACATCTCCCTTATTTTGTTTCGAATGATAAAGAGAACTACTTTTTGAATGTACTTTGTTACTTTTTCTTATAAAATAGGCTATATTAAGCGTAAGAACGGAAATGAACAATAACTTGTCTAAAAACAAACTAAATTTAATTTAATACAGCATGCAGATAAAATTTGACATGATTGTCCGGAAATTTATTAGAACTTAGATGGTGAATCTATGTAAAGTAACACGCTAGAGTTAAATTATAGTTTCAATAAATCAAGAAAATTGTCGATCATCATTCATTCTAATTATTATTTTTATATTTCAAATAACTAGTTAATATTTAAACGAATTCTAAGATAAAAATCGTCAAAAAATATTAATATTAACTGTATGTGTTAAAATAGGTGCAATTAATAAAATACACAAAATATGGACTATAACCAATTAATAAAATATGAGGGTTCAACAATGTTACTGTTTTTAACACATCAAAACTCCAGAAATGTCATTTTAAATTCATTATACAAATACTTCACATAATTGGATTCTTAAAAAGGGCAAGGATCCATTGCCTTTATAAAAACCTAATCGGCAATATTCATTCTTTGATCATATTTTCCCATAAATCCTTTTACTACAAGATGTAAAGGTTCAAAAGGCGAATGATTAAAGCATGTGTTTTGATGTTTGCAAAGTGCTTTAGAGCTAGTTGTAAGATTAAGTAAAAAGTAACTTTATAATTCTTTAAATTTGGACTACTTTAAATTTATAAAATTTGGAACATATGAACGCTCAGCATTCGTAATAATTTTGATTAATGAATGCCCTATACACTGTAGAGGATTGGAATGTAAACAAATTACAAGGATTTGCAAACGTATATGTGCATTATAAGCTACAGTAGAATGAGTAAGGAGGTATAAATGATCCATAACCAATCTAAATGTTAACATAACATCTATAATACCAAACGATCTCACATGGTTTTGGGAAAAAGTATACTAATCCTTTTTTGGAAGAAATTATTAGATTAGTGCGAATAATTTAATTTTGTTGCCCAACGCAACTTCTATTTATTTTTCTTCTTAGTTATTACACTATAGTCTATATTAATTTAAATGAATAAGCCATAATTGATCATTGTGTAGGCGTTTCTTCTAACATACTGTAGAGTTCTGAAGTAAGACTGGAAATACCTCGTGGGACTCTGTTTTATTCAGCATACCCCATTGATTATTAGCATATTGGTCTTCCAGAAATTTGTATTACTACATATGATACATATAAACACGTATAAACTAATTTTGATTCCTGTATTTTGTACTACAGACAGTGATTGTGTAATTTTCTTAGAAAGGCTGGAAAACTTTTTAATGTTATTTATAAATTGCAAACGCTTGTGGTATTTAATCGAGACATTTATGCTCAGTGTGACATTACGCAAGAACATATAACGACTTTTTAAGTCTTCTTCGTCAATTTCACCACTAATGTCAAAACCGTAAGCCTAAACGGAAATATGCTAGGTAGGAAAAATCTTCCTCCACCGCCAACTTGAAAAGTGTCTCTGCTTTTATATTGCTTTCCCGTTTTGGTATTTTCTGGATATATTCATTAATTTGTCGTGTTTATTCTGTACGTTTAGTAGCTAATAAATCGCATAAGCATGCTTCCATCTAGTTTTCAGCAAATAGTTTGAACCAAAGTTGTAATAGAACACATTTAATAATTTCAGTGGTATTTCGTTCAAGATTTCAACACTAATAATCTGGCTGAACCTTTAGGTGTAATGTTTAAACATGTCATGTGCCCACACATTGACAATATGACGCAGCGTTTATTTTCTGTGGTTATTTTTGTTACGTTGATTATATTGATTTCCTATGAACTTTGATATTATAACTTTTTTTCTTTGTTTTAATCTAATTCTATATTATTAATATGTAAATAACTAAGCATTAACAAATAATTAAAAAAGAGGCATGATATTTTATCATACAAATTGGCAAAACAGAGCAATAATAATCATGACTAAAATCTAAAGGACTGTTAGATGCATAGACTTATTTATATTTTTCATTTTTAATTAATATTTTAATAGTTTTTGTAATTTTAGCGAATTTCCCCTATAGGGAAGAAGCTATTACCGTAGTCGGCATGGTAAGACCTAGGCCCCGGACCATGATAACTTTTCGTTTTGAGGTCCCCATACCCCAAAAACACCATTCGTTCGAAACTGTATATATATATATATATATATATATATATATATGTGTCCGTGAACACGATAACTCTCGTAAAAATTATCCGATTTTGATGAAATTTGGTATAAACGTGTAAAGCAACATTTATGACTTTAAGTTCGAAAACCAGCCAGATCGCTCTATCCGAAGGGGTATTTTGGGGGGGTTTTGTACCCCAAAAATGGGTTTTTCGAACTTTTTACATACAATTTTTGAAAAAGTCAAATTTTAGATTTTCCCATTGGATTCAGCTTAAAAAAACACACAATTTGGTATTTTGATAATTTCTCTACGTCAATTGGTTACCGAGATATTGAAAGTGCTAAACACAGTACGTTGTCTAATGTTATTCTTATGGAGGAAAATAAAAATTGTATATCTCGCTTATTTGTGAACGTATACTGACGAAACTTGGTATACGGCTTCATATGGTTGTAGACCATTGATATTTGCTCAAAAAAACTATCTTTTACCAAAGGCTCCCGTAGCAGCAAACCTGCGTACTCAGCCCCATGTTATTCTTATGGAGAATAAGTAACGTGTTATCTCCCTTCATTATGAAAATAAATTAATGAAATTTGGTATGTGGCTTTACCTACATGAGTTATATTGATATTTGTATAAAACCTCATTTTTTGTGTTCCTTGCTTCAGCAAACCTGCATACTCAACCGCCATGTTATTCTTATGGAGAATAATTAAAATGTCATAAATCGTTTATTTATGAATGTATATTGATGAAACTTTATATGTGGCTTTATGTGGTATTAAGATACATATATATGCATCGGAAATTCGCTGAGTACGCAGGTTTGCTGCTACGGGGGTATTAATATTTTCATTGTTTTTTTCAAGTCTCCGTACAATTACCCTATTAGGTTAGGTTTTCATGATTTTAACACATTGTATGGAGATAACATTGGAATTTCAAAGCGACACAAAGATCCAAAGAGTTAAAATTCTATAAATTGGTTCATTTAAAACATATTTCATACAACCAAATAATTTTGTTTATAAACAAAACAGATATAAAAATTTCACACCCAAATTCAAACAAGGTTACTTTAGGCAATCCATACACAGTGATCCATACTTGGACCAATTATTGTCTTATGTTCATCAAAGACATTTTAAAGGACGTTCCAAGTAACCTTCTCAAGGTTTGTGACTCTACCTTATTAAATTTAAATAAGAATGTTACCACGATATAGAATCAAACCTTTTTCAATTTAAATACAATTTCAAAATACTCTTCAATCATCAATATTCACATTAGTTCTTAAAATTCCCAGATCCTTTATTTTATGACTGAGAAAAAATATCAGCCTGGAAAGGGCAGATACTGTTTTTCCATCAGCTTCTTAAGTGAACACAAACATTGCAGGAACACAGCATGTTGATTATCTGGGAGTAAGGATTATCGGTGGCCTGAAGTGGAAAGGCCACGTCAATAACCTGGCCAAACAGGTTTCCACCATTATTTTTATTTTTACAAAACATCACTTATTTTAAGAAAAACTCGTATTCAAAAATAGTTTATTATGGATTTATTGAGATATTGATTAGGTATTTAGTAATACTTGTTATGGCTTGTCTAGTAATCGTAACTTAAAAAGGAACGTTATACTTTAGAAAGAGATAGTATTAATTGCCAGAAAACTTAAATCTACAAATTTAGAATGTTTACACTTCAAATATCTTGGAACTTTAACTGTACCTAGAGTATATATGTTGGAGTAATTCCGTATGTCAGAGAATAATGCTTTGTAAAGGCAGTCTTACAATCCAAGAACAATATATACTAATTATACATATTACATAACCTGGAGCATTTTTAAAGCGAATCTAAGTAAATCGGTCTCAATATTCTCTCCAAACCTCCGCTAAAGCAAGCTCAGATTATTGACTTAGCCAAATGAAATCAAGGGCTCAACAATTATTTAGTATATCAGCGCCTTTAGCAACTTACCTTTAACCTAACCTAGCTCTTTAATTAAAACTAGCCTTTCACACCTTCCGATTTCTATAAGTTCACCATGACAAACAGCTATCTTGAGGACGTACCAGACTAAACAGCTGCCCGCTCTCGGACCAGATGATGTAGTCAATCGGAACGTCAAGGGAGTAAGAACGTAGGTAAGTTCCTTTTGTAAGACTTGGAAAATAGTACTCTAGATCTTATTATAGGAAGGTGCATACCAGTAAATACCCGAGTTATCTTAAACATGTAATAATTAGTCATTTAAAATTAAACGTCTTTAACTTAATAACTTATTTTTGTTTCTTCTGACTTTAAATAATGTGATTGATTTGTTGTGTGCCATCATCAAATCTAAACATATAGTAGGAAATTTACCTGATGTGTTAAGATTTTTAGGAAATTGCTCATTTCCCTGTAATTTAGTTATTTTATATGTATGTACTTCAAGAGTAAAATCTTTAATAGTAAATTTTTCTCAAGAATCTTATTGCAAAAATATCAATTAGTGCAAATGATGTATACAGCACATGTAATTAGTAATAAGTTTCATCACTGCCACAATAGAACAATATAAGAGTGTATAAGTTGTCTTGACCTATTTGACTCCTTTTGTAAGACGAGCTCTGAAGAGTGAACGACCCTTGACGTAATGGATTGAATACTTTGTTGATGTGATTGATAGCATGTAAGCGTCAAGATTTAAAAGAGCTTTCAAATATATCACTAAGCTTTGATCTAATAGTGGTAAATAACAGTTTACTTTTTATTGTAATTTATAGACTTCAGCTTAAGAGTTTAATTTTTATACTGTATATATATATATATATATATATATATATATATTACGTTTACCACCAAGTTTCGACGGTTATCATCTACATCTAAATATTCTGGATCTTACTTAAAGTACATGGATGAACGTTATGTATAATTAGGAATATATAAGCTAAAACCATTTGATAACTCTACTTAGTAAGTTTTAATTAATCAAATTCAATACAACTTGTATCTTAGTTGTGTCTATCGTCTTAGAATAAAATATGCAAAATATTCAGGTTTTTTTGTTCCATAGGTCCAATTACAGACTGGAAAAAATGGAACCCCCAATTTATATTGCTATTTTATTGGAATAATGTTCATTCATTTAGGTTTAGTTTGTCTATTTATTTTTTGCAAGTAAATGATATTTGACAAAGGAAAATTGCATAGCACGAAATATACATAAAAATATAAAAAATAATTAATTCTATATTTTTTTTGTAACCGAAAAAACATATTTCGATATTAATCCATTTTCGATATTATTTATAATGTTATTTTATATTAAATTCCAAAATACTATTGATAAGTCAGTAATCTATTAACGCTTTTTAAGTTTATTATTCTTATTTTGAATACTAACCATTTAAATAAACTTAATACCAACATACTTTTAATTTAATTTTAATTTCACTGCATAGACTACCAATAAAAGACACCTTTAACGTTATATCATTAAAATCATTATTAATACATTTTTATCACAACGTTGTAATCTAAACGCCGTCAAGTTAGTAGTCAAAAAATATAGTTACCAAAAAGGAAAATTCATATTGACGGGTTAGAAATTCAATTTGTATTGACTGCTCAGAATTCAATGTTATTTTCAATAAGTGATCGCATATTCCTTTTAACAACAATTATAATAAATGCTTAGTTTAAATTATGAGCAATCATATTTTTTATGGCAACTAATAACTACTATCTCGTAAAGTTTTTTTTAAATTTTTAAATATTTTTTTATAAAACGTTTTTATTAATTAAAATTAATTATTAAATTATAAATTGGTTTTTACCTGAAAAAGAATATCCTTGGCTGAAACCAGCAAACCACAAACGAAACTTACACAAACAGAACCTAACGCACCAACAGCGCTTCACAAACTGTCAAACACTCCCCAGATCATACTTCGGGTAACTCCGCTGAACATCGGCCGTTTCCGGGCGTCCTCGAGGGTTTTCGGCCATTCCCGACCGTGTTCGGAGCTGGGTAATGCCGCACATCGTTGTTAAGGCCCCCTTAGGGGACCGGGGCGTCATGACGGATTATGTGCATAATTAGACTTAACACCTGCACCATTCACTTTTGCTCGCTAAAATATCCCAACAGAGGTATTTTGGCTGAATATGAAATCGCCTGATTTGCAAAAACAACGCATATTTTATTCTTTTCTTGTTTCCAAGGATTAATGTTTTACCCAGGTGTTAGGCATCTGAATAAAGCATGAGCTTATGTAAACAGGAATTTTCGTTTCAGGGAAAACTCCATTCCCTGAATATTCTGCTTACATTAACCTGTAGTGCGAAGTATAAGTTAACTTTGCTTTTCACTCATACTAGACAAATATATTAGTAGGGATCTTTAAACTATTGGAAAATTAGCAGCAAATAATTAACTTTCATTCGCAAGAAAAAATATAACTCCCGTATTATATTACATCACGTATACATTATAATAAAATGTTCAATGTAATATAATTGTCCATTGTCGCTGATGTGACTTTTCTCAAAATCTTTTTCCAGTTTTTAAACAATTTCTCAATTAATCAATGATAAACATATAATAGATGTAAAACATAACTGTTATACTATAAAAATATTTATTTGTACAAAAATATTATATCTTTCACGCCAGTATGAACTAAACGAAATACTGTGTGGCTTCAAGGGAATGTATAATCAACAGTGACTATATTACACGATATTTATTGCAAGTGAAACAAGTATAATCTCTTAAATGTTTCGTAATACAAATGTAATTTGTGTGTATGCAATGATTCCTCTTTAAAACCTGTTAAGAGTAACAAGTCATTTCTAAAACAGTTTTGATTTATATGGTATTGTTTGTCCTTTATACCAAGTTTATTTAAAACAACACTTTTGCCCAAGGGGAAGCAGGGAATTTGAAGAGACCTAAGAAATATTGTGAAAACTTGAAAGATGGTTTAAGTAACTTACTACACTTTCACACGTTCATCCACATACTCATGGCGTATATTACGAACAAGCGATGAACTTCAACGCTGTATAAATGGACCATAAAATGTCTGATTTAAAATTCCTGTTATATCCCCAAGCGTAACCCTACACTAGAATTCTTCAACCAACTGTAAATATTTTATACTGGTCGTATTATTTTTTGTTATTTATTTTATTTATTGACGACGTCAATATACATTACTGAATACATGTCTCGTATTTATGCATAGTAAAGATTTGCATATAAATTATAATACTATTTTCCGCAGTAGACGTTTGTAATGTATTATTTTACCCGTTTTTTTAGAGAAAAAACAATAGATTAAGTATTTCGTCTTAATAGTGTACTTAGGAAGGAGGGAAATAGTCGATAGTAGGAACAACGCCACAGCGCAGCAGATTATCTCAAGTCTGTCTGGAGGCAGGATGATCACTATTAGACCCGACCACTTGACCTAATTCTATTCCGATTTTCAAATTCAATCGGTTTTAAAATTCAATCGATATTTGTCTATTTTGTTTTAGTAAACTATACATCTGATCTTAAATTGTTTAACAACTTTGGATTAAAAAGACACTATGTTAGCATAGGAACCATCATTATGTTACATCAAAGTCGAAAGCATTGCATATTAATTATTCCTTTCAATCTGTTAATAAACGGGTATATATATAATATAATACGTACAACAAACATCTAATTATTTGGATTTAAAAAATATAATTTATACCTACATAACAGAAAAAAATGTATTCAGTAATACATGTATTCAGTAATGTTGGGTAATATATGTTTAATATTATTATCCAGTAAATTTATAAAGTTTTATATATTTAAGAGCTAACCCATGCGGTTAAAACCTCTTGTTGATATAAGCTGGAGGTAAGAGTAAATTTATTTTAACAAACTAATAGTCAAACCTTTGACTGATTAGAATGTGGATTTATTGTTTTATAAGTGCATTTATTATTTTATTTGTAGGTTTGTTTTTTATAAATTAATTTTGTGGTCTTTAATTTAGTCTGTAATGAGGGTAATTAAACTTTAATATACTTCGTGAAATATATTACAGTAACATCCTAATTATACTCCGTGTTGATATCTGTGTAAAATTGAAACATTTTACTTATATGTTGGCGACAAATTAAGTTTTTGTTTGAAAACCACGCTTAATAATGTGTACGCTAGTTTACTTATATTTCTGTCCTAGCACAACACCCCGATTTTTGACTCAAGTGTAATTTAATCAAACTTAAATTCATTAAAAACCTAATTGTTTTTACCAAGTACTGTAATCCCAATATATATATAGCCTCAATAATACACCAACGATTTAAATCAAAAAGGAAGTGAATAACCAACCATAATAGTTATAATACAAGTAAATTATGCAATTTCGAATTAATAATGACGGATTATAATTTTTAAATGTTATAATTAAATTTTGTGACATATATTACCATATATTTACCATAAATTATGTAAAAATTATGTATAAATTATGTATTTTGTATATTTCGTCTCATATTCATAATATTGTTTCACCTTTTTTAAGTCACCGTCTATGCATTAAATGTTTTAAAGTTTCTACCTAAAACTATAACGGTAAACACACAGTTTTTTTAGGTATTATATAATTTATAATGGTAGATATGTTTTTGCAAAGAACTGGTTATTTTACATTCTAAAAAAAGGTTTTACAGTTTTCTGAGAGAAATACTATTCCGTAATTATTAAAATTATGGTTATAGATGTGTATGTTATAAATTTAAGGTCATTTAGGGAGTTCCAGATTTCATATTTACTTCAAGTGTAGTCCAAACATCGTCTGTACCATTTTCAATAGAATAAGAAATAATCCAATAAATACATTTTTAAACTGAAGACTGTAATATAACGAAGATCAGTTGGCTTGAAAGCTGTGCCGCTGTTTTGTCTGCAAATAAATGTTATTTAGTAAGCTGAACTCGAGGTAAATTGGGTGTTATTTGAGTTTAGGACACGTGATATCGAGACAATTTTATAAATATCTATCTTTATTTATTCAGACTTTATGAACAAATGCAGCTTGTGTTTAGGTGGTGTGGTTTATCCTGTTAGCCCTCAAGTATATTATTTATGCAAATTCCTTCAATGTTGTAATTACTTAATAAGTTTTAAAAATATATTTATACATCATTCATTTAGGGTTTATATAAACAAATTTAGTATGTTTTTATCATTGTTGTTATTCCTTAAGTAATCCGAACTATTAAAACCTGTATATATATATATATATATGTACAGGGTAAGTCAGATCACCCGTCCAGCATGTATAACGGTAGAACGGTTTGGTCTTAAGTCGTCAAACAAAATTCTTCCCCACAAAATGTATACAGGCTATCTATTACAAATATTTTCATCAAAATCCATTTACAGAATGTTTCAAAACTGAAGGCTACGGGTTCGAATCTCAAACTTTTCTTATGTAAAAACAGGAAATAGTATACATCATTTTAAAGGTATCATTAAAATAAACATATTGGCGGAAACAGAATTCACCTATTCGTTTCAAAATGGCAGCCATTATTGTGTAAAATATTGACGTTTGAGGAATACTCTGTATTTACTAAACCACTACTCGTATCTTTTGTCTGAATTAAATATCCAACTTTTAAATAGGTTAGATATTTAATTTTTTAAATTATATTAGAGCTGTTTACTAGTCAAATAAGAGTGAAATGGAAAGGCTTTAAGTAAATTTAAAACTAGTCCGTTCTAAAGATTTAATTTCTTGATAATCAAGACAATGTACATTCATTTTATCATTTTTGTTATTTTATACGCTTATGTGGCAAGCGGTAATAGTTTATAAAATAAAAATTTACCCAGTTAGTAATTTACAAGGATAAAGAAACAATATACTCTGGAGAAGACCCTGGAGCGCTTCTAAGAAATAACTGCCCTATTTACTTCTTAATTACGCTTGATAATAAACAAGTTGGGTTGGCGAGAAATACTGTTTAATTTTATTGCATCTGATATTTTTAGATACCTCTAATTTATACAAAAATAACTGTACCCTCCTCACTATTTGTCATAATTTTGTAGTCAAAACTACTTATATTCCAGTGACTCAGTATTGATTTTTAGTATGTTTAAAAAATCCTATGGAAGCAATCGTTTGTTTTGTATATAACAAATTAAGCTTCATTTTCTACGTGTTTCTATACTTAAATCATTTTTTTATAAAATCAGAAAATTTTAAAAATAAAACGGAAATTTAAAAAAAGGGAACTCTAAATCTTTAAATTGAAATACAAAACTGCAGTTGTGGCACAAAACAATACCCTAACAGGCAAAAAACAAGCAAAATAAATCGGAATAGGAATTTAACCAGCACCATAGAAATTTCATACTTAAATCAATAGTTAGTAAAATACATTTAAATTTCCAAACATATATTTCTTATAAGCAGCTACAATAAAATACAAAAAAATAAAAAATGAGATAGCTTTTCTTAAAACACTATGGAAATGTAGTTTTTCGTAAGGTAACAGTTCCCTAATTTGATTAGAAGATAATGTGCATACTTTTATATTTGCTTAAGATAATATTATTATGTTTACAAATTAAATCCAAGCCTCAGCCACTTACTACAACCTTGCCGTTCAAGATGGCGGAAGCTTTTAACTTAACTACTTTAATGAATACGATATTAACTAAGTTATATCTTCTCAAACTTACTCGAGCCTCTTAAGGGTGTTATCTTGTTATGTCCCACTTATGACTGCTTGTGAGGGAAATAACTAAATATGTAATGTACTCTCTGTAAATCTTAATCTCTTTCTCCTATGTATCTGAATTGAAAAGGCAATTTGTTAACCTCAAACTCAACACTCTAGTTTTAGGTGGAATTTAGGTTTTAATCTAACATGTGTTGTGATAAAAATATATATTTTTTTAACAACACTACAATAAGATTCGTACCTATTTTATTGATAAACGTATTACAGTTTACTGTCGTATGTAATATTAATTTAAATTACAAAATTAAAAATAACAAGTCGTAAATGTTAGATGTATATATAAAAGGCTGGCTTAATTTTGGGACGTATAATAAAGCAGGACCACTAGAAAAAGCAAACAGTTTTTTGAGGGTCCTAAAACGTATTTCAGTACAAAAACCACGTTTATAATTTGTTTACTGATAATTAGATTTATTCAATCAAAAAATTGAATAATTTAAAATTGTATAACCTAACAAAAAGTTCCTAGAATGTATGTAAAATAAACCATGCAAACACCCAAATATCGTTCAAGAAAATTTAAGGTCATTATAGGGAGTTCCAGATTTCATATTTACTTCAAGTGTAGTCCAAACATCGTCTGTACCATTTTCAATAGAATAAGAAATAATCCAATAAATACATTTTTAAACTGAAGACTGTAATATAACGAATATCAGTTGGCTTGAAAGCTTTGCCGCTGTTGTGTCTGCAAATAAATGTTATTTAGTAAGCTGAACTCGAGGTAAATTGGGTGTTATTTTAGTTTAGGACACGTGATATCGAGACAATTTTATAAATATCTATCTTTATTTATTCAGACTTTATGAACAAATGCAGCTTGTGTTTAGGTTGTTTAGTTTATCCTGTTAGCCCTCAAGTATATTATTTATGCAAATTCCTTCAATTTTGTAATTACTTAAATAGGTTTTAAAAATATATTTATATATCATTCATTTAGGGTTTATATAAACAAATTTAGTATATTTTTAATCATTGTTGTTATTCCTTAAGTAATCCGAACTATTAAAACCTGTATATATATATATATGTACAGGGTGAGTCAGATCAACCGTCCAGCATGTATAACGGGAGAACGGTTTGGTCTTAAGTCGTCAAACAAAATTCTTCCCCACAAAATGTATACGGGCTATCTATTACAAATATTTTCATCAAAATCCATTTACAGAATATTCCAAAACTGAAGGCCACGAGTTCGAATCTCAAACTTTTCTTATGTAAAAACAGGGAATAGTATACATCATTTTAAAGGTATCATTAAAATAAACATATTGGCAGAAACAGAATTCACTTATCTTTATTCGTTTCAAAATGGCAGCCATTATTGTGTAAAATATTGGCATTTACGGAATACTCTGTATTTGCTAAATCACTACTCGTATCTTTTGTCCGACTTAAATATACAATTTTTAAATAGGTTAGTTATTTAAATTTGTTAATTATATTAAGAGCTGTTTACTAGTCAAATAAGAGTGAAATGGAAAGGCTTTAAGTAAATTTAAAACTAGTCCGTTCTAAAGATTTAATTTCTTGATAATCAAGACAATGTACATTCATTTTATAATTTTTGTTATTTTATACGCTTATGTGGCAAGCGGTAATAGTTTATAAAATAAAAATTTACCCAGTTAGTAATTTACAAGGATAAAGAAACAATATACTCTGGAGAAGACCCTGGAGCGCTTCTAAGAAATAACTGCCCTATTTACTTCTTAATTACGCTTGATAATAAACAAGTTGGGTTGGCGAAAATACTGTTTAATTTTATTGCATTTGATATTTTTAGGTCCTACCTCTAATTAATACAAAAATAACTGTACCCTCCTCACTATTTGTCATAATTTTTTAGTCAAAACTACTCATATTCAAGTCACTTAGTATTGATTTTTAGTATGTTTAAAAAAATCCTTTGGAAGCAATCGTTTGTTTTGTACATAACGAATTAGGCTTCATTTTCTACGTGTTTCTATACTTAAATAATTTTTTTTTTTTTAAATCAGAAAATTGTAAAAATAAAACAGAAATTTAAAAAAAGGGAACTGTAAATCTTTAAATTGAAATACAAAACTGCAGTTGTGGCACAAAACAATACCCTAACAGGCAAAATAAATCGGGATAGGAATTTAACCAGCACCATAGAAATTTCATACTTAAATCAATAGTTAGTAAAATACTTTTAAATTTCCAAACATATATTTATTATTAGCAGCTACAATAAAATACAAAAAAATTAAAAATGAGATAGCTTTTCTTAAAACACTATGGAAATGTAGTTTTTCGTAAGGTAACAGTTCCCTAATTTGATTAGAAGATAATGTGCATACTTATATTTGCTTAAGATAATATTATTATGTTTAAAAATTAAATCCAAGCCTCAGCCACTTACTACAACCCTGCCGTTCAAGATGGTGGAAGCTTTTAACTTAACTACTTTAATGAATACGATATTAACTAAGTTATATCGTCTCAAACTTACTCGAGCCTCTTAAGGGTGTTATCTTGTTATGTCCCACTTATGACTGCTTGTGAGGGAAATAACTAAATATGTAATGTACTCTCTGTAAATCTTAATCTCTTTCTCCTATGTATCTGAATTGAAAAGGCAATTTGTTAACCTCAAACTCAACACTGTAGTTTTAGGTGGAATTTAGGTTTTAATCTAACATGTGTTGTGATAAAAATATATATTTTTTTTAACAACACTACAATAAGATTCGTACCTATTTTATTAATAAACGTATTATAGTTTACTGTCGTATGTAATATTAATTTAAATTACACAGTTAAAAGTATCAAGTCGTAAATGTTAGATGTATATATAAAAGGCTGGCTTAATTTTGGGACGTATAATAAAGCAGGACCACTAGAAAAAGCAAACAGTTTTTTGAGGGTCCTAAAACGTATTTCAGTACAAAAACCACATTTATAATTTGTTTACTGATAATTAGATTTATTCAATCAAAAAATTGAATAATTTAAAATTGTATAACCTAACAAAAAGTTCCTAGAATGTATGTAAAATAAACCATGCAAACACCCAAATATCGTTCAAGAAAATTTAAGGTCATTATAGGGAGTTCCAGATTTCATATTTACTTCAAGTGTAGTCCAAACATCGTCTGTACCATTTTCAATAGAATAAGAAATAATCCAATAAATACATTTTTAAACTGAAGACTGTAATATAACGAATATCAGTTGGCTTGAAAGCTTTGCGGCTGTTGTGTCTGCAAATAAATGTTATTTAGTAAGCTGAACTCGAGGTAAATTGGGTGTTATTTTAGTTTAGGACACGTGATATCGAGACAATTTTATAAATATCTATCTTTATTTATTCAGACTTTATGAACAAATGCAGCTTGTGTTTAGGTTGTTTAGTTTATCCTGTTAGCCCTCAAGTATATTATTTATGCAAATTCCTTCAATTTTGTAATTACTTAAATAGGTTTTAAAAATATATTTATATATCATTCATTTAGGGTTTATATAAAAATGTAGTATGTTTTATATCATTGTTGTTATTCCTTAAGTAATCCGAACTATTATAATATATATATATATATATATATATATATATATATATATATATATACAGGGTGAGTTCGATTACCCGTCCATCATGTATAACGGGAGAGAACGGTTTGGTCTAAATTCGTAAAACAAAATTCTTCCCCGCAAAATGTATACGGGCTATCTATTGCAAACATTTTCATCTAAATCCATTTACAGAATGTTATAAAACTGAAGGTCACGGGTTCGAATCTCTAACTTGTCTTATATAAAACCAGGGAATATTATACGTAATTTTAAAGCTATCATTAAAATAAACATATTGGCGGAAACAGAATTCACTTATCTTTATTCGTTTCAAAATGGCAGCCATTCTTTAGTAAAATACTGGCATTTACGGAATACTCTGTATTTACTTAATCCCTACTCGTATCTTTTGTCCGACTTAAATATACAATTTTTAAATAGGTTAGTTATTTAAATTTGTTAATTATATTAAGAGCTGTTAAAAGTCAAATAAGAGTGAAATGGAAAGGCTTTAAGTAAATTTAAAACTAGTCCGTTCTAAAGATTTAATTTCTTGATAATCAAGACAATATACATATATACATATATACATTCATTTTCTCATTTTTGTTATTTTATACGCTTATGTGGCAAGCGGTAATAGTTTATAAAATAAAAATTTACCCAGTTAGTAATTTACAAGGATAAAGAAACAATATACTCTGGGGAAAACCCAGGAGGGCTTCTAAGAAATAACTGCCCTATTTACTTCTTAATTACGCTTGATAATAAACAAGTTGGTTTGGCGAAAAATACTGTTTAATTTTATTGCATCTGATATTTTTAGGTCCTACCTCTAATTTATACAAAAATAACTGTACCCTTTTCACTATTTGTCATAATTTTGTAGTCAAAACTACTCATAATCCAGTGATTCAGTATTGATTTTTAGTATGTTTAAAAAATCCTATTGAAGCAATCGTTTGTTTTGTATATAACAAATTAAGCTTCATTTTCTACGTGTTTCTATACTTAAATCATTTTTTTTATAAAATCAGAAAATTGTAAAAATAAAACAGAAATTTAAAAAGGGAACTCTAAATCTTTAAATTGAAATACAAAACTGCAGTTGTGGCACAAAACAATACCCTAACAGGCAAAAAACAAGCAAAATAAATCGGGATAGGAATTTAACCAGCATCACCATAGAAATTTCATACTTAATTCAATAGTTAGTCAAATACATTCAAATTTCCAAACATATATTTATTATTAACAGCTGTTTATACAATAAAATAAAACAAAATAAAAAAATGAGATAGCTTTTCTTAAAACACTATGGAAATGTAGTTTTTCGTAAGGTAACAGTTCCCTAATTTGATTAGAAGATAATGTGCATACTTATATTTGCTTAAGATAATATTATTATGTTTACAAATTAAATCCAAGCCTCAGCCACTTACTACAATCCTGCCGTTCAAGATGGCGGAAGCTTTTAACTTAACTACTTTAATGAATACGATATTAACCGTCTCAAACTTACTCGAGCCTCTTAAGGGTGTTATCTTGTTATGTCCCACTTATGACTGCTTGTGAGGGAAATAACTAAATATGTAATGTACTCTCTGTAAATCTTAATCTCTTTCTCCTATGTATCTGAATTGAAAAGGCAATTTGTTAACCTCAAACTCAACACTGTAGTTTTAGGTGGAATTTAGGTTTTAATCTAACATGTGTTGTGATAAAAATATATATTTTTTTTAACAACACTACAATAAGATTCGTACCTATTTTATTAATAAACGTATTATAGTTTACTGTCGTATGTAATATTAATTTAAATTACACAGTTAAAAGTATCAAGTCGTAAATGTTAGATGTATATATAAAAGGCTGGCTTAATTTTGGGACGTATAATAAAGCAGGACCACTAGAAAAAGCAAACAGTTTTTTGAGGGTCCTAAAACGTATTTCAGTACAAAAACCACATTTATAATTTGTTTACTGATAATTAGATTTATTCAATCAAAAAATTGAATAATTTAAAATTGTATAACCTAACAAAAAGTTCCTAGAATGTATGTAAAATAAACCATGCAAACACCCAAATATCGTTCAAGAAAATTTAAGGTCATTATAGGGAGTTCCAGATTTCATATTTACTTCAAGTGTAGTCCAAACATCGTCTGTACCATTTTCAATAGAATAAGAAATAATCCAATAAATACATTTTTAAACTGAAGACTGTAATATAACGAATATCAGTTGGCTTGAAAGCTTTGCGGCTGTTGTGTCTGCAAATAAATGTTATTTAGTAAGCTGAACTCGAGGTAAATTGGGTGTTATTTTAGTTTAGGACACGTGATATCGAGACAATTTTATAAATATCTATCTTTATTTATTCAGACTTTATGAACAAATGCAGCTTGTGTTTAGGTTGTTTAGTTTATCCTGTTAGCCCTCAAGTATATTATTTATGCAAATTCCTTCAATTTTGTAATTACTTAAATAGGTTTTAAAAATATATTTATATATCATTCATTTAGGGTTTATATAAAAATGTAGTATGTTTTATATCATTGTTGTTATTCCTTAAGTAATCCGAACTATTATAATATATATATATATATATATATATATATATATATATATACAGGGTGAGTTCGATTACCCGTCCATCATGTATAACGGGAGAGAACGGTTTGGTCTAAATTCGTAAAACAAAATTCTTCCCCGCAAAATGTATACGGGCTATCTATTGCAAACATTTTCATCTAAATCCATTTACAGAATGTTATAAAACTGAAGGTCACGGGTTCGAATCTCTAACTTGTCTTATATAAAACCAGGGAATATTATACGTAATTTTAAAGCTATCATTAAAATAAACATATTGGCGGAAACAGAATTCACTTATCTTTATTCGTTTCAAAATGGCAGCCATTCTTTAGTAAAATACTGGCATTTACGGAATACTCTGTATTTACTTAATCCCTACTCGTATCTTTTGTCCGACTTAAATATACAATTTTTAAATAGGTTAGTTATTTAAATTTGTTAATTATATTAAGAGCTGTTAAAAGTCAAATAAGAGTGAAATGGAAAGGCTTTAAGTAAATTTAAAACTAGTCCGTTCTAAAGATTTAATTTCTTGATAATCAAGACAATATACATATATACATATATACATTCATTTTCTCATTTTTGTTATTTTATACGCTTATGTGGCAAGCGGTAATAGTTTATAAAATAAAAATTTACCCAGTTAGTAATTTACAAGGATAAAGAAACAATATACTCTGGGGAAAACCCAGGAGGGCTTCTAAGAAATAACTGCCCTATTTACTTCTTAATTACGCTTGATAATAAACAAGTTGGTTTGGCGAAAAATACTGTTTAATTTTATTGCATCTGATATTTTTAGGTCCTACCTCTAATTTATACAAAAATAACTGTACCCTTTTCACTATTTGTCATAATTTTGTAGTCAAAACTACTCATAATCCAGTGATTCAGTATTGATTTTTAGTATGTTTAAAAAATCCTATTGAAGCAATCGTTTGTTTTGTATATAACAAATTAAGCTTCATTTTCTACGTGTTTCTATACTTAAATCATTTTTTTTATAAAATCAGAAAATTGTAAAAATAAAACAGAAATTTAAAAAGGGAACTCTAAATCTTTAAATTGAAATACAAAACTGCAGTTGTGGCACAAAACAATACCCTAACAGGCAAAAAACAAGCAAAATAAATCGGGATAGGAATTTAACCAGCATCACCATAGAAATTTCATACTTAATTCAATAGTTAGTCAAATACATTCAAATTTCCAAACATATATTTATTATTAACAGCTGTTTATACAATAAAATAAAACAAAATAAAAAAATGAGATAGCTTTTCTTAAAACACTATGGAAATGTAGTTTTTCGTAAGGTAACAGTTCCCTAATTTGATTAGAAGATAATGTGCATACTTATATTTGCTTAAGATAATATTATTATGTTTACAAATTAAATCCAAGCCTCAGCCACTTACTACAATCCTGCCGTTCAAGATGGCGGAAGCTTTTAACTTAACTACTTTAATGAATACGATATTAACCGTCTCAAACTTACTCGAGCCTCTTAAGGGTGTTATCTTGTTATGTCCCACTTATGACTGCTTGTGAGGGAAATAACTAAATATGTAATGTACTCTCTGTAAATCTTAATCTCTTTCTCCTATGTATCTGAATTGAAAAGGCAATTTGTTAACCTCAAACTCAACACTGTAGTTTTAGGTGGAATTTAGGTTTTAATCTAACATGTGTTGTGATAAAAATATATATTTTTTTAACAACACTACAATAAGATTCGTACCTATTTTATTGATAAACGTATTACAGTTTACTGTCGTATGTAATTTTATTTTAAATAACAAAGTTAAAAATATCAAGTCGTAAATGTTAGATGTATATATAAAAGGCTGGCTTAATTTTGGGACGTATATTAAAGCAGGACCACTAGAAAATGCAAACAGTTTTTTGAGGGTCCTAAAACGTATTTCAGTACAAAAACCACATTTATAATTTGTTTACTTATAATTAGATTTAATCAATAAAAAATTGAATAATTTAAAATTGTATAACCTAACAAAAAGTTCCTATCAAGTTATTGGCCATCATAACTAGAATGTATGTAAAATAAACCATGCAAACACCCAAATATCGTTCAAGAAAGAAGTATTGATGGATTATAAATTTATACTTGTAGTATTATTTAACCTGGTCTCTTGCAAAATTTTAAATTTAATTATGACGCTACTTTTCATAATAAAAAATATCAACTGAGGATAAAATTCTGTTTGAATTAAAAAATATAGTTTTTTTTTTAGTTTTACATTGAGTCATACTATGACTTTTTCTATACCACAAAGATTTTTAAATAAGTAGTAGTAAGGATTCTTTAGAAAGAATATAAACAAACTATTTACAATATTACCTATCTGATGTTTAAAAGAATGTCTTGTGTCAATTTTGTAAAGATTTACCAAACTAATTAAGAATATCGGCTTTCCATTTTTTAGTTTTTAGCGAATTTCCCCATAGGGGAGCTAGCGAATTTACCCTGTAGGGAAGAAGCTATTACCGTAGGTGGCATGTTAAGACTAAGCCCAAGACCATGATAACTTTTTGTTTTGAGGTCCCCAGATGCCAAAACCACTATTCTTTCAAATATACACGAGTATATGTGTGTCCGTTACCACGATAATTTTTGAAAAAAACGCCCGATTTTGATAAAATTTGGCACAAATATGGAGAGTAACATTTATGACTTTATGTTCGAAAACCATATCGATCGGTGTATGGGAAGGGGGTTTTATGGGGGTTTAACATTTTCCAAAAATCAGTTTTTTGAACTTTTTATCCTAAAATTTTAAAAACACTAGTTTTTAGTTATAGCGATTTTATAGAGCTTAAAAAAACAAAGAATTTAGTAGTTTTGAATCATTAAGCTAGGTTTAGTGGTTGTGGATAAAATTCAAATTAATGTATCCATAAAATTTCTTATGTTAATCTTACGGGAATACGGTTTTTAGATTTTCCTCCGATAATTTCACTAAAACCTCCACATTTCTTTCTACCAATCAGTTTAGCTCTACAAAATAATCATTTTGGTGTTTTAATTGTTGTTTTGCGTCCCACCGTTGCAGTGATATTCAATGTGATAAACGCAGTACGTTGTCCAATGTTATCTTTATGGAGAATAAATAAATTGTTATATTTCGATTATTTATGTATGTATAATGATGAAAATTGTAGCACAAAAGATGTTTTTTTATTTTTCCCGGTAGCAGAAAACTGCATACTTGTCCCCCATGTTATTCATATGGAGAACAAGTAAAGTTTTATATCACCATTAGTAATGAACCTAAATTAATAAAACTTGGAATGTAGCTTCACCTGGTTGAGTTATATTGATAATTGCAAAAAAACACATTTATCTTCCTTGTTGCATCAAACCTGCGTACTCAATTATAATGTTACTCTTATGGAGAATGAATAAAATTCTACATATCACTTATTAATGAATGTATTTTTGTGAAACTTGGTAAGTGGCTCTAGGTAGTAGTGAGACCCATATTTATGCATTGTAAATTCGCTGAGTACGCAGGTTTTACTGTGACGGGGGTATTTTTTTAAAGTGCTATCGCAAAACAATAATTATGTAATGACTTCATTTCAAAAAACCGTTATGACAAGCCTGCCTTGCGGGTTGATTCGATCAATCTTTTTGTCGATTTAATTAAAAATTACTAACACGCGATTTAACGCTTGTTTTGTGCTTAATATTTTAAGGTAAAATATTGTATCTTTGTTATCCTGTTAACTGAAAACAGCAAAAGTTGGTAACTTAATTTTCAGCATGCTTTTACAGGTTTGATATTACAGCTTATATTGCAGTTTCATTGACTTTCATGTTAAAATGTTCGTTGATAATACGATACAATTTATTTTTCTGATAATTAGCGTTGCAATACTCTTTGATATTTTAAAAACCTGTTTTAGTTTTGGATTTTAGGATTAAAAAATCAAAAAAACTGCCTTAGAAATTTGGATAAATGGTTCCCTCCTTTTATTCATGCTAAATTGGGTTAGAAACGTGTTTAAATTACACACCTTAAATTAATAATCTTTACTCAAAGTATCTTTAAATAGTTTAAATGATAAAGGTCGCGTGTCATTAAACTAAAGTAATTAAGTTTTTGTATAAATTTCTGAACTTTTAAGTAGAACTAGGTTAATGCTTCTCAGTTAACTAAGCTCACGTCGTTAGTGCCTGGACATTGATTGAATTTTTAATGATTAAATCAATCTTTAAATAGAATGGTCTGTTGGTCTCTTACATAATCAATGAGCAACGTTAATATTTCCATACTTTTAACATAGTTTCACCTTGGAATAATTAACTCTTTAGATTAATAACTCTATTCGGATGTATTTGAGCAGGAGCAGATAGCTCGTGACCGCGGCTATGTCGCGAATCCTTGATAGGCCTTTCAAATTAAAGTTCATTGTTTTTTTCGTGGTGTACTGTACTGGAAATCTGTGTTTTATGTGAACTATGTGTTTAGAATGGATTTTAGAAAACAATATTAACGAAAGCAATGGAAGCGGGTTTGTGTTTCCTATACTGGTGTTTGAAAATTCGTAAAGCAGAAACATGTGAATCGCATTTGATTTTAAAATTGATCTGCTGATTAAATAAAGGTATTTTAAGGTATTTTTTTATATACAGGTAGTCCTATGATTATATCCTAATATGTCTAACTTCAGTTTCGGGGCTGAAAACGTAAATTTCAAATAACTCTATTCAATTCCATTTTTATACAATAAACTGAAGTACAATTATCTTTACTTTTGTATATTAAAACCTTTAATATTGTTGTATCTTTCGTCTACCATTAAATTCTTCATTCTTTATTAATTCTTTAATTTGTAACAAAAGTTAAAGAGAGCTGGAAAAATTAATATTGATATATTCCCCATTTTTTTTTTTTTTTTCATTAATCTTATTTCCATTGAGCACGTTACAAGTAGTGTAAATCAAGCAACATCTATGCCATGAAAACGCTGCTATCTTCTTCATTACTTTATTGTGGTACTATGTATCAATCATCTTATAAGACAAATACTAAGAATTGAAAGCAGCTTGAAAGAATGTTGTCCTAATGCAAGACTTGAAACCCTTGAGTCAGTGAAGAACATCAGCTTTATTGTGGCGTTCCCTGGAAGGAGGAAGATTAGCCTTATTGCGGCGTTCCGTGGCAGGATAAACATTAGCCTTACAGCGGCGTTCCCTGGAAGGATGAACATTAGCCTTATTTCGGAGTTCCCTGGAAGGATGAACATTAGCCTTATTATGGCGCGGCGTTCCCTGTAAGGATCTCCTTAATATTTGGAATGAGACTGAGACAACGTTTTACTACAAGTCAGAGAGAGAAAAACTTCCATCAATAATAAACTTTCTTCTTAATATTTATTTCATGACTATTCAATTGTAATGTTTAAATGCTTAAATGCTTAAAACTGAACCTTCTGAATTTACATTAAAAATGATTTTGTTTCTTGTACGTAGATATTTATAAAAGGACAAGCATATACCTTTGACAAGACTGTTAAATAGATAACTATCTTTCAATACTCTAGTAAATGTAACAAATATAAGTGTTTCAAAGTCAAAGTAAATTTTGGATATAATTAAATAAATTCAATAATTAAAAGTGTCTGTCACTTTTTCCATTTTATTTTTAAATAACTTGTAGACCTGGTAATTTCTATACTCAAAAAATTAATTTTATATATTGGCATATAGATAATTTATTACTTTTTTCTCGTTTACTACATGACTTATTTCAAATGGTGCATTTTTACGAGCATCTCGTGCATTTTTACGAGCAATGTCGTATTTTAAAAACATAATAATAAATATATTTATATTATGATTTATTTTAAAAATAACTTATTACAAATGTCAAATTCCTGTAAAACCAATTTTGCAAGCCCAACAATATTTTGTTATGTAAAACTTAGAAGGTTCTTGAAAAGAGAAAAATAAACATTAAACTTTCTCCTATACTGAGCATCTCATCTATTTAATTATAGACTGCACTTTAACTCAATGAACTTTGTTTTCAAAGGATCCCAGTTATAATTAACTTGATTGTGTTTTTTTGAACAACATATAAGTTAATTTAAGAACAACACTATTACTTCTCTGCTAAATGAACATTGATTTATATCTCAAACAATGCCTACTTTTCACTACATGTTTCGTTAGAGTTCATGACTTATTAGGCCACTACAGTGTACAGAATACAGAATACGTATTATTTTACATAAACTACTTATTACTAAATTAAAGATTTAATTATATTTAAAAATTTGTATTAGGTATTTTTTCTAAAAAATTACACTATACAAAAACTACATAGAGAGCTTTCCTGTGTAAGGCCCCTGTGACATTTTCTATTTGCCCTTTAATCTAATAAACTTATACTCAAAAGAGTCGCCTGTGAGAGGATTGAGCCGCGTAATGAAGTTACTTGGTTCTCTATGCGCCGCCAGTTTACTGGACACTTTATAGAATAAATGTGTGATTTGTATTTTCTGATTACAAAATAATTTAAAATACTATTTTAGGTATTTTAAAACAACAAATACAAGCTCTAAGTGGAGATTTGATGGATATTAAAGGTATTTTTAAAATACAAAAATACAAGCCAATATTAACCCAGAGGAATCAAAAGTTAAATATTTCCTGAAGAACCAGCAAAGTTCTCGCATATTTCAAATTTAAGACGTACTCGTAATTTTGCTATGGTGCAAAAGTGTACTTTGATTTAGCTCAAATACTGAATTGTACTTGTTCTGGATAGTGAATCTGTTACATATTATCTGTACATTAATATGAATTCAGATATTTATGTATATAACTGATAACATGGCTTCCAAGCACCTTGTGCACCTTGCGCTTAGTGGGCTTATGTTACCTAATATATTTTTGATCGCAGTGTGAATTAGAGATTTCCTGAACTCACGTTAATAAGATAAGTATTTTAAACTTTAACATATTTAATAGTTTAAAAGCCCCGCCTGAGGTCATACTCAAAGGAAGGTCCTGATCCATTAGGCACACAATAATTTTGTTTGCAATATTTAATTAATTCCAGGATACATGTATTAACATTGAAAATCATCAGTACAAAGTTTAAAGTGTTATCGTGACGAACACCTATCGATTGTCATTGCATAATGGTTTTAATGAGTTATAAATCTACCAAAACTCATAAAAATATTAAAGTATCCCCTAAAGTGCTTTGGTATATATGTGCAACATTTAAAGAAGTTTAAATAAACGTTACGCGATAAATTTGTGAAACTTTTAAAATTTATAAAAAGATTAGTAAATAATTATTGATAGAATTTAATTTTAGTTGAATAAAAATAATAATGAACAATCAAACATCCCTTGTATATTCCCAAGCCCACAAGATTTAACAGTATGAAGTTGCATAGGTGGTTTCAAGCTACCCCTTAAGGCAGCAATATCAGAGAAAGCCTTTTTCCTGGTTTCGCTTTGAAAAACCATTTTTCTGATTTGTCAAAAGAAAGCCTCTTAGATATCTGCAATAAATCTATTTTAAATATAACTAAAATGCAAACATAAACTACTTAATCAATTGCAAAGGTTCCAATGAGTTAAAGCAAATACAAATTTGAAGGGTGAGCTCGTAATGTGTTTATTTAATACTTGTTTCTACATTTTCATAAATGTATGCATTGTAATAATATAGCACTTTCTTGTTTTCATAAAGTTAAAACTACACAAAAAAAGGTTAATGTACAATACATCACAAAAAAAGGGTAATGCAATACATATAAAAAAAGGTTTTATATACAATACATCTTAATAAAATCAACATAGTTCATAGTAATGTGTACTTGGTTTTAAAACGATATTAACAGTATTAATATGTCTATGAGCTCACTGCAATGAATTTGAAGTAAATCACTTTTATTTCCATACACATGACGTTTATTAATCTTGATCACCCTTAGATGTAAAGCTTTCGATACTCCATTGTACTGGAATATTGATGGTTTCTATTTGCATACACACTAGTATTTCTCTAACATAAATTTGGTTTCCCTGGTATCACGTGATTGGTTTAAATATCATTTATTACTTTTTATAAGGACGGAATTGGGCTGAATCCTTATGAAAGAATTTTGCCATAGTTAAAAGGCAAAATTCTGTTGTCTTTTAAAACTCTTTGTGTTTTTGTGGTGTATTTATATTGATAAAATTCATCGTTATATATGGTTGTCATAAAATTTTGCCAACCTCTTTTTTACAAGTAACTCTTACTTTAACAGTATTGTTTCTGATAAATACCAAAATTTACTTAAGACTACTTATTATTTTAAGAAGTTCATAACCAATATTAGGTAATTAATGCTAAGCTGATACACAAATTTAATTCATAAATATAATAATAAATTGAACAGTTTATTCAATAAAATCTATTTATGGAATAAAGATTAAAATAAAATATTGTCTGAAAATGACTCTCTATTGTTCATGTCTACCTCATTGTTCATTGTACCTTGTATTCTGCAACATCCAATATAGAACAATGATCTCGATCTGTGACACTATCAGAGACTCTCACCAGAACTATTAATAGTTAAGTTGCAGTACTCTTTGTGTTACAGTAACTTTATTGTTACTCAAAACACATTACGTTTTGTATTTAGAAATATAAAGCTTGAGTTAAATGATGTTTTGAAAACTGATTTTAGTTTATAATTGACAGTACAGTTTTTGTAAACATTTTAACTTTTCAACTATAAAAGAAGTTATGAGGTCGAAATTTTGGCTTTATGAACTTCAAAGTTGTTCAATAGAGTGAAATGCTCGGGGCATTATTGATAAAGACTACAGCATTTTTACACAATAACGACAGCATTATGCTATATGGTTTATAATGACAGTAGTTTTTAATATAACTAGTTTATGTTTGTGGAAAATTGAGGTTTCTTCAGTAAAAACGATTAAACAATTGATAAGCATCATGTTCATCATTGCAATCAAAGAGAGCCAATTGCATTTGGTTTATGTTTTTCAATTAACTGCAATTTTATAATCATTCTCAGTAAATTACCTTTCCGTTATAAATATTTGCTATAGCATTTGAACAGAAATTTTCTTTCAATAATTGCTAAGCAAAAATTGTCATAACTATGTAGTTGTAGGTAAAATAAAAACACTCTTAACAAGAAAAGGGAAAATATACTTAGATAGTTGCTTAATAAAAGTTAAATAAACTCGAACAGACAGGATATTAATAATAATACCTTTATTTAAAAAAAAATTTACTTTCAATTTATTACAATGATTCTTTTTTAAATCAGCCTAAAACTGAAATTCAGACACAGAAAGTCTTGGTTTTGCATTTCACATGTCTGAACCCGACAAATTAAGTTACAATACCCGCCAAAAGAGGCTTCCAAACGTTGGACTTCTGTGCAATGGAATCTTCAATGCTGTTAGGATTTCACCTTCCAAAACCCGTGTGTTGAACATTGTCATAGGAATGTTTACAATATTACTTGTTATATAACTTTAACAATGCGAACTCTAAAAATATAATCGTGGGAAAACATGGTCTCTTAGAAAAAACTATTTTACTAGCCTAATATCCAACTAAACTACAAAGTCAATAATACAAAAAATGAATGAATAAAACATAAAAGTTTAATTACAGAAATTAGTACTTTAATAGTTTTAGCACCCCGTGTGGTAATAAGATTTTCCCAAAAACATTAATAATTATGTGCGAATGTTTCAAAGAATTGCAATGATAAATTGTATGCAATATAAATTCAAGATTTAATAAGTTTCTTTTCTAATCTGATATACCTGTACTACGTCGAAACTATATTGTTTCACTTGTAGAGTACGAGCTAAACATTAATTGTTGTTATTTTATAATGTATGCATATTGTGGTCTTGTAACTGTATTAAAAAAAGTGAATACCATTGCCACTCTTTTATAATTTAAGGTAAAAAATACCAGAAAATAAGCTTGAAATGCCTTGTCTTCAATTACTACGGAAAAAAGCAAATCAGTAAGTAATTGAAGGCCTACATATAACAAACTGGGACTTACACCAAAACCGGAAACAATTAGCGAAAGTAAAATATTAACGGATCATATAATGCGTTTTCAAAAGAAAGATTAAAACTAACATTATATATAACTATATATAACATATAATATATTATAATAATATATAATATAACTTATATACAAGGTGTACATAAAGTCCCGCACGGGTTTAATATTTTCTGAACGATAACAGATAAATCAATAAGATTTGGTACATCAAAACTACACTTAAAAATCTACTTTTTGAAGGAACTATCAGTTTTCTGCCATATCATGGGGACGTCCCGCAAGGAGTCAGAAGGAAATCTTAAATAGGAGCATAGGTCAATATGCACATCACTTCAAAGGGCTTATCTAGCAGAGTTGAATGCCGCAAACCGCACTAAAAAAGATTGATCCAGTAAAAGATGGCGGCTGTTCAAAGGTTTTATTAAAAAAAGATAAGATCTTTCTAATTGTGACTGTTACCAGTTTTTCCCCGTTATCAATAGATTTGGACCAAATTTGTAACCCTTGAGGATAACTAACGTCATAATTCACTTCTGCATTGACAGACATAATGTAGTATTTAGCTGCAGTATTCATTTTAGTTGCAGTTTTGCTTTAATGGGGTTGTGGCTACTAATAAAATGTAACCAAGTAAAACCTTTGAACAGCCGCCGAATTTTACTGGATCAACCTTTTTTAGTGCGGTTTGCGGCATTAAACTTTGCTAGATAAGCCCTTTAAAGTAATGTGCATATTGACCTATGCTCCTATTTAAAATTTCCTTCTGACTCCTTGTGGGACGTCCCCATGATATGACAGAAAACTGATAGTTCCTTCAAAAAGGAGATTTTTTGGTGTAGTGTTGATGTACTAAATCTTATTGATTTATCTCTTATCATTCAAAACATATTAAACCCGTGCGGGACTTTATGTACACCTTGTCTAATAAAAAAAAATATATATATAATAATAATATATAATATAACTTATATATATATATATATATATAACTATACTATAGTGAGACTAATATATTAAAATTCACATTAAACTTCGGAATTTAAAAACATTACAGCACCCTCACCAGTAAGTGTTTGTGTTAGATTTCGTGGTGCCGGATGTAGGCCTAAGGGTGTTGGTGTTGAGTGAAGCGCCTGGATCAGTAAAGAATTATTTTGTTACCACAACAAACCCTTTTACCCTTTTCTATCCAACACAGTGTCAAACAAATCTACAGTATCATAAACTTATAAGTATACGAAGTTAAAAGATCGAGTAGGTCACCAAAACTATATAACTTATGAAGTTCTCACCTCTGCTTTACTCTGTCAACATATAAATCAACTTCACGTTTTGAAACTTTTTAAAAAAATGAGGTATTTATGGGAATTTTCATTTACACAAAATCAAAAGTGTGAAATCCAAGTAAAAGCATCGTATATACTAAACATAGCTGTGCAATGCCATTAAGAGTATTTTTTCTATCGAAATCATCTATTGAACTCGGTATTTTGCTATATCATTTCAAGTGAAATGAGCTTAAAGCATGAACTTGTTTATTCGTTGTTGAATGCCTCCAAAACTGTTAAATGACAATTGAAATATAGGTTTACGTACCTTCAGTCAACAGTTCAATTTCCAGATCATGCCTACATGTTCCGGAAATCTTGTTCCATCATCAGGGTTTACAAAATTGTCTTTCTTCTTTAGCAGTTTAAACATATTTGTCAAAAATTAAAATTAAAATTAAATATCATAAAAAACACATACGCACATTTAAACATGAAATACTTGTTCTTCCGGCCGGAAATACAACATAAATAATAATATATTAATAATATTAAACGAGTTCGCACGCAGCACGCTGACGTAAGGCAAGTGAATTTCCACTTAAAAACTTTTAAAACTGAAAATCAGTGTAAAAAATACATTTATTTCAATTATTATTAAAATCTGAAAACAGTTATTTTTTGGCTGTTCTGATACTCCTGGTTTCGTTTACCTGCAAAGCTGGGAATACAACTGTGCGCATTATAATGTTAGGAGAAGGTCCGGACAGGCTTGAAAGTTGGCGTGAGGTTGCTGGGGATGATAAAAGTACTCTAACAAAGGAATTACAGGCTTTTCTATTGTAAATCCCCATTAAACAACGTACTGTGTTTAGTCGAAACACATTTTATTTAATAACTCAGTAAATATGTATGCTAGAATAACGAGAGTTCGCTTAAAACTTTTGCCTCACTAATTTCCATCCTTTTACATGCATTAATTGTACATTCGAGGCTTTTCTGACCATTTTTGGGCCCAAAAACTCGAAATTTGAAAGATTAATCCCAAAAAAGGGGTTTAGAGTTTTCCGATTGTTTTGCCCAACGATCTTGTCCAACTGATTATAGAAAGGAACGTCCCAACCAAATTTGAATTAAATCGGACAAAAAATGTGACCACTAGAGTGCAAACACACACACACACACACACACACACACACACACACACACACACACACACACACACACACACACAAACACACACACACACACGCACACACACACACACACACACGCACACACACACACAAACACACACACACACACACACACACACACACATATATATATATATTTTTTTTTTTTGAACGACCCCCTAAAACGTGTCAGGGGGTCACGTTAGGAACTTCTATGGTGGTCCCGGGCTTAAGTTTCACCGTGCGGGTCATGCTAATAGTTCACTTTCCATAGGAAATTCACTTATAATGATTGAATAATATTTCATTTCAATTTTAATTTTTGACAACCCTGATGTTGAAACAAGAGTTCCGAAACATGTAAGCATGAACTACTGGAAATTGAACTGTTGACTGAAGATACGTAAACCTATATTTAAATTGTTATGAACTTATATGGTTTATGTTTTGGCTTTTGTTTCAATATAATCTATTTAAATCCGAGCCTTTAATACTTGGCTAATCGATATCGTATTACTAATCAATGTGCAGGAGCTTACGTTAATTAATTAAACCCAAACATAGTTTTAGTCCTAGCATCAATTACTTAACTATCTAGGTTAAGCTTCATATCTATGGAGATTACATCAATTAAATTTGCAGTGTCAGTAAATTAATTACTAATACCTATAATTGTCATACAATAATACGTTGAAAAGTGTTCTGATTGAAATATATATTACGTAAAATGGTACCTAATGTCATTATATATTCAGCCAAATGATTGAATAAGAAGTCACAAAGAGGGTTTTAACATTTCTCTCTGTCTTTTAACCTCAAGAGGCAGATTTGTTCTGCTTTTTCCAAGGAAACTGCAGAGGCTTGATGGCTTGAGGTAGAGGCTTGATAGGTAGGCTTGATGTCATTTCTACTCTTTGATAACATTTCTCACTGTTTTCTAAGCAATAGATCGGTTTATGAATGCTATTTAAAAATAACAATCCCGTAATCCATCATAGGTCCATTGTCAATTACGTGAAAACTGTAGCTAAATGACTGCGAGTACTTCATGTTATTTATGTAGGACGATGATAAACATTAAATTACCTAAATATGAATATAAAGTTTTAGTTTTACTAGTAAGAAATAATTCAGTGTTTAGTTAATAATTGATTTAAAGTAATGCATTTAAATATACATATATCACTAGATCACGTAGTGCTTGACTGGTAAACATTATGCTATCCTACAACAATTAAAACTTTTAAGGGAATTATTGTTCAGTAATTTGACCCTTAGAAAGACTGTAAATTCAACAAATAAAACATCCACATAACAGTATTATGAATATTGTTGTTTTTGCTATCACTGTGGAAAATGAGTGGTTTTACCGAAGTAAACCTTTTACAGACAATTTATAAAGGAATGGAGAAAGCCGAAGTTTAGATATTTTTGTTTAGTATAAACAATTTAGTTAACACCTTTTATTTTTTTTAAATTGAGGAGGTTTGCGGGAAAACACAACGATAAAAACCGGGGTTTTGTAAAAATAGATATGTAAAGGTTATCTACCATTTGTCAACAAATTAAGCTTGATGACAATTATTAGCAATAGAAATCTTCATTTACTGGGCCACAAACTATAACATTGGTTGTTATAAGCATTTTAATAATTCTCTGGTTAATTTTGTATTGCATATTAATACATTTAGTTTTTTTATGGCCATCTGAACATCTTACTTATTTTTAAGATAAAAAAATGAGATCTAAATGAATGCTTACATATTTTAAACTCAACCTATAATGGGGTAAAATACTCACGAAAAACTAGACCAAGTCATACAGTGTCAGGGCACAAATTTAATATATTTTTACACGTCCTAAAAGTGTTTGCAATTTCTCTTAGGCGAAGTACTTTATTACAAGTATTTTTTATTGTTTTAGCGAATTTCCCCCATAGGGAAGAAGCTATTACCGTAGGTCTCATGGTAAAATTTAAGCCCGAGACCATGATAACTTTTCATTTTGAGGTCCCCAGATGCCAAAAACACCATTCGTTTAAATTTATATATATATATGTGTGTGTGTGTGTGTCCGTAAGCACGATAACTCTCTTAAAAAAGGTCCGATCTTAATGAAATTTGGTACAAATGTTCAAAATACCATTTATTTGAACGAGTTCAAAAACCAGATGAATCGCACCATCCAATGGGGGGTTTTTGGGGGGTTTTGTACCCCAAAAATAGTTTTTTTTAGGTTTTAACATGTAATTGTTATTTAAATCAACTTTTAGTTTATACTATTGAATTCAGCTTAAAAAAATAAACAATTTGGTATTTGTATCATTGCTCTGCGTCAATTGGTTACTGAGATATTGAAAGTGCTAAACACAGTACGTTGTCCAATGTTATTCTCATTGATAAAAAGAACAATTTTATACCTTGGTTATTTATGAACATAAACTGACGAAACTTGGTATATTGCTTCATCTGGTTGTGGTTTGTTCTTTTTTTTTAAATTATCTATTTTTCGCGTATGGTTCCCGTAGCAGCAAACCTAGGTACTCGGTCCCCATGTTATTCTTATGGAGAATAATACAAATGTTATATATCGCTTATTTATGAATGTATATGGATGAAACTTGGTATGTGACTTCACTTAGATGCGTTCTATTGATATTTGTATAAAAAACCATTATTTTGTGTTTCTTGTTGCAGCAAACCTGCGTACTCATCCCTAGTGTTATTCTTAGGGAGAATAATGAATATTTTAAATATCGCTTGTTTGTGAATACATTTCTTATGAATCCTGTTAAGTTTTTTAATTTGTTATGTTATATATTCATTGTAAATTCGCTGAGAATGCAGGTTTGCTGCGACGGGGGTACTTTATTTTATTTTATTACTTGAAACTAATAAAAAATCACCATAACTGGTTTAGGTATGTAACAAAATCAAAATTGTATGACTTGACAAAACAATATAATTGAGCAATATTAATGAATTAATAACAACGAATTTGACTACTAAAAATATATCACTAAAATCTCTTTCCCCAGCTGCTGATGTCGGCAACGAGTATCCGTTTACCTCATAACCTTATCAACTTCGTATGTGGCTGGATTGTATAGAGTCGACTTATATATAATAAAATGTTCTCTTTATTTGTAAAGCCAATTACAGTTAAACATATTATGGTTTCTATCCACGAAATATATCCTTTATATTTCTGTTCGTACTTTAACAGTGAAAAACATATTTGGAATAACAAATTTTCAACAAACGACATGATTTAAGAAACATCTAAAACCATAACGTGTTTTCTTGCAGCCCGCTGGGGTAGACTTTCATAAGTGGGGCCAAAAACAACCGAATGAAAAACATCGAAATTTGTAATATCGATATTTTATACCCGATATATATCGATACGATACGATATTAAATAACATTCAATTGTAAGCAAAAACAAAACAAATAACTTTATTTAAAAAAATAAGAATATAAGGACATGGTTCAAAGAAAAAACTATAGTCCTGGATATAACATTTTAGTGAATTTAATGAAATGTACGAATCCATCTTCGTCCGTCATCTTTACTACACGGCGATAAAGATACTCGCAAAGGTGTTCTGCAAGGTACTCGGATCTGATTTCATTTTGTACTTTGTCGGCGTCGACATTCAGATTGTACACTTGTGGGTCCTTTGACATAAATTTTCATTTGTCTTCCGCATATGTCACAATCGGGAGTTTTAGGCATCAATTCTACCTCTTGCAAATATGAAAAACATCGGAAATCATCCTTTAAAGCTAAATTAGAAAGCTTACAAAAATTGAACGTCATTTGTATACAAAAATTAGTTCAACTTTGTTTATTTACATTTTTTGTTAAAATATCATATGTTTTAAAATTATTATTCAAAATCGATTATTAATATAAATATATCGATATTACAAATTTCGATTTTTTCATTCGGTTGTTTTTGGCCCCACTTATGAAAGTCTATCCGTACGGGGTAAGGGAAGTGAATTGACGCATAAAAATCGGTGCTTTAACATATACTTATTCCAATGTCAATTAGAATTGTTTTGATTGTTTATTTATATCATTTATTTTGACTGTTCTGATGCTCCTGGTTATCGCTATCTGCAATGCTGGAGTATTGTGAATTATAAGGTTAGGTGGAGGACCAGTCAGGATTGAAAGTAGGTATCCACATTAGACAAAGAACAAGTCAATTTATATTTTTCTTTAATAACTCGGTATAAATGTTTCTTGTATGATTCTGAGAGGGGGCCTAGGACTTCTGGCTTTGTTCATTCCAGCATTTTATATACATTACTTAACATCTAGGTTTTGGGACCAAAAACTCCAAATAAAATTGTTCTAATCCCTCAATAAAGGGGGTTAGGATTTTCCGTTTTATCACCCATCGATCTTGTACAATTTACTATAGAAAGGAATATCGCTAACAAGTTAAAAGCAAATTGGACAATATATGTAACCACTTGAGTGGAAACACATATCGAGTATATGGTTTTTATTGACCCCACAAAAATGTATTTAGGGTGTCAAGTTAAGAAATTCCATGGTGGTCTCGGGCTTAAATTTAACTAATCGGGTTGTACACCATAGCTCACTCTTCCATAATAAATTCGCTGATAAAATTTGTTTTTTGCTTGGAAGTAAAAAATTACTAAATATTCCCTTTTGCTGGATGAATATGAAGCTTGTTGTTGTAGGTGGCGATGTGTTCTTTTCATTATAACGCCATCCTCGACGTACGATCATCCTCTTGAAGTCTAACAATGGATAATAATAATTGTATTATATTTGTAATAATATTAATAGTGATACATTTTGCATTCATCATGAATAGCAATTATAAGAGCACATATTTGTGTTATTGGTTTTAATTTTACATGACAAATATTCTTATTAAAAACACACTTAAGATTAATTATAAATATAATAAGATTCTAAAGTGATAGAGTCGTTGTAGTAAGAACATTTATGTAACGAAATCGTTGCAGAACGATTGGAAACCGTTCAGGTTATATTATTCAAGTAATTGGTGAAGTAACTGGGGAATACGAGTGTGCTGCACTCTATGGATAACATTATTATTAACGTTTTTAGCGAATTTCCCCTATAAGGAAGAAGCTATTACCGTAGGTGGCATGGTAAGACTTAAGCCCGAGACCATGACAACTTTTTGTTTTGAGGTCCCCAGATGCCAAAAACACTATTCGTTCAAATATTTATATATGTATATATATATATATATATATATATATATATATATGTGTGTGTGTGTGGGTCCGTAAGCACAATAACTCTCGTAAAAAAGGTCCGATCTTAATTAAATTTGATACAAATGTGTAAAGCACCATTTATTTGAACGAGTTCAAACACCAGACGAATCGCACCATCCAAAGGGGGGTTTTGGGGGGGTTTTGGGGGGGTTTTGTACCGCAAAAATGTTTTTTTGGGTTTCTTCATGTAATTTTTATTTAAATCCAATTTTAATTTTCACCATTTTATTCAGCATAAAAAAATTTGGTATTTTGATCATTGCTGTACGTCAATTGGTTCCTGAGATATTGAAAGTGCTAAACACAGTACGTTGTCTAATGTTATCCTTATGGAGAAAAAGAAAAATTTTATATCTCGGTTATTTATGAACATAAACTGACGAAATTTGGTATATGGCTTCATCTTTTTGGGGTTTATCGTTGTTTGCACAAAATACAAAATGTTTACGTATGGTTCCCGTGGCTGCAAACCTAAGTACTTGGTCCCCATGTTATTCTTATGGAGAATAATTAATATTTTAAATATCGCTTGTTTGTGAATGTATTTCTTATGAATCCTGTTAAGGATTGATGTGTTATGTTATATATTTATTGGAAATTCGCTGAGTATGAAGGTTTGCTGCGACGGGGGTATTTTATATAAAAAAATAAACAATTAGGGTTTACAGAAGCAAACTCTTGTAAAAACCCTCCATGTTATTCCTTTAAGGATTTAATATTCAATGTATTAATAATAATTGGTTGAGTATCTTTATATAGTACAATTCTATAGTACAATTCATTAAACCTCATATAAAACGGACACAAATGTGATGCAACTGTTATATATTGTTATATTGTTCATTTAAATCAGAAAATTTCCACACAAAGAGGGCAAATTTGTATTTGCTAGCACGAAACTAAAGGGACTACGGTCTAGGGTCAGAGTCTCCAGGGAAATCCTCCTGAATTCTAGAGTCTTTATGGTCTCTAATCTATCGATGTTTCTTTTCACATATGCCACAGTTGAAAGATAAAAATTTAACAACAACTTTACTCGATAATGAATAACTTGTTGACACATTTTGCCTAACATTTTTCTTTGTAAACTAATACCTGAGAAGTTTTTATCATGTAATTTGTATTATAAATATTCCTATCTTAAACTAGTTTCAGTCCATGAGTAATCAGGTCCGTTACTGATATTTTACCTTTCTAATCTATACGTTTCTAAACCCAAACAAACAAAGATAACAAATCTTGATTTAAAATAATGTTTTAAGTTATAAAATGGTCATTGAGTAAAAAATAATTTGTTTTTAGCGTTTAAATTACCTGTTCCAATCAGGTAATTAAATCTAAAATCTGTTTCTGATAACCTTTAAGATGACAGTGTTTTAAGTAGTGTATTTATTAAAATGTGATTTTAATTTGACCTATTGCAATAAGTTTGTAAAGTTACACTACTATTCGGAGAGTAAGGAGTCTCCTGCCGTTATCCAGTGGACCCTACTTATGTTAAAAAGCCACACATTATACGATACTAGTCTAAATTCGTTTTATGTTTGCTTGGTTGTATTTGGAGAATACATCAAGTCATGAGAACCCCAGGAACTAAAGTTATACCAGGTCCGAGTGGAAATAGCGGTCTGCACGTTAATATTGGCCGACTATTCATTGCCACTACCTGAGCTACCGGAAAACTAAATAATACCCCCGTAGCAGCAAACCTGCGTACTTAGCGAATTTCCAATGCATATATATTTATCTTAATACCACATAAAGCTACATACCAAGTTCCATCAATATACAATACAATACACACAATACAATACAATACACAATACAATACAATACTATAAGCAATTTATGACATTTTAATTATTCCCCATAAGAATAACATGGCGGCTGAGTATGCAGGTTTGCTGAAGCAAGGAACACAAAAAATGGGGTTTTATGCTAATATCAATATAACTCAACTAGGTGAAGTCACACACCAAATTTCATTAATTTATTTTCATAATTAAGGGAGATAACACGTTACTTATTCTCCATAAGAATAACGTGGGGCTGAGTACGCAGGTTTGCTGCTACGGGAGCCTTTGGCAAAAAAATTTTTTTGGGCAAATATCAATGGTCCAAAACCAGATGAAGCCGTATACCAAGTTTCGTCAGTATATGCTCATAAATAAGCCAGATATAATTTTTTTATTTTCGTCCATAAGAATAACATTAGACAACGTACTGTGTTTAGCACTTTCAATATCTCGGTAACCAATTGACGTAGAGAAATGATGAAAATACCAAATTGTGTGTTTTTTTAAGCTGAATCCAATGGGAAAAACAAAAATTTGACTATTTCCAAAATTATATGTAAAAAATTCAAAAAAAAACATTTTTGGGGTACAAAACCCCCCCAAAATACCCCTTCGGATAAGGCGATCTGGCTGGTTTTTGAACTTAAAGTCATAAATGTTGCTTTAAACGTTTATACCAAATTTCATCAAAATCGGATAATTTTTAGGAGAGTTATCGTGCTCACGGACACACACACATATATATATATACAGTTTCGAAAGAATGGTGTTTTTGGGATCTGGGGACCTCAAAACGAAAAGTTATCATGGTCACGGGCCTAGGTCTTACCATGCCGACTACGGTAATAGCTTCTTCCCTATAGGGGAAATTCGCTAAAATGAGTGAATATCTTCAGACAAAATTTTACGTAAAAAAAAATTAGATTAAACAATTTGGAAGAATCTAAATAACGCATTAAGACGGCCGAAATAGTTGTTTGAAGTAAAACTGACCACCACATTTTCATAATATAGAAAGAAACGCGCTATTAGACTTCAATGTGCCCACACCTAACCTCCGACGTGCTGACCAGTAACGGCAATAATGCTGAGACCCCAGATCAATAGCACATCACTCAACTGCTCTACTCACAACTATCTCCCAAACTTTCTGATTTAAAACTTTAGAAATCAGTTGGGACAATCTACTTTAACCTTCTTTTAGTACATAACACCTTTTGACCGGAAACATAATACAATGTGGTATACTACATTGAAATTCATTTAGTTAATGTTAAAAAAATACCATCAAGCTAAATCTCTACTACATGTTTTTTTTAATTAGTATTGAAATTTCAACTGCATTATAAAGCAAAAGGAATCTAGACAATCTCAAGTCTAATTTAGTTTCTATCCTGAAACTTGCAAAGATACAACCAAAAAGATCTGGCCGGCAACATCAATATTTGTTAGTTTTGTTAGTATTTGTTAGTTTTGTGTTTGTGTAAATTAAAATGTAGAAGGAAAAAATAAAAAAATTAAATGAAATAGGTTAGCTAGGTGTAAGAACTTGATATTTAGATGTAAGTAGGGTTCACTGGATAACGGGAGAGTTTTCCTTACCTCCCGAAACGTAGTGAATATATCCCTAGAAGCTCATTGTTACGTTTTCACCCAAGAATAAAGTATTGTGGCGTTTCTGGGTTTTTAAACGGTACAAATTGAAAATCTAAATTGTCTGTACAAATATTTCTTATCGTAATACACAATTTTTTGAGTGGTATTTGGGAAAATCACTGTTGTAACTCTCACTATTAACATTTCCTTAAACCAAAACAGTTGTCTGTAAAACCGGGAATATTTAATGTTTTTACGGCACAGTTGGGTTTTTCTTGCCAAACATCATTATACAACTACTAATGGCCCCTCATCAAACAAGATGTTCTGACCTACTCTCTTGGCTGCCAAGGTGGTTAAATTTGTGCATATGACCAAATAGCCAGTTAAGAACGGTTTTGATGTTTTATTCATGCTTAAAATATTGCTAAAATAAATATTTATATTTGTCTCCTAATTAAATTTTTTTAAACAAACAATTACAAAGTTCAGGTAAGGTAAAAAGTAACTTAGGTAATAGATTATCAAGGGGACAAATTGTATGTTAACAATCAAGTGAGGGAGATAAAATTCAACCACTTAATGTTAACTGTCTATTTACTATCCGCAAATTAAAATACGAAAGGAAATTATTTAAATTTTTAAAGTTATCTTTATGTGTGGATTATAACGTCCAGGCCGTATTAACAGTACTAACTCTAAACGAAAAATTAAACTAGTTTGATTTCGGATGATAAAATCAAACTTTAGTAATGCAAGTACTTTCCTGGCAACATATTCAAATTTATTTCTAATAAAAAAATGATTTTTATTTTTAGGTCAATACGAACAACACCAAAATAACTCTCCTAAAAAAATAAAAAAGTATTTTCGCAAAAACAGTAGTTCATTTGTCAATGAAATAGTCTCCAAACCAGTTTAAACAAAACCATGGACGTGGTAAGTAATGAAAACACCACTACGGATGGCAGATCTTATTTTGGGTGGGTGGTGATTACTTTTATTGCCCCAAAGTTCAATATAATACAAATGAAAATTAGGACTACCTTAGTGTTTGGCCATTAATTTGAATGTGATATTTACGAAAATACCCCTGTCACAGCTAACCTGCGTACTCAGCGAATTTCCTTTGCATATATTGTACCCTACCTTAATTTATGGTAATTGCCCTCTACATTTCGACAACTATCACATAAATTCTCTGAAACCACTTTTCAGTACTCCAGTGCCTTTTTATTACCATCACATCTTAAATATAATTTAGAACACTGGCAGGTAGAGACAATTCGTGAGGTTTTTAAAATTAAAATCAATATACAGTTATGCTGTTACAAATGCCTTTCTTTTATTTATATGAAAATAATTGAAGTTAACAAAACTAAGCTTGTTCCAATTTACCTTGTCATAATATTAACATAAAATAATAACACCTTTTTTCATTTAAAAATATAATATCATTATCATTATTGCTACCCCTTTTTACTTATACAATATTTTATTAATTTGGATTAGGTAGGGGATAGAAAGGATTGCTCGTTCTGAAGCTCATTCCCCATACTCTTGAACCATTTAACATAAAATAAGCGCAGTCCGCGCTATAGAAATTGCTTCGAACTATTTACTCAAATTTTTGTTATTGACAATATTTATTTCCCCAACTTTTACTGCATTTTACTTTACTGTACAAAATACTCGGTAGCCAGACTCAAAGTTATTATAAAAGGAATCTAAAATGTACTAAATTATCCATTAAAATCACCTGAAAAGACAGTACATAATTTATACCCTCCTGCTACTATAATAGATACAAAATGTTGTGAATACCTTCAAAAAGGGTGAAAACTACGAGACCAGCGATTCAGCCGACGACGAAGACCGCCGACCAGATGCACACCAACACCGCCTTCTGAATGAGGAGTCCCATCCTGGTAGGGTTACCCCCTCTTGCTGTCTTATATAACTTAATCCTGTCTTATACTAGTTTCAGCAAGATTTAAACATGACTAATCCTATTATCTAGTATCCTGTATATACTGGTATTGTGAGTCATCCTTTGGCTTACCGAGTTTTACTTGAACTTTTAAAATATTGGCAAAAATTAAATTGAAACTCTATATTTTATAATAACTAAATTAATGTACCAATGGCAATTACGGTACAATATATATATATATATATATATATATATATATATATACCGCATCAAGTTAATCTTACTAAGTTCACAAATAAGGGATATATAACATTATAATTGCTCTCCATAAACATGAGAGCTGAGTACGCATGTTTGCTGAAACAAGGGACAAAAAATATGGGTTTTTATGCAAATATGAATCTAACTCAACTAGGTAAAGCCACACACCAAGTTCCATCAATATACATTCATATTTAAGCGATATATTTCATTTTAATTATTCTCCAGAAGAATAACATGGGAGCTGAGTACGCAGGCTTGCTGCAACAAGGGACACAAAATATGGCTTTTTATGCAAATATGAATATAACTTAAGTAGGTGAAGCCACATAGCAAGTGTTATTAATTTATGTCATAATTAAGGGATACATAATAATTTAATTAATCTCCATAACAATAACTTTTGGGCTGAGTATGCAGGTTTGCTGCTACAGGAACTATCTCGGTAAAAATTGTGTTATGCAAATAACAATATACTACAACCATATGAACCCATATACCAAATAAATAACATTTGACAATGTACTGTGTTTACCACTGTCAATATCTCTGGAACCAATTTACGTAGAGCAAAGATCAAAACACCAAATTTTTTTAACTAAATTTAGACTGTCTCAAAGATTATATGTAAAAACACAAAAAACCCATTTTTGGGGTAAAAAAAAACAGAATACCCCTTTGGATAGGTCGATCTGCCTGGTTTTCGAACTTTAAGTCATAAATGTTGCTTTACACGTTTGTACTAAATTTAATCAAAATCGGATCATTTTACTAGAGTTACCGTGCTCACGCACGCACACACACACACACACACACACACACACACACACACACACACACACACACACACACTCACACACAAACACACTCACACACACATACACACACATAATATATATATATAGTTTCGAACGAATGGCGTTTTTGGGGTCTCGGAACCTCAAAACAAAAAGTTAAGATGGTCCCGTGCCTAGGTCTTACCATGCCGACTACGGTAATAGCTTCTTCCCTATAGGGAAATTCGCTAAAAAAACTAAAACCCGAGATCAATATCATTTGTTGTTTTAGTTATATACATATACAAGTTCATTAAATGAAAGAATACCACCAATAGTATTCAAGCGGAAGGGTTGTGTACTAACTAACTTAAAGAGTACTTTTTCTTTAACTAGGTTTGTGTTTTAAATTTGTTTTTTTTCAAATTCACTTACGACATCTTTACTGGTCCAGGACCTGTAGGAACCACTAGGAAGCACCAATTTCACTATAAAACACGTCAATAAAATCTAAAGCGTGAAAACTTCTGATTAAGTAAGAACTGCTGTAATCACTCGGCCCAGTGAACGCAAGGACATCTGGTTTGCCGGTCGACGTGGCGCTGGCCCTGAGGTAGAACTTGATGACTGACGTTTACCCGTTCAACACATAACAAAATGTTCAATCCAGAGGATTCAGAGTATTTCGTTTTTAATTATTACATTTCAAAATAGATTATAGGACTTCAAGGTTCCGCCCTAAGACAAATTTTAGTTTTTTCTTACCTTTGAATTTTTTTTAATATGTGTAATAACCTATTTTCAAAACTAAATGTATACAAAAACTAGAACTAAGTTCGTATGCAAATGGACTAATACTAGGCTATATTAAACATAGAGTAGAATAAATACATTTCCCAATAGCATGTCCAATAAACAATTTTAAATTAAATTTTGCTAAATAGTTTATGTTACATTCTGATTCTCAATCACTGAGTCATGACATTGGACTACAATAGATTGCCAGGAATCAAACTTGGGTCCATATGGCCAATGTCACCAACTAAATCAGGCTCTGAGTAAGATTTTTTTTTAAATAGTATTATGAGCTACAGTGTAATTTTGAATATGATAGATTGGCGGTTTTACTATTGTTACTAACAGTATTGAGCTTAAGAAACAATTGTATTTTATAACTAACAATAATGGTGTCTTACAAACTCCTTTAAGTAAAAATGTAATCAATTTTCTATTAAATAATCTTCGCACTTGAATTTTCAGGTTGAGGTCATTTTAAGATCACATACAAAATATTAACCATTCTACTCAATATTAATCATAACACATGATTTTGTATGCTCACTAACACAACGGTTCCGTTTGAAAATGTTTAGCCGTCAATAAACTTTAGTTGGCTCCCACACACCTTCTGTTTTTTTTTTCACATTAACACATTTTTATGTTATTTCAGTTTTTAACTAGGACTTTTATTAGTGAATTTCCTTTGGAAAGTGAACTATTAGCATGACCCACACGGTGAAACTTAAGCCCGGGACCACCATAGAAGTTCCTAACGTGACCCCCTGAACACGTTTTGGGGGGTCGTTCAAAATCATATATATATGTGTGTATGTGTGTATGAACTCTAGCGGTCGCATTTTTAGTCCGATTTACTCCAAATTTGGTAGGGACGTTCCTTTCTATAATCTGTTGGACAAGATCGTTGGGCAAAACAATCGGAAAACTCTAAACCCATTTTTTGGGGATTAATCTTTCAAATTTCGAGTTTTTGGGCCCAAAAAGGGTCAGAAAAGCCCCAGATGTAAAATTAATGCATGTAAAACATGGGAATTAGATAGGCGAAAGTTTTAACCCCTCTCTCGTCATTTTAGCATAAATATTTACCGAGTTATTAAAGAAAATGTGTATCGGCTAAACACAGTACGTTGTCTTATGGGGGTTTTGCACTAGAAAAGCCTGTTATTCCTTTTTAAAAGTACTTTTATTATCCCCAGCAACCTCACGCCTACTTTCAAGCCTGTCTGGACCTTCTCCTAACCTTATAATGCGCAAAATTGTATTCTCAGCTTTGCAAGTAAATGAAACCAGGAGTATCAGAACAGCCAAAAAATCAATGTTTTCAGATTTCAATAAAAATTTGACAAATGTTTGTTTTTACACTTACTTTGAGTTTTAAAAGTTTTTATGTGGAAATTCACTTCCCTCACGTCAGCGTGCTGCGTGCGAACCCGTTTATTTTTCTAATGATTAAATTGTTGTTCCTTTGTTTGTGTAACGTACTTTGTTGAAGACAAAGATAGATAACATGTTATTCTAAATTTGGTATATTTCAACTTTATTTGGATGAGATTACTCTAGACCGCCAAAGACCATGTTGATTGTCTGATGAAATAGGAACGGAGTAATTTTACTATGTGGGAGACAATTCAATTACATGATTGTTAATATCAATATTTTATTGTATACTAATCATCGTTTTCCTCTTCTATAAATCCTGAAACATATTTATTTCCGAAAATAATATAACATATATTATTCCTTAAAAATGTATTGCTCCCTGTAAAATGTTCTAAATTAGGAGTATGATTATCTTTTTGATTTAACAACTTACTTCAATCTTTTTTTCTAAAAAAGTGGTTTCAGATTGCGTGTGTGATTTACTTTAAAAAGCTCCGATGTTCAATTTAAATGTTATTTGGTAGTTTAACAAATTCATTTTCTATGCAAGGAAGGTCACAAGAGTAGTCTAACCACATCGTTCCAAGGTGGAGTTTAACATATGCATGGCTCCTTTGGCTTGCTGACTGTATAAATCTGAATTTAGTTTGATCCTGCATAACATATTTCCCGAGTCAGAAACTCAAGTATGAACTGTTCACACGTACTGTATTGCTCTCTCCCAAACCATGAATAAGGGATTACCAAACTTAGTAGTGTGTCATGGAATTTTCTTTTTGTATTTAAGCGTGGTTAAATTTTGTAACTCGTTATTGGAATTTTACATTTAAGCTATATTTTCCATATTGCAACTAATATGTTAATAAACAGAGCTGAATTAAATTAAGTTGTTATATTATTTCTTAAGACAAATTGACAGACTGGATTTATAATAAAGTATTTTGTAATTTTGTGAAATAGTAACCTTTAACAATATACATTTACAGCTTTGTTATTTTAACTATAAGTGCCCTTTTAAGTTGAATTAAGTCAAATTTCACAATAACATAATTTTATGTTAAACTTTGTATTCGGCAAAAGTAAGAAGATATTCTAATATATTATTGTTTAAAAATCGTAGTTTCTTGTTTTGCGGTACTTTTAATCGTAGACAGATATTATTTCTTGAAAAAAATGTCTTACAAATTTTATTTAAGGAATATATACTTCTTTGAGTTTTTTATAAAATAATAAACGTACCAGGGCCTTCGTGATTATTCTTACAAAGCCTTGGTCCCTTTCATTGACCTCCCCCGTTTTTGGTGTTATTTGCGTTGGTCATATTTGTGATGGTTTATTAATTGAATTTTTACGATATACTTTAAAGGTTTAATATATAACAGCTGGTAGAGTAACTAACATCAGCTGATCAAGTGTAACATGCTTGCACGCACATTAACTAAACTATCTAATTTTACAGCTTTCAGTTAAAGTTAATAATATATTTTTAAACCCCTTCGTATTCCTATATAGGTTTAAATGAGAAAACCAGAGTGTTTGATTTAAAATAAGCTTAGCCAGGTGGTATAAAAATTACAATCAATATAGCTCCGAGGTTTTATCTCCGCCTCTCGTGTGACAGTCTGTTACAATGTTTGGTTTGGATCGCCATTTAAAAATGTTAATACAACCAATAACAATAAATTATTATTGTATAACCACCAGTTTCGGAAATTCCCAATCTTCTGATAAAATTTCTTTAGGAATCATAAGTACGCCAATTGCAATTCTTTTAAGATAGATAGTTTATAGATCGCAGAAGTGTCCGAATATATTTTTAATTTTAAACCAAAGCCCCGCACAATAATTGATTATAATGGACGATTAAACAAAATACTGTAATACCAATTTCAAAGTATTTATTTTTTTGCGAAAAAAAATAAATTGCCTTTACTGGTTTCTTTGTAAATTGTGCGAGGTTGCTAGAAGACAAGGTTAAAATAACTACAGATTAACTTAGTTAATCTGTAGTGTGAGGTATCATATAGTGGTATGATACCTCTAAGCAACCTCTAAGTTTGCTTGGTAGTAGGGTACCCTAAGTTAAGTGATTTCAAATATATTTTCACGGTCAGGGTACTCTTTTTTTTTTGTAACGTAAATAATTCTGTGAACAATTTTCATATCACTCACACTCTTAAGTTTTTCACAAAACGGTAATTTTAAAAATTGAGAAACGGTTTAATATCAGGATAAAAAAGTATTCTTTAGAAAAGTCATAATAACTTTCAGTATTGGCGAATTTCCCCTATAGGGAACAAGCTATTACCGTAGGTCTCATGGTAAGACTTAAGCCCGAGACGATGATAACATTTCATTTTGAGGTCCCCAGATGCCAAAAACACCATTCGTTCAAATTTTTATATATGTATATGTATATATGTCCGTAAGCACGATAACTCTCGTAAAAAAGGTCCGATCTTAATGAAATTTGGTAAAAATGTGTAAAGTAACATTTATTTGAACGAGTTCGAAAACCAGATGAATCGCACAATCCGAAGAGGGGTTTTTGGGGGGTTTTGTACCCTGAAAATGTGTTTTTTGGGGTTTCCACATGTAGTTTTAATTGAAATCAAATTTTAATTTATACCATTGAATTCAACTTAAAAAAACAAACAATTTGGTATTTTGATCATTGCTCTACGTCAATTGGTTACCGAGATATTGAAAGTGCTAAACACAGTACGTTGTCTAATGTTATTCTTATGGAGAAAAAGAAAAATTGTATATCTCGCTTATTTATGAACATAAACTGGCGAAATTTGGTATATGGCTTGATCTGGTTGTGGTTTATTGTTGTTTGTACAAAAAAACAAATTTTCGCCTATGGTTCCTGTAGCAGCAAACCTAGGTACTTGTTCCCCATGTTATTCTTATGGAAAATACTTAAAATGTTGTATCTCTTATTTATGAATGTATATGGATGAAACTTGGTATGTGACTTCACTAAAATGAGTTCTATTGATATTTGCATAAAAACCCACTATTTTGTGTGCCTTGCTGCAGCAAACCTGCGTACTCATCCCCAATGTTATTCTTATGGAGAATAATTAATATTTTAAACATCGCTTGTTTGTGAATACATTTCTTATGAATCCTGTTAAATGTTTTAATGTGTTATGTTATATATTCATTGGAAATTCGCTGAGTATGCAGGTTTGCTGTGACGGGGGTATTTTTATTCATAAAGTGTGCGAGCCCACTACAAAATATAGTTTAAAGAATTGTAGTTCAGAGAGAGAGAGAGAGAGAGAGAGAGAGAGAGAGAGAGAGAGAGAGAGAGAGAGAGAGAGAGAGAGAGAGAGAGAGAGAGAGAGAGAGAGAGAGACTCTAGCACCTCTGACCGGTGGTGTAATCAATTTATCTACGGTCTGTTGGCCAAACATGTCTAAAACTTTGATCTTTTTTAAAATCCAACTTAATGTAGTTGTTAAGCATTTAATTAAGGGATTAACAATATTTTAAAACTTTAAACTTAATAATATATATGTACTATATATGTACTGTATTTACATTTACCTCCCGGAGTATTTTCTTAATGTCACATGATGTTAGCACGAGGCTGTGAACTCCTATTATGGGAATAGTTTAGACAGTATAATTTCAAACTGTAAGTCCTATCATTCATCAAAAAGCTAATTTATCAAAATCAGGATCAGCTAAGATTATGTGTTTTTTGTGCTCTGAAAATCTCTGTATTGAAATGTTCCCCATGCAAATCTCCTGTAAAACGGGGATTAGCTTGAAGCTTAAATCTACCTTGGAGCTACTTACAAAAGACCCAGCAGTAGCACGTGTGGCTCCTTTCACGTTGATTGTGGTGTTGTTTAACTATAACACCTGACACGTGACGTTTGTTTTTGAGAGTCTTAGCCAATGTACTACATTTTCCCCCTCGAATTACCTGGAGATCGAAGTGGGTATTTGATTTACACATATAAATGACTAAAACGTATATGATCAGTTCCATCTAAATGATGGTCAATAATCTATTATTTTATCATATTCTTAACAAACTGTGAGAATCATTTTACAACGAATGATATCGTACAGCTGAGTTGTTTGAGGTTAATATTGCACTACAAGACTTTTTGTCAATAAATGGCTACGGGATGATACTGTAGTGATATATATTTTCCTTTCAAACACTAAATTGAAGACTACACTGGTTAAAATTTATAATTTTAGAATTTAAATCTACATCTAATCACATACGTGATGATATTCTGGATTTTATAATGTCATTTTAACAATAATACTAATCAATCGTGTTCATTTTGTGCTACTAATCTCAAAATTTAACCATTTTACTAATGTTAAAAGTTCTACTCTACCTTCTGTGATATTGTACATACATACAAATGCAAAGCAAAATATTAATTATTGTTTATATTTAATGTGTTTCTAAAATAGCATAAAATTGACTATGTAGTTATAATCTGAAAGGCATAATGTGTTTACTTGTATTATTTTGTTACTAAATATATAATAGACTTGTATTTTACTTCTAATGTTGCTACACATGACAAAACAAGTGGATAAATCTTTAGTAAAAAGATAGTTGTGTCTTTTATAAAATAGTATATCCATAATATATGTATTAATTATTTATTTCTATTTGAGTTCAATGTCTAGGTGTATGTCATTGCTCTAAATATAAGTAGAGTTAAATATGTTATTTATTATATTATTATGCCCTTGTTCGAAGTTAAAGGAATATTTTTATGTATATATCCGCTTAAAGAATATATGTATTTTAAGTATGAGTTTTATTGTTATCAAATAATTAACAAATAATAAGCGAATAACTTATTAAAAAGATAAGTGTCTCATCCTAACAATTTAAATAATTTTCTTCTAAACGTGTTGACCAGATATTGGATTGTTTATCATAATTATGATTTCCTGGTGAAATTTATCTTTTAAGTTTACATACAAATTTAATAAACAATTTATTTCCGATCAAACTAAATACAAACTTAAATATTACTGTAGTATTTTCAGACGACAATACCACAATGATGCAATAATATTTTCCCAATACTTCTAATAATTTCTTTTTAATATTAGATAAGTAGTGGATCCTAAATAAATATAAAGTAATGTTATTTTCACTTCAAACACAGGTAGTAATCAATGATGCGTAATGTATCATGCTAAAAGTATTTGATATTGTTAACTAAGTTTATGTTTCGCATTTCTTGGCCAAGCTGTGAATTATGTCTTTTGACCTTTCTCTTTGCTGGAGCTACTGGTAAAAATCTGTTGTAATTTAAGGCACAAAATTTAAATTTATTTGCTGCACAAAAATGTATATAGTTAAAGAGTTTTAACAAAGTAACAGTAATAACTTAAAAGTAACTGTTTGCATTATTAAACTTATAACTGTTGATAAAATATCTGCTATGACCAAAAACGCTTTACTTATGTAACAAACCAGTATGAATCAGTAAAATACCCCCGTCGCAGCAAACCTGCGTACTCAGCGAATTTCCAATGCATAATATATGTATTAACACAACATAAAGCCGCAAACCAAGTTTCATAAAAATATATTCACATATAAGTGATTTTAATTATTCTCCATAAGAATAACATTGGTAATGAGTACGTAGGTTTGCTGAAACAAGGAACAGAAACAATTGCTTTTTATACAAATATAAATATAATTTAACTAGGTGAAGCCACATTCTAAGTTTCACCAATATTCAATCATAAATAAGCGCTATATAACATTCTAGTTATTCTCCATAAGAATAACATGGGGGCTGAGGAAGCAGGTTTGCTGCAACAAGGACCAGAAAAATGTTTTTTTTATATAATTATCAATATAACTCAACCAAGTGAAGCTACATACCAAGTTTTATTAATGTATGTTCATAATTAAGGGAGTCATTACATTTTACTTATTCTCCATAAGAATAACATGGGGGCTGAGTACGCAGGTTTGCTGCTACGGGAGTAATCAACAAAAAATCATTTTTTTGTGCAAATATCAATATACCAGTACTACGTGAAGCCACATACCAAGTTTCATCAACATACATTCATAAATAATCGAGATATCAAATTTTATTTATTCTCCATAAGGATAACATTGGACAACGTACTGTGTTTAGCACTTTGAATATCTCTGCAACGGTTGGGCGTAGAATCACAATTTAAACACCAAAATGATTTTTTTGTGGAACTGAACAGATTGGTAAAAGCAAATGTTAAGTTTACATTAAAATAAACTGAGGAAAAGCCAAAAACCTTTTTCCCATAAGATTAACATGGGAGATTTTATGAGTAGGTTTTTTTGGATTTTCTCTGCAACCACTTAACCTAGGTAAATAATTTAAAATACTAAATTATTTGTTTTTTTAAGCTCTATAAAATGGTTAAAACCAAAATTAAGTTTTTTAAAAATTGTATGGTAAAAAATGCAAAAAACTAATTTTTGGAAAATTTAAAACCCCCATAAACTTCCCCTGGTCCGATATTTCTGGTTTTCAAACTTAAAGTCATGAATGTCATTTTACACATTTGAGCCAAATTTCATCGAAATCGGACGTTTTTTACTCAAGTTATCGTGTTAACGGACACATATATATATATATATATATATATATATATATATATATTATATACATATATATATATATATATATATATATATATATGTGTCCGTTAACACGATAACTTGAGTAAAAAACGTCCGATTTCGATGAAATTTGGCTAAAAGTTATCATGGTCTCGGGCTTAAGTCTTACCATGAGACCTACGGTAATAGCTTCTTCCCTATAGGGGAAATTCGCTAAAAATACTCGCAATACTTTTAGAATTATTTTTGTGGAACTGTTATACGTTATACCACACATTACGTTTGAAAAAATATATTTACTTAAAGAATAGAAGTTTTTAAATTAGTTATTTTTGTAAAGGTAAAATTCCATGTTGGGTCAAAGTGACAAATAGTTTACACATATTTGTAATTATTAGTATTTCATAAACAATTATTCATCAAATAGATAGCAATAGGAACAAGTTAAATCATAAAAACACTTTCATATGTTAAACATTATTGCAGTGAGAGACCTATCCTGCTATAAAGGGGTTTTAGGCTGCTTCATATTTTATACGTGTCCAGCCTGGTGTCTAATCAATATTGAACAGGACGTCACCTGCTGGAATACTCTATTACTACACTTTCCACGCTTCAAATGCCCTATGATATTAGATACATTAGTAATAAAAATGAGTGTTCTACGTAATGTAAAAAATATACTCTTTCATATTATTGGTCTGAAGTTCACTGAAAGGGCTACTAATATAAATGTTACTATTATTATAATAAGAACTGAGTACGCTTGGTTTATTATTATAAATTATAATTATATTATAACCGAGGGTAGTCAGTTCTTATTATGATAATTGTAACTCTTTTAAATATATTACAATGTTTTTTTTCGTATACACTAAGAAGAGTGTGTGTGATATACATAGTAACATGACAAGTTTCCCAAGTTTGCTTTAAGAAAAGATTTAACATACCCCACATTAAGTAGTCATGGTGCAAGGTAAATTAGTTCAGTGAAATAGTTTTTACCACGTCCTAATACGTTATACATTTACAAAATACGTTTTACTTTCTTCCATCCTCTTGCTATGGTGGATGGGTTTTCTTCTCTCGTAACGCAAGTAATTCAGTGAACGCCCACTCTAACGCTTTTTTATATTGTGATTTATGATAAAGATCAGGTTTTTTACACAATTGTCCGCATATGTCCTACGTTGCTAGCTATCGCACTTACTTAAGTCATGTAATAAATTAATCCACTGTACAACTTGATGACCGGATAGCAAACAAGGAGGTGCGGGAAAAGATACCTTCTTATGTCATTGAACAAAGAGAGTCAAATTTACAATCTAAGATTTTCCAAATCAATCCTAAGGTTAGTCTAAATACCCCCGTCGCAGCAAACCTGCGTACTCAGCGAATTTACAATGCAAAATATATGTCTTAATACCACATAAAGCCGCATACCAAGATTCATAAAAATATATTCACAAAACGCGATACATCAAATTTAAATTATTCTCCATAAGAATAACATCGGGAATGAGTACGCAGGTTTGCTGCAACAAGGAACATAAATATGGGGTTTCATGTAAATATCAATATTACTCAACTAGGTGAAGCCACATACAAAGTTTCATCAACATAAATTGATAAATAAGCGATATATACCACTTTGATTATTCTCCGTAAGAATAACATGGTGGATGAGTATGCAGGTTTGCTTCAACAAGGAACACAAAAAATTGTGTTTTATGCAAATAGAACTAAACTAGGTGAACCAACATACCAAATGTTATTAATTTATTTTCATAATTAAGGGATACATTACGTTTTACTTATTCTCCATAAGAATAACATGGGGGCTGAGGACGCAGGTTTGCTGCTACGGAAATTATCGGTAAAAATTGTGTTTTTTGTGCCATAAATAATGCTTTACACGTTTTTACCAAATGTTATCAAAATCGAACCATTTTTACGAGAGTTATCGCAGTCACGGACACATATACATATATATATATATATATATATATATATATATATATGTATACCGTTTCGAACGAATGGTGTTTTTTGGGGTCTGGGGACCTCAAAACGAAAAGTTATCATGGTCCCAGGCCTAGGTCTTACCTTGCCGACTACGGTAATAGCTTCTTCCCTATAGGGGAAATTCGCTAAAATGTAGAAACTTGACGAAGAATATTATTTGTAATCTAAACAATGTTTTAATCGTATGATTCTACTTTCTCTATACTATAAGAGTTGAAAAGGGTCATTGTAATACAGTACTGAAATTATCTCGTTTATGTATATTGTGTGTCACAAGCTTAACCAGGACAAGGGATTTGTCAGCAACCACAGGACTCGAGTATTGTTGATCTGCCATTCTGTCCGTGCCAGGAGTTTATTGTGGTTGCCCTTTATTAGGATCAGTTTATGGCTGAAGATTCGAAGATGATATCATAAAATGTTCTTAAAATTGAAATTAAATTCTGGTTATTTATTAACTCCTTATTTGTATTTATCTTAAATGCAACTGAATTTATGATTACCAGACTAAATACCATCAATAAGACTTATATCACCTTATATCACTTATACCACAAATAAGAATATATCTGAGAATCTACAAAAAGGTTTGTTCATTGGTCATAACAAAAGCAAACAATATGGTTAAAACAGACAAAGATGTATTTTTAATACTGTATCGTCCTGATCAGATTGGTAAACCAACTATTACTTTATAAATCTCTTAAGAAACAAACTAAAAATATAATCTTAAATTTCGCCCTAATCTTCTATATATTAATACTCTAGGTTTTTTTACAGTCATAACTCGATAACGGCTGGACGGATTTTAAAGTTTGAGGTGTTAAATTAAAGGTATTTTTACGTAAATTTGCCAATACGTCTCAGAATTTTAAGAAATGGCATCACTTAAATTCAGTAAAGGGCTGAAATTTCGGAACAGTGGCGCTGTCCGACAGCGTAAATCTGAACTAAGTGTTGATTAAAATTACATGATATGCATTATCCTCAGACGTTCTAATCTGTCTTATATCAGATGTTTTTTTTAGGTTTGTTTACAACTGATGTTGCCTTTCGTTGGGCAAAAACTCGCTTGAATTCGAGCAACGGGACAACTAGTATTTTTTTCATACAGCTGATTATACCGGGTTTACCCGGGCATAAAATGTAGTTAAAAGAGTAAATTACTAATGTCATTAAATAAATAGCAGAAAACTGTAACCGTATGGTCTCATTTGATTAACATTGGAATTTTGGATATCCCACGGAGAGTAGCCCTAGAGGATTTAGAGTAAACTGAGAGTCAGGTTCAACAGCTACGACCTAAAGGAACCTACCCTGAAAATTGCATGCCTCAACTCCTTTTAGTGTAGCCGTACGGCGATCCACACACAGACAAGAACTCTGCTTTATTTATATAGATCTATAATTCTGTAAGCAAAATTAAGAGTCAAAACTCTGGGAGTTTGGCAAATCGCAAGAAGGTAGGGTACAGCTCTTATTTAAGGTCTTGATCCCAGTGACTCGGGAAAAAATAACAGTATTTCTAAATAATATACCACCAAACGAGAAATAACGTTAAACATCCCCCTTAAGAAAAGCATGATGATTTAAAAGCGTCTGATCGTTTACATTAAAATATGTGAATAAGTGTCTTCTTTGTTTACGAACTGACATGTGTTCCTTTTTCTATATTTTCCTCAGAATGTATAGATTAAAATCAATCAGATTAGGCAGAGTATTGGAGCAAGGTTAGGGGTTAGCCCCTTGAAGCCACTTGTGTTATTTTAAATATATACAATACAGCAAAAAACTTCAAAGCATTATTGTTATACTCCAAGGCAGTATTTTACTTTACAAATTCAAAAAGGTTATTATTTGGTCAATACACTTAATATCCTCATGGGTCATTCACATCAAACGGACTAACAGCAGGTTTCCCCGTTCAGTTTAGTTGTTTATTTTCTGTTCAACCTGGAGTTTCAGGATATTTAGCTTTACTACTTGCTGTCAAATGGCATGTGGAGTGGAAAATACACTCAGAATCGGTAAATATTTAATCTGAATGTTGTTTGAATACGTTAAACCATATTTTTTTTTTTTTAACATAGTCCAGTTGTCAGTAAAAACTTAAGAAGCTTCTTTTTCAATCAATCAATCAATCAATCAATAATTCCTTTATTGCCTTAAAACTTGTACAAGCATTGGCATGAGTCATTTACAAAATGTACCTCTTAAAACAACAAAATAGTCAACACTTCTAAATTATAAATTCCTTATATAGTCATGGACACTGTAAAAGGCTCCTCTCAACAAATAGGTCTTAAGATTACTCCTAAATTCATCATGTGGCATCTCCACCTTGAGACAATCAGGCAACGCATTAAAAAGTTTGACAGAGCAATAATAAACATTGTTTTAAAACAATTTAGTTTTATGTTTTGGAATTGGGAGATTTAAACATTGGCGAAGAGAATATACCTTAGAGATTCTGGACTCAAAAAGCCCACGGTTTTTCCTAAAAAATATTAGTGTTTCAAAAATATATATGGAAGGAAATGTCAACAGGCCACACTGACGAAAAGTCTCCTTACAAGATTGAAGCCGCTTGAGTCCAAAAACAATTCTGATTATCTTCTTTTGGAGGGTAAAGATGTATCTCATACTAGCCTTTTCCGAACCCCAAATGGGTACAGCGTAAATGAGATGAGGATAAAAGCAGCCATAGTAAGCTGTACATCAGAATTAGTGTAAAATGATAATTTACGTATTCCATAAATTATCGAACTGAGTTACCAGCCAATTTACTGATGTGGTCAGAAAAACTTAATCTCGAATCAATCAAAAGACCAAGAAAATTTACTGTATCAGTAGATGAAACAGTATTTTCGGAAATTAGCAGATTCGAACCGCTGTCTGTCTGATTACGAATTTGAAAATCAATCATCCCTGTCTTGTCAGTATTTACAAAAAGACCATTCTCATTTAACCATTGAAGAAGGGAATTTGACTGAACAAATGCAGCCACCTTTAAATCCTTCGTTTTATGACCAGTAACAACTAGAGATGTGTCGTCAGCGAAGATACATAATTTACCATTATTTATACTACTGTCAATATTGTTAATAAATAGAAGAAAAAGAACAGGACCTAATACCGACCCTTGAGGAACTCCCATAGCTACTGACAATTATTAGAATAGAGCTTCCTAATGCATTTCCTTTGGTCACAGTATGGCATCTCCATTCTTTTTTTCCGGTTCTCAAGGTATGATCTAAACCAGTCCAAGGCCACACCTCTTACCCCAAGGTTAAACATTTTCCGAATGAGAAGATTGTGGTTTACAACATCAAATGCCTTGCTAAGATCCAGAAATATACCTAAAGCATGTCTTCCTTCATCCAGGGTCTTAACAATTGCATCAACCAGAAAAAACATAGCGTTCAATGTGCCTTTCCTTTTCCTAAACCCGAATTGGTTGCAAAATAAAATATTATTCGCCTCCAGGAAACATAACAACCTCTGGAGAACAATTTTCTCAATAACTTTAGAAAAGGTGGATATAATTGAAATGGGTCTATAGTTTCCACATTGCTTGGAGTCTCCCTTTTTTAGAATGGGCTTGACAAGAGCGAGTTTCAGGGCATCTGGGAAAACGCCTGACTCAAGTGAAAGATTAATCATGTGCGTCAATGGAACAACCAAAAGGTCAGAACATTCTTTCAACAGGAAAGATGAAAACCCATCAAATCCTGATGACCTAATACTCTTCAGAGATTTTATTGTAGCTAGAACTTCATTCTCAACAGTTTGTCTCATAAAAAATGAAGGACATACAGAATGTGGACAATGAACAAATTGGTTTTTGGTTTCAACTTTAGCAGGAAGACGTTGACCAACCTCAGTGAAAAACGTTCGCTTTCATTAGTGGGTGGTCGACCAACCCACCACTTCCATCAACGATAGATCCCACCAACCGAGAGCTACTAGATCTTTTACATTCATTTATGATATCCCACATAGCTTTTGATTTACATTTGGCATTCTCAATTAGGTATTTTACCTTTAATGACTTGGCAGCTTTAATTGAAGACCTATAATCTAATTTAAACTTCTTGTATGATATCCGCAGTGGGTGTGATGAAGGTAGATCTCTAGTTGCAATATATTGTTGGAATAGCTCCTCTTTCAACAAATTACTTTCTAACTTAGTTTTTGTACTTGATTGATTCCTTAGGATTTTAATTTTCTTATATGGGAATGCCAAATCGATATAATGTTCCATAACACAAAAAATGAGTCAAACATTTCATTAACACTACCCGCAGACATAACAACATCCCATGATTCATCATATAACAGACGTTGAAAGACAGACTCATATTTAGGAACTGTGAGATTAACGTCAACAACTTGGGCGTGATGAACCGATATTGCTGCCTTTAAGACCGCAGCATTGATCAATGAGGTATCCAGATTACTATAAACATGATCGATAATGGACCTAGCCCCCTTGAACTCCCTTGTAAACGAATCAATCAGATTTCTCATACCAAACGAGCTCATCATGTCAATTATCTTTATGGAATCTGGAGACGATTTTCCTAAGTCAATATTGAAGTCACCAACTACAACTACCCTAGAGCTATACTTCACCAAATGATCAAGTCAATAATAAATCTGTTCAAAAAACTCATCGCAAGATGAATCAGGAGGTCTATATACAACCATGATAACAATAACTGCTTGGGGTAGTTCAACCTTAACAGCAGAGAGCTCACAAACACATTCCAAGCAGTATTGCAACTCATCAATTGTAGTAAACTTTAAATTGTCTCTAACTAAAATGCAAACACCTTCCCTGGCACGAGAGTTTCTACAAAACATGGATCCTGTTGTGTAACCATTAAACAATACAATACCATCTTCGATGTCTTTAATAAAATGCTCTGATAAACACAAAATGTCTGGTGATTCGATACTGATCAAAACTTCCAACTCAAAGGTCTTATCAAGCAAACTACGAACATTCTGATGCAAAATTCGTAGGGAACATGGGTTTCTCGAATTATGTACCAGTTTAGGGAGACAACCAATATAACTGCTGGATACTGCTATGGAATCATAACCTGGTTCCGGTCCTGGACTAAAAAATAAGAATTAGTTCTGACGCTATCCTCTGGTAGCCTGGTTGCAACAACAAGATTGCGGTTATATTTACGAAAAGAAGAGCCAGGAATATAGGCTGCTGAATCCAACCGTGTTCCAACTACAACAGGTATGGTAAATTGTGTTTTACAATCTGTGGAAGTAAACATTACATCATCCAAAAGATGCATTATACTCTTTTTGCCCCTAACATTAAAATGTAGACCATTTCTTATTTTCCTTTACTTTTTTCACTTTTATGGGTAATGAAAGCCATTATTATAGGGTTTAGGTATGTCTATTTCACCATTACTTTAAAGAAAATATGTTTTTAAACATTAAAGTGTTGGTCAAGATTGTCTAGGCAACCTGAATCTGAATAAATATTTTTTGATATTCCAGCCTCTGCTCATAATAGTACTAAACAATAGGCTGACTTATAAAAGGAATGTCATTCATTAAAGAATAATTTAAATTATATTGTAATAGTGAATATTTTGTTTTTTAATAATTTATGTTCAGGTGAGTTTTAGTTTACGAGTTTTAATACTTATTGATATTGTTCTAAATTTCTATTTAGCAAGTTAAAAATAGTAAATAGCTATACAGATAATACATCCTACTTATTTTATAAATGTGAAAGTTTTGTTGTATTGATATTTGTATCTCCATCACGCATAAACTACTGGACCGATTAAGCTAAAGTCTGTCATAAACATAGCATACATATCACATTAACATATAGACCTGATACTGTCCACATCCAACCTTAGGGCTCCACCCCACAGGTACTGTAAGTTCTAATGCAAATCTCATTGCAGGATATAATTTATAAAAATTAAAAGCTGTCGTTGTTTGTCAGTTTGGGCAAAGGAAGTCATATCATGTACAACTAAGCAGTTTTGATAGTTCTGGTCAGTTTATTATTTTGTTTGTGTTTTGATGTTAGTAAGTGCAGCCGCGGGTAACAGCTAGTTTAAATATACGTCAAATTCAATGAATATAAACCTTTGGTAATAATTTTAACAAAATATTTAAAATCAGAAAGATTTAAAAGCGTCTCAAAGAATAAGGTTTTCTTCAAGGATCAAATTAATCTCAATTAAAGGTTACAATAAAATGCAAATAGGATATTTAATAAAAGTTACGGTACCTAACATTATTTTTGTATATAAAGTATGTAAAAGGTTACTTATCATATTTTTATAAAACTGTGATTTAATTCAAAGAAATATTTACGATAAGTGATTTCCGTCCAAAGTATAACTTCATTGAATCTCTTTATTGGTATAAGTAGTTAGCTAGCAAAAAGGGAATTATACAAATATTTAAATGAATAAACTAATTTTTTCATCAAAGACAATATTCTATGATACGTTAGTAGAGAATTTTTCACAAATGTTTTGAAAGTAAAATAAAAATATACAATCCTTCTATGATTAGTAGCTAAGGATTTATAATAAAGTCCATTTTTAATAAAAAATATATTTTACAATACTGATCAAATGTTGTGTATTATTTAATTATAATTTTAAGGGACACTATAATATTTATTTAATGTTTAAAAATGAATGAAGGTTATCAGATATTCCTAAATCAATTATGATTTAAATTGTTGCATATTTGGATAAACTTTGATTTAGAATAAACAAAACGTTTATACCTTTCTAGAATTGTACCTTTTGAGTATGTGGGCTTGTGTAAACCATTTTTACAACCCGAATATCCACTGGATTGTCTCCCAGCTTGTTTATAAGCTTTGCTCAATGTTGTGTAAAGGGGTCGCCTCGCCACATGGTGCAATGCAGTTGACTTTTAGTGCCGTTGTCGATCCTTAACAAAAGCTCCATGTATTTTTATTAGATAAGCTATTGAAAATTTGTTTTAATAAGGGTTTGCCAGATCAAAAATACATCCCAAAATTAAGTTTTCTTAATCAAATTGTATTTATCTGACGGTCAAAGAAAACGCGAATGGTCGTAGAATAATTGTTGGGCAAGCAGACGAAAAACTAATAAGTATACACACTTTCCCTCCTCGTCACGGGTTGCTATAAAGATAGTTAGAAGGACTACTATATTATTTGCAATTTTAATTTTAAATATTTTATAGGTTAAAAAATTATAGTATTTACTGTAGGATTTACATCGGTTTTGATTGCGGATCAAACTTGTATCCCACAAAGCGGCAAATTTTTTATTTAACTGTTAACAGTAACTGGGGGCCAAGCTTTGCTCGGGAGAGGGCCAGTCAGTTTGTTTAGATGACTTTGAGTAATATTTCACCACTTTCCCCTACTGATAATCAGATTTGTATAACTCGTTTGCCTCTTTTCTACATTTTTAAGGACACTCCAGTTGTTATTTATAGTTTATTGTTATTTGAAATTTATAGCTCAGTGTCCCTTTGCTTTATTTTACTACTCTATATATATGGTATTCACTCAAATCTTTTAATCTCTGCTTTTAGTAAACCACATATTAATAATAATAAACAACATGAGTATTACTTTGACAGTTCCCTGGTTGATTACGAACAGCTGTTACAATTATTTTGTTTTGATTTGAAACTCCATAAGCACAATATTAATTTTTTTAACTTTTCAATTTAGATTTTTAACATTATTTGATTTTACTGGGGATGAGACCTGACTAGAACATATTTGTATGCCAGAACTTAGTTATTTCCAAATTTTTTAGGAAATCCTCGGAGCCGTTTTCGAGATGATTGTACAACTAACCAAAACCAATCTAGCAAACATTGCTTCCATAAGAGTATAGGACACAACACAACTGTTATTAATATGAATATTTTACAGTTCCTTGAATGATAACTATTATTAGTACTGCGGATCGATTTATACATTTAATGTGAAAGACCCTTTCTAGTTTCAATCTCCTTGCTAAGCGGAAGGTAAATCCTGCAGTGGGATTGCCACTTCACTAAGAATACATATCTTAGTTCATGAATGAAAACAGTTTGTTAAAGATATAACCAATTGGTCGGATACTATCTCTCGGACTGTAAAAGTAGCGCTCACTGACATGAATTGCTTATCCTGGATTCCTGAGACACAAGTTATTATTTTCCTTTGGAAATTGGCAAGTAATACAAAACTTTGTGATATGCAGATGTAAATTTTCACTTTGGACAACTATTCATCTGCATTGTTTTATGAAATTGAGCAAAATGATGAATATCTAAAAACAAATTAAAGGGTCCTCGATAGCATTAAAAATCTATTACCAATGCAATAGATTGAAAAGATACATGTAACAATAATAGGTATACAACTTAATTTGATTTTTTCGACGGTATTATTTTATATTTCATAATTTATTTTAACTTATTTGACACATGGGTTACTCAAGGCCCAAGTTCATCCTGTAATGAATGTTATATTGATATGTTCTATTACTCATTATAAAATGAAGAATAATTTCAAATTTATACATTTCTCATTTTGTTGGCCATTATAAAAATGTCCAGTAGTACCCTTAATTTGGCATTGTAGGCCTTCAAAATAACTGTAAAAAAAGCTATACCTTATCCAAAACTCTATTCACTACGTTCCCTTCATATTTGTATTTATTATTTCATGAGTTTTGGATTAAGTCACTTGGAAAATTCTTAAAGCTGTAAATGTTTTTGTTATTAAGTTGTTAAACAGAATAAAAAGGTAAATGTAACCAATTATTCTGTATATCTTCAGCCCTTGTATAATCTTCAACCATCATATCACCATACAAAGACTTTTTTATTTATTCGTTAAAGAACTAAAGTTTAATCGTCATTTAGATGTATTTTTATTCTTGAAATTCGCTTTTATAAAGCACGGGTCAGCTGACAAAATCTAAACTGTAACTACATAAAATATGGAAACTGTACATTTAATATTTATAATAGATCTATAATACGTTAAACCAATTAGATATTAAACATATTAAAAATTCTTATATCAAAGATTAACTAAAGCAACCCATAAACCGCTACATACCGTAATTTTCGTTAGTTTATTTTATATCTCAAACTTTACAATACAACAATATACTCAAAAACACAATTTTATTCTTATTGCAAAAATTTTAACTTTTAATTTCAGCAGAGTTAGCTGTCGATGTAAAATACACGGGAATTTTTACAAATAGCTTGAACCCAGTCGGCCGTTATTTTGGGGAAAATGTTATCCCCATCTGATATGAGTGGTATTACTGTTTCCGGTTGACTGCATTTGATTAAAATTAACAAACGAGTTTCTCAACAGCTGCTAGAGAAGAGTACTGTAACACAACTGATAAGCAAAATTTAAATCAAAATTCTTTCGGTAAATTTTGGATTACAGTTTTGTTTTATTATACTCTTACAAAGATGGTGATTCATTTAATATTTGGATTTAAACATAATTTAATTAAAAGTGGATCTATGTTTATTAATAAATTTATAATTTTGAATGTTTTGAACATTGTGCTGTAAATTAGTTGTATTTTCTATGTCACATTATTTTTGTAAATGACGTTTGTCAATACTTGTAAAAGTCGAATGGCAATAAAGAACTGATTTCTGATTTCTGATTTCTAAACATTGAACATGGTAAAGGTAATCCACGGGCAACTACTTGGAATCTAAGTCTTGCGTTATCAATTTAATTTTTATTCCTAAACTTTTATATCTGTTAATGCCTAAATAATTAAAGAAAAAACCTTTTCATGTGACGAGATATTTATTTTTAATGTACAATTTTTCAGCAACCTAATAGTATCTTTGCTGGGGATTTTTCTGAACTAAAGTGCCTTCTGAATCTCCGCTTTTTAATTAGTATAATATTTAAAAGTCATTGGTTAACCGTTCAAAAATGACAAAATACTAATCTATAAGCGTTGATGAGCTGCGCTGCATTGTACAGTATCGCCTAGTATCAACAACATTTGACGTCAAATTAAAATGGCGTCCATTGACAATAACGTCCAATTACAATTATGTCCAATGACAATGACGTCCAATGACAATTACGTCCAATGATAATTATGTCCAATGACATCGACGTCCAATGACAATGACGATCAATGACAATGACGTCCAATGACGATGACAATGACGTTCAATGAAAATGTCGTCCAATGACAATGACCCGTAGCGTCGTCCGGTCTACGATTATGTGTTGCGCTGACCACATCTGGCGGTTAAAACTAATCTGCAACCCGCTCACAACTCTGCATAAAAGGACATTGTCAATGTTTGTGTCCATGCATAAAGTTAAATTTAAATATACGAGTTGATGTCCCATTTCTAGAAAACTTTGGTGGATGTTTGGTCAAATATAATTTTTTAATTTATCATTTAAATAGCCATAAATATATTATTATTACATTTGTGTACTAAACTAGTCTTTACGTACTTCTTCTTAGCTCATTTTGATTTACTTATGATTAAATTTTAAATAAATAATTTTTGGTTATAGGCCTAAATTTAAACAAATAATACCCCCGTAACAGCAAACCTGCGTACTCAGCGAATTTCCAATGCATATATATGTGACTCACTAGTACATAGAGCTATTTACCAAGTTTCACAAAAATACATCCATAAATAAGTGATATATAGCATTTTATTTATTCTCCATAAGAATAACATTAGGGTTGAGGACGCAGGTTTGCTGTAACGAGGAAGATAAGTAATTTTTTTGCAATTATCAATACAACTGAACCAGGTGAAGTTACATACCAAGTTCTCTTAATGTAGGTTCATAATTAAGGGAGATATACAACTTTACTTATTTTCCATATTAATAACATGGGGGCCGAGTATGCAGGTTTGCTGCTACGGGGACTATCAACAAAAAACTTGTTTTTTGTGCTAATATCAATATACCACAACTAGTTGAAGCCACATACCAAGTTTTATCAGTATACATTCATAAATAATCGAGATATACAATTTTATTTATTCTCCATAAGGATAGCATTGGACAACGTACTGTGTTTAGCACTTTGAATATATCTGCAATTGTAGGACGTAGAACAACGATTAAAACACACAAATTTTTGTTTTGTTGAGCTAAACACATTAATCAACAGAAATGTGAAGTTTTTAGTAAAAATATCTGGGAAAACTCTAAAAACCTTTTGCCCATAAGATTAACATGGGACACGTTTTTTTAAATTTTACCCGCAACCACTTAACCTAGGTTAATGATTAAAAATACTACATTATTTGTTTTGTAAGCTTTATAAAATGGCTATTACCAAAATTGAATGTTTTTAACATTTTGGGGTCAAATTAGCAAAAAAACTATTTTTGGGAAATTTTAAACCCCCATAAAACCCCCTTCTCATAGTGCGATCGATCTGGTTTTCAAACTTAAAGTCATAAATGCTACTCTCCACATTTGAGCCAAATTTCATCAAAATCGGTTGTTTCTTTCAAAAGTTATCACGGTAACGGACACACATATATATATATATATATATACATATATATAAATATATATATATATATATACATATATATAAATTCGAACGAATAGTGTTTTTGGCATCTGGGGACCTCAAAACGAAAAGTTATCATGGTCTTGGGCTTAAGTCTTACCATGCCACCTACGGTAATAGCTTCTTCCCTATAGGGGAAATTCGCTAAAAAGATTACAAAATATTTTTTTCGTTCTTATCGTTTGATGTTTTTGTTATTTAAAAAATTACGAATCAGTTGACTTTTGGCCAGCAACAAGATAAATGGACGAAATTTTATATCATGAGTTTTTATTTTATTTTGAGTACACATTTTTTTCGAGATGTTTTGATGTTGTTCCAACTCTTGCTTAGGAACCGAAAACCGCGGTATCTTGAAAACGCAATATATAGCATAAAGTACATTTCCTTCTATTCTGTCCGTTTTTAAACACTAAAAAATACGTTTTTACAATATACTAAATGTAATATTACAAAACTAGTTACACATTATTAATACGTTTTACTCGGCAGGCAAACTGTTTAAACGTTTGTCTTTGTTTTTGTTTCTTCTGGAACTTAAACTTTAAAGAATGTTTAACGCATTCAAGAATCCATAAATAAATAAATATAAAACACGACTTACTAAACAAAACTACTTTAGTAGAGGAGAACCCACAAAGAGACATACTATTCGGCACTTTTTTCCCATGTTATTCTTATGGGGATCAGTTTTTGAACACTTGCCCGATCCTACCCTTCACAAATTTCCTTTTTGGCCTATGCTAGTACCTGACTCTTGCCTATATTAAATACATTTTCCCCATCCCCTATATTTTTAAAATCTAAAAAACTAACTTTGTTTAAATTGATGTTATTGTTCTAGGGTAGTGGCCCAAACCCGGCCCTACGCTTTCCCCTACTTTACATCCTTTGTGAAAATCCATGAGTTCAAAAATAACTCCACCCTAAATAAACAACACATGTAAACAACTTAGAAGTGCACTCGGTTATCGCCACTAGCGCGACAATCAACCTTGAAGGAGATTCTGCAAGATCGGCACCAAGGACACATCGACCGATGCATAGTAACCGATGCGTAATTTTACAAATTAATTTTGTGAATTGTCGGCTATATAAAGAGCTGCTGCAGGCTAGGGTCCTCACTTCATATCCCACAGCCCCAGCACCAACAAGACCTTCAGTGTTGCAGATTTTAACTTAAAATTTACTGGTCCAATACTTAAAATAATTTCGGCTAAAATATACTTTTTTTACTCTGGACTTAGAAAAATTCAGAGTGGTTCTTATGACTTAAGAACTTTGAAGATTAAAGGGAATCGTTATTTTTTAAAACATTTTCATTTTTGATTAAAATAGCTTAACTTTTGATAATTACTTTTGTTATTTATTTTTTTATTTTACTTTAACTACTTTTTATATTGGACTTTTGGAACTGTTATTACATGCTCTTTGACTTGGGTGTTTTTTAGTATCTTCAAAAACACCGCGCGGAGCGGAAGCACCGAAGAAGAAGAGCGGTACTGGATGCAAAAAATGCAATTTTCGAAAATTGTATATATCTCGAAAACGGTAAAAGATATCGAAAAAATAACGAAATTTTTAAAAATTCCTGTAAAATAGGTTTCGGGGATTCCCCACCCATTCCAGGTTTCAAAAATTTTTTTTTACCCCTTTTGTTCCAAAATGTTTTTTGACCTTTGGCCTTTAATTATATCTCCGTTATTTATAGAGCTATTGGGTTGAAATTTGGTATATAGGTACATATAGATGTGAAACATTGTTTGGTAAAGAAAATTATTAATTTAGGGGACACACCTGTGCGCTACAGGCGATAATTTGAAATTCAAAAATTAGCTCCCATGTGGTTGTTTGTCATCCAAATTTGATATAACTTGGATTGTACATGTAGAACATTAACCCCCACTTGATAGCGTGTACGGATTTTTAAAAATAATTTTTGTTTCTTTTATAATTACAAATTTTGGTTTTCCAAAAAACCCTCATAACTTTTTTGTTTATTGAGATATAAGGTTCAAATTTGGTTTGGAGGTACTTTATACAATTATCTAAAAAGTAGTTTCCCAGATTTTTGATAAAGGGCTTAGTTTTTATAAAAATTTTGAATTTGTGTTTTTGTCTAAAATCTTCATATTTTGAATTTTGATCGTATTTAAATTTTTAAAATGGTAATTTTTTTTATAAAAAGCAGAGCACGACATCTCATTTCAACACAACATGTTGACCTGTGCAGTCTGTTTTATGTCTTACTCCAACAGAAGCAATTTATTACGCCATTATCGACTTGTTCACAAAGTTATTCCTAAAATTTGTAAAAAATGCCATCAAATATTTGATAATAACAATCATTTTAAAGCGCATATGCTAGAAAAACATGATACATGAAAAGTTTGTAAAAAGGTTGTTAACTGTAATAAGAAACGCCACTACATAAGCTGTGACAAACGACCTTACAAGTTGTATATTTTTAACGGTGAATCTGTGGAAGTATTAGACACTCTTCAATCTTGTCCGCTACCTATAAAATGGATTCTTATTAGGAGAGTAAAGTTCATCAAACACTCGGTGGACAATAATGGTGATTTAATCATTGACAAAGAATGTATTGCTGATTTTCGAAGTTTGACGATGTTAACGATTGAGAACAAAGATTTAAAAACTCAAATTAAAGAAGCACTTTTTAAGATCGATACCTCCATGCACAAGTAACAAGCCCAAGGCAGTGGATGGATATATGACCATACTAAATACTGGCGGCTGCATATTTACAAGTATAAAGCCCTAACTCCCAAGTCATACATACCCACACCAGAAAATATAAAATCAAAACACGCTGTTTTAAATATTAAAAATAGTGATAATAAATGTTTTTTGTGGAGTATTTTAGCAAGCTTAAATCCAAGGAATTGTAAAGAAAATGCAAATCGAGTATTTTACTACGAACCCCACGTAGGTCAGTTAAATATGACAAATATAAAATATCCCGTAAAAATATCCGACATTGATAAATTTGAAAAACAAAATAATATAAGTGTTAATGTATATGGAATTGAAGGACAATTAATACATCCATTGAGAATAACTAAACTAAATAGTAATACGCACGCAAACCTGTTGCTTTTACAACAAGGCCGCAAATTACATTACTGTTTAATTCGTGATTTTGATAAGTTAATGTTGCGGTCTACAAAAGATGACCATAAGAAATATTTTTGCAAGTTCTGTGTGCAACATTTTTACACTAAAGATATATTGGAACGTCACATAACATATTGTAAAACCTTTGATGCCCAAAGAGTACAAATGTCTAAAAAAGATACATTACAATTTACGAATTACAAATATCAACTTAAAGCTCCCTTTGTGATTTATGCAGATTTCGAATGTTTTATAAACTCTGGCAAACACACTCCTTCTAGATTTGCTTATGTTGTAGTGAGAAATTCTAAAATGATTTACGAAGAGTTGTACAGTGGTGACAATGTAATGAATGTGTTTTTCGAAAAGTTATTTAAAACTTATGACTTTATTAAAAGTCAGATGGGAGTATATGTTCCCCTTGTAATGACTCCAGAGCAAGAGACGTTATTCCAAGACTCTACACGCTGCCACATATGCCGCCAGCCGTTACTGTGTGATAAAGTTCGCGACCATTGTCACTTAACAGGCGAGTTAAGAGGGCCCGCCCATAATTCTTGTAATTTAAACTATAAAGTAACTAAGAAAATTCCAGTATTCTTCCACAATCTTAAAAACTATGATGGTCATTTAATAATGCAACACTTAGGAAAGTTTAATCGCAAATTGAATTGCATAGCCAAAGATATGGAAAAGTATATTTCATTCTCTGTAAATGATTTAGTATTTTTGAATTCCTACAACTTTCTGTCCCTTCCCTTAAGCAAATTAGCTTCCAATTTAAATACATTTAGATTTATAGACAATCCACTACTACAACGTAAGGGCGAATTTCCGTACGAATACATGACAGGACCAGAAAAGTTTTTATAGCCTCTCCTACCCATAGAGGCATTTTACAGTAGTCTAACTAAAGAATGTATATCTCCTGCACAATATGAACATGCTAAAAACGTATGGAATCATTTTAATATAAAGAATTTAAAAGAATATCACGATTTATACCTTAAAACAGATGTGTTGTTATTGGCTGATGTGTTTGAGACATTTAGGGACTTATGTTTAAAGGATTACAAACTTGACCCTGTCCATATGTACTCACTTCCTGGACTAACATGGGAGGCATGTCTTAGAATGACCGGCATAAAATTACAATTATTTCGTGACATTGACATGCATTTGTTTATAGAACATGCCATTAGAGGCGGTGTAAGTATGATTTCCACGCGCTATGCTAAAGCCAATAATAAGTACATGGGCGAATATTATGACCCAAATCAAGAAAGCACCTATCTTGTATACTTAGACTGTAACTCGCTATACTCTACAGCAATGTGCGAGTCGTTGCTCATCGATGGCTTTAGATGGACAAATGAGAAAGATTATAAATACAATCAAAATGAAAACTTTGGATTTATTTTGGAAGTTGATTTAAAATACGATAAAAGTTTACACGATTTGCATAATGACTACCCGCTCGCACCAGAAAAAAATGAATGGAAAATTAATACCAAATTTAAATGACAAAACTAAATATATTTTACATTATAAAGCACTAAAAAATTACGAAGAACTGGGTTTGGTAGTTACAAAATACCACAGAATTTTAAAATTTAGACAGTCGAAATGGCTTGCACCCTATATTAATTTTAATATTGAAAAGCGACAAAAAGCTAAACACGATTTTGAAAAAGATTTTTACAAACTGTTAAATAACAGTCTCTTTGGTCGAACAATTATGAACCAACGTAAGTTTCGTGATATACATCTTGTAGACGAGTCTAAGTTAACAAAGTACGTTACAAAGCCAAGGTTTGACTGTAGCAAAATGTTCGATAACAATTTGCATGCTGTACATTTAAATAAATTAATTGTAAAGTTTGATAAACCAATATATTTAGGAATGACCATTTTGGATATCAGTAAAGTAATAATGTATGATTTCCACTATAATTATAGGTCAAAATTTAAGAATAAAAAGTTCCTAATGACAGACACAGACAGTCTTATTTATTCTATAGTAACAGAGGACTTTTACAAGGAAATACAATGTGACTTGTACTGTTTTGACACCTCTGCATATAGTAAAGACCATTTCTTATACTCTGATAAAAATAAAAAAGTTACGGGCAAGTTTAAAGACGAACTAAATGGTCAAATTGTGTATGAATATTGTGGTTTAAGGCCAAAATTATACTCTTTCATTCCTTTACAATGGTTATACGAAAAAGAAAAGCAAAATGAGCTAGAGGTTAAAAAGGCAAAGGGGGCTGACAACGCTACAGTTAAACATCTCTTAAGACACCAACATTACTTAAACTGTCTTGCAACCGGGGAAGATTACTATGAGAATGTTACAAGAATTAAATCCACAAAAAACCATCTTCAAACATTATAGATGAACAAAAAGGTACTCTCTTTTGATGACGACAAGAGGTTTATTCTGGATGGCATTAACACTCTTGCCCTTGGTCATTATAAAATTGGTCAAACATAAATCTATATTTCCCATTATTCTTTGGCCTTTCCTTGTCTATTACAAAAAAGCCATATTTAGACCTATCCCAGCACTGATGGCAGAGATTTCTAAATTGGTTAAATGATAAATCATTCCCCACATGATTTTTATACACATGTTTTAAATTTAAATCGTCTTGTTTAAATAATATTAGAAAATTAACATTGTCACGTAAATGTTTGTTTACTTTACTGTAAGATTGACACAAGTAAAAACTGTTAATATTTTTGTGTCTGCCCATTGAGAAAAATTGTGTGATATTTGGACTATTTATGTCGTCAAATACAACTATTGAGTGTGATTCTACATCATTTGGTGTGATTTCACAGTTTGAATATGTGTGTAATTTAACTTCATCACACAGATGGAATATTTCAATTATTTTTTTATATTTTTCTTGTTCTAAAGATTTGGATATTATATATACATTTGTAAACTTTAATCCTTGCTTTTTTACAACTAAGTTATAAATTACAACGGTCTTCCCCGAACCGCTAGGCCCTATTATAAGACAGCGAATATTATTAGGAAATAGACCCAACTTCTTTGGTGTATTTTCTTTATGTGCTATTTTAAATTTGTTCTTTTGTTGAATAAATGACATTTTTTATATAATAAAAATGGCAAAGAGAAAGTGTAAAAAGGTCCAAGGTAAGGGATTATTCTTAAAGCCATATAGAGGCCGTGGCTTGTTAAATACCCTTATAAACAACCTTCCTTTCCCCCTCCACATACCGTCATATTCATATTGTGGTCCTGGAACTAAGATACGTGAAAATTTAGCCAGAAATGTACCTCCAAAAAATAAGCTAGACTCTTATTGTAAAGAGCACGACATATTCTACATGAATAATCCTGATACAGCCGCCCGGAACAAGGCAGATATGAGATTAGCGGACCAGGCTTGGACTAGGGTTTCGGCAAAGGACGCCAATCTAGCCGAAAAAGCAGCAGCTTATGCAGTGACAAATTTGATGAAGGCCAAGGCAAAAATGGGAATGGGATTAAAATTTAATAAAAAAGATGGACAACGTTCAGCTGTTAGAGGCCGCAAGAGACGTGCCCCACTTTCGAGGAGTGTACCTAAAAAACGAGCTAAGAAAACAGAGACCAAAAGTAAGAGAATGTGGAATTATTAATTTAGACAGTGACAGGGGCACACATTGGACAGCATATCGTAAAAATAAAGATATTGTAATATATTTTGACCCAATCGGAATACAGCCTCCAAAAGAGGTAATTGAATATTTTGTACCATCTAAAATTTACTATACAACTGATCAAATACAAGATTTAAACAGTTCCATTTGTGGAATTTTATGTTTATCATTTCTGAAAAATTTTAGTTTATAAAAATGGATTCATTTACTATAACATTTACGGGTACAGAGCCAGAGTTGAAGTCGGTGTTCTTTCCTCCTATAGAATTAAATGGTGATTATGTAATTGGACTGGTAGATTTTCAAAGTTATAATTCTATATTTAATGTTAAAAAACCTCTAAATACTTTGACATATTACAAAATGCACAAAATTACAACCTCAAAGGGGGAGGTCACAATTGACGAACTAAACCGGGCATTAGATGGTAAAGTTGAAGTTATTATACAAAATAAAGTAGCATTAATTAATACAAAAGTCAAACTTATATTTTACAAAGGGCTAGTTCCAAAATTAAATAAACTTAAAGACACAAAATTAACTATAGACGAGGGTGAGGATGTGTATTATTACAATCACAAAGCTCCAAATGTAATTGAAATTGCTGAAGGTACATACGAAGTGTTTGAGCTTGCGAAGGAAATTCAAAAGCAACTCCCAGATTTGTACTTATAGCCGATAATAAAACTATGAAAGCCACATTACATTCTGGCCATGTGTTTGATTTTACAAAACCTTGTTTAGGGTCTGAATTATTGGGATTTAAAGGATTTTCTACTCCAGATATTGCGTTTAAATCCGTAAATAAAATCAACATAAATAATGTAAATGTGATTAGAGTAAAATGTAATATTGCGAATGGGTCTTATTTAAATGGTGACAAATCACACACCATACACAGTTTTTACCCAGAAGCTCCTCCCGGCTACAAAATTATTGAGGTCCCCAGAAATATTATATACTTCCCTGTCAATAAGAGAAGTTTAGATGTTGTTAGCATTACATTTGCAGATCAACACGACAAGCCAATTGACTTTAATAAAGAAGAAACTACAATTACTTGTCATATAAAAAAGATATAAGAATTTACAAGAACGGACTGAGTGTGCAAAATGCCAGGTTTCTGCAATCAATTGGGCTGAAGTTAAAATTTTCTATTAATAAAAATGGAAGATTTTCTAGACGTTACAGGAAAATTCCAATACGATGATAGCGTGGTTAAAATTACAAATCACTCCTATGTTCCACACAACACTTTAGCAATAAATAATTCCGATGAAATTCGAATATGCATAAATAATCAAGATTTACTAACACTCCCATGTAGGAGTTATCTGTATATTAAAGGAGAAATAGAGAATCATGATAAAGGACATTTTATAAATAATGCATTTGCAATCTTATTTGACGAAATTAGATACGAAGTTGCTGGTAAAGAAATAGATATTGTAAGAAATCCAGGAATTTCCAGTTTATGAAAATATTGTGCTCTTACAATAAAACAACGAAATTGTCAAATGTAGCATTTGATTCTGATGCAAATTTAAAGGAGTTCCATAAAAGCGGCAAGTTTAGTACTTGTGTCCCATTAGAGCTGTTAATGGGTGTGTTTGAGGATATTAATAAGGTTTTAGTAAATGTTAAACAAGAATTGGTGTTGAAAAGATCCACAAACGACTTAAATTGTATATTAACAACATCTAATGCACCAACTGGGGTCGATCCTATTCCTAAAATTACACTTAAATCGATCCAGTGGGTGATGCCGTATGTGGTGCCATCTGATGGGGAGAAGCTTCAATTACAAAAGATGTTATTGCAAAATAAAAATTTGCAAATTGCATTTAGAAGTTTGGAGCTACACGAACTCCCATCATACCCCAAAACCAAGAGACACACATGGTCAGTTAAGACGTCTTCGAGTTTGGAGAAGCCCAGGTATATTATATTTGGTTTCCAAACTGGTAGGGACAACAGTGCACGAAAAAGAACTGATGAATTTGATCACTGTAAATTGAAAAATCTCAAAGTGTTTTTAAACTCTGAATATTATCCTTATAGTGATTTAAATCTCGACTTTGAAAATGGAGATGCCTCTAAAGCTTATGAGATGTTTGTAAGGTTTAGGGAGAGTTACTACAACACCGTCCCCGATCCTATGTTTAACAGAGCTGAATTTATAAAGAAATATCCTCTAATTGTAACAGATTGTTCTAGGCAGAATTAATCAGTAAAAGAGGGGGTCGTAGATATTAAATTAGAAATTGAAACTGCAGAAAATGTCCCTTCAAACACATCTGCATATTGCCTAATAATACACAATAAAGTGTTTGAGTATAATCCTTTGACAAATGAGATAAATAAAATGTAAATAAAATGAAAACAAATATTCAACAAGAATTGGTAGACTCTGCAAAACAAATAAGAGAAAAATATAGGGCGTTAAAACGTGGTAAATTTCTAGAGGCTGAAGAGAGGTTCCAAAATTCCAACCGTTAATAGAGCCTTTGAAAGAATTAAAAATTTAGCCACAAAACAGAGAGGCCAGTTCTCCCAATGATTTTAAAAAAGACCCCGTCTAGAATACCAAGAATAACCCAGATAACACCGCACAAATTAGATTTTGGTCTTTTAGCATCAGACTATTTAGGAAATTAACTTAGTAGAAGTAGTATGACAGACACCACATATGGTATTAGGCGAGAAGGAAATACATTTTTTATTGGAAATCAGGAAGTTCAAATTGCCAATGATGATGTTACAGTTGGAGAACAAATTTATAAAGGGACAAAGGGATTGTGGGAATTGTTAACTTTAAAAGAACCCGTAAACTATAGTCAGGCTGATTTGCAAAATTATAAAGAGATTTTGGAAGCTACAAATGCACATTTAAAGGGTTATAAAACAGATGCGGCGATGTCAAGTAATAAACACACTAAATATCTTAATATAATTAAACCCCTGACTGTTGGAGAAGGTTTAAGGCAGGTAACTGGTAATAAAATAGACTATGTTTATTGGGACGATCCTAATGAGCTTGTAGATAGGTTAAGACTGCTTTGGTTAAGGCGATTGGCGGGAAATTCTGGGGTGGATAATTAGATAGATTCTATCATAGAATAATTGAGGGAAAGTGGAATTGTTTATTAAATAAAAAGATGATAGATAAATTTTATCGCGTATATAACCCGTATAGTAAACCAGAAGCTAGAAGTTTTAAAGAAACTACATTAAATCTAAAAGATGATGGTTGGAATGCTTTAAATTATAAAATTAGTAGTGTTAAAGGGGGGGGGAGTTTACTGATGATGTATCGACTTTGGGGCAGACGTTAACCAGAAAAGGTGATGCTTTTGTACAAGGTAATACTAAATATAAGTTTTTAGAATCCAAGAGTAATAATTGGAACGCTAATAAACGCAAAATTACTAATTTTAAACGAGGTGAAAGCTCAACCGATGTACCCACATTAGAGCAAACTGTAATAAGAAAAGATGGTGTCTTTGTACAAGACAAAAATAATTATGAATTTTTGGAATCGGAGAATGGTATTTGGAATGCCAAAAAGCGAAAAATTAGTAATTTGTTGGCTGGTAAAGAAAGCGATGATGTTGTAAACGTCTCTCAAGTACCAAAAATGGATCTAAACTTTTGGGATTTTAATAATAAAAGGCTAGTTCGTGTTAAACCCGCTGTTGATGAGAACGATTGTGTTACAAAACATCAGACTGTGACTTTAGACGGTCTTAAATTTGATGGTAAAAATAAGCAATTAACAAACATTTTACCTGGAACATTGCCAAATGATGTGGCTGTTGTTAATCAAATATTAACAAAAGGTGAGAAAAGCATAATAAAACAGGGGGATAAAAATTATAATGTATTCACATTAGATAGCGATATGTGGGATGCAGAGGACAAATTAATAAAAAATGTACCTGAAGGCAAAGATAGGAGTGATATTTGTTTAATGTCACAGGTTTTGAGGTATGACGATAATATTAAAACTTTTAGACAAGACAATATTAAATTTGATATTTGTTTAAAATCACATGCATTAAGGTTTAACAATAAAACTAATAAATTTATGCAAGACAATAATCAAATCGATTTGATGATGTACAATCCTAAATTGTTGGTTGCAGACCCTACATCTTTAAGCGGATTTAAGACTTTAGATGGAGAGGCATATTTGCCAAAAAACTATGTATATAAAAGTATGAGTGATGGTATGTTAATTGGTAGCAATGGAGGTGTTTTTGAAACGACAGAGACTGGCAGATACGTTAACATTAAAAATAAAGAATAACAAATGGAAAAAATTGCTTACGAATTGCATAAGCCCGCGAGAAAGAATTTTGTTAGAATGTCTTTTAAGGTGTTGGGTATAAACGAAACTGTTCAAATAGATTTAATAGATATGCGGAATTATGCTAGAGAGAATTCTGGGAATAAATATATTTTAACTTTAATAGACACATTTTCTAAAAAAGCTTATGCTGCTCCACTAAAGAATAAAACTGGATTAGTAGTCACAGAAGCTATAAAAACTATTCTCCCAAAGGGAGTTAAAAATATTCAATCTGATAACGGAAAAGAATTTTTTAATGAACATTTTACCAAACTAATGAAAAAGCTAAATATTAATCACTACCACACTTACTCTACAACTAAGGCGGCTATTGTGGAAAGGTTCCACAATAACTTTAAAGAATTGGTTGTATAGAGAGTTTAGTGCACAAGGGAGTTACAAGTGGTTGGATTTACTTCCAAAGTTAATAAGGATATATAATAATAAAGTACATAGATCCATAGGGATGAAGCCTAACCAAGTAAGTGCTAAGAACTCTAAAGATGTACATGAAAGGTTATCATCTAAAGTACAAGTCAAAAAGCCAAGATATAAGGTGGGGGATACTGTAAGGATATCGAAATATAAACATATATTTAGTAAAGGATATACCCCTAACTGGACGGGAGAGCTTTTTACAATAGCAGAAGTTAAGAAAACAAAGCCTGTGACTTATATTTTGAAAGATGAGAATGGCAATATAATCAAAGGAGGATTTTTTACAGAAGAATTGTTAAAGACTAAATATAAAGACATGTATTTGGTAGAGAAGGTAATTAGGAGGAAGGGTGATTTATTATATGTCAAATGGCTTGGGTTCCCAAGTAGCCAGAACTCGTGGATTTCTGCAAAGGATGTATTAAAATGAATTTAGAGCAAATTTTAAAAATATAGGGACGGGGAAAATGTGTTTAATATAGGCAAGAGTCAGGTACTAGCATAGGCCAAAAAGGAAATTTGTGAAGGGTAGGATCGGGCAAGTGTTCAAAAACTGATCCCCATAAGAATAACATGGGAAAAAAGTGCCTAAAGTGGCGTCTCTTTGTGGGTTCTCCTCTACTTACTTTTATGTCAGTCTCCCATTTAAACAGTAAAAACATTCAGATTGCATGAAAGGCTGTATTAAGAGGTTCATAATTGACCCGCAAAACTTTAGATCAACTTGGCGCTTTGAAAACTTAAGAGAACAGAAGGCTTTGCAAAGTTTAGATTTCGAATCGTTAGAGGGTCGGAAAATCCATTCACTTTTATACTTTATAATGGTTTTCAGTTATTTACACGTATTAATGGGCATATTCGTTGGTTTACAAATATTTACTTTGATGAAAACAAATTATCATCTATTAAATATTCAATTGAACGTGAGTGAGTCGTATTTTTAAAGGACTAATTTAAAACTTTTTGCAGGTTTTATACTATTTAAGCGCACTCTGTTAAGAGGCAATTGCAGCGCATAATTTATCAGTATTTATAATAATGTTACGAGAAAGAAGTAACGAGCATACAAAGCTCGCACTAACTCCGCAATTATTTTCTTTTTAGCGAATTTCCCCTATAGGGAAGAAGCTATTACCGTAGGTCTCATGGTAAGACTTAAGCCCGAGACCATGATAACTTTTCATTTTGAGGTCCCCAGATGCCAAAAACACCATTCGTTCAAATTTTTATATATTTATATATATATATATTTATATATATATTTATATATATATTTATATATATATTTATATATATATTTATATATATATATATGTGTCCGTAAGCACGATAACTCTCGTAAAAAAGGTCCGATCTTAATGAAATTTGGTACAAACGTGTAAAGTACCATTTATTTGAACGAGTTCGAAAACCAGACAAATCGCACCATCCGAAGGGGGGTTTTGTACCCCAAAAATGGGTTTTTTGGGGTTTCCACATGTAATTTTTATTAAAATCAAATTTTAATTTTCACCATTGAATTCAGCATAAAAAAACAAAAAATTTGGTATCTTGATCATTGCTCTACGTCAATTGGTTACTGAGATATTGAAAGTGCTAAACACAGTACGTTGTCTAATGTTATTCTTATGGAGAAAAAGAAAAATTGTATATCTCGCTTATTTATGAACATAAACTGACAAAATTTGGTATATAGCTTCATCTGGTTGTGGTTTATTGTTGTTTGCACAAAAAAACAATTTTTCACCTATGGTTCCCATAGCAGCAAACCTAGGTATTCGGTCCCCATGTTACTCTTATGGAAAATAATTAAAGTGTTATATATCGCTTATTTATGAATGTATATGGATGAATCTTGGTATGTGACTTCACTTAGCTGAGTTCTATTGATATTTTGCATAAAACCCCATTATTTTGTGTTCCTTGTTGCAGCAAACCTGCGTACTCATCCCCAATGTTATTCTTATGGAGAATAATTAATATTTTAAATATCGCTTGTTTGTGAATATATTTCTTATGAATCCTGTTATGTGGCTTAGTATGTTATGTTATAATTCATTGGAAATTCGCTGAGTATGCAGGTTTGCTGCGACGGGGGTATTTTAAATATATTTCCTATTCACAGTTTAGACATCAAAGCTGTTGAGTATGCAAAGTATACGTTATGTGTAGAGTAGTATAATAAATTACTTCCTTCTAAAAGTCAATTACAGTTAATATATTAAACAGTCAATATCCAATAACTATGTGTTTCTTCTTACTTATATACGAGTATTTGGTGGCACATTGGAACTGTAGTGTGAATGGCAACGAACAATAACAACGAGGTACTTGGACCCCGATTTCCAATATATTTGAGTAATTACAAAGTATTATTTCGTATAAGTCTTAAGGCAATAATTTTTAAAATCCCTCCTAGTGGAAGGAAGAGACTTATGAGCCTTTCAAGTCGTCGCTCTAAGTCAGGCAATATTACAAATTAGGAAACTAATCTGTCAGCTATTTGCGTGTTTTTTCTTTTTGTTGCTGTTATTTTTTGTAAAAAAGTTAATATAAGTGTGTTGAAATATTTAACGCTTATCTCCTGAAACATTATAAGTAATACATTTTAATTCGAGTCACTGGTAAATGGATTTTATTTATTTACGTAAAATTAAATTACAGGAAACTATAGCATTAATTTGCAATGCAATAACTGGCTATAGAAGCAATATCCCAGTTCCTGCCTAGCTTTATTTTACGTAGGATAAAATAAACTACGACACCATTAAATATGTTTATACCTATACTGTACTTACATACAATACGGTAAAATAAATGAAGGCGGTACAAAGGTGGTACAATTCAATTTATTTCACCAGTTACACCGGTCATCATCTGGTGCAATCAGAGAATGACCTAAACAAAAGAGAATCTTTGATGACCAGTGTAACTGGTTGAAATCAATCACTCTTTACCTCTTGTATTTAAGTACAGGATAAGTGTAAGTATATTTTATAATGCTGTGAGACGTCGTTTTTATCTTGTTATGTAGTAACAGTAGTTTATACTTTCTCTTATACCATTCTTGTTCAACCTTTATGTATATTACCCGTCTTGTATGTAAATACAGTATAAGTGTATAAATATATTTTGTAATGTTGTGAGATGTACTTTATCCTGTCCTGTATGGTTATAAAAACATTATTATAGTGAAACAAGTTAAAATCAAAGCAGTTAATGGTTTAAATAGTACTAAATTTATTTTTAATAGGTGTTCTAAAATCATTTTTTGTATTATTGGTATTTTTTTAACTTACTGCCTGGAAAAATGGTAATTACAAACTTTATTGATTAACATGATACGTGTTTTGTAATCATGATTCAACAAGTTTTGTATTTAAGTTAAAGATATATTAAGATTCAGGTTTTGTAATTTTTTATTTTAAATTTTTGTAATTTACCTTACGTTGTAATTATATTACGCTTCTATTGCAGAACATATTATTTTATAAAGAGAAGAATTGTAAAAAGTTACTAAAGCATCGTACTTCCTCGTTAGTTGTAAATGTGTTATCTATTTCCTGTTTTAATTATTGCAAACCAGTACAAAAGTAATTTGTTCGAAGTAATTATCATGTATTGAGATTTATCAATAAAGCTGCAAATGAAAGCATCAGACAAATGCACGTGTCAGAAGCTGTGAGTATATTGAATGCGAAACTCCGTCACTGTCTGTGACATCGCTCTGCGGTTTAGTGTTTATTTCTGTGTCATTTTGTATTTATTGTGTCACCATGCATTGTATTCCTGAGCAATAAAATACCCCATTTTGCCTTTTAAGACTGCTAGGATGTGTGAATCTCAGTTTAGTGTTAAGTGTATACGACACTCAAATGTATTTTGCTTCACTTGATTCACTTTCTTTGACATGTTAATGTAAGAAAAAGCTGTTTTTATTTTTCCAGGAAGAACATAAAAAAGTAAATAAACATAAATACCAATTATACAACACAATTCTTTTAGTACATTAACAAGTTACATATATTTTGTCATTAAAAATTAATTGAGAATAAGATGAAGCAATAACTAGCTTTGAATATATATTTTACATGTTCATCCACCTCGGCTTAGGTCCAAGGCTTATTTTTACCGTTTATACTAGTTACAAGATTTCATTCCCATTTGATCATATAATATGTTTATGTTGAAGGTAATATATTTTTATTGTTAGAGCTAACGTTTGCAGGCTCGTGGATTCCATTCACGGACGAACATGCTCGTCGAACCTTGTCTTTCAACTTGCTTGGCGAACATGACCTTGTGTGGGTGGGAGGGGGCATTATGGATGGATCAAAAAGGTTTACATAAATTTATACGTTCAAATATGATTTTGCAAACGACCAGTAACACCAATCTAATAACTTATTTAAATAATACCAGGCTGTTTTTAATTTTAAGTCCATGATCACTTAAGCTGATATATTAATTTAGACTTTGTGTAAAACATAGCCTGCCAGTGAATACGTACACTTTTTGGTTTTAAACAGCAAGTAATCTATTTTGATATTCTCAGCTTAAGAACTATCAATAACCAGCAATAATAAATTCATCAAGATAATAATTTATTTTCATTTGAAATGTGATTTGCAATTCAGTACTAGTTTTCTCCTGGTAGGAATGTTAAGTAATTAACAAAAACACCAGGTAAAGGTTAAAAATAATAAGCCGGAATTTGTGAAAAAAGATACTGACACAAATATTATGTCTTAAATCATAGTTTATATGTTATTTTAAATCCCATAACGTCTAGATGTACCTTTTGGGGTTTTAGAAAACATCCGCTTCAGATCTCCGCCACCAGGGATTTCAATATTCCAATGTAATCCTAATCCAATGGTAATCTTATGGATGTAGAAATAAATTTAATTTTTAACTCTGTCAAATTTGACATCTGTTGATACAATAAAACACAGTTCAGAAGCAAGAACTTCTGTTTCAATATATCTTCTAGAATGACATTACACTGTAAACTAAAAGAACAGTATATGAATTAAGTTATCCCTATACAAGCAACTGAATTTGATCGTGTTAATTTATTTAATTTGAGGTAATTTAACGAAATTAGTATTACGATAAGAAAATACACTTGAGGAAACCACATAACGATTACTGTGAATAATGGAACACAAAATAAAATAAGAATAACTGTAGAATAATATGTGTTTACCTTGACGATACTGTTTACATTAAGCTTAATGGCTCTTACCTTAGCATGTTACAGCATTCGTGCTGCCTTATCGTCCATACAAGTACTTGTGGGTTACTGAATGAGTTTGCATTATCAAGCATCCTGGAGGTTTATTTGGCAATTTTCATTTAATTTTACGACATTACATTATACAGTTATTTACAGAACATAATTCTTCCTATGAACTAAATTTATAATTGTTAAGGGTTTGAGCTGTAATCGATTACAATTATCGCAGTATACAATAGGCAATTAATCAATATGAATTTATTAATTCAATAAGGCAAACAAGAACAAAGTGAAATAGGAATAATTTATTTTAAGAAAAGTGTACATTTTCCCGGACGGGGTAGCTCAGAGGTATAGTGGCCTCAGAGGTAACACTATCAAGTCAGACGTGGCCGGTTCTATCCCGGTCCCGGCCGACTCCTGTAAGATCATGAGTCCATGTAAGACCTCTGTAAGACCTCTGGTTTGCCCATCTGACTAATGCCGTTACGGTACTTTGCTGTCTTTAGTTCACCGGACAAGTCGATAGCCTTTGGTGACGGGTAGTTGAGGTATTATACACAACATTATTTAACATGTTACCAGAGCCAAGCCAGAGCTTAAAGTATAACTGGTTTAGTGGCTGATTGATTCGTAATGTTAACAATAGCTTTGCGATCGAAACAAATAATAAACTTTTTAACCTTAACAAGTTTCAGAATTTAGTAACGCAATTCCCAATAACTGTTATTACCTGTACCGTATTATATTTATCAATATAAACTGGTTACGAAACAAACATATTTTACTCAACTTAATTTTTCCATCAAATGTTATTTTTTAACACTCCTATTTCATATTAAACTTTCATATGACTTTCAGCTTAATTTTCATTAGGAATCAGCGAACAGGAAACAACTCATATAGCAACTGATATTGGAGCGGGATGAAATGCCCTCAAACAGAATGGCTGAGTGGTTCCAAGCCGTCTGTAAATATTAATGTGCAAATCAAAACTAGGCCTACTTAAAATTGTAGTCTATCACACCATTGTTACCACCATTTTATCATAACCATTTAAATTTATTAAATATATTTGATCTCTAATTAAAAAAATAAAATACCAAAATTGTTTTGATTTGCGAATATAATACGATCTAAAAACCTTTAAATTACTATAAATACATAATTTCATAATATTCATTACTATATATGTATTTGTAAATAAAATGAAACGCCTTATATTACTTACATGTTGTTTTTTCAACGGATTTAGTTGAGCTTTTGTGGAATTAAAGCAAAACACTATTTTCCTACAAAACAAAATCATCCTTTTTATCAATCAAAAAATAGTTATCAACTGTTAATCATGCACAGTGTTAAAATGAGAACTTAAGTACAACTACTTGTATTGGTATTATAACCATAACCTTCGAACTACTCTACTTTAAAGGGCCCATGTAAGAATATAAAAACACCACAATGTCAAAAAAAATTGTTTAGTTCTTATAACAAATATGTACATTTAATACTGTATATGGACTTTAGTCTGTTTTAATGATTTTCTTAGAACTTTCTTTTGGATTAAATGTTTCATGAGGTTTCAGGGATAACTAGGCTTAGAAGTCTGTAAATTCAGTGGAAAAAATCTAAAATAATAAAAAAGTACTTTTTTATTAATTAAACCGTGGTATTTTAGAACTACGACTATCCTGAAAGATCACCGGTGGTATTAATTGTATGGTTATCAAACTTATTTATGGCCTAGCTTGAAACAATTTACTTTAGTTCTTGTGTGAAGGACTATACTGTATTTTCAAATTCCACCCCTAAAAGTTGAAAATATATTTGTTTAAAAAACCTACATCTCAAAACTTAACACTCTGTTTTAAACTATTCACTGCAATTAAAGTAAGTTTTTCTTTCATTATATACAAAGCTTAATGTATTTTAGACTGAAGATGAACCGTGAGATTCACCAAAATCGGTAGCCTTCTTCCATATTGCATAGGTATGTAAATAAATATATTTGCAATCATGTATGAGAGTACAGTATAACTAGAAGTATATTTGTATCGATGTAAGACTAATTTATTACACCCCTTAATTAAAATATCACGTAACATGATAATTCAAAAACATTTGGCATTCTTATAAACTTAGATAACATTATAAATATACAATATACAAATATAAATAAACAATATAAATATTGAAGAACAATATTTTACCCAAATTGGTGGTATTTAATTGCTTTTTTACAACGACTACTAAAATTATCGTTTATAAAACCAGCACTGTTGGAATAATTGTTGACGCCAATCGATGTGGCGTATGAAAACATTAAATCCGGACAGGCATAACACCAAGCCGTAAATTTTAGTAATTTTTCCCAGTGGACTGTGACCTATGACATTTTCACACGGATGTTTTATTATTCTATGAACAAAAGGTTTATGTCATTTTGTGAACTTCCCTTGTCACACATCACACTTTGAACTCTTTTATCGAATCAATTTAAACTAACGCTGAACATATCCAACAATTTGGAGATGGCTGGTTTATTATATATGTCTTCATCAGTTTCAAAATAACTGGTAAAATAAAATATAAGGAATGCTTTAAAATTCTTGTGTTTTTTACATTGTTTATCTCAAGGAATGTTGAAACATGCAATGCTAAATATTTAACTGCAATTGAAGCATAGTGACTCACAATTTTTCGAACTATTGTGAGTTATGAATACAAAGATTTTTTCATTGATTTAAAACAATAAGGAATAGTTTACAGCATGTAATAAAGCTGATATTGTTTATATCTTTTTTTAGAACAGTTAATCTAGGAATAATGACAAGTTAATGTTCTTATACTTAACATTTACGTTAATATCCTATAAATGGCTAGATAGCGCAGTGGTTTGGGTGTTAACCTGGTAATCTGATGTTCACCATACCGATCCTGAGCAAAATCTGAATATTTTTTGAAGGTTTAATTCTGGATCCAGCTGTCACTTGTCACTGGGCTGTTAATTAACTAGCTTTATGATAATAGATCAATCTTGGTCAGTGACAAGGCCAAGATTTGGACCAATTTAGTTCCAAACTGAAGATATTCCAAGTATACTTATATAAAATAATACAAGTAGTACTCAGTACAACACTGATTACCTAAGTCACTTATTTAAAAATAGTTAGGTACATATTCTTCTTATGAAATTAAATTAAATAACATTTTTTGAGTATGTGTTGAGTGTTTACAGCAGAACAACGTCCACGCCTAGCTCCTTCAATTGAGGGGGCGAGACGTTCTACGCCTTAGTTTAAACTAACGCATTTAGTTTCAAAGTCAATCAGAAGGATGGGTGCAGTTCATCAATGTAGGGAAACTGGGAGCGGAAAGTTAGTTAATGGTCATTGGCTAGAGTATCCGCACAGTTTATTATTTAAAGTACATTCAATTTATCGTTTCAAGCTTTTGACTAACTGCCGCCTGTTGACATGGAGTTATTGAACGTTTACGCATACTAAAGTTGTAAGGATTGGCTACAAAATAATTAAATTAAATTATCATTCTGTTTGATGTTGAAAATTCAGGTTGTCTACATCCCAATCGTTACACATATAGTTGCCACTAGTATATTTAGTTACATTTATATATGCTCTATAGCCTTTATATATTATTTAGTTGACTTTATATACATTATAGGTTCACATACTGACAAAGTACTGTATCTATTTTAATAAATTGATTTACTAGCATTATTTCATCAACTAAATCTAATAACATTCTTGCTTCTCGTTAATATTTTCTACTTTACATTGCATTCTATGATGTCGTTAGCTTATTTTCCATCAGTTTTGATGTATTCAATAAAACAAATTTCTCATTTTTACGCTGTATAACCAACAATGTTTATTTAGATCCTTATCCTCGAGTAAAGTTTCCTATCATATTACTTATATTTTTCAGCTTTAAAAATAATTTTAACAATGAACTTATTTTTATATTAATGTACGGAACCGTTTAATTAGAATTTTCTTTCAATTTTTTACATTGTTGTGGTCAGAAACATACTTTATTGTATGCATGTAATTCCTTAGTACTAGCATGATATAATGTTACTGAACGCTCATACGATAAGTAATAGAATTCGTTTTCAAGGATCTATATCAATACGTTTGGACAAATGATCATTAATATTATTAACCATTACTTTTTTTCTTTGGAGTGGTAAACAGAAAATTCGTTCAAGCGATATGTAAAAGTGAATATCGGTATCTCGTGACACAATGTGGCATCAGCAGGACGGCTTTATATTTATTACAGTCTACCTATTGGTTAAAAAACTGATAAACAAAAAGATCTCTTATGAGTTTGGTTATATTAGAATTTAAATAGAATAAAGTGAAATTAATACCAATATATTTTTATGCAACACAAAATCAAACAGCACCCATTTAATTTATAATAGTTCAAACATTTACGCATTTGTTGAAAAAGTCAAATGTATTCGTCAACTACAAAATACCATCCAAATATTCTTAAAAATGTTGTATCACGTTGGGGTGTAATGGATTATGATTATTTTTCTGAGAAAGGTCAGCTACTATGTTCATGGACATGTATTCATATTAAATTGTTTTGTGATACTGATATCTGTGAGAAATGTCACGCTGCTACAGAGGTTATCGACTCTGCGCCCGCTCCTGGGCCCCTATTCTACTCTTTGAACACCCCCTCCAGCCCTAACTAGTAAAGTTGATCGTTGATAATTGTTCTGATACGGGCAGGTCACTTATTCATACTTGGTGTGCCTCAAACTTCTGGCCTCTTGAGCCAACTGCATCGCACTCAACCAGAAAGTTACTTGGGGATTCCTACAACTATAAGTCGACCTATAATAAATAAGTACATTCAAACTCTTATAATCACAAACTCTTTCCAAATCCATATTTTTTTTATTAATTATGTCAGGGGAATGTTATAACACGCAATAAACTTGTAACTGCCTTTGGAAGCATTACACCGTTAAGATTAGTTCTATTACCAAGCTACGGCTATGAAAATGTGTCAAGAGTAATTACCTGAGTTCTACAGCTAATTTAATTCAGGGTCTTAGTTATTACTAACCTAGAGTACCGAGAGCAGAAGAAGCTTTCCTGTTTATTTCACAAATCGAGTAAGCTTGTTATTTTATATAATTTACTTAACTGTAATATTTTCGTTTAATTTAATTTATTTAGAGTTGCTTATTAATATCTCGTTTTGTTGGTTCATAAGTTTAATATGTCGTCTCTGTTTGCACGTGTGTAGTTAGTTTGTTTACAACATATAAAGTATAAAGATATGTTGTAGCATATAATATTTACATAATATAATATTTTGTAATAACACTTTGTCTGTTGGCTTTGCATTTTAATTTCTGTACATTTATTTATTTTAGAATCGTTGTTTATCAATAAAATCTGAACTAGAAAACAATGACCAAACCGCAAGATGAAATATAATATAAAATCAAATATATTCACGAAAAATATTTGAAAATATCACACATTGTTGTAATTATTACACAAAAGAGTTTTTATTGACACAGGATAAAAATAACCTCTTTATACAACTACCGCTTTCGAGTTACTGATAAAGTTAAAGTCCATTTAAAACCAAATTTAATTAATTAGTTTGTTAAATTATTTCAAACATTCATGGAAATACAATCAACTGCATACTGTATCTATGTACTAAAAGCATTACACACGTATTCAATAAGCGTTTCTAATTAGCTAACATTTGCATAACTAGTTTCGAAACCAGAGCTTGAAATTAAACAGACCTAGTTCAACATTAAAGCAACCAATTAATAATTATCTTGTTGTCGTAATAAACTTTATTTTGAAATAATTTATCAAGGAAGAATACTTTTTCATTTGTTTTTGATGTTTTCAAGCTGATAATTGTTTACGGGTATTGTGGTCAGAAATATATTGTAAACGTGCTTTTGTAGCGTTCTTTAAAGCTTTGTTAAACTGCTTGCTCTAAGCGTCCACATTATGACTAAGGTTTGTTATACGCAGTGTGCAGCATAATTCATCGATCTACCATTCATGGTCTATAAGCGCCGAGTTAACAACCAGCAGCTACCTAGCGGCCGGCGATGTTATTCCGGACATATTTTATAATGTTTGTTATTCTAATTTGAAGGTATAATGTAGTTTTTCTATAATTGCAATTGTATTTGCATTGCATCAGTGTTTTAGTACTGAATTGCCTTGCCTTTTATAAAAAGCTATGTCACTATTATACAAGCAAGGTTAGTCGTTCAGTCGTGGTGGCTTATTTGTTCAGTTCTCATATTTTAGCTATGGTAGCTGCGCTGTGCACGTCACATTTTACATAGTCAATCCGTGATGACACAGAGGTCGATTTGTTTAACACTTAAAGTTTGCAGGAAGACCTTTCTCAACCCGTTTTGAGAGATTAATTTACTGTAGAGTACTTAATCTTCAAAACTGATTTTTGGCTATGTACCCTAGAGCAGGTAATTATTATTCATTAATTACCAATCCTCTGAGAGTACCACCTATATGAGTTTCCGGTTTGTTCAGAATACTCAATAGTTGGATGAGCTACTACTGAAACACAATTCCTAGGTTAATTATCTGAAAACTAAGGAAGGTCATACAATAATATTGTTCTTACAACTTCGAGTTCGTAGCTTGAAACTCCAAAGGGGATTTTTTCTATAAAAAAAAGAAAATCTTAATGAATATTATTTTATTAACTATAATTACTTTAAAACTTCCATAACCAAGTTAGAAGTGTTCATACATTTCATGAGATCAGTAGGTTATCGCTCTTCACCCCTCAAGGCGCCATGTAAACTTTAACCTGAAACATTATTAAGAAGTTGTTTTTATATTATCTCTATTAACTAAAAGATATTACCTTTATTTTAAAATTTAATCTCATTAAATACAACCCAATTTAAAGTTTCATCGTTACCCATTTTTGTATATTATAAAACAAGTTTTATACAGGGTATTCAAAAAAGGTGGGGACATAATTTACGTAGTGATTCCTTGGGTCAAAATAAGCAAAAAAGTGTATATAAACATATGTCCTATCTCCTTTCGTTTAGCGTCTGTCTGTCTGTATGTGTTTTTTACAAATAAAGTCATAATTCCTTAACGGTTTGAGTTACAGCGTTGAGATTTTTTTGCACAAATGATCATCTTATTGGCAGACAGACGCTAAACGAAAGGAGATACGACATATGTTTATAGAAACTTTTTTGCTTATTTTGACCCAAGGAATCACTACGTAAATTATGTCCCCACCTTTTTTGAACACCCTGTATATGTATAACAATTTACATTTATTTTTTTTCTCATTACCCTTTTTCATATTTTACCGATTGGCTTCCGCATAGGACTTGCTGGTAAGATTTTCAGTACGGTACTTTCTGTTATGTAGCGGTAAACCCTTTGCTTAGCTTGATACGCAAAGGCCCGTTACCTAAGTGATGCAATTGTATAGAAAAAGACCCACCTATCAAAAAATAAAACAATTACTATACACTTTTTTAGTTAGAAATTTTTTATATAAAAGTATATTATTAAGGTTTTAAAACTGCTAAAAAAGAACGGTGAAACTGATCTGAAACTACTAAGTAATTATGAACATTATAGAAATCTATAAAAAGGAGACGTCGATAATATACAATTGAGACTTGAATATGATCACAAGTGATCCCTACGGAATAATGCTCTATGTACTGAATAGTGTGAGGAATTGTTCCTAAATAAAATTAAAGGATTAACAATATAGTCTACTCTCCAATCTATAAACTTATGCTGATAATGGCCACGTCCTCTAATTCTTTATTTGGGTACAGAGGAATCATCATAAAAGTGTCTATTTTATTTCTTATTTTTATATATTTTCTTAATCTAGAGGCATTTTTATCACGATTCAAGGATCATTCATGTGTTGGTAGTAGATGCACATGCTGACAGAGTCGTCCTAACGCATTTGTCACTGGAATTGCAACACGGAATGATTATGAAGAGACAAAGCATCACCTCTTGGGATCGCTTTTGCTCTCATACTTCAACTGTAGCTTGATATCACACGGGTAAAATTGTTAAACATTGCAGCTTCAGGGTTGAATGAGGATTACAGCTTTCATCTTTTACAACATTACAAGCTACATTAAAATATACTACATTAAAATTAAATTAAATATCTTGTATCATATAAAACAACTAAACGGCTTGGTTAGGCCCGGTGCACATCAGCGGTTTGCGGCGGCGGCGCCGCTGCGGCGTGATGCGGCGACGAGAAAGGTAGTGCACATCAGCGGCGGCGGCGGCGGCGCGGCAGCGGCGACTATATAGTATTAGCACTGATTATACATAAGGTGAATAATCAATGGTAATAATCAATCTGTTACTCAATAACAACAACGTTGTCAACAAAATAAATAATAAACAACAATTTTAAAAAAATGTATACATTTTCCAACTCGATATTTACTGTAATTTGTTTCTTAAAATATAATCGTACGAATCTAAAGTAAATACTGTACTTAATTGAATATTCAGTCAGTGATATTATTAGTTTACAATATTTATGAATGACTGTAAAATTTGTTGTTATGATAAGGTATTGCTGGCATGTACAAACTAGAGACTGCCCAAATATATTTTTAATATAGTCGACGAATATATATAAACAAGTTTATTATCTATTGGGCTCCTCTCCTTATCATCTCCCCGCCCCTCTTCCCCCCCTCACAAACAGATTTTTTATGTAGAGTTAAAACGGAGGAGTTAGAAGAAGGGTGTTACCATTCCAGTAGTCAGTAATTTTTTTTTATTTATGAATCATCTGATCTTGCTGTTGTGCTACATATTTATTTGAATAACGCAGCTGTTTATTAAATGAAAAACAACAAAAAGCAGAACGCAAGTTCCCATAAGGATAACACGTTAACTTTTAAAGCCAAAATCACACCGAAACACAATTATTTTCATTTCGGCACATCCCCTACTAGTACTAAATATTTGTGCCAAGTTTCATAACTCTACGATTCCACGCATCCGAGAAATCGGTACCACAAAAATTTCCTTAACCTATTATTACATAGATTAACTTAAAATATACTAGAGCATGTGTTTTATGTTTTGTCTAATAATAAATTTTGTATCTGCAATATTAAATGGCTAGACCAGTCGCCCCACGGTTATTTCTGGGTAGCGTCACACTTCCTCTCAGTACAATAGCTAGACTACTCCGGAAGTAAAATTTTAGTTTATGCCCTTCATAATAAAATAATTTGAATAAGTAAGATCAAGAAAAGTGTTTTAATTCTACAAAAAATAATAATAATGTAAAACAAACGATATGTAAACTACGCTTGTGTTTTCTCTCAAAAAGCTTTAGCTACAGAGATAATTATGCAATGCAGTGTAAGAACAGAATGGGCATGCGAAAAAATAAATAATTTGAATTATTATTATTGAATGCATTATTTTATAAATTCCATAACACAATTTAGTTTTGTACGATATCACATAGTTAAATTTAGTTTAAAAAGATTATTATAGATTAATAAACCAGTTGTAATGTAAAATAACGGGCTCCCGAATTTTACTAGTAAAAACATCTGAGTTGAAGTCGTTTTCCATCACTACTGGAGAGGTCCGAAGCCTGCGGCGAACTCGCCGCCGCCGCTAGTGTGCACTGCTCTATTTGATTCTATGCCCCGACAGACCGTGCGGCGGGGCTGCGGCTGGACAAAACTGCGGCGAAGATTTCGCCGTCGCCGCGCCGCCGCCGCAAACCGTTGATGTGCACTGCTCGGCAATTCTCCATTTGCTCCCATGTATCTAAGAACGCGCCGCTGCCGCGCCGCTGCCGCAAACCGCTGGTGTGCACTGGGTCTTATAGTTGTAATACTTTAACTTTTTACCCCATTGAAACAACAAAATCAGAAGGAGCATCCTTCACTATGTCCAGAATGCATGATGAGGTGGCGGAAGTGCAGGACCGGAAGTCCTCTGTATCCGTGTTGCCCTACTTCATCTCAGTTGATGCGCATCTAGCTTAAGCTACATCTGTATATTGTTGCAACAAATTTAATCGTATTAGTTTTATTTAATGTTATTGTGAATTTCGTATCTTGTAATAGTTTTTAAATGTTTTCAAAGATTCATGGACACTCTTTATTTTGATACAAAAACAAATAGTAAACAAATAAAGTTGTTTGGAAAATTTTAGTTTTGCCACATTCAATGTTATGGTTTTTCAGTATGATCATGCTTTTAAAATACGAACAATGGCAAAATCATATAACTTTCAAAGAAAATATGAAAACAAGAAATTAATTTTGTAATACAGTTTCTAATTTTAATTCGCTCAATGTATTTACAATACATCAGCTTGAACATATAATATTTATGTAGTGATTAATCAATGTCTTTATATTTTCATAGTCCCTTCAAAAGCACAACATTATTCAATTATTTATGTGACAGTTTATATAAAAAGATCTGTTTTACTAGATATGTACTTAATAGAATTAATGTTTATTGTTAACTTTTATTGTGTAAATGTTAGACAGGAATCTTGATTTCAATATTTTATCACTAATACAAACCGAAGATTGATGATATATCAATAAAACCAAAATAAATTTCAAATGAAATTATTTGTTTGTAACTGTGAATCCTGTGTTTTTTTACCATCCAATACTTGTGACTATACTTGTAACAATACTAAGTAACTTGTGTCAATCCTTGTAGCAACTTACACTGATATTACATCACTTCCAGGAACTGACTTGGCAAACTCGTTTTGTTGTAACCAACTTAGGAACGATGTATTCAGTGTTTGACATTTCTCTGGTTTCCCAATTCTTCACTCACTAAATACAAATGAGACTGTATATATAGAATCGACAAAGTTAATGGGAGGGATCTCCGGGGAGGCAAAGGTTATGAATGACGCCAACGTTCGTACTGTTGAGCCCCATACCTCATGCAATTACTAACTACGAACTGTTTATATTACGTTACCTCTACTTTGTCCATGTAAAGCTTACTTGGATATTTTCAATATTCACGCTAAATTTATGATTTATTTCTAGTTGGACTTCAACGTACAAACAGAGATGTACAACCCACAAAAATATTATCTCTGAAACGAAACCCGTGATCCCTCGAACACCATTGTTGGGAACTACCGCATTTACGAGATTTTTTAATGATTGTTCAACGGACGAAATGTCACTTTCACATTTAAAATTAATGTCTTTTTATTATTACTTATTACAAACAAAAAAAAACAAGTACAAGTGGCTTTTCCTCATTCTGGGATAACATTATATAACTCATTAAAAACCTAGGGAAAGCTAAAAATTAGTTTACAAATAACGTATATATCGCCAAGTATTATCAAAGCTCTCTTCGCAAAAAAATAATATTCAAAACACATTAATTTGCCTTAGGTAATAGAATATCCAAATACACGCAAGACATTTGACTTTTTAAAACGCAATTAGAGTTTTAAATAAACTCAGGTAGAAATATAAAAGCTTTAATTAGAAAATGTTTATTAGCCGCTGGAGTTTCAACAAGGTTTCTTTCTCTGATTATGATGAGAGTGTTTTTATTTGTAAATAAATGTTTTTGTCACCTTTTGCCTAGTATAAATACATGGTATTTTAGGAATTAAAATTTTTTAGTATAATCTTATGACTGTTTTGTTATTTGAGTTATATTTTTATCAAGCTCCGCCATTCCATTACGATGTTGATCATTGGTTAGGCAGAGAAACGAAATCAGTTACAGTATCGATGGTCTCTTGCGTTCTTGTCTGAGAGTGCAATTTTTGATTGCTTGGCTAAACAGGATAATTTTTGTTTTAACTTAAGAACTAGTAATGTTTTAGTTTTAACAATTAAAACATTTAAATAATTATGAACTATTAACCATAAAATGTTGGTATTATGAATACTATCACGAAGATTAAGAGTTGTTCGATTTGAAAAATAAAAATATTAGTGTCTATTGTGTATTTCACTATTTAGTAGTAGTTTTTGTGTCGCGACAACACATAAATGACCTTTTAAGCCTTAGTTGTTATTGAAACATATTATATTGAAAGTGAAACTAAAATAAAATTATATTCCATTCAAAGGTCACGAGAAAATCTACATTAATATACAGTAAACTTATTTTGTAGGCCTCTGCGTGGAGACTAAGTCAATATAAGACTCTTCACAATAAATGGGTTATATTAATACACCCGTCGCAGCAAACCTGCATACTCAGAGAATTTCCAATGAATTATAACATAACACATTAAGCCACTTAACAAGATTCATAAGAAATATATTCACAAACAAGCGATATTTAAAATATTAATTATTCTCTATAAGAATAGCATTGGGGATGAGTACGCAGGTTTGCTGTAACAAGGAACACAAAATAATGGGCTTTTATGAAAATATCAATAGAACTCAGCTAAGTGAAGTCACATACCAAGTTTCATCCATATACACTCATAATTAAGCGATATATAACATTTTAATTATTTTCCATAAGAATAACATGGGGACCGAGTACCTAGGTTTGCTGCTACGGGAACCATAGGCGAAAAACTGTTTTTTTGTGCAAACAACAATAAACCATAACCAGATGAAGCCATATACCAAATTTCGTCAGTTTATATTCATAAATAAGCGAGATATACAATTTTTCTTTTTCTCCATAAGAATAACATTAGACAACGTACTGTGTTTAGCACTTTCAATATCTCGGTAACCAATTGACGTAGAGCAATGATCAAAATACCAAATTGTTTGTTTTTTTAAGATGAATTCAATGGTATAAATTAAAATTTGATTTAAATTAAAATTACATGTGAAAACCCCAAAAAACACATTTTTGGGGTACAAAACCCCCCAAAAACCCCCCTTCGGATGGTGCGATTTATCTGGTTTTCGAACTCGTTCAAATAAATGGTACTTTACACATTTGTACCAAATTTCATTAAGATCAGACCTTTTTTACGAGAGTTATCGTGCTTACGGACACATATATATATAAATATATATATAAATATATATATATAAATATATATATATATATATACATTTATAAAAATTTGAACGAATGGTGTTTTTGGCATCTGGGGACCTCAAAATGAAAAGTTATCATGGTCTCGGGCTTAAGTCTTACCATGAGACCTACGGTAATAGCTTCTTCCCTATAGGGGAAATTCGCTAAAAATATATTCTTTATAAGAAACTATAATAATTTCATATGAGAGAATTAACAACCTTCTTATAAAACAAAAACCTTTCTTTATAAGTAAAAGGACCAGTATTTAGTTTAAATATGCCTGAATACATGGTTGCCTGTATCCTAGATAATTGGATGTAGATTAAAAATGATTGATTATGATCTAATATTATTACAAAATTTAATTTTCAATTAAAAAATGGGTATTATAATTTATATGTATTTTAAAAACAAAAAAGACATTTGTAATTTATATATCCGGAAAGTGATATCAAAAGTAATGTGAAAATAGATATAAGCAAATAGATCGACTCATGTGCAGCACGTTTATACACACAATGTATTGTACGCCGTTCTCGCTGGTGTCTATTTACAATTTCACGGATAAAGTTTGACATTAATTTGTTGAGTTAAATATTGAAATACAAATGTATCAAGCGTTATCGAAGTCCACCAATCAGACTGATAAAGCAAACATTTGCAACCTCATACCCACTTTATATTGAGTGTTGAGATATGACCAAGCATAATATTTATCCTACTGTAACGTCACCCACAAAAGGTGACCAACTGGTAATGTTGTTAACTTTTATAAAATCAAGCATGTTTGACTGTAAAGTGTTAAAATACCGGTTTATGATTGGTGTTACTAGTCGAAATTGATGTTATATTATATTGTTACCGTCTTGTAATTGAATACAGTGTAGAAGTAAATTAATTTTTTTTGGTGTTATGATATGTTTTGATTTACAACATGAAAATATACTATATGAATCAAGATGTGTATTTTTACCCCAACGTGTTATTATTAGTATTTATGTGTTAATAAATTATGATTAAAGCATCGTACCAGGCTTACAATACCACAACTAGCGTAAAGCCAGTGGATATTATTTGTTGCCAGGAATAAAATTTAGTAGTTTAAATTTAATAAATCTGAAACCCTTGATATTTAACCAGTATTTGAGAAAATATTTTCCTATTAACAAAATTTATTAATGTTTCTTGACATAATTTTACCGTAATGTTATTGTTTGATACACACATTGCCATTTTAATTTAAAAAGTAACGCCAAAGTAGACCAGCATTCGCTTCAAGCTTCAGCATCATCTTCAAGCATGCTTCAAGCTTCAGCTTCAGCAAATATTCTGCTCCATCCTCAATCTATTCCCTAGCATTTCAATTGATTCTCTAATTAAAATTAAATCAAATGAACAATCTATCTATTTAAAAATATACCACAATTATATTCTTCTTACTTAAAATATATATACAACTTGCTTATAAGGGGGATGGAAGGCGGATATATTTTTTCATACCCTGAGTTGTAAATGATTGATCTCACTTCTCTCTTGATTAAAAAGCAAAATTAAACTAATGTTTGTAATAAGTTTCAAATCGAACAGTAATATATTTTATAGGTGTTAAGCGTATTTGTATCGTAACGAGGGTAACGTGTTTCAGTTTAATTAATAATAAATTATTAATTTGTATCTTATATGAATATATATAATTGGTAATGTTAATTTTGTATAGGATTAACCAATATTGTTTACGTAGTAAAAAATATTATTGCTGTTAAATTTTATTCGTAATAAAAAATATGTAACCAAGATGTTTAGGTCTGGCATTGGACTTTTCAGTGAGGACCACAAACTGCAAACATTATTAAAGTTAACATAATTACAATTACTTAAACTAAGTGTCATACTTGTTAGACTTTATCGAATAGTAAATGCAGTATTAAAAGATTTTAGAAGTTTAAAACTATAAAACGAATCTATACAATTTAAGAAGGTCAATGATATTTTATAATATATTATTTAAATGCAGTAATGCCAAATATCAACATAAATGCTACAGCATTTACAAGCAGTAAAATGCTACAAATTAATATAATTTTTCGTATTATTAAATTCTATTATTAAAGTACCTTTTATGAAAATTGTTCTAGGTGGTCATTTAATCAGTCATCTTACTTTAACCTCAAGAAAAAACAAACAGAATTGTTATCTAAGTTTTGATATAAATGTTCACGTTTCATTATGATTTGTGCTTTTACAAGAATGTACATAAGTTTAGATATGAACTAAAGGTAGAAAGTAACTAACAACACCGAAATGCACTTAAATGGGCAGATTTTAACTGAGGAGATATATAATTTTCTGACAATTCCAGTAACATTGTTAATTTGTTTACTAAAATATCTTCTAAGGGATTTTTTGCAGTACATTCAGAATCATAAATAAATCTTAGTGAATTTTTTTATATACACTACAGTAAAAAGGTTTTGCACGAGTTATAAAATACTAACTATTTGTTAATTCATATCATAGTTTTTCATAAAAATATATATAGTAAGGAAAATGCAAGCCTATAATACTTATACCGACAGCTAATTTCTTATAACTTTTTTTCAGTATTTTGTTTTTATGTCTGTTATATTCTGTTATCAATGTTGCTTTTTCTTTTACTGTCTACGATATTTTTCAGGGTTGGGTTATCATCATCTCCTATATTTTTATTTTTACTTGAAGTTTTATTTGAACGTTTGCTAGAAATAGTTAATTATTTCCTCTCAGTTAATATTTATTATATATTAATATTTAAAAGAAGTCGGTGGTAAAAAAGCCGGTAGTATAATATAATGTGACTAACCATTTAACCACTAGAACAATTCAGTAACCAATGAACACTTCTGCGTGGGGGCTCCACAGGTAATCACAATCAAAGGCAAGTGTTATGTTATCATTTGCTACACAAGCGTCATCAATGAAAAACTAATGTTAACTATAGGGGTTTACCTTTTACATATTACAAAACATAATAAATTACAAAGTAATAACGATCTTTTTGAGTAAACTACTTAGTATTTCATAACATTTCAAAATGAAACAAAAATTTTATAGTATTTTAGATAAAATAGCATATAGTCGTCTTTTTAGCTTATAGTTTCGTGACAACTTTCTTAATTTTGATGTCGTGAGTCCCTATAGACCTATGAATTGTTTACTGGTTTGTAGTATTATAGACACTATAAAGGTTAATGTGGGGCTTTCATTGATAACATTTTTATAATTTATATTACAATATAAGATTCAAACAACATTTTGGTCTAAAAAAAGGACACGATAGTAAAATTTATAAATGTCCCATTAAAACAGGTTATTTTCTTTATACAAATTACATTCTACTGTCCAACGCATAGTTCGTAATGTCCTGTTACTGTATCACATTTGTACACATTTAATATTATTCCTACCCATTTTTATGGATTCTTTTTAATTGTATAATACTGACAAAACATAGGTTTACAAACCTATTTATAAAACCATCAATACTGTAACAAATTTGAAAGGACCATTTATAAATACCCATACTCTAATCAACTCGTCCACGGTTTTGTTGTGTTGCAGTTAGATATAATTGCACCAAAACCGATTAAAGCTTCCAACACCATTTTATTGAACTAATTATTTGTTTGCTAGAATAAAAACAAGAACTGTTAATTAAATACTAACTAATGGTTTTATAGCGTTGGCTAAATAATCGATATTACATTAAAGATTTATGTATTTTCATATACAAAACTGTGCAGTCCGTCAGGTCATTCTATACCACTAATTAGTTTTATTCTTGTTTTAATTGATAGGTATCTTAATCCCAACTTTGTCGTCACTATCAAAACCAGTGCACTTGGTTCATCATAGAGTAATGAAGTGCATCTACTTGCTGTATTTATAGTTACATTTACGTTTAAGCTGATTTTCTCCAAAGGTTTTATTGCTATATTTTGTTTTAGATTTTTATATTTTTAATAGGTTATAAATCTTCCTGTATATTAAAATAGCAAATATGTGTTCTTAATTCTCTGTTAAAATAAATTGTATATTAGAATAGAATCGAACAAACCTTAAGTTGTGTCTAACTGGTCCATTCAACTGATTTCCTAAAGTTTCAAGCATTTAACCCCCAGACATAGACTGATGTCCACGGTGGAATGTAACTAATAAAACTATTAACCCCTTGGTATTTATGACATTTGTGTTGTGTTCACTCTATATGGAATCTATATTCAACGGTTCCAGTAATTGTTTTCATTGAATTATTTTATGATACAATACCTTGTGTAAGTGTTTCTTTGACAGTTCACTTTTAAATTTATTCACAGATGTTAAGATTCTTTTGTTTTGGTTTAAAAATCTATAAGCCCAACGCTAAAATTTCCAATTTTCAGTTGATATTTTGTAACAAAATATGAATTTTTCTGTGGTTGACGGTTTTACCTATAGATTTTTTTATGTCCAGAAGCCCCTAATTCTAAAGTTTGAACAAGATTGGTGCACTAGTCTTCGAAATAAATTGTGGAAACAAACAGACATTGCTCATATGTCTTCCCAGTAAAACATTGTTACACGGTACTATGATTCTAACTGTGTATTATAGAAAACAATTTGTTAGAAATGTATAAAAGTTGTATAAGTAATTCAATATACTATAACTACTATAACTTATTATAACGTGAGATTGCCTTGGTGCCTTTGGTACGCAAAAATAAAAACTGTCATAACGACATCATACACCTGTAAAAGTATATCTCCTTAGTCTTTCTAGGTATTCAAGAGAGATTGGAGGTAGCTAGAGGCAGGTACTATAAAGTGCTAAGGAAATTGTATTTCGTCCAGAGAGTTGTTTTATATGTGTACTGATTTGCTGATACATTAACTGGTTTAAATACAACCTATTTAGTAATGCTTCAATAATAAAACACAAAACACTGTATTACAATAATAACTCAAGGTCTCCGGGCCCAAAACTAATATTTTTGAAGCCAATTACAAATGTTAAAAAAGGAGTATAAAGCATGACCATATGGAATTATTATGGAATGGGGTTAAAGGTGTAATTTAAAGCCTCAGTTCGGGGATTTATAACTCCAATGGATGGCAACACTGCAGTCAGGTGATTTATTCAACTGATACATTGCAACATGTGCACTTATGTCGCAGAAAGAATGTTTTATATTGGTTTCAAGTAATCAACTGTGGGTAGTGTGTGTTAACTTACAACTTATACGCTAAAAGAGAAACTTGAGTTGTAAAAGTAGTAAAAAGATAGTCAAACTATTGTTTGTTTAATTTTATACTAATTTTTTTGCCATTGGCTATTTAACTCAATAAAAATCACATAGTTTGATTACCAAACGTTCGGATTGTTTTATTTGTGTGGTTCAAATTACCGTGAAACTGGTAAAATATATTCATAAAAAATATAAACTAATTTTTAAACTACTTTTATTTAGAAAACGGTGCCTGTTTTGCATATTGTAAATCCATTAATTTGGAAAGAAAGTATTATTTATCAAAATTGTCATTTGCAATAAGAAAGACCATGACCAAAATTAATCTAGTTTGAATCTTTCTGTCTTTAGTATATTTAATTCTAAAGGGGATTTCAAACGCAAAGATGGAAAAATAGCGTGTTATTATTTTGAATTGATCAACTATTGGATGAGCTTATTAAAACCGAAAAATGTGGTCCAGTTAAAAGTATACGAGCACTGCGATAAATACTACAATGGTGAACACAACTGAATTAACTGGTCACCCTTTTAACTTTTAAAAACTGTTCTGTAAGTGCAAACAAGGATTGTTAAAACACATCATAGAAATATTTTAAAGTCAGGGAATGGAAGATATAGCCTTCAGAGACCAAGTATCAGCTTTCTGAGAACGTTTTTGCTGTCATATTTCAGTGGTAGTTTAATTTCGCTTAGCTAGAAAGATCTCTAGGGATAAGTTGTTGCTCCTCAGGATGAATTTATGTGTATTACGAGTCTGCATTTCCTTGTAAACTGTTTTCTTCACCTTGACACTGATTCTAATTATAAAGCTGTTGTTAAGTGTTCATTAAAGTAATTTAATTACAACCGTGATCTTTAACCACATATGTGGAAGTTAGCTAAGATATCTTTCTTACCTGAATTTCTATACTTTCACACTGTTTACTATGGACAATTATACTTGCTTGCAGAACAATCCATTTACAAGATTTATACAAAGGTTAAAACTTATTTGCATATTGACTGATGCTTACTAATTATAACAGTAGTTGCAAATTCACATAAAAACAAAAGCGGATGAAACATCAACGCGCTCCAACCAAGGTCGACTTGTTTTGCGCTTACGAAAGATTGCACCAAAACTGGGAACCATCTGTAGGCCTGACAAAAGACACTTTACAATGCCAGTCACGTCCCTCAGCCTTTAAGACCCTTTATGATCAGAAGTTGACAAGTGTACGTTATCGACAAATTTAGTGTAATTATACATAAAATCTAAAATAAAACGTGTTTTGGAGTCGAAATGTCTATTCTGGATCAAACTATTCTAGAGTTTATTGCGAACTTTAATCCGGCACTGATGGTGGTTAGATCTGAAGACAGAGTAAGAGCTATATTAGGATTTTACTGACATTGATTTGCTTTTAAGATTAAACTTTGATTCTTATAATGGCTTTTACAATAGGCCCTACTATCGTCGATTGCAATCAGGATATTATACAAATAAATAGCATAAACAAAGGATAAACGATAGTATTTATTATTTTAAAATTGGTTTTATTTCTTTTTACAACAGTTCAAATTAGTTGCAGGTTGTTTGACTCAGTTACTAAGGGATGGACGGTTAGAACCCTCCTGAACATGCTCAGTTATTTTAGTACGTAGCTGTAAAGGTTTTTATTTTTAAAAGTATATATTTTTAAGTATAACCAATTTTACATAATCCATTCACTACTTTTTCTTGTGGCAAGGAAACGTGTATTATTCATAACATTTCTTAAGAGTCGCTTAGTAACCAACGAAAAATCCTAGCATTGAATTCAAATTACGAATCGAATAATGGTTGAAAATGCAAATGACACAAAGTTATTTTTATTTGATTGATGCGCTATAGAGAATGTTTAGATATAGTAGCACTATTATAGTGGATTAAAAGAAAATATATTTTATAATTGTCAATCATACAAACTTGCCATAAAGCTCTCGATTCTTTTACTCTTCATACAAATTAATGTAACTTTATTTTGTATTAGTTTTATTTTAACATTGGCCTGATTAGTTTTTTACATTGGCCTGATGATAACTGGTGTGACTGGTCGAAATCGATAGCCTAGTACCATCTTTTATATATGTTTACCGTCTGTATGTGAATCAGTATAAGTGTAAATATATCTTAATTGTAAGATGTCTTTTATTACATCCCGTTTTATTTTAATTAAATGGTGCAGTATTTAGTCCTATTTTGCATTAGAAACAGTAAATTCTGAGTTTAAAGTATAGTAAGTGAACTAAGGGGATTACAATAATGAATAATAAAACAGACACCGTCTGTTTTAATACATATGTAAATGTTTCTATATATACATATCGTCATATTAAGTAATGAATATTTACTCTTTTGACAGGTGATGTTGAACTCAAATGAGTTGTTTAATTCTCAACTAAACTTCCATTAGTGATAATTTTATCATAATAAGAAACGGGAAATATAAAAGTTCTACGTAAGTGTTATAACTGTTCGGTACCAAACTGTCAACAATATTCTGAAAGCTTTGGAGCGACTTTTCTTGTCTCTCATAAAATGGATATCTTCTCCTCCTTACTGAGATTTTAACCAATTTAATACACCATCAGTTTTAATGATTTATAATTTACAGTTAATGATTACTATTCCATTTTTAATTTTAAATGTATATTCCGGTGCGTGTCTATAAATGTTAGAAACCACATCGATGACCTCTGAATAATTGAAATTTTTTCTCCTTAATTACTCATTAAAAATACTTAAAAAATGTATGTACAAAATTATGTAAAAAGCGTTAAAGTAATATCATAAAATTATGATATATTTCAGGGTCAAGAGACGCATAATATTCATGTGCATATTCGTCACAAATGCATCAACATTTAACTATTTACTTGTATTGCAAAAGTAAATGTGAACATTAGATTTTAATATCTTACGGAAATTGATAATAAAATACCAGGAAAAGGCGACATGTTTTATTTTAGAATAGTAACCATTATTTCCATTTAATATTTTACTAGAGTATGTAAAGTTATAAATGGTGTTATAAATTAATTAATATTAATTACGAATGGAGTTATAAATTAATTCAAATTAATAAAATTAATACTATTAAAAAACCTTCAAATACCCTGCCGTAATCTTAAAAGCAGTACACGTTTAATCGGAAATGACAGCCAACAATCCCTGATACTCAAAAAACAGTATCACTGACATAATCCATGACGAAATCTTGTTTAGGACAAGTTGCAGCGGTAATTATTCACTATCAATATTTATTGACAGATTCGTTAAGTTAAAACCCTACCTAAATAACAAATTAATAAAACTCCTAAAAGTAATCCCATCGGAGAAAATATGAAAAATCTAAGTAAAGTTGAAACCCTTTATGGCATTTCAGCACAAAACCTGGGTCTGAGTTTTACGGGCCCAACATTAGTCCAGAGACAGTTTCTCCAGAACATAAATCCAAGTGCGATAATTTTCGAGTATATTTGGGATGTTTTATAAAGTTTTTAGATGGATCTTTAAAATACCCTTCATGTTTTGGATAATCAATAATGTATCTTAACAGTTAAATAAGATACTGGCCAGTAATAAGATTAATAATTAACTAATATAATTTCAGGTATAAGAGTGAATTTTCCTTTTAAGCAACTTCAAACTCAGACTGTATCACATCAGGGCAGCTGTGATGATTTATATTAATTTGTTTTAAGATAACCGAAAATTTGTCTGAACAAACAAAAAGATTATTTGACAGGGTATAAATAATTCCAATACATAAAATTAAACATAATTCAAGTTCGGTTATTTAGTTAACAGTTTGGTATTTAGGTTTTTTTTTTACAATTTCCCTAAATAACCTACTGTAAAAATGACGTGCTGAAAGATGTATTTGGTTGATTGACATTACAAAAGTCCTTAAAAAGAGTGGACATGTTCAGAGAGGAGAATGTGACGCTAAGCAGACAATTTTCGTCACTGGTTATTTCCTTTGTTAGTTTGTTTGGAAAACAAACGTCCTCAAATGCTGTTTATCATCGTCTTATTTTTGACATGCGAAAACATATTATTTGAATTTGATCTAATCTAACGAATCAATAATTAATTATATCTTTTTTGACGCTAATATGGAAGTTTTATATTTAAAATAACTAATCAAATTAAGGTTAATACTTTTCTTAAATGTATAATATTCTATATTGTATGGAATTATATCCTATACGACGACATGCCTGTTAAAGCATATAAACAAATAAATTCAAAAACATATAACGATTGTTCCATTCCGTCTTATGAACATTAATATTTGTGTTCATTCGGTTTGGTCCTACTACATTAACACTTCAACCCAAATACTTAAAATTGCATTGGATCTATTACCATTTATTACCATTCAATATATTTTAAAAACGATAAAAGAAGAAAAATGGTAGAAAGTGGTTCGATTAATACAAAAATTGCTAAAATCAAATGTATCTCATTACTTGATTCTTTTAGATTGTGTTGATATGAAAAGGAAAATTCAGAATATTTGTATATAGCTAACCAAATTAATTTAATTGCAGCACGAGTATTCAACGGTATTCCAAATTATATTATTATGCAGTGCTATAATGAAATGTGTTGACTTTCATCAAACCGAGAGACTGGTAAAGGCATATTGTTTAGAAATAAGCCTCATTCTTATTTCTGTACATACGATCTTGTTTTATAAATATGTAATCAGATTTTTTTAAGGAAATCCGTTATCTATTCATAAAAAAATAAAATAACTTACATACAAATAATAGAAGTAAATATAACGTTTCGTCATAAATATAAATGTTATTTAATATCATATTAACATTAACAATATGTGAAAACAACATAAAAGATTAATAAACATTTTTCTTCCAACGGAATCCCATTATGCTGCAGGTTGTGTAGGTGTTTGTTAAGGTGAGGGTGTGATCTACCTTGTAATCATACGACCACCCCCTCCCCTTAGGTCCTTGTACCGTAATATGACCACCAGAGACTGGTTATTGCTGCAGGTTGTGTAGCTGATTGTTAAGGTGAGGATGTGATCTACCTTGTAATCATATGACCACACCCTCCCCTTAGGTCCTTGTACCGTGATATGACCACCAGAGACTGGTTATTGCTGCAGGTTGTGTAGCTGGTTGTTAAGGTGAGGGTGTGATCTACCTTGTAATCATACGACCACCCCCTCCCCTTAGGTCCTTGTACCGTAATATGACCACCTGAGACTGGTTATTGCTGCAGGTTGTGTAGCTGGTTGTTAAGGTGAGGGTGTGATCTACCTTGTAATCATACGACCACCCCCTCCCCTTAGGTCCTTGTACCGTGATATGACCACCTGAGACTGGTTATTGCTGCAGGTTGTGTAGCTGGTTGTTAAGGTGAGGGTGTGATCTACCTTGTAATCATATGACCACCCCCTCCCCTTAGGTCCTTGTACCGTGATATGACCACCAGAGACTGGTTATTGCTGCAGGTTGTGTAGCTGGTTGTTAAGGTGATGGTGTGATCTACCTTGTAATCATATGACCACACCCTCCCCTTAGGTCCTTGTACCGTGATATGACCACCAGAGACTGGTTATTGCTGCAGGTTGTGTAGCTGATTGTTAAGGTGAGGATGTGATCTACCTTGTAATCATATGACCACACCCTCCCCTTAGGTCCTTGTACCGTGATATGACCACCAGAGACTGGTTATTGCTGCAGGTTGTGTAGCTGGTTGTTGAGGTGAGGGTGTGATCTACCTTGTAATCATATGACCACCCCCTCCCCTCAGGTCCTTGTACCGTGATATGACCACCAGAGACTGGTTATTGCTGCAGGTTGTGTGGCTGGTTGTTAAGGTGAGGGTGTGATCTACCTTGTAATCATATGACCACCCCCTCCCCATAGGTCCTTGTACCGTGATATGACCACCAGAGACTGGTTATTGCTGCAGGTTGTGTAGCTGGTTGTTAAGGTGAGCATGTGATCTACCTTGTAATCATATGACCACCCCTCCCCTTAGGTCCTTGTACCGTGATATGACCACCAGAGACTGGTTATTGCTGCAGGTTGTGTAGCTGGTTGTTAAGGTGAGGGTGTGATCTACCTTATAATCATATGACCACACCCTCCCCTTAGGTCCTTGTACCGTGATATGACCACCAGAGACTGGTTATTAACATAATCGGCTTACTAAGGCACATAATATTACAAGAACAGTTTATTTTGACTTAATATTTATTTTTAATTAATATTTAGTTACATGAAACTCTAATATTTGTTATCTACATTTTCTAAGATAAACACAATACAAATTTTAAGGATTTAAGCTTCTTATTAAATGTCAATTTACGACATTGGCTAAGGAAAATAATACTTTTTATAAATTATAATATTTACAAAGAAACACTTAATACAAAGCAGTTTGTACACGACATGTAACAACTTGTTTTATAGTCTTCCCTATTTCTTGTAATTACTTGCCTTCCCATGAATTGTACTGACTTAATATGCTTTCAGTGTTACATAGATGCGAGTATAGTGATCCGAGTGTAACATAAAAGTTTCTTCACTTAAATCAAACATAAAAGTTGCTTCACTTAAATCAAACTATTGTTTAACCTTTCACAAAACTGAAGTATATAAATAGTGGCAAGGTTGTAGGGAAAGCTCGCAACAATACACATACTCATATTCCTATAATTTATTTTATTACTTTCCATTTCTGACTGCTCAAATGTTCACATATTCATTGTGTAAGCCAATATGCATTGCGATTCAAGTTTTCTTTGCAATTTAAACCCTGTGTGTGAGATGTTGAGTGAGTCTCGTCTACACAAGAGGATAAGAGATGTATGGTAACACGGGACACATCTCTCCCACCTGGAGACCACCTTAACTCGGGTCTCTCTCTAAACTAAACTAAACTCCAGCTGGAATATGATATACAGCATACTGTCCTCAAAAACTGACAGCATGTAATTTACACTGCAAATTAATGATTCTCCATTTCATCTAAAAGAAACAACGTTATACAATTTAAAAATGTGCTATAAAACTTGTTGTAGCTCAACATTTAAAGGAAAACCTTATAAAAACTATTGCACTTATATTTCACTTGCATTTCAAACAAACATTTGAAAACTCCTTTGATCATATTAAAAAATCACTTAATTTGAAAGATGTAAAATTGTTTTTACTAAGTAATGTAAGGATCTGAATTGATTCTGCACGAATACTCACGTCTGAAAATTCCTTTAGATGGATATTGCGTTACTGTATTACGCTACACGTCATACATTCAGGATTACATTTGGGATTAACTGTTAGCATTGATCGATTTGTTTAGGTTCGTACTTGTTTGTTTAACACTCTCCTACAATGACACTTACTTATGCGATATTTAATTTTGTCATTATTGCTTTAAAATCTTTTTTAACAAGTGAAAGTTTCATAGTTTTTACATGGCTGTACTCAATAGCAATAATAATTGTGATAATATGGGAAACTAAAACATTTTTTATCGTTGTTATCATTTTAATAAATTCATTATTTTAGATCAGTATTAGTTCAAACAGTGACAAGATCTGAATGTATTATGAAGTAATTACCTTCTGTCCCTGGCTTAAATCTTTGAGCTGCTGTTTATAAATTTAGAAATAGAGCTAACGTTTTACGGCTAAAAAAACTTGAACACATTATCAAAATAAACGGTATCAGGAAACTGACACATACTTTCTCCCTTTTAGCCAAACTTTAATGACAAAAATATTTGTTATTTACTAAATATAGAATATGAAGTATAGATAAATGTACAGAAAATTGTCTAAAATAGTTGTTTTCAGAAATATCCACCCAAATTGCTTTTTTGGAGGCACTATAGAGTCCGTTGCTACACACAGTAGTTTTGAGAGGGGAAATGCCCCCTTGCCCCCCCCCAGAGTTAAATAGCAACACATTTCGAACATCATCTGTTGGTCAATGCTAACTTGACCTGCATATCAAATGAAATTGATCAGTAAATAAGAGAGAAATAGTTATTTTTGTATTCCCCATAAGAATAACATTGGACAACGTACTGCGTTTACCGCTAAATGAAAATTTCAATTTTCTCCGCAACTAGCAATCGTAGAATAGTAATTTAAAATACTAATTTATTTAGTTTTTTGAGCTCTTTTTAATGGTGAATAGTAATCTTTTTTAACATTTATGATTTTTTATGAAAAATCAAAAAAAATGAATTTTTGATGTTTTAAGTCCTGTAATTTCTGAACCCGCATTTTTCCAGAAATGCGGGTGGTGTCATTTTGTTGGAAACCTAAAGTTCTACAAACCACGAAAGTTTAATCAAAATCGTTAGAGCCGTTTTTGAGAAATTTGGATTTTTCATGTTTTTTGGCGGTTTTTGGGGGATAATTACCCTTAAAAATCAAAAATTCAAAAAAATAAAAAAACGCCTGGAGATATCGTGGATTAGTACCTACACGCCAAATTTCATAAAAATCGGCCCATAGGTTAGGGCTCTAGCTCTGTACACATCCACACAGACACACACACACACACACACACACACACACACACACACACACACACACACACACACGGACACACACACACACACACAGACAGACATCACGTAAAAACCACTTTTTTGGGTTCAGGGAGCACCAAAACGAATATTTCCACTGACAACTCAAATTCGAAAATTTTTACGAAAACAATACTTTCTCCATATACTATGTATAGGGGGAGAAAGTAAAAATCCTAAATTTTATATTTGGAATTTATCTTCCCCAAAAAACCAACTTCTAGAGTAAGTATGTGTTGGATGGAAAGAACGTTGAGAATTTGTTGTTTAATCAAACAAAGGCATTTAGTTTCAAAGTCAGTTAGATGAAGTTAATTTTGATGGAGAACAGTTTCACCAGTTTATCGGAAAAAACCATCTCCAATACATTCTATACAGCTACAGCCATTTATATTTGGATTGAAATGGTGGCAGAGCAAATTAATTGTTTAAGTTCCTTAAGGTGTAAAAAATTACTCACACTAACAAATGTATCATATAAAATGTTCTGCACACATTACGGGAACGTGTAATTCAACCCTGACAGTACGAAGAGACAATTTGTATCTTTACTTTTGTCAATGGTGGGTAAGGCTAGTGGTAAAGAAGCATGACTTGCTTAAGCTTTGTAATGGAACTTTGGATAAGTTGCCTTATCAACCTGTCTGTCATTTTGAACCAACTTACCTCACCGTGTCAACCTTGCCATTAAACCTTCAGGTTTACATTAAAATAAACACTCATCAAACGTGACTATTACTTTATATAATGTCACGTAAACATTATTTTAACTTATTATTAATAGTTTTTACTTGAATATAGTTAATTTGACCCTTAAAATATTTTTAAATATTGATTTGAAAATTCGTTTTATATGTTATTAAAGTTGCATACTTTAAGGAACTTTGATGGTAACAAGACCATGGTTCTTTAGGCCGTTCCATAACAAATCTGAAAACACTCTGCTGTTGAAAGGCAGAAAACAGAAGTATTTTTATGGTGTAATATAAGTACGGAAAGTGTTACAAAAAGAGATTGTTGGTTGGAGGTGAAGTTTTATTTTACATTTAACTGTAGCCATTTATAAGATTTATGCAATGCTATTGCCCTACCTCACATAAAATCTTCACGCCTTTACAACTCACATACTTTGTATGTGTATGTCAGGGTCAGGGAATGTTATACAATTGATAACAATTTATAGCTATTGGAGCAGGCTTATGAACGATACAGATAACTTTATAATGTATGGTTGCAACTAAGAAAATGTAACAGTGTCACCCTGAGACGCTGTAGCTAATTTAATCCCGGGCTGTAATTATAATCAAGCAGGAGTTTGAGATGAGGGACACGTTTTCCTGTTTGTTCTACAATATCCTTTGTCCTATTATCTGATAAAAGGATTTCAAACTAATCTGTTTAATGTTGTTTTTGTTTTATTTTTATTTGTGCCGCTTTCAGGATCATGATAATTGAATATCCATTCGTATGAGTGTGTCTAAGTGAGAGTTTAATTTGTCTTATTAGTTAATAAACCTACAACTCTCTCAATTTATATTTAGTTTCATAATAATTTGTCCAACCGTGAGTAGTTACTACGACCTGCACGTTAACTCACGTTAATAACATTGATAAAAAATTTAATTTCAATATAATAAGTTAGTTGTCTTATTATGTGAGGGTTCATCATTACAATACACTGTGTTTCATAACTTAGTGCAGCTTTATCATGTCCAGTACTCCGATTTCTACTTCCACACCTGATCTAACATATTTATAACCTCCCATTACACAATATTACCATTCTATAAATATAACAAGCTACATCATAACAGGCCACAATTATTGTTCTTCTTTAGATTTTGAACAGGTCGGTTTATTTTAAGATCATATTTTTTTAGATTAAAATAGATTTTAAAAATGGATCTACACACGTCTGTGTTTTAATTCCTCTAAAAACATCGAAGAATAATTTCGAGTACCTGGGGGCGGAGCTTAGCTCGGGAAAGGCCAGTTTGTTTGTTTATATGACTTTGAGTACTATTTCACCACTTCCCCCAACTTATTTTCAGATTTTTATAGCTCATTTGCCTCTTTTCTGCATTTTTAAGGTCACTACAGTTGTTATATAATATTTTTAACAAAAGAAACTGTACACAGCCATCAAATATATTCTTCCATACTAGAAAAATAGATGGTGATTCAATTTTACTGAGACTAATGTTTAAACAATTGAGTACCATAACACGTGTTGTCACAATCAAACAGGATCAAATCAACTACGTACATAGAACACTACAACACTACAAAATATATTTACGGTAATTACATAAAAAACGGTAAATATACGAAACCCGACTTGTAAAAACAAAACGTGTATATTTACCGTCTTGTATGCAAGTACAGCATTAGTGTAGATATATTTTGTAGTATTGTGAGACGTAGTTTATTTGATCTTGTCTAATTTTACCTTCCATCAAAAGTCGTTGGCTCACTGGAATCAAATGCTATCTGAGAATTTTCATACAAGTATCGTTACACGAATTGTAAAGACAGGCAAATATTTTGTGATTGTTTTCAAAATTGTCTTTCAACGCGATACCACTAGGCTTGTCTGAACCATCCTTTTATAAAATAACCCCTGACAAGTTAGGAGAGCCGGAGTTTGTATTTACAAGGACTGAAACTTAAAAATAAAGTTACATTAACTAAGTCACAGCAGTTGGATGCTTGGTGGACTTTAGTACGACAGATCGTTGGATCAGTGTTTGGACTTATCACTGTGTTGTCGATGCAATCATTGCAAAATAGATTTGGAGTAGTGCATGTGCAATGTAGAATTAAGGTTTCATGTTCAGGGCTGTATGGACTGTTAATTAATATATTTGCTAAATATTTGCATTGATAACTATTTAAACTCAAACTAATTAACTTAGGTTTTACCAAATTATAGCCTTTTTTAAACAAGTATAAATTTGTAAAAGGTTAATAGCTGTAAATAGTATGAATCAAATTTTACTGTGACATTATTTGTTACGTAATTCCTAACAAGTTTACTGGCTGATATCAACTGTTTATTATTTAAGTTAGTAGATTATTAACAAATAAATGCACGGTTACCAATAAGAACTTAGGACCTACACTTGAAGATTGGTGCATGTTATCCGTTGTAAAATAGGGGAAAACAACGCTTTTGTTTACTGCAGCACCTACCAACTATAAATAGTCATTAGAACTTATATTTATCATTTAAAGGTGGATTCAGTATTCTAAATGTTACAAAACAATTACTATATTTTGTAATTTAAAGAATGGCGTTGTTATAAGGTGACGTTGCAGCATTGTATTTGGTACTTTTAGTTATTTCAGACAGACTCACCATCATCACTATGTGGTTGTATCAGATGCTGCTGCGCTGGATGTAGGCCATATAAAGTACTTCGTTCAGGAAATGGATACAATATATATTTTTTGCAACAAGATGTCAACAAAATGTGATAACGGTTTTTTTATCAGTATCGTGTATCAAAAAATATCAGTTAAATTGTTTTATAGCTGATTATTAGACTACTTACCAAAGCAATACTTAAAACTACTACTATTTTATAAATTGTTATCTTCATTATTTTTACAAAAAGTCGTTAAAAAACGTTCTAATACCGTTGAATAGAATAGAAATAGAACTACTAGTATGGAAGTTAATATATACTGACTTTTAAATTGATAATAAATCTATATATTAATATCATTGTAAACCATAATTCACCACCGTGAATGATTTACGTTAAATTATATTTTTACTTTGGTCGAAGAGCAGATTGTCAAGTACAACATGTAATACTTGTTTTTAAAATTGTGTTATAAAGTTCAACCTATGGATTGTTTTGGTATCCATAAATAGTGTGGTCTAAATGACATCATCCTCGATCAATAAGGCATTTTGGCAAACTTAGGGCGAATAAAAAATAAAACTAATTAAAAAATAACTAAATTTTAATATTAAACTTGACTACAACAGAGCTAGTTTAAACTAGTTCTAAGTTTAAACGGGGTATGACACTTTTTGATTATGCAGTAACAGTTTATTTACCATGAAGACATATATTCCATGCATATTTCGAACTATAATAAAATATATAAGTTTATCATACAACATAAAAGTAATGTATTAAATTATTTATTACCTGATTACATTTTGTACAGGCATGTCAATCTCAGCCAAGTTTGTACAACAAATAAAATGGCTTTGTATTAAAATACCGTTGATCAACTGACACTATGTTAAAACAACAACAAAAATGTATGTATACGTTTAAAATAAAAGTATAACATTTTGTGACTGTTGAATGGTGGTGGGGGCAAAGTCTGGTTGAAGAAAATCACCTCAGGTTCATTTTTGTCAGTATTTTTAAATGGTAAAAATATAAAAATATCCTAACACTAACCAATTGAACTTATTTTAACAAACTTAAACCCTCTTCTAAACTTTGGCAAAATATATCAACAAAGAATCAACAAAACGGTTAACCCCAAAATTAAATTGCACATATAGGCAAAGAGCAGTTCAAAGTGATGCCATTAGGTTGGCACATCAGAGAAAAGCTTTTTACAGACATATTTTCAGGGGCCTATTTGGTGGATACACTGTATCCCAGCGATTTTAAATACACGAAAACAACTATTCCACGAATAATTACAATGTAAAACAGGTTTGGAAGTTGTTTAACTCAAATAATATGAAATAGGATATTTGTAGTATCGCATTACATACTCTTATCAAACTTAACTAATAACCTGACATTTTTACGGTAATTGATTCCCTATAAAGTAAATTCGCACAAGAAATAGTTCGGGTACTTCTTTACTGTATGTGCTTATAATAAACAATAAAGTTTGTAAAATGTGTTGTTAATTTAGACGTTATTTTATATACTGACTATATTAGTTATAAAATTAATAACACAAATTTCTAAAATATAAAACAGGTAAATATTTGAATTGTGATCCATAAATTGATTTCAATCGTTTTGTATTATACAACATATGAAAAAAACATGGAAATATATCGGAAGCAACGGTTAAATTCTTTTTATTTATCAATATAAATATACAACTTAACCCTTTCTTTTTAAAATGTTCCCCTGTGCAATCATCCATGACAGGGGTAATGGAATTTTATCGGATTATTATTTTTATATTTGTTAAAAAAAATCATATCAAACAAAGAAATTGCAATGCACTTTTTAATCAGTTGTGACAGTATATATCCAAGGTGGTACTATAAAATCTAACACACAATATTAAAACAATGTTATTTATTGTACTGACAACATTATTCTACAATGTATATTCACTATATGATATAAAGATTATTTTATTTTCACTAACCTAGATAAAGATGTTAACTCCAGTCCGCTCCAGTAATTTAAATCAACCTTCATTTTAATAAAAGAGGGAATCAATTTGTCGAACAAAGAAGGAATCGTGACACAGTAAATCCAATTTTTTTCTTCTGTTTAGAATCTGATTAGATTCATAGACCCTACAGACAATAAGATTTTTCACTTTCAGATACATTTTATTTTAGCGGGTATAAATTTATAAACATAATTAAACAAAATCAAAAACTTCCGGTGAATAGCTATAAGTTGTTTAATGTTTTATTGTTGTATGAAGCTCAGCATCTATGTGCGTACTTACACTAAAAAGTTTTGATAAGTCACTTTAAGTTTTTCTTTATAGAGGATAGGGTTTAGCTGGGAAAATTATACCTAACAACATTTTCTGGGAATATATAAAAATAATTCAAAGCTCGAAGTTATAACCAACAAGTTTTGTCATGACCATATATCATTTTCCTCAGCTGTTAATGTCGGAATCAAATATCTGTTTATCTAATACCCCTATCTCCCTGTCTCCCTTGTTACAGAATTGTTCATTGTGAACTTGATTCAATAGAATTAACTTCGAATTCAACGGTTCAGACAAGTAAAATCTTGTATGCAAACAATTTACTCCGCATGTCCCTGCAACTTCTTTGTTATTATTTACTATCAATATTCTCTATATTGTATTTTGAGATAAATGTGGTTTATAATTTTCAGTTTTACAAATGTAGACCGATTCTTTAAAATTGTAGGTGTTTAACATACATAATATAGTTTACAGACTAATTTATTGTCTGAAGCAAAAACACGTATCTTAATAGTAGTCTGCTTTGTCCCAGCATGCAATGTTAGACACTCTTCCTTCACTTGTTCCTGGCTTCCTTTTAAAATGTCATTAAATCTTCTGCCTACTAATCGTTGTATTTTCAATGTTCTCATTGTCTTATCAGTTATGATGTTCGACTATCCTGAGTGCCACTCCTCCAGCAGTATTGATAATGACAATATTGTGGGTGCGTTCTTATTCCGTGGCTGTCATCACCAAATATGACATATGTCATATTAACGTTATTTAATAATAATATAAGCAGTATTTCATAAACATATACTTTCATAATTTCTTATAATTTAGATATTGTCCTATTGATATGTTACCAGGAATACAATATGACCAGTATTACAAAATTATATTCAGCAACATTTGTATATAGAGAAATTATATCAGGTTTGTTTCCCTTGCAAATACGTCTCTAGCCCAAAATTCGATGAAGGTATTGTCATAATATAAACGGAATTAAATCGAAAAATACAGTTCTAATGATATTTTCAATATTTTCATAATCTACGTAAACAGAAATATTTACTTTAATGTTGCCAAAGTCATTAATAGGTTATTATGTATACTTTTGTTCATAATTAATACTAATTGAGGAGAAAACTATGAATAAAAAATAACATATATTTAAAAGAGTCGTTATGTATTCGTGGTAACTTATTATCTTTAACTTTGGACATGTTTAATTCAAATTGGAGGGTTTTGCATTTGACGGCTCAAAACCAAATGGACAGCGTTCTATGATTGGAATATCTGGGTAAATCCCCCTGAATACTGGAACCGTCATGTGCTGCTATCAACTGAAATCTCCTTCCATGTCTGCAGCAGTTGAAAGACACAGCCACTGTAAAAATGAACAATAAAATTAACTTATAAGATTCAGGACCTATATTCTCTACAAATTATCTGTGTAAAAGGTACATATATATATATAAACAATGAGCACAGGATTCTGTGCTCGCTGGTTTTACCACATTTCCTGAGGGCTCCGCCTCATTGGCTCTCAAAGTTATAATGTGATTTAATGAACATTCAAATTATTTGACCACATGATAACATAAGCATATTTTCATTACTCAAAATATTTTGAAAGGTTAACCATAGAGTACAGCACCACACTGTTCATTCCCCATGTGAAACCGGGTACTGCATCTAGTTTTATACTGATAACTGTGATTAAAAACAAATGTAGGCCGATTTACTAATGTTAAGTAATGTTAGGACCTATGCATCTGGGATATCATCAGGGTGCTCCGTTAAACCAGGGATGTTTAATCGCAGTAATGGCTCACTCAGTCTTGTCCCACCGGCCTCCATTAGTTGTTGTAATGGCCTACGGTTAATACAAACTGAGGACTGCCCGTGCGACAGATGTTACCCAATTGCATAAGATATTAGCATATTTCATTATAGCATCTATTTTCTATGACAAATAGAGCTAATCACTTATACACAATCTGCACATTGCCTACCCATGACCACCATGAATTTCCTAACGTGGCCTCATGAACAAAATAAAACGTTTGGTGAAAGATAAAACGTTATATTCAAAAAATAAATCTTTGTTTGGAAATTACTTTCTATAAACAGTTGGATGAGCTTATCAGGCAAAATAATTGAAAAACCTTAAATCCCTTGCGGGTTTTTTAAAGTAAAGGTTTTTATTGTTAAGGGCCAAATATAAAATACTAGCCGTTACCCGCAGTTTCGCTCGTGACAAATTAAAACACATTAAAAATATTAACGTGACCAGCACTATCAAATCTCTGTTTAATTATACAATATGACTTCTTTTGCCCTAACTGACAAACAACTGCAGCTGGTAATTTTATAATTAAATTATATCCTCCCATAAGATTTGCATTGAAACTTACAGGACCCGTAAGGTCGGATCCGGGTATTATGAGGTCTAAATGTTAATGTGATATGTAGGCTATGTTCATACAACATTTTAGCTTAATTGGTCTAGTACGTTATGCGTGATGGAACTACAGTTATACATACATCCAAACGTTCACATTTATAATATTAGTAGGATAGTAACGAGAGTTGGGTGTTTGAGGTTCGAATGAAGTAAGTACATCAATGAAGTATATCAAGAAAGTCCAATAACGCATGAAACCCGTAGTTTACACTTAGCCAATAGTATTAAGCCTTTCCTCGACATTCTAGAATAGAAGAAATATTTACCGGTTTAATAAATATGTTTATTGACTAATTTCAATGCGTTGTCTTTTGAGTTTTACATTGGAAAAGCTTTTTTTTCATTACTTGTCGTAATTTATCTCCACTGCCCTTCTCATCCTTACTTGAAAACCTTTAATGAACCTCAACCCAACCTCGTATGCACATTACCATCCCATCATCTGGTCCTCCTACTATTGCAGATAAATGCAGTTTATACGATAAATGCGAAAATGTTCGTTAAAATATCATGCTTAGTTTTTAAGGATTTTAATATGAAAATTTTTCCCCCTCAGGTCATTGTCCAGAGTACGAACTTCTTTTATCATGTTGTTTTAGATGCCATGATTTCACTTCCTCCTAACTTGCTGTATTACAAATAAAATCGTATTTTTAGTTATGAATCTGGATTAAGATTAAACTGGTCCTTTAACATACTAATTTATTAACTCATTTTGGGGTACTAATTCTTAGAGTAATTTTAAATAATAAAGGAAGAGTATACATAATATCCTAAACACTGAGCTGTTTTAAACGATTGTTATAATCAAATCTGTGATATCAATAAAGTGGTACAGAACAGTAATTACATCATTTTATAAGTTTAAATAAATTAGCATGAAGATTTTACCATAAAGTTTATTTAAAGGATGTTAACTACGTTTTTGACGATAGTACTGTAATTAGTGAATTTTACTTTGGCATTATGACAAGACACGTCTACAAGCTGTCTCAAACTTGTATGTATACACGTTCAAAGGTATTGCATACAATTTAGTCCAAACAAGTTAGATATGGCAATTGTATTTATTTTTATCAATGCACTTCTTGAAGTTTACCTAAACGTACAAATAGTACTCTTAGCAGCAAGACAATTACTGAACATCAGAAATATGGTATCAAGACATTATTAGAATATAGCCTACGGTTTAGTTAATAACATAATATTTAGTTGTCATGGATTAAAGTCACTATGGAAAATAGTTAAAATAATTTAATTTGGGTTGTGTTTAAGATACTTCTAAAAGGTATTATTTATAAATGGATACTTCTAGGTAGAAAAGTTTTATTTTTTAATGAAAAAGAGCTGGAGTTAATGAATGTAGTTTTGTTTGTTTATATAAAGACAATGTTCTAAAGCGTATCATATTTGTAATAAGAACAAAATAAGTTGTAACACGAAATATTAACTGAATTTGGTTTTTGCTGTGATAGAACATTTAAACTAACTAGAGACAACTTCTTCCGGTAGATAGCTACTCTTGGAATAAACTTTCCCTTAGTTTTTAATGTAGGTAGAGGTTCTTTTAAGAACTTTGTTGAACATCGTATACCACGATTATGTAGTCTCAAAGTACCAAGTAGTTGCTAGAGTAAATCGTCCGTCCAAATCTAACTTGAGATTTGTAGATGTAGTCATAACTATTTCCTCTTTAACTCTGTCAATATAGAATTTATACATGAAAAAACTATATATCTCTTACTTTAAGTACCGTCGATAAATAAATACTGCACATGACCATAAGATATACCAATTATGGCTAAAAACATTTAAAGTCTCATTATCATTAGGTTCAATTCGGTGTACCTCAGTTGCCATGAGTTCTTGTTAAAAAATATGAATAAAATTGGTTATTTAATACTTTTGAAACTAGGAAAAAATTCGCCCTAAGTTCAAATATATAAATTATTTTGGAAAGTAATATGTTTTATTTTAGTATTGTTGTTTTAATTTTAAAAGCATTCAACCTTAGAATATTTAATCGTTCTAATGGAACACTTAGGTATTTCTTGCCAAACATCATTAATTTTCCTAATGGTCCCTCGGCCAACAAGATGGACTGACTCACTTCGCTTGGCTGGAGCCACTTGGGTGATTACGTTTTTATGTAGGTGGGGCCAAACAGCGGTCAACGATTGGTCAATAATTTTCTTATTAATTTTTATGCAAGTAGGTTTGTTTCTGCTTCTAAAATTATTTTTTAAATGTTAAAAATAAAATTATTATAAAAGTTATTCTCAATTGATACTAGTGTTAATGCTAAGATTTTAATTCTGTGCATTGCCAGCTTTCTTAGTATAATTAAACATTTTATTTCTAGGTTGAAAAAAGGTTGTCTAAGTGATTTTTCGTGTGAAATAAACTGCAAGATTATCTAAGTTACTTGAAAAGTTTACTTTAGGGTTTTTACAAAATATTCATAATCTAAAGATAACATTTTATCCAGCAAAAACAGATAGTCACTGTGCATATAAGTAACCTATAGTTAGGACCTTAAAGATTTAAATAGTAATATTTCCCTACACTTTTAATCTAATTTTTAATCTAAAGACGTTATCAATACTAATTTGTCCTTAACATTAAATCCTGACGACCTTACATAATATAAAACAACCGTTAAGTAATAAACTGCTACTTGTTATTTATATGTTATCATATTTAAAATGCCGTAATTATTATTTGAACCTTTTTACGGCGGAAAATCATTATATTCCATTTTCCGGCAGTAATATAAAGACTAAATCCATTGTGTTTATGTATTAATGCTACATAGTAATTGGGCTTGTCCTGTTACGTAGCATTTTTAAATAAAATAAATAAGATCCCAACAGGAGTTATATATTTCAAGATCACTTATGTCATGTTCAGACTCTGAAAATTAAAAATATTTCAAGCAAAATCACAACTTTGATAGTTAAATAAAGTTCTGAAAAATGCTAGTATTAAAAAGTTCATCATTTTTAATATTAAACACTCCCATCGCAGAAAACCTGCGTACTCGGTGAATTTCCAAAGCATAATATATGTCTTATTACCACGTAAAGCCGTATACCAAGTTTCATAAAAATATATTCATAAAAAAGAGATCTACAGTATTAATTATTCCCCATAAGAATAACATTGGGGATGAGTACGTAGGTTTGCTGAAACAAGAAACACAAACAATAGGTGTTATGTAAATATAAATAGAATTCAACAAGGTGAAGCCACATACCAAGTTTCATCAATATGCATTCATAAAATATATACCATTTTGATATTTCTCCATAAGAATAATATGGGGGATGAGTACGCAGGTTAGCTGCAATAAGGAACACACAAAATGGAGTTTTATGTGAATATCAATATAACTCAACAAGGTGAAGCCACATACCAAATTTTATTAATTTATGTTCATAACTAAGGGAGACATTACATTGTACTTATTCTCCATAAGAATAACATGGATGCTGAGGACGCAGATTTTCTGCTACTGGAATAATCTTTAAAAATTATCTTTTTGTGTAAATAACAACAGACCACAACTAGATGAATCCGTATACCAAGTTTCGTTGGTATACGTTCATAAATAAGCGAGATATAAGATTTTTCTTATTATCCTTAAGAATAATATTGGACAACGTACCGTGTTTATCACTTTCAATATCTCTGTAACAAAATGACGCAGAGAAATTTCCAAAACACCAAATTTTGTGTATTTTAACACTGAATCCCATGGTGAAAACTTGAATTTTACTTAAAACAAAAAACATGTAATAACTACAAAAAAAAACATTTTGGCGTAAAAAAACAAAAATGGGTTTTCGAACTTAAAATCATACATGGTGCATTACACGTTTGTACCAAATTTCTTCAAAATCGAACCTTTTTTAGGAGGGTTATGGAACCGACAGACCAGGTGCTGTGTTACAGTGCTGTGTACAGTGTGCTGTGACTAACTAACAGCTGATTAGTCAATCTGGCTGTGTTGTGTTTGAAGATGTTCGCTTGTACCTTGTCTAGCAGCAGCCGATAGTTTATCCTCGTCCTGCTGCTGATATCACTCGCCTTCCAGCGCAGAACACTCTGCAATTATAAGATGGACTTGGATTATTATGAAGACCCCTATTATCCAACTAGCTTATGAAAACCTCTTCGCTTGTTCACCTGATTTCAGTTTCGTAGTCAAATCAGATCACACAACTGACAAAATTCAATATTTAAAAATAAATGTGTTTTGTATTGACTCATTTAATTTACTACATTTAATGTAAAACTTTGGGAGCGGTTGCATCGACAACAGATTATTTTTCTCCGATTTTCTTATAGAGGCCTTTCATTTAAGTATTTAAGTTTATTTTTTCGATGCTCTTGGATTGGGTTGGCTCTGTATATCTTACAGGTATGAAATTCTTTTTTATCAGTTTCTACGTGTTTCCAATCTAGTTTTGAGATAAAATTATGTTAGTTCTTATTACAAAAAAGTCGTATAGTGCTTAGTGAATGTTTCCGTTTCATTTTGAAGTACATAAAATATTCTTATAATATTATATAACCCAGGCATACTTTGGCACGTGTGTTCAATATCGGATATCTAGGTTACAGCAACATAACTCTACCTGACCTAGAAAGTATGAGTCTCAAGTTTTCCTTGTGATAAAAGGTTTATGAGATGAGCTTTATTCCTGGATACAAATTTAAAATATCTTACTCGTATCCAGTTAAATTTCAACCTGCAGCATCAGTTGAGAAATACAGTTAGTAAATATATCGACCTCTTTAACACTATTAGCGCTATTTTATCTAACCAAGCACTTATTTCCTGAAAGGAAGTTCAAATTGTTTTTGACACAGTTTGGTCACTAATTGAGTTGATTGATGTAATCTTTTCAAAACACCTCATACTGAGATGGAAAAATATTGAAGTCCGTTTCATAATTAAACATCCAGTTTTACAGATAAGTTAATTGACAAATTGTATAAGGTAGCGAATTTTTTCACAGTGCAAGTTCCCAAAATAATGTGGTGCTGAAATAAATCTAAACTATATTTTTTCCAAATAGCATTATATTATGAAAAATGGAACAGCAAAAGCTTCTATGGCATTTTATATCAAAGAGATAATAACTCCGATTTCTTTTAACGTTGAAGTACACGTAAGTCTATTAGAAGTGTTAGTACGTGAAGAGCGACAGTGACAGCGTTGTAACTTCTGTCTTTCGATGTAATCAATTTACCTTCGGTCTGTTGACGTATTTTCCGCCTTTTCTTCTTGTTTATAATCAAATTATTTTTCTTTTTTCTCTTTATTTCTTTATTTATTTTTCTGTAGCTAACGTTCAAAAATTAGTAATACTAGTAACAATATTTTAATAAAGAAATAACGATTTTGTGTAAATTTAATCATACATGCTACATTATTGTTTCGAATTTTTTATTACAAAACTTTATGTATTGACATTGTCCATAACCTGTATTTGTGTTGATCGACAATAAAATATGCTAATTCTTATTCTATTACTCATGTTTAAACACGTTTAATGTTCTTCACTTTATGTAATGACATTAATAAATATTGTTTTGCATTTTTTTGTTGAACTATGTTAATTTTTGTTATATACAGGGTGTCAGATATCCCATAAATCTCCCTTCTTAGTTTTTGAACGACTGTAAATTGTAAAATAATATTTGGTAAATTTTACTAGCATAAGTCAAAGTGCTTTATTAAGAGGTTATAGATTTCAAAACTCGCCCCTAAATAGGGGTTGCTGCAGGTGGTTTCAATTTTTCAAATAACAATCCCTAACAAGTTGCATATAATTTTAAAGATGGTAAGAATAGATAATTAATGTCACAAAATAGACCTCTCAATGTTTATTTAATCTAATGTTATGATTAGCAAACATTTTAATAATTTTGTGATTTGTACTGTTAAGATTCTCCTCCTAACCTTAAATCAAATACGTAGTTGGAAAATCCAACTTTCCCTTGTTCAGACATTTGAACAAAGACCTTTTAAAGTCCATAAAGCCATTTGAAAACCGTCTTTATTTTTGCCAAAAGTTGAATGGAGGCAGCATTGAGCATCTCTTTCAGCGAGGCAAGAGGTGAGACTATTTTAATAATTTTAATTTTCGAAATGGTGTACGACTTAAAAATATAGAGCCAGACTCTAACACTGGTCTTCTCGTGATAACAGTCAGTCTAAAGCTTACTTGTAAATAATTTTAGAGTTTGTGGTATTTTCAGGAGAGGTGGTTAATTTTCTTTTTTTAGCCTCTTAAATATGATATGCAACTTGTTAGGGGTTGCTATTTTGAAAATAAAACAACCCCCTGCAACCCCTATTTAGGACTGAGGGTTAAAACCCTTAACTACCTAAAAAAGTACTTTGACTTATGCTAGTAACATTTACCAAAGATTATTTGAAAATATACAGTCGTTCAAAAATGAAGAGGGGGATCTTTATGGGACACCCGGTATATATTTGAATCATATTTACTCTAGCTAATTAAACCAATTATTATATTCACAGTACTTATTGCTTGAACGTGTTATTTTATTTTAAAGCTTAACCAAGCCAGAAAGTCAACCTAAGTGTTGGATCGAATAATATTTACTAGAAACCGCCCAATGGTCGAAATTCGTCAAAATATTATTTAAGGAATATTTGAAAAAGTTTAATATTTAGTAGGTTTTGTTGCGCTCATCTCTCTCTCCTTCTCTCTTCCCTCTCTCTCTCCCTTCCCCTCCCCAACCCTCACCCCCAGGTATTTTTTTTATGTGGAGTTAATAAGGATAGCAGAAGGGCGTTACCATTTCAGTTAACAGTAGCCTTTATATTTATGCCTGAAATCTCTCTACCCCGTCCTCTCCCCAGCCCTCATCCTTCCCCCTCAGAAACAGGTTTAATTTTTTTAACGTGGAGGTAAAAAGGATAATAGAAGGGTGTTACGATTCCTGTAGCTAGTCCAACAACATAGTAAAATAATTAGTTTCACATGACGCGCAGAAATTTCTTGAGCACAAAATAAAAAATAAACGGTGAAAAATCGGACATACCACTACTGAAAACACAAAAAAACACTGTCAAATAATAATTAGTTTCTCATGACGCGCAGACTTTTCACTACAAAAATAAAAAAATAAATAGTAAAAAATCTTACATAACACTATTGATGATTAAATTTGGTTTGTTATTGTTTATATTTTATATTTCAATATATGATTGCTTTTTAACAATTTTTATTACACTCCACTGAGTCCACCACTTAAGTTGCATAGTGTAATGGTTCAATGTAACATTATTTTTTTTCTTATAAAATGGTATGATCAAGTATTCTATGCACAGTTTTAAATGCACGCTGCAATCTAACATGTGATTTGAAAGTTCTATTTATATTTCGTTGTTATTCCGTAACCAACGTGGCAACCCATAAGGCCAATGTTATTTTTTTAAATTCGAATGAAATTTTCTCCATTTCTCGGAAACTAATGTAAATTACGATAGTTTTGTGCACATCTACAGAAAAATACATTTCTAACGGTGTGCTTAGATTTTTCCTACGATGCGCACGAGCTGAGAAAAACGTACGACAAAAATCATACTTGCCTATTAATATAATAGATATTTTATCCAGGACTTATGACTCGAAAACAAAATATTCATAATATTTTCTTAACTACGTTTAAAACAAAACGTGTACATTTTACCTTATTTGAAGGGACAAATATAAGTCCCTACATTAATTTAAGTATTATTTAAGTATTAATTTAAGTCCTACATCCAGTTTTTTTCTCTGTCAATCAGTATATATACCAGTAGTTCCATCCAACCAGATAGTAAAAGCGTTGCAATCTTATTTTATCAGTTTTACCTTCATATAAGGCTTCAAATAAAAACCTTGGGATTTCGCTAGTAAATTCTCAAATTGAGTGTTCGATTGTCATCCAAGCAAATAGGGGCTGTAACTCCAGTTACTATACAACATAACTAGTTAACATAACTATACTCAAAATATTCATCATAATTCTGCCAAATGACAAAAGTAGGGTATCGTGCTATTGCCGCTATAATGTGTAAGGCATAAGGAACTCAAAATAAACATTTTGGAAGATCTGGTTACGGAATTGCTGAATTCACTATTTTTTATAGTTTATTTTCAGCTTGAAGCAATCAAATGACGAACCGCAAGGTGATTACAATGTGTAATCACTATTAGTTTTGTGTAGTGTATATGTCCGATGATGCCGTAATTGGCGAAACGCGTCACACTTCTGACAACATAGGATTGCTTCAGGCTGTAAGAACACCATGAAAATAATATTAACTAAAAAAAAGTTTCAATAAAACATTACAAAAACATACCAAGTATATTCTAAAGATTATTTATTATGACTATGTTTAAAAAAAACAGTGTCATGTGTCTCATAAATAAACATCAAATAATTTAGTATCAAAGATATTTGCACATTAGTAGTAAATTATAACCTAACTTCAAGAACCAGACAATTTAGGAAAGATACGGATTCCCCAGTTTAATCAAAAGTACGTAATTCATGTATTACCAGCCAGTGAACTTAGGCTATTTAAACAGTTTTCAGTCTTTTGCAATTAATTTCAGTGGTGTGTCAGATACTGATACAACGTATGTCATTTCCACAATGTATATCTGCTGCTGATTCAGCATCAGATTTTGTGGTTAGTGATAGTAACGTCAGCTTTTGAATGTGGTTCACATCAATTGTACTGTAGCGTTTCTCGGTACTGTACCACATAACTATCTTTATATATAATTCTGCAAGCGAACTTTTAAAGTCGAAAAGGTGGGAAATTTCACGGATCATAATTCGTCAGTAAAGTTTAAAATAAAAGGAACAGACAAATGCTCCTGTCAAAAGCTGTGTGTACATTGAATGTGGAACTCTGTCATTGTCTGCGAAACGTTCTGTTGCTTATTGTCTGTTATTTTTGGGCCATTTAGTCTTTTATTGTGTCACAATGCGTTGCATCACTTGAGGTTTTTACTTTATCTCTTTTATATAGCATATAAAGAAAGCATTGTATGTGTTAAAACTGATTTATTAGTCGTTTTAGCGAATTTCCCCTATAGGGGAATATAGCTATTACCGTAGGTATCATGGTAGGACTTAATCCCGAGACCATGATAACTTTTGTTTTGAGGTCTCCAGATGCCAAAATCACCTTTCGTTCAAATTTATATATATATATATATATATATATATATATATATATAAAACATACATATATATATACATATTTATATTTTTATAACAAAGTATATATATACATATATATATATACTACATATACACATACATATATATACACATATATATACTTTATACATTTGTACCAAATTTTATTAAGATCCCGTAAGCACGATAACTCTCGTAACAAAGGTCCGATCTTAATAAAATTTGGTACAAATGTATAAAGTACCATTTATCTGAACGAGTTCAAAAATCAGACGAATCACACTATCGGAAAGGGGGTTTTGGGAGGTTTTGTACCCCAAAAATGGTTTTTTTTGGGGTTTTAAAATGTAATTTATATTTAAATCAAATTTTATTTTATAACAATTAATTCAAATTTTAAAAAAACTTTGTATTTTGATCATTGCTCTACGTCATTTGGTTACTGAGATATTGAAAGTGCTAAACACAGTACTTGTCTGATGCTATTCTTATGGAGAAAAAGAACAATTTCATATTCCACTTATTTATGAACATTAACTGACGAAACTTGGTATATGGCTTCATTTGATTGTGGTTTGTTGTTGTTAGCACCAAAAAAAATTTCGCCTATGGTTCCTGGAGCAGCGAACCTAGGTACTCCGTCCCCATGTTATTCTTAAGGAGGATAATTAAAATGTTATATATCGCTTATTTATGAATGTATATGGATAACACTTGGTATGTGACTTCACTTAGATGAGTTCTATTGATATTTGCATAAAAATCCATTATTTTTGTTCCTTGTTGCAGCAAACCTGCGTACTCATCTACAATGTTATTCTTATGGAGAATAATTAATATTTTAAATATCACTTATTTGTGAATATATTTCTTATGAATCCTGGTAAGTGGCTTAATGTGTTACTAAGAAATATATATATTCAATATAAATTTGCTGAGTACGCACGTTTGTTGCGACGGGGGAGTTAAGTATTTATGTTAATGCAGTCATAAAAGTCAAGTCAATTTCACAGATTTATGTGAGATTAAGTACAAAAGTTTTTAAACTGAATATCATAGCTTGCAATCTAACATGTGTATCTTGTGAAAAACAAATGTTGTTAAATTTATTTGGTTTTGATTATTTACCAAATTAATTATTTGTCTGGGAAGACCATCGAAATCGTTCAATGTCCTATGCAATTTTGAACAAAAATATGATTTTATAATTTCCATTGTTGACTTTCGCAAGGTTATTGTCCTAATTTGTTTGTTTATAGTGTTTTAAGGTCCAAACAAGTTGTAAGGCCTTCATATCTAAAAAAAATCTAGTTGAAGTTTGTACAACCAAAATCATTTTAACGTAATTGTTTTGTCACCTAAAAATAAAATTTATTTTTACTACAGCATCAGTAGAGCCATTAAAAGTTTGTTAAGTATTAGTTTGAAATTACTCTGTATAAGTTTGAATTCTTCGACTACAAATCTAATTCTGTTTGGAAAGAAATATTTTGGTAAACTTAGTGTATTGTTCAATGCTATTATTAAAATATTACCAATGAATTATCATTTCTCTTTTATTTTATACCGCCATGACCCACAAACGGGGAATTTAATAAATTATGAAATGAACGTTTAGTAACACAAAGCAAGTGTTTTATAGCTGACAACTCATTATTGAATAAAACCCTCGCGTCAACCGGTCGAAGAGCAAAATACGTTTGCATAGTTTGACCAATATTTGTAAGCTGTACAAATATGTTCTTCATATTTCAATGTAATTCCAAAAACTATAGAATAAAACCCAAATTATATCAGTAACCTATGAAACTTATTAATGGTTAGACATTTAAAAGCTTTAATCTATTCAAGACTTTTTGTTTTCAGATAAAACACGAAACATACTGCATATTGACGATTACACAGTGAGTTATTGTTCCTTAATTCCAAATAATCCACTGAATTAAGTCCAATCAGATCAATGTTAGAGGTGGATAGGATCATCTAACTTAATTATATGAACTGATTGCAGTTTATTCAATCTAAAAGATGGGAACAATTAAAACTGCGTAAAAATTGACAAATGTTGTATAACATGGCAAGTATACACAGCACGAATGAACGGTGAGTATTAAAAAAGTGTAAATGATAAATTTATTAGACAAAACTAAACTAAAAACAAGCCCCAAGCTCCCATTGTAATAAATGAAACAATGATCGAGCTGGGCATGCCGTATGTTTTCAGTTATTCACAGCCGTTGCGTCGGTTGTATTTATTGTTGGAAAAACAATATTCGAGTTTTGTTGTTGGTGAACCATTTCAATTTACTTCAATGACGGGTTTTATTACTTTTCGTTAATCTAAAGATTAGTTTTTATTATTTTCCACAGTGTGATTTGTAGGTTGTTTTTATAAATAAATAATTTTGCTACTATTGTATTCTTTAAGCATTTTTTTTAAATTTTGGGGAACTGGACCTATGACCCCGAAACTCGTAGGATAATTTAATATAGTTTTGTTTTAATGGAACAAAGTAAAATAATTACTATGTTTTTGTGACTTATAAATATACAAACACAGGATGAATAAAATACGTCTCTCAAAACTACAAACAGCAAATACAAACAAAACGAAGACTAACGTTGAGAGAGAACTTTATCTTTTTTTTAGTTTGTGAGACTATTTATCTATCGTCTTAATTTTAACAACACTTTACACAATAAATTATTTGTAACCATACCTACATTTATATTCCAAAGTTGTTTTACAATAAATAAACAATTATTACCGTATACAAATTGTATACTATAATGAGAGGGTAGATGTATTTCCCTCACACCTCTTAAATCATTTCCTTATACCCGCAGCTTGATTTTCACGTGGAGCCAGTGAATAGGAAGCAGTAATACTAATTCAAATTGGTGTGGGAATAAATTCTCTCCACCTGAATGGCTGAGTGGTTACAAGCTGCAAGTAAATACCGTTGTGTAAGTCGCACCGACTCTAAATGGAAAAAATATCGAAGAAATTATGTGAATCGAATTTAAAACATATATATTTATAATGTAAAAACCTTCAATTATAATTTGTTAAAACATTATTAAATGTATTTTCCCGTTGTAAATTATATACTTGTGTGTAAATATGGTGTATAAACTATTGTCCACATCAAACTATTCTTATCTAAGTGAATAACGATGTGTTTTATGTAATGGATCAGTTGAATTAAAATTTGTATATGGTTGTCAAAATATTATTTGTTAAAGTCATTACTTGCAAAAAGTGAGATATGTTTATCGGTGGGATGCCCGTTGGTTAGTAATTTTGAAACTGCGCCAACCAAATCATCCTCTTAAGAGAACGAATCTAAATGGCAGTGTTACTAAGTGCACCCTAGCTAACGATAACTTCCCATACCATCAATCAAATATAAAAAATAACAAATAACAAATTTTAAAATTGGTTAGGAAAGTTTAAAAATATAAGTAATCCGAATAAAATTAACATCTTATTACTTCTTATAATCTAGAACTTAATAGTCGCATAATAAAGAACTAAGTTGGCGTACCTGTGTTATTCGTAAAGGTAGTTTTCAAAGCAATAGACATCGAAACCATGGTATTGTAAATTGATTGTAAATTTGCATTACCCTAATAGCAATGGAATTGCTTCACGTGACGAGTCTACTTATTTTAAAACCTAAAGCAGAGTTGTAGACTTATTTAGGAAATGAGCGTTTACGCAACTGTTTCAATTTTGAACGCTAAAACGGCCAAATGCTGGATAAAAGCTGAATTTGGGGACAGTTAAAATGCAGGTGGCTTTTCTTTATGGGCGAATACAACTGCCACCCAGTTTGATGGCAACTCATTAAAGTTCTCTGCACTGCACTCTCTTTAGAATAAAACTTCTTTATCACGCTACACAATTCAATGAACACCAACTGGACATGTCTGTGAATAGAAAAACCCAGAGACAGTGTACGATGTTAATCCAAATTTATGTGAAATTGGGTGGAGTATAAGCAGTGCGAAAGTTTTTTCCCCCTAAGGTCATAGTCAAATAGAGCATTGCCTTAATAACCTACTACTTCATAGCCTAATTGTTATGTATGGCCTGTTAACATTTTCCTACCACCAATAACTAAGGCAGTTAAAAATATGTAAATCGTATCATAAAATGAAAATTATGATTTTTGTATCTTTTAGTTTTTCACCTTTAATCGTTAACACAACGGAACTAGTTAAACCCTCGTAAACATATTTGTTTACTGAGTATCCTAATATTTTACTTGCAACTTACTCCAATGTTATAGGAGTGAACGATGTAAAGTACAGCAAGAACTGTCGTCACATTAACACAACATGGGGTCCAATCACTGCTAATGGGACTGTGTTACTACCTAAACGATGTAAAGTACAGCAACAAATGTCGTGGCCGTCGTCACATGAACACAACATGGGGTCCAATCACTGCTAATAGGACTGTGTTACTACCTAAACGATGTAAAGTACAGCAACAAATGTCGTGGCCGTCGTCACATGAACACAACATGGGGTCTGACCACTGGTGATGGGACTGTGTTACTACCTAAACGATGTAGAGTACAGCAACAAATGTCGTGGCCGTCGTCACATTAACACAACATGGGGTCCAATCACTGCTAATGGGACTGTGATACTACCTAAACGATGTAAAGTACAGCAACAAATGTCGTGGCCGTCGTCACATGAACACAACATGGGGTCAACATGGGGTCTGACCACTGCTGATGGGACTGTGTTACTACATAAACGATGTAAAGTACAGCAACAACTATCGTCACATTAACACAGCATGGGGTCCTATCAGTGCTTATGGGACTGTGTTACTACATAAACGATGTAAAGTACAGCAACACCTGTCGGGGCCGTCGTCACATTAACACAACATGGGGTCCGACCACTACTAATGGGACTGTGACACTACATAAATGACGTAAAGTACAGCAACAACTGTCGTCAAATTAACACAACAGGGGTCCTACCAGTGCTGATGGGACTGTGTTACTACATAAACGATGTAAAGTACAGTAACACCTGTCGGGGCCGTCGTCACATTAACACAACATGGGGTCCTACCACTGCTGATAGGACTGTGTTACTACCTAAACGATGTAAAGTACAGAAACAACTGTCGGGGCCGTCGTCACATTAACACAACATGGGGTCCTACCACTGCTGATAGGACTGTGTTACTACCTAAACGATGTAAAGTACAGCAACAACTGTCGGGGCCGTCGTCACATTAACACAACATGGGGTCCGACCACTACAGATGGGACTGTGTTACTACATAAACGACGTAAAGTACAGCAACAACTGTCGTCACATTAAAACAACATGGGGTCATACCAGTGCTGATGGGACTTTGTTACTACCTAAACGATAGAAAAGGACAGCAACAACTGTTGGGACCGTCGTCACATTAACACAACATGGTGTCCTACCAGTGTTGATGGGACTTTGTTACTACCTAAACGATGTAAAGTACAGCAACAACTGTTGGGGCCGTCGTCACATTAACACAACTTTGGGTCCTACCAGTGCTCATGGGACTGTGTTACTACCTAAACGATGTAAAATACAACAACAACTGTCGTGGCCGTCTTCACATTAACACAACATGGGGTCCGACCACTACTGAAGGGACTGTGTTACTACCTAAAAGACGCTGTCCTCAACTTGAGTTGCTCATTGTAGATTAGTAACTTAGTTTTTTGTTACTATATAATAAAAACTTCCTCTACTTTAAGAAGATTTTACTTCATATTGGTCAGTCTACAGATACAATTGTATTTAATGTAAAGGTAAAGCAAATCAAGATTAACTTGATCATTAAAACCAACTTAATGCACTAAAAGTACATAAACATATAATACTATTGATGAAACAGGATAATCTGTTTTATGTAATTAATTATCAATGTATTTTATTACGTTTATAATCATGAAGGTTTTCTATTTCAGGAATGTGTTTTGGCCACAGTGAATAATAAATAATAATAATTAATTAATCAATTGATTTCAAAACAAAATCCTGATTAAAATATAGGATAACTGTTGCGGCTTATAATGTATAAATAATACATAATACTTACATAGAATATAATTATAACAAAACACACCTTGTTCTTAAAACCATCTTTACGCTACATTAACACGAACTGTCTTCAACTTTAATTTAGTTTCTTTTTGAATAAATTTGTAATACACATCACGAAAGTAAAATATATATTTTTTTACATAAGGATATGAGAACACATAAAAAATTCAATTCAAGTTATTAAAATCAAAGGTTTCACTACAAAATAAAATTACAGGCCTTACCCTAATAAACTTTAAGAAGAAGTTTACAAGTATTGATTATTAAAATATCTGAAACTCACAGAATAATACATGCCTTCATGTCAGAACATATTATAAAGATATAGGGAGATACTCGGCAGCCGAATATGAGATAGCTCCAAAATATCTGCGCCGCCGGACCATTCTTCATATTATACTAAGACTTACACCTGTAAAGAGAATTGGATACAATAATAATAGAATCAAACAAACTAAACCATTGTATGGGTGTTTTCCCAAACAGTAAATAATAAACAGGAATTTTGTCAAGAAGGATCATACATTGTTTAAAAAAATGCAATAAAAAATAACAGTTACACATTGTTTAAAAATATCAGTTAAAAAATGGGACCATTGTTACAATATAGAGAACGTTTTTTTTCTCTTTTATGTTTAAAGCATATTTTTTAATGAGAACTGCAACGGTTGTTTCATAAGCTAAACAGCTGAACAATTTGCATAATTGAACTATTGTCATACAAGAACCAACTGATTCCATTTTAATTTTTTCCTAAAGTGTATAATAACATTTCGTAAATTCCCAAAGCCATACACAAACTCTTGACGAACCACCACAACCAGTAACGTATCCCTTTTATCCCACTTTAGTTTACTTACTCTCACTTTCATTTTACATATGACATAAATTCACTTCAGGCTAAAGTAAAAGTAGGATCATTAAATAAAACTCTTACGGACTCGTTTTATACCAGCTATATCAAGATTTAAAATGCTTATAATTCAGAAAATAAAAATGCTATAGCATAGTCACTTTCAGGTTTTTTTTATATATCTCTGACAAAGTTAAAACCAAAATATAGAATTGTATTATCAATAAACTCTGAAGTTATTCAGTTTTTTGTGATTCCTGAAAAGTTGCATCGAAGTGACATATACCATTTTGATACCAGACGACTCATTTATAACTGCGTGAAAGCACGATTTCCCGCATATTACCAGAACGAGGCTTCACAGTATAACTAACTCTTTGCATTATTTTCCTTCCAAGGAATTAATTTAAACTAGTGCTAAGCAACCTTGTTTGAGTCAATTTAGACCTAAATTTAGTTTAAATTTACTATAACATCACTAATATGATTAAGTTTATGTTCTGGGACTACAATCAAATGCTAACTGCACTTTTTACATCGTTCAGAGGAAACTTAACGTTCACAAGTTGCATTAAACATAAATATGTTACTTAATATTTCCATCCGTATGTTTAATTGTTTTGGGTTTTTTTAAAAAAGGAAACATTGTTATTATGCATTATATATTGTTTGTATTGCATCAAGAAGGTGTTAAATGTCTGGAGAGGATGTCTCAATATTATCAGACGTTAAAAAATAGTTAAAAACAAGTGTTAATAATAGCATTGTTAGAGCGTGTTCGGAGTCTCACGGGATGCGGGAGCTTACAGGTAGAGCGCTGGCCTTGCAAGTCAGACGTGGTCAAGCGTAGGTTCGAATCCGGCTGACTGGGATGATAATATTTCACGAGCGGCCACCGCGGACTTGCCCATGTGACTATTTCCGTTATGGTACTTTGCTGTCTTTAGATCGCCGCACAAGCTTATTGGCCTATGGGGATGGGTAGTTGAGTTTTATTTTAGGTATACGGAGTGTTTAGTACATTATGTAAGTTCGTTATCGGTTTAAACTAAGTTAATTATTACATGAAAAATTGCAGTTTATTTCTAATATAAGCCTGTATCCCCGTCATTTATCAACTTTAATATTCTTGAAACCCGCAAATGGACCTGTAATATTACTTAAGCCCTGGATCGGGGAGCTAATACAATCTAATAATTGGATATAAGCTAATGATTGGAAAACTCACACACAATACGTGTATCAAACATTTGACCTTTAAGAAACCTATTTTTTAAATCCACCGACTCAAACCTATTATTAACGAATAATGAGATGAACATTTATAATCTAGTAAAAACCAGAAATACATTAAATACATACTACTAATAGCAAACATGTACTAGGATCTTTTGGTTCCTTTCTTTAACTTAGCACAACTTGCCTATAAGTTAGATTTTCTGTGACGCCAAGAATTTTATTGACGGCCAGAGTGGACAAGTCTGGACAGGAAAATTCAAACCAGTAGTTAAACTTATTTGCGGGTGTCATCTTCTTACCAGATAATTTAATCTTATGAATTGTTATGGATGTATTAGTAAGGATAAACAAACCGTTGAGGTTTCCTTGCGAAATTGAAGCCAAAATAGATCTTGCAGAGAGGGATGAGACGTAATGTTCTTAAGTCGCTGTTTGAATAGACAAAGGCGATTAGTTTCGAAGACAGTCAGTGGAAAGGACGTAGTTCATTATTGTGATGAAACATCGAAAACGACCACCAAAACAACTAACACTGGTGACTGTGTGCGTGAATATTAATAATCAGGTAATATACTGCTCAGTATTAATGTCTAGGGCAGGGGATTCACTTTTAAATTGTTTGAGATTTTAACTTTTATTTTTTTTACTGATGAGTTAAAGGGGTTTTGGATGTAATAACATATAATCATCTTTATAGTTATTTTTAATGTAAAATATATAAACAAAATGACAGTTTTTACAATATAAACAAATTTTAAAATATCGATTTTAGGGTGGCGGATCCCTTTAAGCTAGAAGGATAATAGTATAAATTTGAGTGGTGATACGAAATTTTTGGCACTTCAAAACTGTTAATAAAAACTAGCAACAGATATAACTCTATAAACATTTTCACCAAGTCAAACTATGATAGGCAAGATTTTAGATCCTGGAATATCTGCTGTTTATGACAAACCCTTATCTTCATGACAGACAAGACTGAAAAATAACTTATTCTTTGTTCAGGAAACCTAAAAATAATTGCGATACAATCATGTTTGTCAACTTGACCTAACTTTTCTTCTCCAGTGTTGCCTTTCGTGTCAACTAGAATCACTTACACATTGTTTTCTTATATATTTTTCTTATTTTAATTTATATTCTGTTCTGTCAAAGCATCATTCACTTATTTAGACGCCACGCCGTCAACCATACTCTTTCAATATTGTATTCATATGTTTTTCAATATCTACCGGGTAGTGTAATTTTAATTCAATGTATTATTTTAAATGTTTTTGTGGAAAATTTAAGTTATATTTACTAAACAAATATTAATTATCTTGATTGTAATTTTCAATAGTATAAAGGTATAAAGGTAATATTATAAAGGTATTTGTATGGGCATATACTATAATTAAGTATACTGCTAAATGTAATATACAGATGCTTAATAGCATGCATTGTCATTAAAATTTGTGACTTTAAATGGAGTATGTAGACAATATTCTAATTATGGTTACAATAGTATTACGTTTAGCTACCGATTTATACTCAAAGATATTTTCGAAAAGTTATATGTACTTTAATTTATATCTCAAAGCTAAACCTGAATGTTATTGACAGTATTGGTAAATGGTAACAGTGTGGCACAATGGTAACACAATGGTAACTCATCAGAACAGCTTTGTATTGATTGGAGAACAACTAGAGATGACAGACCATTAAAACAGAGAGTTTCGTTTTGGCAGGGTGTATTTTATAAAATCTTGTGTGTTTTAATGAATCTGATTAAAATGCAAACCAGGTGTCCTTAAAAGAAATAAAATAAAACTAAACAATTTGTAGGACAAATATAATTAATAGATTACCATATAGGATTTCAAAGATTACCAAATAATAGCAAAACACAAGACATTATGTTGTTAATATTTTTTTCAAAGTTAAACTGATGAGTTGTTGTCACTCAAAACTTTAAATCGTAAAAAACTACCAAAAATAAAGTAGGCATTATGAACGCACATGCAGCTCCATATCCTATACTGTACGGTCTCCATATCGCCGTAATTTATTATGGGTTTCTTTTAAACCAAGTTTATAAGTCTAACTCTCCAAGCTTCTATAACTAAGATTAGGGATAAATATGGCCTCACAACCCAAATAACCTCATAAAACAAAATGTCTGATTTCTAACTATGATAACCATGTTAAAGTGTACCGACAAAGCTTATACACAATAAAACAAAGATATGTGTTGTCACTTGGAATTAAAGACAATTTCTATATGTGTTCTATAGAAAGATACTTACAGCCAATCAAAGTTATTCATTTCAGTTTGGACACCCGTTGTTTAAAATACACCTTAAAATCCCATAACTCTCTTTGGCTCTATGTAGTATGTAACATTATTTAATCGGGAGAGCATTGAGAAGCTGCAACTAATATATAATGCAGCTACTGCACAGCCCAGATAATTTTATATTACATAGCTGCAACTAAGAAAACATGTAAACGTGACATTCTGATATGCAGATAAATTGAAAAATTAACTATGCAGGAGACTTGACACGCTTTGCTGTTTGTTCTACAAAGCGAGTAATTATATCATCCCAATTAAAGGTATTCAACAAAAATATTTTGTTCAATTTAGAATCAAGTTAGGGCACTTTATTAGAATAATGTTTTGTTTGAACCTGGTTCAACTCTAAGAGTGAATACGGTAGTTTAAGTTCTATAAGTGGCAATTTATTTTTCTGTTTTAAAATTATGATAGACAGTAAGACAAAATATAAACTATGTTATTACTGAACTATTCTTGAATTGTCTGTTTAAGGGAATTTAAAGGTTTGAATTCCTAGATTCTTTGCACAACTGTTGTCTTAATGATTGTTTTTGCACTTTATAGATTACTAAACCTCTTTCACTGAACAAATCTAAGTTTAAATTACATTAAAAAAGGAAAATGAAACTACTACTATTTCAGCTGTAAATATGTAATTGCTTTAATATTTCCATTGACTGTCAAGTTAACAAAGCTGATAATAGATCGACATTATTTGTACGTTAGCGATAGTTATGCTACAATATTTAGTGTTCTATTATTGTATTTGTTGAAAAAGATTCACATTCAATTCATTTAAGAACCAAGAGCACTAAATAGTTTAACCTAGTACTTTACAATCATAATGATGGTTTTAAATTTAATAGAAACATATATATAGTCACTATAATCTATTGTTTTTTTCTAATAAAATATTTTGTTATGTATAATCTTTATAAGGCAAAATTTAATTTTAATTTTAATTTTTATTAAAACCTCAACTGTCCGTCACCATAGGCTATTGACCTGCGCGGTGAACAAAAGACAGCGAGGTACCGTAACGGTATTAGTCACATGGGCAAGCCAGAGGTGACTCATGATGTTACTGGAGTCGGCCGGGACCGGGATCGAACTAGCCACGTCTGACTTACTAGTCAGACACTTTACGTCTGAGCTACCGTGTCCGGTATGCAATAATTGGTTTGCAACTGTTTTATATATATTTTGTATTTGCCTTCCGATGATTTGATAAAAATAATAGTATACTGAGGTTTAGTTATAAAGTGTATCATAGGGATTTTCTTTTACTATCGGATGTTTGAATGTTATTATGTTTACTCTTCTGGCAAAAAACTTATTTACATTTTCCAGCACAATGCTCAAATAACCACCATCTGCATCGCTTACAGATACCTGGCCAAAAATTTCAACTACCAATCACTTTTTATTATTTAAAACGAATATGGTATCAAGTATACTACAAAGACATTATTCCAATCATTGTTAACTTACAACTTTATTTTAAGATTTTCTCTCTCCCTTCCATCACAGCTCCAATCTCTTGTGTTTTGGTAAAATATAACTTAAAACTTTTTCTTAAATGTTCATTGTAAAATAAAAACATTAAACTTCTTATGTCGACAGTTGCATTATTTTATTTCCTTCGCTCGAGCTACCGAAGTTAACGATACTAGCAAGGGAACAAATATTATAAGGAGTATGTTTTGTGTCAACAAAATGAATTTACTTTAGAAAATGTATTTAATTGTTGACTTTATAATATTTTATTAACCATGGCTCATGAAATTATCATAACACTGTGAATATTTACATTTGTGTTATTTGAGGAAAGTTATCTTAATAGGTTAAACAATGAAAAATACATAACTTAGTAAGTTACAGCTCGCCAATAATGATAACCGTAATAAATATGAAACTCTAACTATCATTGTATATATTGTAACCCTCATTATATAATGTGCATACATTATAACATAACTTTAAGCAAGCAGATGTTTTGGTTAAAGATTATTCTGTACGATTTTCACTTTCCTCCTGTTGATTTACGTCATGACGATTGTGACATTTACCAAATGACCAATACTTCAAAAATTTTTGCATCGGAATTTATTTAATTTACTACAATTCATGAATGGGGTTCGATGGATGTGGAAATGTAATTTTCTACTTAATAACGTAAACATTAAGGCTCTGCAGAAAAAATATTGAATGATTGTACTTAAATTAACTAACCCCCCTCACTATTTACTTCCGTTTTTAATATATTTTCACTTAAACAAGCAAATTCTGACGTAAAAAAATATTGGATCAAACACTGGACATTGGTTTGCTTACATGGTGCACAGAACCATTACATTACAACATTACCATTACAACCATTACAACCATTACATTTTCATCTGCGTGATGTTTAAATATTGTGTGTGTTGTTTTCTGTGGATTGCCAAACTCTTGGTGAATGTGAAAAGATGGTGGTAACTGAACTACAATATTAAATATTCACACAAGACTAAGAAGGCAATTTGAAATTCAATTTTTTATTTAGACAGCTCCTGTATTTTTTCTACACCGGGTCACTCGCTGAATTTTGAAAGATAGTGTATATAGTTTAGGTTAGGAATTATAAAGCTACAATCTTGAACATTACTTATAGTATATTTCAACCATTGACTAAGAGGTAGAAATTATGCATATTAATTAAATATTTTAAACGATCTCAGGAGAAAAAACACACACAGCTGGGTGTAGAAAACAAGACACCAAGACACACGCTATTGTATAGACCAATAACAGAAAGGACCTATGTTGAAAATTGTCTGCTGTACCGTCACATTATCATATCAACTCAGTCACGTCACTCAATCATATCCGCCGCTATTATCTTCACTTCTTTGTTTCTTGGTAGGTTGTTTTTAGACGTTTTAATGAAAAGGTTTTGTAATATAAATAACTAAACATATGCCATGAGTTTCTACTACTTCACAGAAAATTATTATATTGATACTTTTAATTATTTTAATTATAAACGTACCCTTATGTGATACTTGAATTTATCATATTTCAGGATACGCAATCCTTTATTTTGGAGTTATCAGATATAAGTCTATTTGAATTACTTTGAACTTGACATAGGCTGTGAGTATTAGTTTGCAGTAACGAAATGTTGGGTTGTCACTTAACAATAGATTTTAATGATTTATTTGACGTTATTAACCTCTTACCCAAAGCTCTTGACACAACGTTAAACATTAAACATATTATAAAATATTATTTTGCAGTAAAATATTTTTTATTCAATTAGAAAACACTGGGAAATGCATATCTGAGATCCAATGCCTGTGATAGTAAATTTAAAACGCGTGTTTGATATAAAACATGGTTAACATAAACATGGGTAATATGTGTGAAGGAATTCAAATAAAACAAATCACCGATACCTTAAAATATACCAACTTGACCGTTACTTCTTTTTCAGTCAGTAATATTTTACATACCAAAAGCAAAGCAAAAGACAGTCAGTGCGGTTTCTAAGCACAGTTAAACTATTTACAGAATCTTGTTTAAATAATAGCAGGTAGAGGCATCGTGTAGCCACTTCCACTGAGCAACTGCAGAACGTAGAGCAACCATGTTGGTGTCAAAGGTCGTCGCTTGGCTCAAGGATGACGGGAAAATTATGGTATATTATATTAATTCATCCAAAAATTTGTAAGTCTCATTAAGTACGAAAAATTTATTGATTATTTTTTTCCCCCTTTTGTTTACCGTGCTTGTGCAAAAATCTCTGCATTATAATTCATTACTTCAGCTACGGTAAGTTTTTGTGCACAAAGCAAATAACCTATCTACAATTTAGGGGTTTTGATGCTCATTTGGGTATAATTGTATCCTATTATTGGCTATGTAATCAGAGATAGATATTTTTTACTTTCTTAAGTTCTGTGTCTCTGGGATAAATGGTGACAGTTTTTATTTGTAGCGGCTCCCAGCTATCAAATTCAGTCACCCAAACAGCTGGTTATAATCCTGATTTTAGAAATCACCAAGGTCTGATCATTTTTCACGATCAAAGTATGTACTTTGTCTATGGCCTGGTTTACATTATTCCATATGTAACATTGGCCATATATAACTTTTGGTAAATGCGTCGACAGAGTTTAAATTGTTGTTATGAAACAAAGGATACAATTTCAGCTAAGTTCTGTTTAGTATTTAAGTAATGTGAACAATATAGAGTCTAAAATTTCAGTAATGTTTCTTTTAACTTACTTTGATGAAAATAAGGGTAAACAAAAAATGGGAGCTAAACTTAAAGTTGGTTATATATTGTTTGAATTTTTTGGAACGATTATTTATTGGTTGTTCATTAATCATTGATTATTAAACATAGTTTTGCTCCTTCCAATGTGGTGTACAGATTCGTAAAGCCGTTGTTAAAGGTTTATACATTGAGTGGTAATTTTCACAAAGCTGAATTTCACGTGCTAATGATACAATCTAGATTTAAATTATTATCTAGAAATAAAATATTAACAATCTGTAATGGGGTCATCCAAACATACGCCAGACAGCTACAATATGCACAATAATGTCTGCAATTGAGACAGATGATGTACATAATACTTAGATTACAGAAGACAAAATGCCACGTCGCCCTTTCAAATATATCATTGCCAGCTTAGCCACGGACGGTTTTAACAGTAAACTAACTTAGAACTATTGTATTTTCAATTTCTACTTGATATTCAAAACGCATCTGAATTTCACGGTTGTTTGTCATAAGAATCACTACCTTAAATCGGCGAAATAACATGAGTGTCAGTAAATAATTGTGGCTTGCTCGTGAAGTTCACTGGCAAATTCTATTGCACAGCAGTAGAAAAAGTACTTTGATAAGATCCTGTATAAAATATAAAAAAAGGTAACTGACAACTTAATTATAAAAATATGTATTACTTCAATTTAAAAATACCCCCGTCGCAGCAAACCTGCGTACTCAGCAAATTTCCAATGAATGTATATGTTTCTCACTATCACATAAAGCCACTTACCAAGTTTTATAAAAATACATCAATAAATAAGTGATCTATAGCATTTTATTTATTCTCCATAAGAATAACATTGCACTGAGTATGCAGGTTTTCTGCAACAAGGAACTCAAAATATGTGTTTTTATGCAATTATCAATTTAACTCAACCAGGTGAAGCTACATACTAAGTTTTATTAATTTATGTTAATAATTAAGGGAGATATAAAACTTTACTTATTCTCCATATGAATAACATTAGGGCTGAGTATGCAGGTTTGCTGCTACTGGGATAATCAACAAAAAATCAATTGTTTGTGCAAATATCAATATACCAGTACTACATGGAGCCACATACCAAGTTTGATCAATCTACATTCATAAATAATCAAGATATCAAATTGTATTTACTCTCCATAAGGATAACATTGGACAACGTACTGTGTTAGCATTTTGAATATCTCTGCAACGGTTGGACGTAGAATCACATTTTAAGCACCAAAATGACTTTTTTGTAGAGCTGAATTGATTGGTAAAAGTAATTGTGATGTTTAGATTAATATGAACTTAGGAAAAGCCAAAAACCTTGTTCCCTTAAGATTAACATGGGAGATTTTGTGAGCAGGTTTATTGGATTTTCTCAGCAACCACTTAACCTAGGTTAATAATTTAAAATAATTAATTATTTGTTTTTTTAAGCTCTAATACCCAAAACCAAAATTGAGTGTTTTAAAAATTTCAGGGTGAAAAGTGCAAAAAACAGATTTTTGGAAAATTAAAACCCCCATAAACCCCCCTTCCCGTGGTCAGATTTTTCTGGTTTTCGAACTTAAAAGTCATGAATGCCATTTTACACATTTGAGCCAAATTTCATCGAAATCGGATGTTTTTTACTCAAGTTATCGTGTTAACGGACACACACACACACACACACACACACACATATATATATATATATAAATTTGAACGAATAGTGTTTTTGGCATCTGGGGACCTCAAAACAAAAATTTATCAAGTCTCGGGCTTAAGTCTTACCATGAGACCTACGCTAATATCTTTTTCTCTATAGGGGAAATTCGCTAAAAGGAAGTAAAAATAAAATTATCGGATAGACTTTTCTGTCAAAAAACGCTAAAGAAAGAGATTAACAGTAGAATAAAACCACCGGTAGTAAAATAAAAATAAAACCTTTGGTATAAGAGCAGCTAATAAAAGATTTAAATCGGAAGTGCTTGCTAGGCAGCTGGGTAAGTTATTACCTGTTGATATATTTAATAATGTATATGTATTTTTTTAAGAACCACCAATTATTTCCGAATGGCTTTCCTAGCACTCTTCAACCGACTTTATTTTTATTTTTCATGCACAGATACAAACGGCTACATACACAATACAAAAACCACCAAACAATTTGTATCAAAGGTTTTACGGAATCATTACTACCATATACTATATCCCAAAACGTCAACAGTGTCGTAGGAAAACTATCGTAATAAGCAAAAGTTACGAAATAAGAAATGTCACTTTGGAGAGGTAACATTGGAAATAATTTCCCTGTGAATTTTTTAAAACAGTTTTAAATGCAATTTCATTGCATAATATCAGCTGTAAAACGATGTATAAAACAAATAGTTCATGAAATAAAATAATAAATATAAAATACGAAAATACATATCAAATATATTTTACTTATAAGAAAAGTCAAGCATAGTTTCTTCTGATCACTGCTATATCTCAAAATCAATAACATATTCTCAATGCGGACCCGAGACCTCGCTGTCTATGCCAAGAACACTCATTCGTTTTGTATATTTCAGTGGGTTTTAATCAATCTCTTCAACATATTCTCTTATGACAGTTACTTACTCAATAAAATATAATATTGTGAATGACGGTTAATAGTTTTAAAAAGCACAACTGATGGACTGGTCAGTTTAATATTTGTTTATATATACTAGTTAGGTGAATTATTTGACATACGAAATCAATAATTTATTTACAAAACTTATACACTAATTTGTTTTTTTTTACTCGGAAAAAACATCGTAAAATATAACTCATATTTAAAACAATAAAAAAAAATCTTAAAAGTAACATAGACATATTTTTAGGCAACAAACAACAACAAAAACTACTTCATATGGTTAATTGTTCGTTGTTATTTTGAACTCGGAGACATAATTTTGAAACAAACCTCATATTTACAAAAAAAATACATTAAAAGTAACATAGACATATTTTTAACACAATAACTTCTTCATAATTATTTTTTCGTAAAAGAGCCTTAATTGAACCTACTCCTCAACCATTGTTTTAATTCTGGCAAATAGTTAAGTTTACAAACATTAAATTAAATCAAATTTACAGTTATTGCTAGCTGTACGTGCGAAATCGTTGTTTTTGAATATTTTACTCTAAACTTTAATTGGTTTAACAGTTTTCATTTAAATGTATTTTTAGTAAATATAATTAATTTACATTAAATAAAACAAAGTATGGAACAAACTAATTACAATTTTAGAAACCCAATATAAACTATAGAAAGTTGAATTGAAAAAAAAAATAGGAAATCAAATAATGATGTGCATACAAAATATACATGAACACGTGTTTTTCCTTTCTAACTACTGTACTAATTTATTTTTCGTAACACTATTGCTAAACAATAATATTCTTATTAGTTTTTTATCTTGTATTTCATATGTTCTTCCCTTAAATATTTTTAAACTTAAAATTTAGGTTACTTTTAAAAGATAAAGCACGCAACATGCAAAGAAAATATTCCTATAACTTTGTGGTAAGCATACAGTGCGAGTGGATTTGTTTAAGGATATATCTTGTACATATTCAAAACACTGAAACCTGAACTTGAATACCATAATCGCTTTTCTTTACTCTACATAACCGTTAAACACAGCAATAATTGTTTCCTTAACAAGTGAGATACTTATTACTATTATATATTGTGTCTAGCGTAATAAAAAAATAAAAATAAAAACAATTCCATAAATTACGATACGTTCTAAACAATACGGTATAATGATATTAAACACTAAAATAAATTAATATAAATAAAATATTAAAATACATAATTTACAGGCAGAGGCAAGTAGAGAAGTAGGATCATCCCATCAAGTTTTATTAGGTATTAACCTGTAATTATCTGTACATGTTATGCTCATCAACGGCCTTGGACTTCTGGGAAATTAGTTAATCCCTAGCTATAATCTAAACAAATAGAGAAGCAGGATCATCCCATCAAGTTGTATTAGGTATTAACCTGCAATTATCTGTACATGTTATGCTCATCAACGGCCTTGTACTGCTGGGAAATTAGTTAATCCCTAGCTATAATCTAAACAAATAGAGAAGCAGGATCATCCCATCAAGTTGTATTAGGTATTAACCTGCAATTATCTGTACATGTTATGCTCATCAACGGCCTTGGACTACTGGGAAATTAGTTAATCCCTAGCTATAATCTAAACAAATAGAGAAGCAGGATCATCCCATCAAGTTTTATTAGGTATTAACCTGTAATTATCTGTAAATGTTATGCTCATCAACGGCCTTGGACTGCTGGGAAATTAGTTAATCCCTAGCTATAATCTAAACAGATAGAGTAGCAGGATCATCCCATCAAGTTGTATTAGGTATTAACCTGCAATTATCTGTACATGTTATGCTCATCAACGGCCTTGGACTACTGGGAAATTATTCAATCCCTAGCTATAACCTAAACAGTTTAGCTCAATAATGTATTTACTTTTTACATTAAATGCAGTATTAAAATTAACTAACTTATATGCCCCTTAAAATATGAATTTTCATAGCTTTTGATGACCTCTAAGTTAGTATCAAGTGACTTTATCACGATTTATTATGTTTACTTATTTATTAGAATGCCCGAGAGTTTAGTACACATTGGGTATTTTCTATACACACTGACCGAGTGATACTTTAAAGAATAAATATTTATCTAATTAAATTTCTCCCCTAAAATTTGTAATCGTCATATTAAATAATTAACAACAAACTTTAACTACAATTGTAGCTAAGTTCGAATTATATTTGAAAATTAATTAAATTATTAATTTCATTTGTAATTAGAAATAGAAAGCTAAACTGTAATTGTAATTCCTCTTTAGAAGTCTCATGAATAATTTTCTAATCTTATCCACCAATGTTTTTGGGTGTTATACACAATTTTTTAGGTAGTGGTTTACAACGTTGTCACTTTATTAACAACCCATGACAAAGATTAGTCTCAAAAGTAGCTCAAAATAATAGTTTAGGAAAAATTCAAATAGTTTCAGGTTGGCAAGTCAAATTGAAAAAATACTGTTTATTTCTTGCTGTAAACGGCAAAATCGAAAGGTCTCAAATTTGTATTTTGACATTATATTCAGACCAAGCTACACTATTACAGCGAGAAAACGACTTGCAGAGAGAAATGTTTGCATGATTTATCCGAGATGTATTGAAATATTCAAAGGGAAACTCCGATAGCGGGCAACAAAGCTGAGAGACCCGTGACTGTGGGGGGAATATCTGAGCGAGGGGAATGTGTCGTAGAGATCGGTCGGTAAAGATTATATAGTTATATATAAATAATAAAAAGTCAATAAATATATTAGATAATATAGATTTATGAATGCTGAGGCTTCAATATCTTTATTTTATATATTATAAATAATTCACATACTTAGAGATTAGGCATAAAATTATGTTTCCCCCACCCATTCTGTAAAGGTGAATTTTACTCCTTGTAATGAAAGAGTAAATTGCTACTTAGTCTCCCTAGAGAGACAAATTAAACCCATAAGAATAACATTGACAATCTGGCAACACAGTGCAGTGGAAAACTAGCTATAACAAGCGGAACAGAATCAGCTGATACATCGCTGCAATAATTAACGTTCCGAGTTACGAGGTTAGTTGTTACTTATTACTCAACCAAAATGGATAGCGATTTTGAATGCGAAACTTACAAAATTATTAATACTTGTGGATTTTTTGCTGTGGGAAAAATTTTGTGTGTATTAGGGGAGTAAAGTACATTGTCGCCCTCGCCTACGGCGCGTCGGGTGCCAACAATTTCCCTCAGGACAAAGTAGGACTTTACTCGCTTAATACAACTATTACTTTTGAAGGCACCCTTAAAAAATATAACTAAAATCTGGGCCACAGTAATTGTAAATGTAATTAATGCCTGCTAATAAACAGTTTAACGTGTTGCTTTTTGATGTGGTCTTAATGAACACTCTGCAACACTCTCAATTTTTCCGTATGTGCGTTTATGATTAAGAAATCAAAACATCAGATCTTGAAACTTTGAAAACTAAAGGGCAAAGTCATAATGAGAAATTATAGGTTTTAATGATATTTTAAAGTATAAACAAAGTAATCCTAGTTAGGTACGTGGAATACATTATTGTTGGAATAATATTAATATTTCCTAAATTCCTCATAAAACATAATTATTTTTAAATCATGTGCTCCTGTATTAATATAGGTTCTATGTTCTGGATTAAAATAGAACCTAGCATCCTTTAAAAAGTTATATTTGTTTCAATACAATGTTTATTTTGTCGACGTAGTTAGCTAATGCTATTGGGGCAATTGGTTGAGCTGATAATTACCAAACCATGTTTTCATTCCGACAAACAAATAATGGATTTAATAAAAGGTTATGTGGGGATCCAATCAGTTTTGCTTCAATTATTTTTAACTGTAACGAAAACAACAGTGTATTATTATATTACACACATATAAAGCGATGTTGGTGTCGGGGAATTTATATTTAATTTTAAATATCCGACAGTAAAATTCGTTATTTATCAAATGGATTGTTATAGTACTTATTTGTGGTTTTAAATTGGTTCAAACCATGTATTGTAAAAATAAAATATCACTTTAATAACTACAGAAACTCTTATTCTCTTAAAAATAGAAACCATTGTAAACGGTTATTTAACACTTCGGAAGTAAAGCTTAGTTAGGGTGTTGTTTTTGAATGGACTTTGCTTGACCAGTTTCTCGTTAGGTTCTAGCAGTATTTTACCATCAAGTTTCTAACATCTTCCTTATCCGTGCTTCTCCATAATTGTTAGTGAAGTAATTCATCTTGATCTTCACTATTATCACCTCCTGGAACTTGATTAAAAGTACTGGTGATATAAGTTCTAAAACAAAAAGAGAATGTCTTTCACCTCAAACATTAAACACATTTTTCTCTCTTCAATTAAGAACATATCTTCTAAATTAGATCAGTCTTCAATAAATTCAACTCAGTTTACAAAAAATCAAAAGAATTTCAAGTTTTGTGCGAGTTTCAAGTGGGGAGAGGTTTCTTCCAAATAAATTTTTGCCATTGTTGAAAACATGAAAAATTCTAAAAGTTTTGATATTTATGATATCTCTAACAAATTTATTAAACAAAAAATTTTATCATTCTTACATCCACTCACCTTCCTGTTTAACTACTGTTTACAGAGTGGATAGTTCACCGATTAATTTAAAATTTCAAAAGTTGTACCTTTCTTTAAGAAGAAACACATCTGACTACATAATTACCGTCCAACATAATTAATTCCAACACTTGCCAAGGTGTTGGAATATGTAGTTACTAACCAGGTTTATGAGTTTTTTTTTTAATTAAATAAAATTTTTAGTAAATCTCGATCTGTTTTCCGAAAACAATGTTCCACCGTAAATGCAATAGACTCAGTAAAGAATCAAATAATGAACAGTTTTGAAAACATTAGCTTTGCATTTTGTGACTTCAGCAAAGCTTTTGAGTGTGTCTAATTTAAGATACTCCAAGTAAAACTGGAACACTACGGAGTTCATGGGAATGAACTAAACTTTTTTATCAGTTATCTTGACGAAAGAAGACAGTCAGTTTGCATAGGGGGTGAGTGGTAACAGGTCACTGAGATTTCATGTGGAGTGCCCCTAGAGTCAATTCTTGGCCCGTTGCTTTTTATAGTCTGCATAAATGATCTGCCTGCAAATCTAAATACTCCAACTTACTCCAAATACTCCAACTCCAAGTATGCAGATGACACTGTTTTGTTATCTTTGAACTCCAATTTTATTGAGCTTCAAAAATCAGCTGCGTCCACACTTAATCAAGATTCACACTGGTTTCATTCTACTAACTTTTTTCTTAACCAAAACCCAATCTATATATTTTTCACCCTGAAAAATACGGCTATGTTGAACTCAGAACCACAGAATACAGTTTTCAAATACTTAGAAATGATGCTAGACAGTCACCTTAACTGGGTTCCACATTTAGATCTAGTGGGTAACCGAATTTCTCGTGTTGTCTTTTTGTTGAAAAGCATTCTTGATTATGTCCCTTTTCAGTATGTGTTGACGTCCTATTTTGCTCTTTTTCAATCAATAATATGATATGACTTAATTTTTTATGAAAATTCCTCAAAAGAAAAATTATTTTTTTAATTAAGAAAAATGTTAGACATCTTACAAATTCTTCACGGGATGCACATTGCAGACTCTTATTCAAGAAAATGCAGGTTTTAACAGTTTATAATTTATACATATATGAGCTCATTTTCTACACTGTTCAGAATTTTAGATGCTATAATTTAAGAGAACAAATTCACACCTACTCCACTAGAAATCGAACAAAATTTGAAGCACCATATTGTAGGCTTACAAAAACTCAGTCTAGTCATGTTGTTGTAGGTGTGAAGCTGTACAATGAACTTCCACAAACTGTTCTTTCCTTATCGTTTAGTGTTTTTTTTTAATGCGATTATATAATTGGTTATTGGTAAATCCATTGTATTCAATAGATAAGTTTTTGAATTTGCCTAGTAAGAATATTGTAATATAGAGATCCCGATTTTTTATAAATTGTGTGTACAGATTTAATACTTGTTACATTATTGTTTCTGTTTTTTTCATGAAACTCGATGTATTAACATTGTCCATTAACTTTGTTTTTGTTGATCGACAATCAAATATTCTTATTCTTATGCTTTAGGAAAAGAGTCCAAGTGGTTGAGTATGCAGTGATCTTTCATACTTGTGCTACACAAGTATTTTTGGAGTGTTCAGTTTACGAACTAGTTCAGTATAGTTTTCAGCGTTTTGATTACACAGGGAATTCCGGAAATCCTCGACAAAAAAGTAACATAAATAATTCCTGCTTAGCCTCAACCTCACTTACGAAGTCCACAAGAGCCCGTTCTGTTATAAGGTTCTATAAACTTCTTTTATAAGCTGTATTATTCATGTTCCATCTAATGATTGAGCTGTCAATTTAGCCAAGCTTTTATAAGGCTCCTACTTAAACAAAACACGATCCTTATCATGAGCCTATGAAAACTACTTTTCAATATAAGCTTCACATACAGAGACCAACTGACCAATATGGTTACTTCTCGACCAACTAAAGGCTAGTTACGCTAGCTACGTTAGATAGTAGGCTAGTTAATGATAGTGTTGTAAAAAGAAGATGTACTATTGATTAGATAGACAGAAACTAGTGATAACGTAATTTGTTTAGGTAATCTACGTATTGATTATCATCTCTATGTTATCCATACCATATATATATATATATATAAAATATTAAAACAATTACTCTTAGGTTATTTTTTGTTTAGAAAGGTACAAGTGTTATGAAGTGATTTATATTTTGGTCATATCACCACTGAAAAACAACCTCAAATCTAAATGTTATTAACTCCTGGAAATTTTATTTTTTCCAGTTATTTTGTAATAATAAAGGCATATAGTTTAAAATACAGAACGCTCATTTACACAGGTTAAAACCAGGTCCAACATGATAATGTTGAGTTAAAAAGTGATTACAAAGAGGTATGAATTCGACAGCTTTATTTTGGAGGGTAGGTGTAATTATGTCTTAAAATACTAAATGGCGTATTTTATTTCATGGTACGAAAAATACAATTACATTTGCTAGTCGTTTTGATTTGTTTATAAGTTAACAGAAGCTTAGATGAAGCTTAAGATGAAGCTTACGCAGGGCAACAAAGGAGATTACTTTAATTAACAGTGCGACTAAGAGCTGCTCAAATATTTACAAGATTCATCTTCCTTTGGAGTCATTACGGAATACTGATTTTCTAAGAGGTTTAAAAATAGGGGGCATTAGATAATTATAGTAACATTCACTAGGTAACATACTGCCTCCACCTGACCATGGTTGTGTGGTTTGCTCTGCCGCTCATGACAACAACCTACTACGGCATGGTTGAAGCGCATATAGTCAACTCTGTAGTTTGGGGAGGGGATATTTTCAATACAGAGATATTTGCCCAAAGCTTGGAGTGTTTACAGTTTCATCACTCTATATAATCAAAACGGCCTCATACATAAAACTAAATTAAACATAACCTTAGACCTTTTGAAAAAAATGCAGTCTCAAATATTGTTCAAAAACTACCGAGAACACCAGATAAATCTTTTAAATTTCAATTCAGCTCAATTGGGAAAGTTGGCTAAGGTATTATGTATGCGTATTCTTGCTATTTAATAAAATTTGTTTTTTATTTTACTATCTAATTGTATAAGAAACAAAGTGAAATTTGTATAGTTACAAAAATCTATCGCAGCCGGTTCACTATATTTTATGGTGTATTAAAAAAGTGTCTTTCAAACCATAACACCGGACACTGAAATCCCAAGTAATTATTGAGGAGGAATTTGAAAAAAAGGGATAGTTGTTCAATTTAAAAACAAAACAAACCTGCTCCGTATTTTCAAACATTACTAAGCGGCAGGACATTTATTAAAGCTAACAGTTTACTAAGCTTACAGTTATCTGAATAATATATGTTGATTAATGTGTTATAAATCAGTTTTAAAATATAATACATCAAATTGTGAGTTTGGTGGTTGCTGTTGCTGGCTCGGTGCCTGTGGGCCTTGTAAAGGTGGTTTATCTGGTACCGTGGTATTAAGCATTAATTAAGCATCAAGCTGTTGAAAACGGGTACAGATTGAGTAAAATAAACCTTACACGGGATCTTGACGTTCCTAACATATGATAGGGTTTATACTTTTGTTATTTACTTCTGTCTGAAAAGGTAAAATAAGTTACAAGTATATAATATAAGTACACAATTAAGCATTGAACTTCAGTACAAATCGTAAAACTGGCAAAAACTCATCCAAAGAAAATTCAAACTCCAGTTGGTTGTCTTCGTGAGTAGGCTGTGTCAAAAGATTAATATTTAACAGAACAACTTTTGAAATGCTGTAATGTTTTTATATTTGTTTAACTTCCAACTTTGGTTTAACATTTCATATCAAAATATATATTATTTATAGTTAAATGTTTTAAAATAATTAAATATTTTAAATTAAAAGTTAAATGGAATTCATTAAAAAAAGTTTAAACCACCGAACATGCTTGTGTGCTATTGTAATATTGTAAGATAGCGTGCAACCTCATTAAGGATTTTTAAACCATTATCAGATGTTGCCGGAAGACCCATTGACGGGTTTTGTAATGAGGATGACTAAATCATTTTTATTTTTAGACAACTCGTGTACACAAACTAATAGCGAATGTGTGAATGTAACGTGATTTTTAACTTATTCATCCTCCGGTTGAAAATTGATTTGTCACTCAGGATGGTCCTGGATAAAATTAACAGCAGCGCCTCAGGATGTCCCCCCGTCACCTGTTCCTGGTCGGTGTTAGATATCAAACCTACCTGGACTGTCTACTGTGACGATAATGAGATGTTGTGTGCAGTCCCTTGACAACTCCTTGGCGTATATTGAATAATTAAATGGCGTTGGTGGGAGTAGGTGGACTCATTAGCTGAATTAATATGTCCCAAGTAATATATAAGTAATATATACTAAGTAAGTAATATATCCCTAGTGCGAAATTGAGTTTCAATATAAATTTTTGGAAGTAACATATTTTTCATAAACATGATAGGTAGTAAGAGTAAGAAGACAAATGGAACGGCGGCGCAGGTGTTTTGGAGCTGTCTCATATTCTGCTGCCAAATCTCTAACTTTCTAACATGTAGGGAGTCTAAGGCGTGTTTTGTTGGTACAGAAGCTTTTCATGTGGTTGTTTCAAAATTATTATTTTCAAATAAATGTAAAAATAGATCTCTAAATTAATTACATATATTTTTAAGAAGCAATTAAAACTAAAATAAACCGTGAACTCGCATAAACAGGTATAAATTATAATTCGGACCTTTACAAATAGTTGTTAATAAGATTTTGTTATGGTCAAATTACAACTGGGACGTTTTTTCTGGTGAGAAACCGTAGAGAAAGCTACTGAGACGTTCTTAGTTTACATAGAACCTTATATAAAAAAACACACATTTTATTAAAAAAGTATAAGGTGCCCCTTACAAGAGAGCTGTCACACAAAAACGGAAAAATAAAATTTTAATAAAATATAAATTGAAACGAACTAAATTTTAAAATATTTAAATCAAAAATATTTATTCAAGTTTATGAATACAACTAAAATACAAATATTTGGTAACATTTTTCATGGTGGTATTTTTATTGCACCTGACGCTACGGTTCTCGATATAAATTAGTTTACAATTTACCCAATGCATTTCTGTGAGTACAAACAATTTACATCCGCTAGAATGAAACCCCCAAAAGAAAATGTCTTAAGTTAAGGTTTAACATCTAAAAATTTCTCAAACATTGTTTGAAGTTTTTAAGTTGGACAATACGTTAAATAACGGCCAAATTCAGAATTAATAGTTTCAATGGGTAAGTGAGATCCCTATTCAACGTTTTCTCTAGTTTAATATTGTGGTTTCTGACAAAAAGGTTGTAGCACAGTTGAAATGAACTCCACAAGTTTAAGTATAAAAATAATAAACGGTATCAGGAAACTGACACATACTTTCTCCCTTTTAGCCAAACTTTAATGACAAAAGTATTTGTTATTTACTAAATATAGAATATGAAGTATAGATAAATGTACAGAAAATTGTCTAAAATAGTTGTTTTCAGAAATATCCACCCAAATCGCTTTTTTGGAGGCACTATAGAGTCCGTTGCTACACACAGTAGTTTTGAGAGGGGAAATGCCCCCTTGCCCCCCCCAGGGTTAAATAGCAACACATTTCGAACATCATCTGTTGGTCAATGCTAACTTGACCTGCATATCAAATGAAATTGATCAGTAAATAAGAGAGAAATAGTTATTTTTGTATTCCCCATAAGAATAACATTGGACAACGTACTGTGTTTACCGCTAAATGAAAATTTCAATTTTCTCCGCAACTAGCAATCGTAGAATAGTAATTTAAAATACTAATTTATTTAGTTTTTTGAGCTCTTTTTAATGGTGAATAGTAATCTTTTTTAACATTTATGATTTTTTATGAAAAATCCAAAAAACTGAATTTTTGATGTTTTAAGTCCTGTAATTTCTGAACCCGCATTTTTCCAGAAATGCGGGTGGTGTCATTTTGTTGGAAACCTAAAGTTCTACAAACCACGAAAGTTTAATCAAAATCGTTAGAGCCGTTTTTGAGAAATTTGGATTTTTCATGTTTTTTGGCGGTTTTTGGGGGATAATTACCCTTAAAAATCAAAAATTCAAAAAAATGAAAAAAAGGCCTGGAGATATCGTGGATTAGTACCTACACGCCAAATTTCATAAAAATCGGCCCATAGGTTAGGGCTCTAGCTCTGTACACATCCACACAGACACACACACACACACACACACACACACACACACACACACACACGGACACACACGGACACACACACACACACACAGACAGAAATCACGTAAAAACCACTTTTTTGGGTTCAGGGAGCACCAAAACGAATATTTCCACTGACAACTCAAATTCGAAAATTTTTACGAAAACAATACTTTCTCCATATACTATGTATAGGGGGAGAAAGTAAAAACTGATCATAAAAATAACAAAAAAGTGAATGACTCATCTTAAAGTAATTCAAGTTGAGGAGAATGTCCTTTAGGAAGTAATGCAGCCCCATTAGCAGTGGACAGACCCCAATATTGCGTTAATGTTACGGCTGGCACAGTTGTACTTTACATCGTTCACCCCTAAAATATTAGCGTTTCTTTTGTTTTGTTTTTTGTGATGTACATACATGATGTACTTGTGGCATTTTTTTACATTTTAAAAGAAAATATTCCGAACCCTGGTCTTTTTACTATCGATCTTTTCTTATAAAGCAGCCTGTTATGTGTGAATGTCGTTGAAATAAATTAAAATTGTGTAAGAAAACCACAAACTTTGGTTTATTAAGTGATTTATTATTTCAATTGTATAACAGGACTTCCTTATTTTATTGCATTGGACATTTGAGGTCAAAGTCGAACTATTTTGTAATATATGGTGGGAAATGGAGTAATTAAACAAATAAATATTATCCATAAAAGATTTTCACTGACTGGAAGTGTCACCAAAATAACAAATTAATTTAATTGAACATACATTTACAATCAATTTGGCTTTCGATAATGAGTGATTTGTATTTGGTTGCATCTGCCTCATTATTCTAATTGCATTGAAAGGGTATATTTTCCAGAAAGTGTAGTGCAGTGGTCTTTAGTGTTTTCGTTAATCGTGGTACATATCCATAAATGTAAAACCACTGCGCTTTAACTGTTCTCAACGTCGAGCTTTGATTTGCAATTTGCTTTTTCCTGGTCAAAATGCAATCACAAAATAATTTATTTTATTGTAGTTTAATTTGGTATATTATCTTAAGGCTTTGTGAAAGAGGAGAATCACCAAGCTAAGTAACCTTGTTGACAATACGTCACTGCCCAAAAGATGTCTAACCACATACTCAACCACAATCAACAGCTCTCGAAATGGTAATTAATGTTTACCATTTATGATTTCTTAATTCAACTCCTCAGTTATATATTTTTAACACTACTACTTTACATTTTGTTAGGATTTTGTACTATTTTGCAATATCTTGAAATGTTTTAAATTGTCCTTGAATGACTGACTATTAGTTACCAAGTTATTATAATTGTTAAGTCAATAAGTTTTAATCCACTTAGTATTTATGTTATTTTCACTTTATCCTCTTAATATTTAGAGAAGGTTTTGTTTTGTTAACTTTTTGAGGTCTATTTACTAGCTGAAATATTAGTTTAATGCTTCCTGATCCCAAATATGTGGTTTTGGATGTGATGTATGTCTATATGCCAGGATGCGTCCAAACATCCAGACCACACCTACATCCTGACAATTATGACATGTTGTACTTAGATATAATTCCAAAGTGTCTTCTGGCATGATTTTATATGTAATACTAATGTAGTTTATTTTTTTATTTATTTGGACTTTACCTATCGCTTCTAGTGTTTAAAACTACACTACGTTTCGGGAGGTAAGGAAACTCCTCCCGTTATCAAGTGAACCCTACTTACATCTAAATATCAAATTCTTACACCTAACTAACCTACATTTTTTTGGATTTTTTAATTATTTTTCTTTTACATTTTAATTTACACCAACACTAATGTAGTTTTGTTATTTTAAGGATCATTATCCCGTAAAAACCACTAAAACCCCAACTCTTTCTAGACGGCTCTTACAATTTTGATCAAAAGTCGATGGCGAATATTAAGGTTCCCAACTAAATGTGCAATAATTATTACAAATAGTGTACTAAAATATGGGAATAGCAGTGGCAAGAATGCTGCATAATACTTTTGAGATACATAATGGTGAGTTTTATTCGACCTTTTTAGAATCACTCAATTTTATAATTAACAGCTATAAATTGTAATTTGTTGCAGTAAGAGTCGGTGAGATTTCCCCATTAATGTTTACGGATGGCTTGGAATCACTCAGCCATTCAGTTGGAGGGAATATCGCTCAAATATCAGTTGATATTACTGTTTCCTGTTCACTGATTCCATATGGAAATCCAGCTGCAATCTGTGGACAAGTGTAAAAAGAGTCGCAACTGTATTTATTCCATAAACTACAGAAAAAAGTTACCAGAAAAAAATTATACAGTAAAATATGTGAATAGGTAAATGTCAGTAGTATTAAGCTCTGATATTTAAAAACAAACTTACTACAATTTTAAAAGTAAATGTCTCTTCAATTGTGGACCAATATTATAAGTGTAAGTACTAAAACGCCTGTAATATGTTTTATTGGTTTTCCAAACACATAGAATAGCCTAAGGTGAATATATTTTTGAAGCGAGGCAATTACAATCTGAAAAATCCTTTCCGGAACAATAAACCATAACAGGGCGAAATATTTAGAATGTATCACATATTACATCCATCAGCCATTCATATGATAACAGTTTTAAAATTAACAATGACCATTAGTCTTAACTTGGGAGATTTAAAATTAGTTTGGATTGTGCTTATTTTGTTTTTAACTCATTGCCCTACTAAGATCAGAATAAAACTGGTTATGGGATCTCATTTTAAATATTGTCATCATAAAATTAGGTTAATTGTTATTCACCTTAATTTTCTAGTATGGTTTAGCTATTTATGGTATTGATGATTCTTTAATTTGTTTTTCAATGTTGATGGCTTAATTTAACGTTTTTATAGGGAACGGTACAATCCCTGTTATCCTGCTTCAGTTCCTCTTTTCATGGATTGTTATGTGGTCACACCATTTCATTAGTTAGTTTTAAGGACAATAATATGTTCGTAATGTCTAAAATATAGGCATGTCTTCGCAAATTTTCATGTTTTATATAAAAATATTTATAATCAATAAATTTGCCTGAGTTGCCCATTGTTGCGTTTTTGCTACAAACCCGTAAATTATACCCAATTAATCTTAAAATTTACAGAAACGTAAAAACATGTTTTTTGGGTGCCTAAGAAGACATTTTATAAGAGAAAGTTTTTTTCAACTATTCAGATTTAATCTGGGCACTAAGAGGTTAATATCTCACGTCGAGCTTTTGTTGGAAGCTTAACTAATTATTAGCCCAATGAAATGGCAGCTGGTCCAGTATCGAGCAAGCACAACATGTTTGCACTCTACACAAGTGGTGTGGAAAAGTATTTATATTTTAATGCTGTAATTTTCTAAAAGAACTCTATCATCAGTACCCGCCTTGTAATTTGAGGTTCGCAGGATCTATCCTGTGATCAGAGTGTTTTAGTACAGGTAATTTAGTGTTTTAGTACAGGTTTTTAATTTCCACAAGTTATTTGCTAAGCGTTTTTTTTAAATATCCCTTTTAGGTACTATACCTTCACTCTACTTATTGGTCATTTACTGTGTGAGAGGTATAGGAAAGAATGGATGATGCGACTTTTGTATGAAACCAGTGAATCAAGTGGAATAATGAACAGACGAAAAATTTCTGATTTATGAAAATATGTTAAAAGTACACAAACAAAGGTTTAATGTTTGTACATCATAGGTTACTCTGTTCTGTCTTAAAGGAGATGACATAAGGAGAAGTGGTTCAAATATCTGCTAGGACTGCTTTAAACACACGTATTCATTAATTAACTGTACATTTTATATAAAGTTCCTTATTTATGCATAGTACTATTTGGGATAAAAACTAAGAAGAAAATTATAGTTTAGTAATTTTCTGTATTCGCAGCACTGGACAGCATTGGATTATGCTGTGATCATAACCATATTAAACGTTCAGCTTACTACTTAACCACAATTGTAACTGTTGTTGTTGGATAATAATTCAACAGACTAATGATTATTCTGGTTTCCTTCACTCCTTTTCATGGGTGTTTTACATTGTAATACAAGTAAATGGCATCGAGTGAAATCCAAAATAATGAACTTTGAAAGGTTTCGCAACTCATAAAACCTCAAAATAATTCTCCCTGAAATATTCATGGTCGTGCAGTTTGTTTTGGCACTATAGGTTCATTGTCCTCCAAATGTTATCTGGAATCGATCAATATAACATTAAATACCCCCGTCGCAGCAAACCTGCGTACTCAGCGAATTTCCAATGCATAATATTTGTCTTATTACCACATAAAGCCGCATACCAAGTTTTATAAAAATATATTCACAAATAAGCGATATATACTATTATAATTATTCTCCATAAGAATAACATTTGGGATGAGTACATAGGTTTGCTGAAACAAGGAACATAAACAATTGGTTTCTATGCAAATATCAATATAACTCAACTAGCTGAAGCTACATACCTAGTTTCATCAATATTCATTCATAAATAAGCGATATATTCCATTTTGATTTATCTCCATAAGAATGAAATGGGGGATGAGTACGCAGGTTTGCTACAATAAGGAACGAAAAAAGTGGGTATTTAGGCAAATATCAATATAACTCAACTAGGTGAAGTCATATAAGTGGTTTTATTAATTTATGTTCATAATTAAGTGAGACAATAGCATTTTAATTTTTCTCTATAAGAATAACATGGAGGCTGAGTACGCAGGTTTGCTGCTACGGGAACCTTTAGAAAAAAAAACATTTTTGAGCAAATAACAATAGACCACAACCAGATAAAGCCGTATACCAATTTTTGTCAGTATACGTTCATAAATAAGCGAGATATAACATTTTTCTATTCCTCCATAAGAATAACATTAGACAACGTACTGTGTTTAGCACTTTCAATATCTTGGTAACCGATTGACGTAGAGGAATGATCAAAATACCAAATTGTGTATTTTTTTAATTTGAATCCAATGGTAAAAATTAAAATTTTACTATTTCAAAAATTATATGTAAAAAGCTCAAAATACCCATTTTTGGGGTACAAAACCCCCCCAAAATACCCCTTAAGGTAGAGCGATATGGCTGGTTTTCGAACTTAAAGTCATAAATGTTGCTTTACACGTTTATACTAAATTTCATCAAAATCGGTCCTTTTTTACGAGTTATCGCACCCACGGACATATATATATATATATATATATATATATATATATATATATATATATATATATATATATATATATATATATATATATAGATATATATATACAGTTTCAAACGAATGGTGTTTTTGGGGTCTGGGGACCTCAAAACGAAAAGTTATCATGGTCCCGGGCCTAGGTCTTACCATGCCGACTACGGTAATAGCTTCTTCCCTATAGGGTAAATTCGCTAAAACTATCGAATTCCTTGGGTTTAGTGTTTTTATTATTTGTATTAAGTTATCAGCATGAAAAAACATTTGGGAATATCCAGATGTAGGCCACAATCTTAACCAAAATAAAAATAGAACGATTGTTGTAGTCTCTAAGCCTTGTTATATCCAGTCAGTTAGGCACATAGGCTGGTGTCTATGCAACAGACAATCCGAAAACCACTTTATTTATGTAACATCAAAACTATATTTAACTGTCTTTAAGTAAAAGGCTCTTCATCAAAAATTAAAACAAAATATTTCCTTATACTTTATAATGCAGAGAACGAAAAAGTTGAGTAATCCATCCAATACAATGCCTGTTGTTTCAATGAAATTTTAAATGGACAAAAAACTGGCAATAAACAACAGAGCCTTGTCGTAGACAGTGAAAGAGTTCCACATTCTCAGCTTGACACAAGCATTTGTCTGCCCTTTTAATTTTCAACTTTATTTATACATTTTCAGATTTGTTTACCTACTTCCCATTATTTTGTAAAGTAAATATAGTATGACTTTTAGTGTGAGTAGAAATTCGATTCAGAGACAATTCTCTGCCGCTTCAGATATCCATCCATTTTAGTTTTCTAGATAAGCGGCTTAAGATTGAATCACAGCCATTGGTCCGTGGCTCTGTCATATATCTAACGTCATCGGTGATTAACAATAATTGAACCTGGGACTCGTAGAGCAAAGTTACGTGGGTAGTTTGAAGTAAGTATTCTGCTCATACGATACCATACTGCATAATAGTTCATGGGAAGATGGCTGACGTAAAAGATGGATTCCTACGTTATATTGTAAATATAAAAAAATAGTTTAGATTCAATTTTTAATACCTCATCACTTAATACTTAATTTCGTTAAATATCTTTAAGCAACAGAACCGCTTAAGAATAACAAAAACAAAACGCTTTAAAACTGTTTTAAATCCCGCCTGTACAGCAGAAACTTGTGTTTACGTTTAAAGCAAAGAACTTTTCAAATATGTGATTAGAACCTCTAGCTCTAGCAGATGATACTAGTACAGCTGCATGATGTGGGAAAAGTACATAAAGTAATAACGTGTATGAGTTGAGAATATTCAATTTCAAAATAGAATTTCAAATACTCGATGGATTCAAGCACCCGACACTGATGGTTTGGTCTTCTTAGATCTATCTTAGCGTTTCTCGGAGCTTTGCAATTCTCTCTGGGATAGACTTGAGGAATTCAATTTACATTTTATTTGCACTTCTTTTACGCATTAACTTCTTTAGACTATAATCAAAACCCAATATAAATTTATAACAATTCAGTCTTAGAACTAACTATAGAGTGTCACATGTAAAAGGAGGAATACTTTTAAAATGTTACACTTAAGGGAAGTATTGCTTCGTGATTCACAAATGTTACTATTTAGGAAAGCCTAATTTTGTATTTATATTAAACGCTCCGATGTTCACACGGCAAGACAGCATGTGTGTAAGCCATTTGCTAGTCTAATGAGTTCCCAATAAATTGTAATAAAACTTTTTTATTTCACCAAATGTAAGGCATCATTTAATGTTAATTAAATTACGACACATCTTATATTACGAAATTGTATCGTAATCTTTAATATAGCATAATCACCATGTATACACATTATATTAAATGTAATACAATAAAAGAATTATTATGTACAGCGGTTCAGTGTTCAAACTCAAGATCTATCACGAAACCTTCTATAATTACTAAACTCCAGCAGCATAATTGTATCTTAAACTAAGTTGTTATTAAATTACATCACACTTTGAGCCAAGTCTTTGTTAATTATTGATTGCGACTTACCGCCCCGCAGTTTCTAACAGAATTACTTTTAAATTGTTGGAATATATCAGTAAAACACAACTGTCTCTATTTATCATGAACTAGCTGAGTAGTGTGGGTTTGCCGGTTTTGGACCGGAAGTGACGTCATCCGGTCACGTGACCGGATGCGCTGAGTCATGAAAGACGTCATCTGAGGCTGAGCCAGTGACGTAGGCGGTTTTGTGACGTAATGAGGTAAAGTTCAAGGTCACGGGGAGGGTGTTTTAAAAAAGTACTACCTCGCACGCGTAAAATCCGATTGTGATTCGATAGTTAATCGATAATAAATATCGAATGAAAATAATCGAATGAAACAATCGAATGATACGAATGCGACGTAGTACTATTACAAAAACAACTTTATTTTATTAACAATGTTTGTTCTTAATTACAATACGAAGCTTCCGCCGATGTTGGTTAAAATCGAAGTTGATGATGCCGACGAGTCGCGATCATCGTGTTTTTTCCTGATGAAAGAAGGTAGATACTTCGATCCCTGTGCAGAGTCCATGTTGTTTTTTGTTGCGTAAAGTTCCAAAGATAAATCGTAACCGGACGCAATGAGAAGTCTTAACTCTTCATTAAAAACCTCGAGGTCTTGGAAAGTCGCCAGATGAATAGAGTCATAATGAATACACCTAATTTTGATGGACATTTCAACAGAGAGCTCGATGTACACTGGTCAAGAGCTGGAGGTGTACTGAATATTCGCTAGCTAGCGTTTTGGTATCAAACCAAATTGTGGGGGCAAAAGTGTGGTGGGGCGGAGCAGATGGCAGGCGACAGGTGGTGCGAGGCAGATGGTTGCTACTACATCCACCATCATTAGTCAAACCCTATTAGAGATGACATTATTGCTTCTGCATCAGAAGATATTGTGCTATAAACTTCATGTACTTGTATTTCATCATTTGTATTGTCAGCTTGCTCAATATTAAAAGAAGAACATGTGGAAGAAACCGTAGTGCCTTGTATTGGCGAATCCATGTGAACTATGCAAGAGCCGCAGGTATACTGAAGTGATACAAGCATGTAGGATAGACACTCGTCTTTACCCCCCACCACACCAGTTTCCCCCACCAAGTTGTCACATCGCACAATAACTACGGGACATGCATTAGTTAGAGTCTAGCTCTGACTCTGTGAGGATCGGAGCTCCGTAACTAAAAACATTAACAATTCTTGCTCGACACTGTTTTTACGCAATCATAACAGTCACTGTGATCTAATTTATTGCATGTACTCATATGATGCATCTTGCGTAGCAGACAACTTGCTAAGAATGTTTCAGCCTGGAGTATTCTACGGTAGATTTCTTGGAAACCGAGACGTTAAATGACAGAAACACTATATATAAATTTTCCAACATCTTAACAATACTTTGATTTCAATATTTTCCTTACCCCACAGTAATTTCCCAAGTTATACCGAACTTATATAAACGCTTTTAATATAACTTTCTATCGCCAATGAATATAAGCTTGAAAATGACGTCAAGAAGAGTCTTTAGGAGATAATAGTGACAAATAATCAGTCTTAATATATTTCTGGTGTTAAATTTACATGAATAATTAAGTTTAAATATATAGTGGTTATTGTTCGGGTTTAAATACAAATTTTGTGACATATTTATTTGAATTACGTTTTATAACATTTTGCAATGCTCAAACAACCGTCCAAAACACTGTTATAACTTCATAAAAACGCTTAATGTTAGTCTGATCTACCTCCGAGTCGGCGTATCGGATAGCTAATTTTGATTACAATATGAATATATAAAAACCTCACAACCCTCCGATACAATTTTTTAATCAGTGTACTGGGCTTCGGATAGCCAAAGGCGCTATGTCCCGCGGCGCGCCGCGCCGCCGCGCCGGTGCCGCGCCTGGCATAGTTACTTTAAAAATATATTTCAAATAAAATAAAAAACTAGCCCGGAAGTATGCTTTTCTTCCCAGCCTTATTTTATTTTAGTGTTAGACCTTTTTTATACTGTAATGTGGTTTCTTATGTTAAATATATGTTCGAAATATATATATATATATATATATATATATATTTTGTTTATTATTATCCTTCTGATATGGGTGAAATCCTTGTTTGCTGAAATCGTATATCACACCCAATGTAAACTGAACTTCAGACATTACCTTACAATTATATCAAATTTCAAACAGGCATTACAGTAATATTATTAATGAAGGTCTGCATACATATAAGGTGAGATAACAACTGAATAATACTGTAATTTCTTTGGGTAAATGAACATTAACTAATGTCTTAAAACTATTTGGACTAAGTTATTTAATACCCTTGCTTGTCTTCTCTATTAGCAAGTGAAACTTCGAGGATATTACAAACCTATAACAAAAATTTCTTCATTAGAACTTTTCTCATTACATAAAACACAATACATGTCATTTTCTGTGCAATGGATTAAGCTATATATTTACTTTTAATTTAAATTTTCGAATAAATAAACACTACCTATCTACCGCATTAATAAAGCGCAATTTAATCCACAAATATTATATACCTTTTCGAAGGTGTATAATAACCAAGCTCATTTTTTTTATACCCCAAAACAATTATGAATGTTTAATCAGGTGAAAGAGAACGCAGGTAAAACTAACTGTACCCTTGGGTATTAGTCTTTAATACAAATCCTATACCCTAAAGGTCACTCAAGATTATAGCCAAGGTTAAGGGCAAGGTCGCTTGCATATCCAGTTAGAAAGTGGCTACACAACGTGAACTGCACACAAACTCGAGACTAACAAGTCCCCTGCCTGGTTAAAGAGGTACAGTATATGAATGTAACCGTTAACGTAGATTACGAGACTTGTGTGTACAGAGAGAGACAAAAAAAAACACTTCCCCCTCGGGACTTAGACATCTTTCGAAGTAGAGCTGGATAAAATTGGAGAGAGAGCGAGTGCTTTGGAAGAAGTCACCCGACCTTGAATTAATAACCTACTGTGAACCGCACAAAGATTTAAGGTTGTAAGCTGAATTTATCCTTTGATAATCTACGGTGAACCACACAAAGATATAACAGTTGTAAACTGAATTATTAGACGTTCAAAATAAATACTACAAGGTATATGAATCTAACTGATAATGTAGATTGCGAGACCTGTGTGTACAACTACTTAGACATCTTTCGAAGTAGAGCAGAATGTAACTGTAGATATGGTTTACTTGAAGTTGACTTTGATATTTGTATAAAAAAAATCTTACAATATTTTACCGAATGAAAATTTTATATATATATATATATATATATATATGTATGTATACAATTCGATAAGTTAATTTTTTACGGAATGTGAATTTTTAAAATTAATGTCACAACTCCATATTCATTTTATATAATGCAATGTTGAATTAAGACGATTCGATCTAACCTCAATTTATATCTGCCATTTTTAAAATGTTGTTCAATTATATAAGTCAATTATTTTATAAATATCTCAAAATGATTGCGACAAGTTAAAGTATTCCATTTATTTTATTATTTACACTACGTAAACGAGACATCTCAATTTTGTAATTACAATCCATAAACATCTTGAAAATGCCTTGAATCTATAAACTAATAACTACAAGTAATTAAGGAACCTCTTCCCAGTACAATAATCGGGAATAAAATAACGAACAAAAATAACTTTAATATTTTCCGTAAATCATGTAGATAAGCACTATAGATAGATCCTTATTGTCTTATCTTCAAAATCACTTTACCTAGGTTAATAATTCAAAATACCATATTATTTTTTTTTTAAGCTCTATAACATAGTCAAAACCAAAGTTAAGTGTTTTAAAAATTTTAGGGTGAAAAATGCAAAAAACTGATTTTTTGAAAATTTAAAACCCTCCATAAACCCCCCCCCCCTTCCCATGGTCCGATTTTTCTGGTTTTCGAACTTAAAGTCATAAATGTTAGTTGATAAGCTGGCTGTCGGACCAGCATTTAGTCGAGAAAAAATATTTCAGAGAATAAATCAAGTTAATAAAACAAAACAAAAATGCACATTGCTCTCTGAAGACTAATAAAAAAAAAAAAATAAATACAGCGAGATGGTTTTGGAATAAGTCTTCTAAGAGTCTCAACTCTATTTTTACACACATAAATATTACAAAATTCACAAACAATCATCTTTCATACAAAAAAATTAAAACCAGGCTGATCCATTAAAACGAATTTTTGAGCAGAAAAAATTAAATAAATAAGACCCCTAAGACATAATGTCCGTTTAGAGGTTCCTTTACATAAAAATATATATATATATATATCTTAGTTCAGAATACCATAACCGGAACGAAGCGGCACTTAAGCTTACACTTAGAAGGTCCAATAAAATATATTGTCATGACACGGAATGCACCACCAAACAAATTGTAAGTCCTTGCTTACAAATTTGTTTGTTTGCTACGTCTGGTCATAAATTGTATTGAATATTCCTATAATTTCTCTATGAAATCTATTCGCTCTACATCTATTAATGATTATTTTTGTGTTGGTCACAAAAAACAACGAAAATTAAAGTACCGGTTATCCTGTATATAATAAATAGTATTTTTATAAATGGGGTAAAAGATACTTGGGATAAATAATATAATAAAATACACATTTTACTATCGTTTACATTTTAAAATCATTTCTTTGTAATTCGTAAATTAAGGGATTGTACAACCTTCTAAAAGTGTGCCGACTTTACGAAAGATGTTTTAGAAGAGCTACACAACATAATTATTTTAGTTACAACAAAAGGTACCTAAATTAAATATGAATAGAGATAGAGAATCCCAACCTGTACTAGCGTTCAACAAAACGAGTGGGAGAGTTAATTACCTAGTAGAATGCAACCGGTGCGCAACCCATTAAATCAAGCTGTCAAGGGAACGCCCCGCGCCAGCTGTTACACGCGAAATTAAAAACCTCACTAAATCAGCCGAATTTTGTTTTTATGTCTAGAGCTGCATTACACAACAAAATATCCAACCAAATTACCCTGTGTCGGGAAAATTACCCACGCCCTCCCGCGGCCATATAAGCGAGTGCTCCGGACAGTAAGGAACTGTTCCTTACCAGTCGTCGATCTAAGTCGAGACTGCTCCCATGCAAGTGACCTGCGTATTAAAGTGCGAGGACAATTGCAGTAGCGGGGTAATGCGGGGGGAGGGCGCCCCCCTCGTAAGATCTCGCTACCTGGGTTCTCTTTCTCTCTCTTTTCCTTCTCTTTCACTCTGTCTTTTCCTGCATGTTATATTGCTGCTTTATTAGTCCGGCTATAGTAGTTAGTTTCTTGCATGCTAGGGTCGTTGCTTTTGCTTTCAGCTTTTGTATTTAAAATCTTCCGCATGTCTTTGCTTTTCTTAACTGTATTGTAGTATGCTGATAAAAGCGAAATTAAAACCTCATCAAACTCAGCCGAGGTAATTTCGCGTCTCCTATATAAGCGAACCATGCAGTAACTGACATCAGTTGCTTGCTGTACAGTGGAGTGTTAACATGGTACCATCTCCACTATTCAGTGCAACTGTCTAGTTGTTCTTTTTATAAGAACAACTGGAGAAATAAGGGGTTAATACTAAGTATGCGCACACTTTTTATTAATCCCTTATACTTTTGCATGTTGCATGTTGTATGTTTGGTTGAACTTTGCTTGCTTGTTTTCTTATTTTGTATTGTAGATAGTACTAACTCCTTTCTTTAAATTACTTTAAAGTTTGGCTAGGTTATTTATAATTTTTTTTTTTATTTATTAACATCTTACACACACACACACACACACACACACACACACACACATATTAATGACACCCTTCAACTCCATCTCCTTTCCTTGCGAGTACGGCAAGAAAACCGGCTCTCCTTAGCTTTTAAGAGTACGGCCAGCAAACCGGCTCTTGCTTTGCAGTGTTTACGGCCCGCAAACCGATCACTGCACCTTCTTTGCATACCGGATGGGGTTTCGCATTTCCCCGGTTTTCGCTAAACCTCAGTGAGAGGGGTCCTAAGGCTCCTCACTGACTCCTTTATTTTAGATTAGTACAATTTACATTTATAACTCTTGTTAATTGAAATTAATTATTCATCATACAAATATGTAAGATACCCTTTAACTCCATCTCCTTTCCTTGCGAGTACGGCAAGAAAACCGGCTCTCCTTAGCTTTTAAGAGTACGGCCAGCAAACCGGCTCTTGCTTTGCAGTGTTTACGGCCCGCAAACCGATCACTGCACCTTCTTTGCATACCGGATGGGGTTTCGCATTTCCCCGGTTTTCGCTAGACCTCGGTGAGAGGGGTCCTAAGGCTCCTCACCGACTCCTTTATTTTAGATTTGTACAATTTACATATTTGTGTGACTTTATATTTGTAAAATAATAACTCTTCATTGTGACTTGAACTTTAGCCAGACTTTACTGTAAATTATATCTACTTCCCTTTAGGTTTCCGGGGTGTGAGATTCTGTCAAATCTCACACCCCACCCCCCATTTTGGTCAGAAACGACCTTGACCCAGTTAGAAGATGTGGTAGAAGGGGTGATCACAGGCGGGGAATATATCAGTTTGTGGTTATAGTGAGAATCACTTACTGCTCTATTCCCCGTTTTGGTAATATAATCAGACGGCCTTGACCCACTTACATGATGGGTATTAAAGCGCGATGTTGCAGAGTCAATAATCACTTTGGTTGTGAACTGCATCAATAGAGCATCTACCATGGTATACCTCCACTATATTAACTCTACTACTAAAGCGGAGATCTTTACCCAGCGTGTATACCAACTGCTTATGGAGTATCATGATGTTAAGGTCAAAGGATTGGGTATTCGTAAAACTGAAGAGGTAAAAATAGATGTGGAACCAATTCCTTTGAAGAGAGAAATTTATCGATTATTACAAGAGGGGTTTGTTTTGTGTCTTTATTACACTACACGTTAGGTTAGCGACTTTTTCCCGAACAAGACATTGAACCAGCTATATTCATTGTAAAAGAGTGGTGGTAAACATATATAAGGCAGTCGGCTTCGGAGTATAGTTATTGTTCAGCTATGGATAGCCCAGGAGGATCATCTAACTTAGATGTTAAAGGAAAGGAGGAGAATGATATAGAGAAAAGAAGGTGTGCTAGAGAGAGAAAAAGGATTGCAATATTGAATGAAGCCTATAATTTATTACGAACAAAATTACCTTTTCTTGAACCAAACGCTTCAAAACTTTCTACTATAAAACACGCCATAAAATATATTGATATGTTGGAAATGTTATCACAAAATACATCATTTCAACTGCCTGAAGAATTGCTAGCAATGGAAATTGACCAATTTTCTTCAACTAACTAAGAGTCTTTGGAAATACTGAACAGCAGAAGACAGAACGGGGAATAGATCAGTTTGTGGTCAAAGTGAGAATCACTTACTGCTCTATTCCCCGTTCTGGTAATAGGTTAAGGTAACCTTGACCCACTTACAGGACTTAATCATTTGTGTTACAATAATACCTCTTCCCTACCACTTGTACTTTCAACACTTACCCCCACCATTACCGGAATCGGGGTATAAAAGGTGGTTTTGTATTAGTTGTAAAATCAGTCTGCTACTTGGAATCATGTCGCCCAGAGATAACATTTTCCCTTCTAAGAAGACTATACTGGGAATAATTCAAAATATTCCAGTAAATATAAACGAAGATGAAGACGAAGACGATTCAGAGATGGAAGATGAACTGTTTAGTGATCTTGAACTACTGAGTGAGTTTGCTAGCAGTGAACCATATCTTGTAGAGATGGAGCTGTTGACTGACGACGACAACGACGATGATAATGAACCAGAATTTCATCATCAGTTGCTTTGTTTGGAGGAAATGGACCTTGTTGATAGTGGAACCCCTCCAAGCAGTATTAATATTGATGACGTAGTTCTAGATCCAGTCACAGGGAACCTTAGTGTTTGTCGTCGCTTATTTAGTGATATGAGCTCATCATCATCATCATCATCGGAAGAATCTGAATAAGTTTTTGTTGTCTTCAAATAGTTTACTTTAAATACAAAGCGGGGAATAGATCAGTTTGTGGTTATAATGAGAATCACTTATTCCCTATTCCCCGTTTTGGTAATATTGTTGTATGACCTTGAACCATTTACATGACTGAAAAAGTGGGGGTAACTTATACATTTAATGGTGGGGGAACGTCTATTTAATGACGATGCAACAGTGTATATTTAGCATAACGGCATGATGAACCCACCAGGAAACTCCGTTTGTTACAGCTTTCCCCTTATCGATATTGATGATGTGATAAAACTTACATCAATAACAAAACGGTTTGAACTCGAAAGGCGACTCATAAAAGTCGACGTAATTCCACAAGATGTTCGTTCGGCAATGTTGACTATTGAATATGTTAAAGATGAATCTACAACTGAAGATCCCTATTATTTTATGAAATTTTTAGTTGATCGAGATGCAATGTGTACAATCCGACTTCACATCCAAGTTTAAAAATCTATCAAATGTTCCTGTTGAAGAAAATTGTCCTTGTTAAATACAGAGCGGGGAATAGATCAATTTATGGTTTAAAATGAAATCATTTACTGCTCTATTCCCCGTTTTGGCAAATATGTCCAATGACCTTGACCTAAAATACAAAATTTTGTAGCCTCCAACTACAATAGTAAACAGAAAATGTAAAATATAGTAAACCTAACCTAATACTTACCCCCACCACTTCTTCTAGGGTATAAATAGAGGTGCATTTGCAGTCTTTTTTTATTATTGCGTTGACCCTTGTGGAGAGCACACCTACATTATGAATCGCTGCAATATTTGTAAAGCTTCTTTCAGAGATGAATGGCTTTTAACCATTCATAAAGAATTGAAACATAACACCAATACAAATACAGAAGAAGAAGAACCAAATGAAGAAGAATTAGATTCAATCGACCAACAATTAGCAAAACATCAAGAAGAACAAAATGAAGAAGGAAGAAATGAAGAAGAACACAACGAAGAAAAAGAAGAAAATGAAGAAAAAGAAGAAAATGAAGTTTCAAGACCAAGTGTCATTCATTATGCGCCTGGACCATCAGTAAATGTGGAACTACACGCCCGAGCACTTTCGGGTAATGTTGTAACCCACTTTAAAATTGACAATACAAAATTGAAACTTGAAGAATTTTTAAATAACGCAAAAGGATTGGTTGGGAAAACTCTGAAAAATGAATTAAAAAGATTAAATTTTATTAAATTTGGACTATTACTGGATACTTTATTTACAAACATTCAAAATGAAACCTCACCGAGAGGTTTCTTAACAAAAAACCGAACTATTATGTTCTCGTCAGATATTGATTCAACTGTATCTGAATGTTTTGATGAGCTAATGGTGAAAATACAAGAACATGAAGGAAGAGGCTCTGGATGGAGTTTGTTAAGCATCACAGGGCTAGACTTAAGAGTACACAAACACGGCTATGGAATTCGAGGAAGTAGCTACATCCCTCTACCAACAAAGATTAGAAATACCTTATCCTGCGTCAACGTACAAAATCAAGATACTGAGTGTTTTAAGTATGCTATGTTGGCCAAATATGTAACAGACCATCCGGTAAGACCAAGTCACCATTATGAAGAAGTACAACATAGATATAATTTTCAAGGGATAACTTACCCTGTTGCTATAACAGACGTTTCAAAATTTGAAAAACAAAATCCTTCAGCTTCTGTCAACCTATTCGGATTGGATTCGTCAAACAATGTGTACCCCTTACGTATAACACCAAATGAGCGCAGAGATCATACCGATTTGTTATTGATTACTAAAGGCGATATTTCACACTTTGTGTATATCAAAAAATTTGAAAGTCTTGTTTCTAAACAATTATCCAATCATGAAAAAAAAATGACAATATGCAAAAGATGTTTTTGTCACGTGAACAAAGAACTAAGAAGGGGAGGGTCAGATTGGCTAGTAGAACACCAGCGATTATGTAATGGAAACTATGAAGTAAGAATTAAATTGCCGCATCCTAGCAGAGCGCAGATAAAATTTGACAAAGTAATACAACAATACCGTGTACCTGTTGCTGTTTACGCTGATTTCGAGTCTTCTTTACATCCACTTGAACAACAAGAAGAGGACGTTACAAGAAGAAGCAAATACCAACTTCATTCACCAAACAGTTATTGCATACTAATTAAATCCACGTTGACTGAAGACCATCTTCAAAAATATGGACTATCATCTTCTCCAAAGATTTATCGCGGTGAAGAAGCAGCCAAATACTTTGTCGATGATCTGTATGACATAGCTGCAAAGGTAGAAGAACTGTATGGAACAAAGGTACCCATGTCACCTATGGAAGAAGAAGAGCTTCAACATTATGATTCAACAACAACGTGTTATCTGTGTAATAACACCTTTACACTGGATAACGTTAAAGTTCGTGACCACGATCATCTTACGGGAGCGTACAGAGGTGCAGCCTGTAACGCTTGCAACTTGAACTACAAACTGCCATATTTCATCCCCGTAGTTCTGCACAATCTGAGTGGTTATGATTCGCACTTTATAATCCCCGAACTAGGAAGAGATAATGGAGCAATAGACGTTTTGGCTACGACAATGGAAAAATTTATAAGCTTTTCAAAAAAGGTGGGTAAAATTAAATTAAGGTTTGTTGATTCATTTAGATTTATGCCTTCAAGCCTCATGAAATTATCTGAAAATCTAAGAAGAACATATTTGATAGAAACAAGCAAAATCGTACCCAATAGTAAAATGGATTTGGTTCTTCGAAAAGGAGTCTTCCCCTATGATTACATCGATGGACTGCATAGATTTGATGAAACATCGCTACCTCCACCAGAACACTTCAAAAACAAACTTAATGATTCGGAAATATCACTTGAGGACTATCAACACGCACGTCGAGTATGGAACGAGTTAGATATGAAGACCTTAGGAGATTACTCGGACTTTTATGTCAAACTAGATGTAACTCTTCTTTGTGATGTAATGGAAGAATTCCGAAACACCTGTTTTGCTGCATACGGTTTGGACCCTCTACATTCGTATACTTCACCAGGATTAGCTTGGCAAGCCATGTTAAAAGAAACAAAATGCAAACTCCAACTTTTAACAGACATTGACATGGTTTTAATGGTTGAAGCTGGAGTAAGAGGCGGATTGACCCAAAGTGTTACCAGACATGTTAAAGCCAACAACAAATACCTTCCCGATTACGATGAAACCAAACCGTCAACATATTTAGGATATTTCGATGCAAATAACCTGTACGGATGGGCAATGTCAAACCCACTTCCTTTTGATAACTTTAAATGGATTAATCCCGACTCTATTGGCGATATTTTACAAATTCCGAAACATGGTGACACTGGATATATTTTGGATTGCGATTTTGAATACCCAGAAAATTTACATGATCTTCATTATGACCTTCCACTTCTTGCTAAAACAGAAATTTCACCAATTGGAAAACACCCCAAATTAATGATGACATTAAATAATAAACAACGCTACGTGGCTCACTTTTGGGTGGTTCAACAAGCTATCGAATTAGGACTGCGTCTAACAAAAATTAATAGAGTTTTGGAATTTTCTCAATCATGCTGGTTGAAACCCTACATTGATTCAAATACCATCAGAAGAGCAGCAGCTACATCAGACTTTCAAAAAGATTTCTTTAAATTAATGAATAATGCGATATTTGGAAAAACATTGGAAAACAAAAGAAGACATAAAAATGTTAAACTTGTTACCGACGCAAAAAAATTACAGAAACTAGTACAGCAGCCAAATTTTGGAACATCTATAATTATTAATGAAGAACTTGTAGCAGTGTCCATGAAGAAGACGAGTGTGACGATGGATCGTCCTTTGTATATAGGCATGTCAATCTTGGACATCTCAAAAACACACATGTACGACTTTCACTACAACAAAATGGTGGCGTTCTACGGAAGAGAAAATATATCTATTACATATATGGACACTGACGCTTTCATATATCGCATAGTAACATTGGACATGTATAAAGACTTACGTACATTTATTTACAAGAACGACTTTGATTTCTCCGATTATCCAAAAGATCATCCAAACTACGACAATGGCAGACACAAAAAAGTACTGGGCAAATTCAAGGATGAGGCTAATGGTGTTCTACTTGAAGAGATTGTTGCACTGATGTCTAAACTATATTCTTTGAAACTCTATAATGAAAAAGAAGAAGAAGAAGAAAAGAAGAATAGCTATATTAAGAAAGCTAAAGGTGTAAAGAGTTTATATTTAAAGAAGAAAGTGCATTTTGAACACTACAAGCAATGCTTATTTGAGGATAACATCATTACAGCTAAATTCAACACCATCAGAAGTTTTAACCATCAGCTGTACAGCGTGACTGAAGTTAAAAAGGCGCTATCCTGTAATGACGACAAAAGACAAACCCTTCCAGACAAAATCAACACATTGCCATTCGGCCACTACTCCCTCAACCCTATTGACGAGTAACCTTTTCATCGTCCTAGATCCTTTATCCTTTTCCTTTCCGTAAAAAAAGGGGAAACACAGCAATGTTAAGCTGTGTTTCCCCTTTTTTTACACAAGTTTTGAATGACCTTGAACTATATATATATATAAGCAGATTTATACCAAAGAATATTTAATACCATATCAGCTGCCTTCGTGAAACCATCATGTCAGACCTGAAGGAGAAGATTATTAATGAACTACACAAACCTGCAAGAATAAAGTTTCCAAGAAGAAATACTGTTATAAAAGGGATAAATGATCTATATCAAGCGGATCTAATTGAAATGCGACCGCATAGCAGAATAAACAAAGGATTTAAATATATACTCACAATTATTAATTGTTTTACAAAAGTTGCAGACGCTTTGCCTCTAAAGGACAAGACTGGTAAAAGCGTAACTGAAGCCATGGAAATAGCCATAAAAAGAGATAAAAACAAAATTAAACATTTACAAACTGATGATGGAACAGAATACTTTAATACAAACTTTGCACAGTTAATGAATAAATATAAAATAAATCATTATTCTACAAATTCGGAGAAAAAAGCTGCTATTGTAGAAAGATTTAATAGAACCTTAAAAGGAGCACTGTATAAAGAATTTTCAAAAAGAGGTTCTTACGTATGGTATGATGTTTTACCACAATTAATAAATGATTATAACAACAGGTTTCATAGAACTATTGGTATGAAACCTAACAAAGTAAATAGAAGAAATGCAAAAGATGTATTAAAACGCATAAAGAAAAATACAAAGCCTAAAGTAGAAAAAATGCAGCCAAGAAAATTTAATGTAAGTGATAAAGTACGGATTAGTAAATATAAGGGAGTGTTTACCAAAAAATACCTTCCCAATTGGACGAATGAAGTTTTTACAGTGTATAAAGTGCAACCGACTGTACCTGAAACGTATATCCTAAAAGATAACAAAGGAGATTTGTTGCAAGGTGCATTTTATGGACATGAAATGTTAAAGTCAACAGTAGGTGATGTATATCTTGTTGAAAAAGTGTTACAAAGAAAAAAGGACGCAGTTAAAGTGCGGTGGTTAGGGTTTAACAAAACTGAGGATTCATGGATACCTATAAAGGACTTGGTTTAATACAAGCAACTCATTTCATCGTTAACCTTTGAGCAGGATGGAGATTATTCACCATAAAGATCGATTCAATATTAATAACATAGATGATTTAACTGTGGATAACGTTAAAATCAACAATGGTAAACACGGTAGTTTACTTCCAAACACTGTTCGATGTATAGTAAGTGGCCCCTCAAACTGTGGAAAGACCAATGTTGTCTTTAATTTGATCACTAATCCGCAGGGATTAAGGTTTAGTAACCTATATATTTTTTCAAAGTCTCTACATCAACCAAAGTATCAATTGCTGGATAAAATCCTATCTGATGTGTCTGATGTTAATTTTTACAAATTTAACGCTAGTGATAGCATTATGCAACCAAACGAAGCGAAACCGTATTCTGTATTTATATTTGACGATGTATCTTGTGAAAATCAGGATACTATTAGAAACTACTTTGCCATGGGAAGACATAATAACATCGACAGCATATATATAGGACAAACTTATAGCAAAATCCCAAAACAACTTATCAGAGATAATGCAAATATTCTAATTGTATTCAAACAAGATGATACTAACCTAAAACATATATATAACGATCATGTGAATGCGGATATGCCATTTGAAAAGTTTAAAGAGCTTTGCGGAAAAGCATGGGCGGAAAAGTATGGATTTTTGGTTATTATGAAAGATCAAGCTATAAAAGATGGTCGTTATAGAATAGGTTTTGATAAATTCGTTTTAATACACTGATTAGCGGTATTACTGTACAAGTCGTCAAGGTGTGAAGATGGTTAACCAGGAAAAGCTATTAAAGGAAATAAAATCACTTAGTGATTCTATTAGACAAAAAAACCGAGCTTTAAAATCAGGTATAAATGAAAGAGAGCAATTTTTAGAAACAACATTCAAACCTGTTACTGAACCTTTAAAGCGATTAGCACAAAATATGGAAAAACCTTCAATTCGCTTCGAAGGAGACAAAATGCTACCAATTTCCAAATATGAAGAAGAATTTCAGAATGATGAAAGTTCTGACCAGTTACAAACATCTGAAGAAAGCGACGAGTATGAAGAAAGCGGAGATATAGGAGATTTAAGGGAAAAGAACATTGCAGGAGATACAAGTACAGAAGATACAAGTGCGGAAGATACAAGAGCAGAAGAAGAGGATATCAACCCATCCAACTTAAGCAAATTAGGCACAGATATTATGTTTAAAGGAACACTTGGAAGAAAATATACATTAAAAATGTTACATGGCACACATGCTAATCGAAATTATCATACATATGGAGCTAGAATAGAGGATAAAGGATTAATGATTGGAGATAGAAAGTTAGATATAAACGAAAATGATGATATAGTTATTGGTGATAAGAAATATAAAGGTACAACAGGTTTGTTTGAACTCATCTTTAAAAATAATCCTGGTAAATATGCTAAAAAGGATTTACAATTGTTTAAAAATATACTAGAGTATACAAATGCACATAGAAAAAAATATTCCAAAGACCTACCTATTCATAGAAACAGGTCAATAAAATACACAAACATTATATCTAGTCTTTTCCCCTCGAAATCAAATAAAGCTCCAATTAAAAGAAGAGCTTTATCTTCTGCTGAATTAAATGTTTTGCATAAAAAAAGAAAAACAATTGATCCTACTACATCTGGAAGGGGATTATTAAAAAATTTGTATAAAACCAATATAATATATTACAACGATATAAATAAGTTAGTTGATCGAATGAGGTTATTACATGAAGCTATGGAAGCCGGGCACACTGGTTTAGAAAACGAATGGGTAGCTTTGGTTGATGAACTGCGAAAACGAGAAATAATTGTTCAGTAGACGTATATATATAGTAAGAACCTAAACGATAGCGATTCAGTTACATCATGAGTGTGGACAAGTTTGGACGGTATTCCGAGTTTGGAGTAAAATCTGGATATAGTGAAAAAAGAGCTGGGTTTCCGTTAACACCTGATGGTAATTATAATTTTGAAGGAAAAGTAATTCAAAATGTTGGTGATCCGCTTTTGTCTTCTGATGCGGTTACGGTACAATATATGGATAAAAGAACCCCGATTGTACACGAAGACCATTGGGGATTTTCCGGTAAAAGGTTAAGCAATATAAAACATCCCATTTATGATGGTGAAGCAGTAAATTTAGCGACTTTAAAATTGTTAACGATTTACAAAAGGAATGAAACTGACACAAGCTATGATGTAAAAAAATTAAAATTGTCAAATGTAGGTGATTGTGAGCAGGATGGAGACGCTGTAAATAAGAAAATATTTGATATAGTACACAAGAAATGGACTACAGAATATGAAAAACATATGGAAAGGTTTGGTGCAGCTTTATTTAATTATATCCATCGGGCTTCAGGAAGAGCTGTAGCTTCAGATGTTGACAGCCACAATTATTTAGACTGGAAAAAGATACACAATCCAGAAAAACCTAATCAATTAGATAAACCGTCTGAGCCTTCTAAAGTCAAGACATTAGGAAAGGTGGATAAAGTGAATGTGATTAATGAACCAACAGAAAACGATGAAGATTATATAAGAGAAAAAAGAATTTAAATACCCATGATAAGGGATAAAGCATCAGTCATATTCGAGAGATAATACAGAGAGGATAATGGAATCCAATATTACTGCGTGGAGTTTAATATCTCAAGAGCCGAGATTTCCCCAAGGAGTGCTGACAGATGGTTTTGTTCAACGGTTTGATAGATATATGGATTGGGAACAACTTTCCATACACTACCTCTTCACAATGACTATGTTAAGAATTTATTTTCACAGAGTTAACTGGATTCATATTTTACAAAGACAACAGTTTTCAGAAGACTTCCTTGTAGAGATGACATCAAATTTTAATAACTGTTGGGAAGTAATAAGTAAATATCAAAATCTCTCTGAAAATTACATTGACAATTTTAAAGATAAACTAGACTGGAATGTGTTATTTAATTACCAACGATTAAGTGGCAAGTTTCTAAGGGAACATGACAACTATTTAGATTTTATTCATTTTACCGAAAACAACGATACCATCACCAGCGGAGAAACATTTGAAACATCTTCAATTACACCTTATTTCTATTTTTACTACTTTTATTTATTATGTCTACATTTAATTAATTAATCCATTTCTATATAATAAATTGATTTTAAACAGTATATATAATACAAGAAGCCAAGACTAATATTACATTCATTGTAAAACATTTATAGAGTGCACCTACTGATTGTAAGTTTGGCTATAAATAGTCATGCCGAGGGCTAAACGCATCAGTCATAATCGAGAGAGATTACAGAGAGGAAGGGGAATAGCATCAACAGCATTTTCTCTATTAAGTAAACCGGTTGGAGCTATAGTTAACAAGGCGATTGATTTATTACCTGTGGAATTACATTTACCTGGAGGATATCAATATTGTGGTCCTGGAACCAAATTATAGAAACGGCTTGCTAGAGGAGATCCTGGAATAAATAAGCTTGATCAGGCCTGTAAACAGCACGATATAGCGTATTCCAAATTTGGTGATACAAAAAATAGATCAATAGCAGATAGAGCACTTTCTGAGAAAGCTTGGCAAAGAGTAAAATCTAGTGACGCGAGTATTGGTGAAAAAGCAGCGTCTTTAGCAGTAACAGCAGCAATGAAAGCAAAAACTACGTTTGGAGGAGGAAAGAGAAGAAGGCGTGGGAAAAGACCCGCTAAGAAACAAGGAGGTAATATCAGAAGAAAACGTCGATCTACTAGTGGTAAAGGTAAAAAGAAACCAACAATATGGTCAATGATAAAAAAGGGAGGAGGACTATACCTAAGACCGTATCGTGTGTATTAAATAAGAAAGAGCAATTAATAATTAAAAACAAAGAATTAACCAATGAAGAACTGATTACATATGCTTCTTGTTTGAAAATCCCATTTTTTAGAGGAGTATTTATGAAAGATGAATTACCGGTTAAAATGTGGAAAAATGAGACTGGTATAGTAAATTTGGATAATAGTGAATGATTAGGCACTCATTGGGTGTGTTACAAGAAACTTGGTGAAACGATTTATTATTTCGACAGTTTTGGAAACCTTCCACCACCGAAAGAACTTCAACAATACTTTCGTGCGGCAGAAAATGTTTTTTACAATTATACAAGAAAACAACCTGATGATACATCCATTTGCGGTCATTTATGTTTAGACTTTTTAGCTAAAAGTGTTAGTCAACTTTAAGATGTCTTCGTATACAGTGTCATTAACCGGTAACTCATGTACTTTGCGCAGTATTCTGTTTCCAGCGCTACGTTTGCAAAAAGGAAGACTATGGGAAGCCGCATTATTGGATTTAACAACATATAACTCTATTCCAAACGTTAGTGAAGGAATTAATAACAAAATACATTATTACAAGACAAAAGATAATAAAGGAAAATATTCAGCTTTGGAAGAATTCAGTTTACCAACAGGAGCTTATGAAATTGATAATATAAATGAAGTTATACAAAAACATATGGGAAAAGAAAATATAACGATAAAAGGCAATAACAATACAATGAAAGCCGAAATTACTTCTAAGTATTATATTGATTTTGGCCAAGAACGTTCAATTGGTAGTTTATTGGGGTTTTCTAAGGAAACAAAGGTATTAGAACCTAATACAACTCATTCTGGGAATAGAACTGTGACGATCATCAAAGTAAACAGCATAGACATTACATGTAACATTATACAAGGATCCTACAGAGATGGAGAAAATCGGCATATATTACACACATTCTACCCATCAGTCGCACCGGGTTTCAAGATAGTAGAAAAGCCTCAAAACCTTGTGTACCTACCGTTAAACACCAGTTTCATTTCAGACATCGTGCTGAACATAGTGGATCAAGACGGAAACCTTATTGACTTTCGAGGAGAAGCTATTACTGTAAGAATACATATAAAATCATCCGCTTAGATAATGGGGTTATCATTTAAAAAGAGAGAGCCAACCAGCAAAGAGGTCAGTAGCTCATCAGCTGTAGAAGGATTAACAAGTGACAACATTCGTTTTCTAGAAGAAATTGGATTAAAGGTCATTAACAATGGATATACTGGATATAGCGCAGGGGCCAACATTCGACGAGACCTTATGGGAAAAGGAATATCACACGCACAACCCTTACGCTTCGTCCAAATTAAACAATAACGATGAAATTAGGATTCCTATACAACAACAAGACATTTATACTCTTCCATGCGAAAGTTATTTATATATTGAAGGAAAAGTAACAAAAGCTGACGGTACTGTTGGAACCACTGTTCCGTTCATAAATAATCCTATGGCATTTTTGTTTGACGAGATTAGATATGAAATTTCAGGAGTTACAGTCGATTCAACAAAAAAGGTTGGAATTTCCAGTACATTAAAAGGATTAGCGTCTTTAACACCAAATGAGAAGAATCTGTTAGCTGTTGCAGGATGGGTTGCACCAGACAAAAGTATAATTACTCCTGACGCTTCGGGAAACTTTGATTTTTACGTACCTTTAAGATTACTTTTAGGATTTGCTGAAGATTACAGAAGAATAATAATAAATGTAAAACAAGAACTAGTTTTATTAAGGTCATCAAACGATAATGATATTATTAAAGCATCTGCTGGAACAACTGAAGCCAATTTAGACTGGAAACTAACATTAGACAAGATTGTTTGGAGAGTACCACATGTGCGACTAAATGATGAACACAGGATTACATTATTAAGAAAGTTAAAATCAGATCGAGACATTGTAATGCCATTCAGAAGCTGGGAGTTTCATGAATACCCCGTTTTACCTTCAACACAACGGCATACATGGACTGTAAAAACTTCTACTCATTTGGAAAAAGCGAGATATGTAATCTTTGGATTACAAACAAAGAAAAAAAGTATATTAACTGAAAATGCTGGTGAATTTGACCATTGTAAATTAACAAACTGTAAAGTGTTCCTGAATTCACAATTCTTTCCCTACGACAACTTTAATATCTCTTTTGATAAAAAAAGGTACAGTGTTTTATACGATATGTACGCTAGGTTCCAAAATTCATATTACGGCAAAACAAACACACCTCTACTATCTCCCGTACAGTTTGAATCGAAAGCTCCGATTGTTATAATTGATTGCTCCAAACAAAACGAATCTGTAAAATCGTCTAGTGTTGATATAAAAATAGAAATTGAATTTCAAGAAAACGTACCTGCAAATACATCTGCGTATTGTTTAATTTCGCACGATAAAATTGTTACATACACACCGTTGACTGGTATCGTAAAGACGGTATTGTAAAACGTTGTACCACCACCGGCACCGCCACTGTCGCTAACCTATAAATAGCGGAGCAACAATGCAGGTCTTCAGTTGATCGTCTATCGTCGCATGGGCAACATCTTCTACAAAATGAGTTCTCCATCTGTTGTACAAGGTGATGCAGAGGTAGCACCGTTATTGGAACGTGATAATACTAGTGAAGAAGAAATCATCAAGGAAATAACTGCATTTTTAAAGTTTGGTAAAAGAGATAGAGAGGAGGAAAGTAATGCAGACCCATCAAAGGTAGTACCAAAGAGGAAGAAGAAAGTTGAAGAAAATATTCCTCCTCACATTTTAACTGAAGTTTTTTTGCGAATCTTTTACCCCATCTCAGCATGCATCAGTAAAAGTGTATCAGTTGGATTGATGAAGTCATTGGATTATTCCCCTACAGTAATACTACACCATGGAACAAAAAAGGTTTTATTTTCGCAAAATGCTTGGGAGTCATTTTTGAAACATGTACATTTAATAGAATGTTATTTAACTAACAGTTTGTGTGGAAGGAAAACACATATTCGACTTTTGGATTGTGACAATGAAATCGATATTGTTAAACATCGTGGACAACTACAAGTGCGAATTAGAGACTTGACTCAACATGAAAATAAGATTCTACTGTCACGTGAAGAATTCTACGTTTTAAACTACGCAACAGAACCTATTACAAGGTACATGAGACAGTTGGTATTTGCAAGCGCTATTATTAAAGAATATTTGGTCGATACTTTGGAAAAACAACCTGATAGCACCATCGTGTACGGACCTGTGGATACATCTATTTTTAATAGAATACCTCATGAAGTTTGCATGTGGAGAAAGTTAAAGGATTTTGAACCACTTGTAGAAATCGCTACAGAAGCTACAGAAGAAACAACACAGGAAGAAGAAACGGAGAAACAAGAAGAAGAAGAAAACGAAACAAAAGAAGAAGAAGTTAAAAAAGACTAAAGTTTGACTTAGTAAAGAAGAACACACGTGGGGTAGGCCTATTGGGGACGGTGCCCACGTTAAATATACACCAACGCGCCTGCAACTGTACGGCCTGGTATTTAACCTACCGTGGTGTGGAAAACAGTTTAGTTGATCGCTAGGTGCCATGATGAGCGGAGGGGATGAAGAAGTGAGTGTAAAGCCTTGTGTAATAGAATTTCAAGCATTTCGAAATAATGATGATAGGTTTATTATCAAGGAATTAGTAATTTTAGACTTGCTTACATTTGTAGCCTACCCATTCACGTTTGATGCTCCTTTTTCTTTTAACAAACTTAACACCAAAGCAAAAAGTACAAACAAATGGATAACAAACTACTTTCATCACATACATTGGTATGAAGGATTTATAAGCTACAGTAATCTGCACAGTATTATGTTTAACTTTTGCAAACAATATTCACATATATACACAAGAGGATTAGAAAAAAAGAACTGGATACAAAAGTACACGCACGGTGATGTTTTCGATATAACTATCAGTAAGGACTTTAACATTAATCTCGGTAATATTTGTGTCGCTGCAAAAGATCTTAAACACGGCCAAACAAACTGTGCATTGTACAACGCGTATCGTTTGGCTGCTTACTTGAAACAAACGCAGGAATGTGGTGGGGGTAGCGGAGAACAGAAATGTGGTGGGGGTAGCGGGGCCTATAAATACGAGGAGACAGCACCGCTCCAGCACGAGTATTATTCGAGACTCCGAAGAGGCAACATCACAGAAGACACCACTGACGAAGATGGCATCACAACAGTTTCTACAAACACTGGTTGATCAATTCAACACTCATTCAAAATCCGACCTTCTGCTAACTAAAAAGTGTTCAGAACTAAAAGAACAAAAACACTACATTATTCATAACATCAAGAAAGTGGAAACCACACATGGAGAAGCAATTCTAGTTTCATTGAGCGAAGGACCTTTCACTCCAGGAGATGAGCCGAAGTTTCAAGTATTTCTTCCAAAACGATTTGTTCAACTGCTACAAAATGAAGATTTGCGAGATATTCAACCGGGGACGTTGTATTTGGTATCACACGGTGTAAGCGGCAACAACTCGACGGAACTCACTCTGCACATCACGCATCCTTGTACATAATGTCTTTGTTTGTATTTTTCTGTTTGTATTTCTAGTCATCAATGTTAGACTTAAGCTTATTGTATTGTAAGATGTTTGTTTAATAAAGAAAATATTAAAAAAATATAAAAAAAAATAAAAAAAATAAAAACAGCAACACAGCAGTATATTATTTTATATACTGCTGTGTTGCTTTTTTTTAAAATTCAAATGGATGACCTTGAACTTTCATTTAGGGTTAACTTATGAAGAGGTATAAAAGAGAGGGAGCAGTAAAGTTAGTCTCAGTCTTGTCTAACACACGCTGCAGCTAACATGTCGGTGCCACCTATGAACAATTTATTTTTCGATAACAATTTGAAGACATATTGTTGCGAGTTACAATGTTTTAAAATACCAGGCGATCAAGTTGACGGGAAAGCTTGTCGTAAGTGCAAGTGTTTTAGCTATTGCATATGTAGATGTAAAACGTATCAAATGAACCGACAAGATAAAATACAAGAATTACGCCGAAGGATTGCATTACTGTGGCGGCGAATGTAGTAGCAACCATCTGCCTCGCACCACCTGCCGCCTGCCATCTGCTGTCCGCCATCTTCTCCGCCCCACCACACTTTTACCCCCACCATTTCGTTTCATACCAGAACGCTAGCTAGCGAATAGTCAGTACACCTCCGGCTCTCGACTGGTGAACATCGAGTGCTCTTCACAAACGTAAAACATTATATTAAAATGTCCATTAAAATTAGGTGTATTCATTATGACTCTATTCATCTTGCGACTTACCAAGACCTCGAGGTGTTTAGTGAAGAGTTAAGACTTCTTATTGCGTCCGGTTACGATTTATCTTTGGAACTTTACGCATCAAAAAACAACATGGACTCTGCGCAGGGAACGAAGTATCTACCGTCTTTCTTCAGAAAGCAAAGTGATGGCCGCAACTCGTCCGGATCAACAACATCGATGACAACCAACAACGGGGAACTATTGTAAACATGAATTATTGTAAATAAAATAAAGTAATATTTGTAATATGAATTATTGTTAATAAAATAAAGTAATATTTGTAATTGTTCTACCTCGCACTCGTATCATTCGATTGTTTCATTCGATAATTTTCATTCGATATTTATTATCGATTAACTATCGAATCACAATCGTTTTACGAGTGCGAGGTAGATTTTTTTAAAAAAACTTCACCGTGACCTTGAACTTTGAACTTTTACTCATTTCGTCACAAAACCGCCTACGTCACTGGCTCAGCCTCAGATGACGTCTTTCATGACTCAGCGCATCCGGTCACGTGACCGGATGACGTCACTTCCGGTCCAAAACCGGCAAACCCACACTACTTAGCTGGCCCGACGGACGTTGTCCTGTCCTAATGTCATTGAATTTATTGTACGTCAAGTACTCATTAATTTTCAAGATGAGCTCGTTCGCTACGCTCACTCGCCTATTTTTATATAGTGCTAACTTCAGCATCGAAAAACGAGTTTGAGTTGCCATTCAAGTAGATTTGTTATTTCCGTGATGAATATGTGTTTATATATATAATCCTTGTTAACAGCTGTTTGGTGTAACTAACTGAACTTTGATCAAATTAATGAGAAATTTAAAGGCATGTGGGACAGAGTGGGTCGGAATAAACATTTTCTTTTATAAAAACCTTGTCCTGACATTCACGAACACAACAAACAAATAATTATTCAATTTGGTGCAGTAATTCTCAAACGATGGCGTGACCAAGGGAAATAGGGATTCATTTTTAATATATTAAGAAGATATCTACATTTCTTATTCAAATGTTACACTGCCCTTTACTTTTTATCATTTGTAATATCTGCTAATAAACAAATTAAAATTTTAATAAGGTGGCACTTATTTATTTAATTAAGTGGCCCTCCCACTTAAAATAGATACATCAACATATTTTCTCAAGCGTAGTATACACCTCCTTCACTTTAATAACGTATTAAAACACAATAAGCTCCGTCTCAAAGCAAAAAAACTTTTTAGTAGGCCTTTAAATTACTTCTTAATAATTTTAAATTTTTTCTTGTTAAATGTGTCTTCAAGTTTGTTTTAACATTTTCCATTTGAATGGCGTACATCCTGAAGCTCCACATCAAATACTAGAGTTTATTATTAGAAAAGTAAAAAACGTTTCTAATACAATAATTCATTGTTAACCAGAATACACCAAAACCACTTATTGTTGGACTACTTTGGATTGGTAAAGCATTAAATATTAAAGTAGAGCTGTTTCAAAGTTTACTGCAGAATATCCGATTTAACTACTTGAAAACTGGCTTCAAAGTTTACTTTAACGCAATTCTCAAACCTGCAATACAGAATAAATAACTCTATTATCAGTTAAACGAACACTTTAAAAGACAGCTCTTTGGATTCGTCTTTAAACTGCCAAAAACGTTTGTGTATTAAAACTTGTTTGTCAAATATTTATATAGTTATCTCATCGGTAAATAAGATGTTTTGTTTTATTTTGTTTGGGTCAATAGATTCTAGCCACTCACTGTATTTAACACAATTTAACATTCGTTATCTAAACGTATGATAATAAGACATAATACCATAACACCCGAACGGTTTAGTAACCATGACTGGTTCATCGTATTGTTTTCATATACTTGATTGTTTGTTTACTACGTCTATTATATATTTTAACCAGTGAGACTCACGCAAAACAACATAACAGTGTTCCTATAACAGAAAATCTGGCTCTACCTAAGTAGGATTAGTAAAATGAAGTTTTAAAGTTCAGGCTAATAAATAGATACCAGCGGAAGGTCAAATCAAATTGATAATTTTTCGAAAACACGCTATTCAATTTCCTCAAGGGATTAAGAACTTTTCAGTATGATTTTTCAAAGCAATGCAATTAGTATTTTGGATTATAACGATGATTCTGTTTCAGGCTTCCTATCAAGCATTCTGTCATCAATATTTTTTAGATTTGTTTTTATCTGAATTTACTTAGCCACAAATAGAAATACCAGTTAGTATCAACAGTGAGATAAAATTTCTGTTTAGGCAAACAGACCTTTGGGTTCAAGCCATTTGTAAATATTACTGCATAACTTACACCGACTTTACTCAATTTAAATATTATAATTTATAATTTTTTTTAAACGCAAGTGAAGAAATGTAAATAACTAAACATTTCTAATGTAAGTAAAAAATTGTTTTGGTATACCAACCAATATTATTCATAGATTAACCTACAAGAGTAATAATATATTTTACATATCAATTATTATTATTATTATCATCATAATTTCTATATTTTAGTCTAAACCTTTACAATATTTGTGTTATTTGACAGAATGATGGTAATTAATATTTGGGACATATTCTTCAAATATAAAATAAATTACAAACAAGTGTTGTTTTTTAATCAAACTCCAGTAATAATATAAACGACATATTTACAATTTTAATTTTTAACTAATAATAACATACCAGCCATAATAATAATACTAGCCATAGTTATAATTTTCTTCAATGTGGTTTCCGTCATAAATATGTCCTTTCTTATATAATTATCGATTGTATGAGAGTGGCGTTGATTGTCTTGTATACTACTAGGAAAATAAATAAGAAAAGAAGGGGAGGGTAATCCTCTATAAACCATCATTTTCATTAGCTTATCTAATAAAAATACATGGAGCTTTTGTTAAGGATCGACAACGGCACTAAAAGTCAACTGCATTGCACCATGTGGCGAGGCGACCCCTTTACACAACACTGAGCAAAGCGTATAAACAAGCTGGGAGACAATCGAGAGGGTATTCGGGTTTTAAAAATAGTTTACGCTACAAAATACCAAAAGTTCCCATAATACTTGAAAGCCATAAATACTCTTATCTTTAATCGTATGATAATATGGAACTAGTTGTTTGTTAATATAGTGTTAAAAACTCCATTGGTTTTATCTCTGACAAATACATTTTAATTTGACATTAGCTAATTTGTTTCCTTCTGTGAAAAATATCTCACATAAGTAATATATGATTAAAGAGACGGTAAACATAGTAATAATCAGTGGCTTTGAATACAATCATTGATAAGTAATAAAACTATATTTCCATTTACCTACAATTGGTAAGTTATTCTTAAAAATTACCTTAAAAACTTAAAACTTAACTGCCGTAGACTAATATGACTCATATAAAACTCTAATATACCCACTTGTAGTAACAGTTTTGAGAAAATACTTTAAGTGGACATAAGTGGAACAGTTTGACAATTTAAACAATCAAATCAGTTTTATCAGTCCATTCGCTAATGTAACGAATAAATAATTATGGTGTTTGGATTAAGTTATTAAATTTAACGGAAAGATACAAACTGAAAACTGCAGGTGAATTTGTAAACAAACAACTATAATATTCTGAATTAATTTCGGGTTATAAATTAAACATTTATATAATATAATAGGTTACTAACCCTAATCCGTCAACGATTCTGTGTATCACGTGGTATCATTAAAAACTAAATTTTTTCTCAATTTTCTACTAATGAAATATCTAATATTCAGTTAATATTGTTAAACGATATTTTTAACTAACTTAATTGAAAACGTTTAAACATTTTAGATAGTAAAACGCATTGCTTATACATTTCAAAATAAAAAATACAAAAACAAGAGGTTGAGTAGCATAATGTAGATCCGAGTTTCAAGCCTCGTCATTCGTTCTCATTGGAATTGATAGCTCTTAAACTTGATTTAACCATTATGATTAATTTGTAATTGTTTTAACCGTCTATATGTTATCTAATAAAACTGATTAGTGCAGAGTAGTTTTAGTAGGTTAGTTTAATTTATTATATTTTGAAATAATTTTAGTTATTATTTATCCACGATGACGACGGTCCGTCACGTAATTGATCTTGATGAAGGACAGCCGCAACAGGCTCCTGACACGGACACAATGACAGGTTCACAATACACTTGTCCTGTTGTTGATAATAAATCATTTCGTCCTGCGTCGGCTATTGCCATCAAATAAGTAAAAGTTAAATTTTGACTAATACAGTTAGTAAATTGCATGCTATAATTGTATATTTCATTACTAGTGTCGGAAAAACACTTAAGGAGTTATGAACGATATTTTTCATCGCACTGTAAATAATAATAAAACATATTTTTAGATATTTTATCGGGTTTGCTGTTTAATATTTCTCACAACATGATGACAACAATAGTGTTTACGTTAATCTAGTAATTAGACTAATAAGATCAGCTGCGTTCGAATGCAACACTGCTATTGGTAGACGCAGCAAGCTACAAGCGCTACTGGTGTCGGAAAAACTAATAACAGTGTGGCAAAAATCACCAGCTGTTTTACGGCACAAGGGTGGAAAAGTTTCAATTTCGGTACTCACAGCTGATATACAAAATAGCTTCTTTAAGCAAAGTGTCATAAAAAATATATTTTTTTACTAGACTAAAGTAAAACTATACTAGTAAATTTTCGGGACCTTTTTGAAATAACATGCAGACCATGAACCTCTGAACAGGTCTGCAGATCCTCTGAACAGGGTGTAAAAAAAAACTTTCAGGACTTTGGGATGTGATTTGTCCTAACAAATTTTAAAAGAAGGTATGTCCTGAAATGCATAGTTTTCCATCTATCTGGCTGTATGTGTTTTTTACTTAATACGTTATATCTTAGGAACATCTAAAGATACCAACTTCAAACTTGGTACATTACATCTGATAAGACCCATTTCGGTCTGAAATATCAAGTTTCTACTTTGTACCATTTCAATATGGTGGCCATTTTTTTCAAAGCTAAATACCTTAAAAACCGTAAAATTTATGAAAAAAATCTAAAGGCCAAAATGGTTGTGGAATTTTATCTTAGGAGTAGAATTTATCCTACACATATATATGAAGATAATAACTATAGGATGATAAAAACCTGAGTTGTTGTGATTTTTATAAGATAGAACATGATTTTTCAGCCCAGAAATTACAAAAAGTTATGTTTTAAGTTATACATGTTGATCATACTCGTTTTTTTTTAAGAAAACTATTGATTAACATAGACATTACTTAATAATAAATCAAATTGTTTGCCCAGATGATTAATTATCGTTTATAAAGTGAAGCAATAACATTAGCCAGCCAGCCCGTTATCAATGAACTGTTCATCAGCTGCAGAGTGGCCCTGATTGATCAGCCACGAATCTTCTGATATCAGTCTCGTCTGTTTCCATTTGGCAGGTGAATCAGTAAGTAGCTCTAAGTGATTTTTATATATTTACCCGCTTTAATTCCATCGCTTGCGAGAAATATTTAATTAAATAAAAACTAGACCTTAGATATTCTAATAAATATTAATAATTTCATATATGCACGGTTCAATAATCATTGTAACATAACAGTTATTTTTTTAATTTAAATTTTAAATTTGACAAATGGCAAAGTGAAACAATAATGGTTTGGAAAAAGTTATAAATACGTTTTGCTATAGGTAAATATAAATAATTTAGAAAAAAATTCATAGTAAACTTATAAACATTACGCTGAGTGTAGTTGTTTACCTTTCTTATATCTGAAACTTGTACTTAAACCCTTTAAACAAACCCTTTAAGCAAAAATATAAAAAAGTTTGTAGAGAAACAGCTTAGTTTAATTGTGCTCCAGCGGTTAATGGTGCGTATTGGTGTTGCCTTTAATGGTGCACTAAATGGGATAAATGTTATCTTCATCAAATTAAAGAAAACTAGTGTTTGAGGTGGCAGAAATGTAATTTCATGTATTGCTTATCTAAATTAGTATTTTAAAACAGTTTGTCTTAGTTAAATATCCAATCCTCTTATTGTATGTAAGTTATGTATTATATGGAGATGGGTGTAAAGATAAAAGGCAGATGAATATTGTCAACGGACCGATGTTTTAATTACATCGCCGGAAACATGTGACAAGGAAGTGCCACTTGGAGCTGTAACTATTCAAACTACATTTTCCAGTGGCCTTACACACACCACAATGACAACAGGAAACTGTATTATTCTCTTTACATTCAAACTATTATTTATCTAATTAATTATTTTGGTCGTAATTTACTATCTTTCACGTGTTTTAAATATAGTTATTAAATTATATTCATGTATGAACTTATGTTTGTTTTATTAAAAAAAATTTGTTGTTCTTGTGTAAAGTTTGCCCTTTTGATTCAGAGCAGACATGATTTCCTATGTCCAAAAACACTGCTTCACTTGTTTGAGATTTTACAACTTCTTCTACAAAAACAGACAACCGACATAGTGCAGTGACTGACATACATGTTCAGAAATTGGTTTGTATGATCTTTGGTATGTTTATTAAATTGATATCACCTGCTCTGGAACACATCTTTATATATATATATATATATATATATATATATATATATATATATATATATACTTTATATCAGAATATATTTGGCTGAATCGAGACAAAAACATATGCACAAGAATTTGTTTAGAAATACTCAAATATTTTTAACTATTGTTTCGTTAAATTATTTTATTTTACTTTTTAAACAGATAGTTATTAAAATTGGAAGACTAATTATTTGTAATAGACAGTTATTTTTATCAGAGTATGAGATCTGTTAAAAAAAAACTCGAGGAATGGTTTTTATCATAGTCTAATTTAAATGAAAAGTCAGTTCATATTACCTTTTGACACTACTGAATCAAACCTATCATTTTAACATTTTAACAACCTGCCCGTATCTGATGAAATTCAGCTGCATATAATATTTATCTAGAAAAACAAGATAAACTGTCATAAACTTCAACATTTGTTTCTCGCATCTCAAGAAGAATTTAAGTTTGTGTGACCCAGTTACACGATAGAGTACATTTTCCAGAACATGTATACTGTATATTTATGTTTATGACTTTTTAGATGTTCTGTGAATATCGGCTAGAACTTCAAGAGTCGATAATCTTAAACACACAGTTTTGCTATAAAAGTAAGTGAGGTTTAAGATTTTTTTTGTGAGTAATAACTAAACTCCTTTTATAAATTAATTTCAAAATATGGAATTTAATGAATAGTAATTTAAAAAATATATGTTACGACATTTTTAAGAATATAAGGTTGCTATTATGACTAAACACGAACTTTACCTACATAAATAGTCCAATGACGGTGATGAATCTTTACGCTGACATGTTTCGTTGTAATTTCAACATTTAAAATAGATAGGCTTATCATGGTGTGCGCACAGTCCAGTCATGGGTAGCATATACATATTTTTAATGTTTTTCGTGTTTCGTCTCAGTGTAGTGTATGTGTGTTTGTTTATTTATTTGGCGTAGCAACTGTACTGTATGTTGTAATCACAACTAAACTTGTCAGAATAAAGATGTTTGTCTTCTTCATTGGACTATTGACGGAAGTAAAGTACCTTTTTAGTCGTGATTATATAGCCCTGGGCCGCTATAATAAATGTTAATAGTTTATATTAAAAAATTCTAGTTTTGCATCAATCCATCAATAACTATTAAAATTTGGTACTTTGAAAAGGATTCCGGAAAAGAATGAAAGAATTGGCTAACTTTACCCTTTTTTGCCTCTTTACCTTACTTTACCTCAGGGTTGTGAGACGTCTGTTTAGATGTTCTCGCCCATCTCTATGCCTAAGCTACACTATGAATATAATGTATTAGTAGCCTCTTGTTGTACAAGCGAATCATCTACAAACACACCATGGACGGATGAACGAGCAGCTGCCAATTACTCCCTGCACAGCACCGGTTACAATATTGTGTGACTATTCACGGCGTAATCATGTAATAATTATCTGACAGCACCCTACACAATCACTGAAAATAATTATAGCATGCCTATATAATGCAATAAACATAAGTTCGAAGGTTATTGCTTATCCACCATTACTTCGTTCTTAGAGACGTGCTCAGTCTCCTTATTATACCCATTACGGGGGTGGGCGATTGTCATATACCGGCAGTACCGCTGGTTGTTTGTTAATTTGTTTATTTGCATAAAAACCCGATTGCCATGAATATGGTTTTGTTCCCTTAATATTACATAAATATTAAAATTATATAATGTTCACTTAATTTAACTATATGAGGAGTTGCGAAAACATTGTCTGTTTTATAGAAACACTTTGAAAGAAATTCCTCTACATTAAATATGATTTTTACGGATCCATATTAAATGTCGCTTGTCGTGAAATTAAATTCTGTATTACTAATGTTTAAATACGAGTAATTATCATTAAACCAACTGAGGACGTTAGAAATTTGAATATAATTATATATATATACATAATTATATATATATTATATAATTATAATATTGTAATTATTGTAATAATTATAATATTATGATAACTATATATATTATATATATATATATATTTAAATTTGAATTATAACATGCCTTACCATCATAAAATAATATTACCTACATTTGGAACCTTAATAAATTTATCGATGTAATACCATTAATTAATATTATTAAACGTATGAAAAACGTATAGTTCCTTGTGGCACTCCAGTATAATCAGTAGTTTGAACTAAATTCACAAATCCAGTAATTGGATGGTTGTTTCTCTCAATTTCAGTGTAAACGTGTCTATTAGATATAAAATGTTCATTTTTTCATAAAATATAAATTTATTTCTTAACTGGATTTTTTTGCAGCACACATATTCTAACCACACATAAGTTTTAAAGTAATAATAAAAAAAGATTCAAGGTAAACTTAAGAATCCAGGTAAAATCATCTTATCAGATAAATTAAAACTTATAAAACCAATTTCTTAACAAATTAAAATCCTACAATACTGGTCTTATGTTCAAATAATTAGCAAAATTTTAAAGTTTGATATACTGTATTTATTATTATTTTCTAAAATATATCGTTTGTAATTTAACTTGTAAATATATATACATTTATATACAAAACTTACCTCTAATAATATGTAATTTAACGTTTATTGTTTTTTGAAACCATAAAATATAGAATCATTTAATTTAGATGTGCATATAAGGGTATGTATGTTAGGCTATTTTTAATTATATGCATTAATCTTTTTTAAACTGTAAATAATTTTATTTCACTAAGTAAGAAACAATAATTTTAAACATGACAAACACATAGATCTTATAAATATTTAAAGTTATTATAGTGATTTATAATTTGTTCATTTATAATTATTTTTTATTCTTCTTCATTGTACCATAGTTTCCTATTATATTTTTCAATAACCGACGACTATTTTTGAATTTTAAACACGAAATACAATTCAACAAATGAACAGTAATTTACCTGACCAACCATAGTATCGGTATTCTAGTGGCTACTTCAGTTCTGCAGTTCCCTAAAAGTTGGTTTGCCGGTTCCTGCAGCAATCCTCTTTGTCCTTTGAACATTTAAACAGGGCTTTCAACTTTTCAACGGTGGAAATGCCGTTCAAAACAGTTTTAATTATAATAAGCCGGTTTAATTGTAATTGCATAATATTTCTGACAAAAACTTCTCAAACTTACTAACGAACATTTTGTGTCCTATCTGATTTTGTATAAAGAAGTAGCGCCCTAAACAATTACTAATATAATTATTTTGGTATCTTTGACGGAATTGAATATATTTCCATACTTTAGCTGTGTTATGTTTGTGACAAATTTTGTTTAATATTTGTTTCAAAAACTATACAATATATTTAATATATTAAGATGTTGACAGTTTCTTGAGAAGAGGTATGATATTCACGCCAATGACATAACCAAATCATTAACCATCCGTCGTGGTTTTAAAACTTTAGTTCTTGAACTGAGCCATGAAAATCCTGTGTTGACTTAAGGTTTTAAGTGAACTGCATTAAGTCCTGTCTCTGGTTCAGTATCCATAAACTTTCCAGTGGCGTGATTCAGACGCAGATATCAGTTGGTAAGCACAAAGGATATTGATAAATACAACAGGTGCGTCAGTCTGTCAAATCGATCCGTCCAGTTTGAACCCTTCTGATAAAATTTCACTGCCTGCAGGAGTTACTACAATATTGAGCGTAACAAAATAAACCATCAAACATTATCAAATTTATAGTAATCCCTTTTAGGAAATCACTTGTTAAGTTAATTTTACTACTAAAAAATCCATATGGGTGTACAGTATGTTTTACTTTATGTTTAGTTAAATGGAAGTAAACCATATAGTTGACGGACCTTAAAGGAAACGGTAAACAAGAATTATACAGAACCAAAGGAAAAAAGTTACTACTGTGACGTATGAAAACGGATGATGACTTGATTTAAAGCTAGAAAATCTATGAAGGAAGATTTAATTTGTTTAAATCTTAAACCTTTTTTGAGTTACAATATACACTATTCAGAATTACGGAAAAAGTCTAATATAAAGGGAATATAAATGTCTAATTATTTCATAACTTCTTGATAACGCTGATTATTACTTTTTGGTTATCCTGTGTCGCATTGATATCAACATTATTCACATGTTAAAAATAGGTACATAGTAGATAAAATAACTAATCCTGTAGTAGATATAATTGGTTGGGTTAGTAAATGTAGGAATTGGCCTGGATTCCTTTGTAAACCAAAGGTATACTTAGATTAATTAAAATATATTCTGAAGGAAACGGTGTTCATGTTGAAGTTGAATTCCTCATTACAAAGTTCTACGCTAAGGGGGTCGTCCATATGCTAACCCCCACTAGAGTGCAATCTGGATCTCGTTGAAATCTATCGTTTATTCCTGTCACTATTTTTTCTCAAAAAGTCTCCTTCGTTGTGTTTGTGTCGCTTTTTTCTCAAAAATCTTGTTTTCAGTGTCAAAATAACTATAATTTTTTTACTGTTACAATATCAATCTAGATCATTGAGAATTATACCCTATAATTAAATTTTTCCTTAGGAAAACGAGTCCAATTCTTTATTTTACAGTAAATACAAAATTTGCGATTTACAATGACAAGTTACTAGAAAAACAACGACTTTCATTTCCTTATGAAATACTGTATGTGCTTATGTACTATTGCGAATTCCTACCCGTAACAGCGTGCTGTGCAATTTAGGTTAGGTCAGTTTATTACAAGAATACCAGAACTGCTTTAATAATTCTGGTAATGTGATTTATGACATATTTTATTATTCATCAACAACGTGACCTAACCTAAGCTAACCACCATGCGCTATGTAAAAATTGGGTCTCTTCATTAATAAATTATACTTATAAAATATATGGTTGAAAAGTACAACATTTAATGTTTTAAACGTGATTTACTTCAAAAGTATTTTTCACGAAAAAAGGTGCATGAGTTATTTTTATTCGTAAACATCATTTTGGGTGCACCCGACACATTTGATTTTATCAGTACATTTATACCTTCCGCTAAATGTTTAAAAGTGGTAATATCACATGATACATGAAAGCAGTTAGCTTTTCATCGGAGCGGATATGGCTGGAAACCTTCAGTTTTATTTGAATACGTAACAATTATCCATTGTGCAGAATGTAGGACACAGGTGCTCCTGCCACTCAGTTACGGGCCACAGCCACGTTTACCAGATATTGTACATCGGGACTGTCTATTTGAATTGTTTATAATTTGAATAAAATAAAACTATACAAAATTACTTAATTACTAAAACTTTTAAATATAAAATACCCCCGTCGCAGCAAACCTGCATACTCAACGAATTTCCAATGAATTCACGCCATAACACATTAACACATTAACATATAACACATTGTAACACTTAACAGGATTCAAAACAAATATATTCATAACTAGCGATATTTATAATAATTATTATTATCCATAAGATTAACATTGGGGATGAGTACGCAGGTTTGCTGCAACAAGGAATACAAAATAATGGGTGTTTATGCAAATATCAATAGAACCCATCATAGTGAAGTCACACACCAAGTTTCATCCACATACATTCATAAATAAGCTACATATATAACATTTTAATTATTTTCCATAAGAATAACATGGGGACCAAGTACCTAGGTTTGCTGCTACGGGAACCATAGGCGAAAAATCTTTTTGACAAACAACAATAAACCACAACCAGATGAAGGCACATACCGAATTTCGTCAGTTTATGTTCATAAATAAGCGAGATATACAATTTGTCTTTTTCTCCATAAGAATAACATTAGACAACGTACTGTGTTTAGCACTTTAAATAGCTCAGTAACCGATTAACGTAGAGCTATGAACAAAATATCAAATTGTTTGCTTTTTTATGCTGAATTCAATGGTAACAATTAACATTTGATTTAAATAAAAACCTGTGGAAACCCCAAAAGAACCCATTTTTGGGGTATAACACCCCCCAAAACCCCCCTTCGGATGGTTCAATTTGTCTGGTTTTCGAACTCGTTCAAATAAATGGTACTTTACACATCTGTACCAAATTTCATTAAGATCGGACCTTTTTACGAGACTTATCGTGCTTACGGACACACACACACACACACACACACACTTATCACACATACATATATATATATAAATAAATATATATATGTAAATAAATATATATATGTAAATAAATATATATATGTAAATAAATATATATATACATATATACAATTTGAACAAATGGTGTTTATGGCATCTGGGGACCTCAAAATGAAAAGTTAACATGGTGTCGGGCTTAAGTCTTGTCATGAGACCTGCGGTAATAGCTTCTTCCTCAGGGGAAATTCGTTAAAATGTAATAAATATATGTGGATGATAATCTAATAATCTGGACAAATATTGACTTTTAAATGCAAGAACTATAACTGCATAGGCAATTAAAATTGTGGACGTAAGCTATAATCTGCTTGAGTTGTATATGTGTAAGAAGGTAAAATACACGTTTGATAACAGAGAGTAAATTCGCCCCGTTGTTTCGCTTTTTTTGTATTTTAAAGGTGAATAAATTAGTGTTCTTCATAGACTTTATTCGTTGATGGTTGTCACAGAATCCTCTAACTAACTCAACTCTAAATGTTAGTAAGGTTGGCGTTGAGACTCTCAAGACTAATTGGGTCAACCCACAATAAAGTTTTCCCTACAACCACACATAGAGTATTTGTTTTTATCTAAAAAAACCTAAAACAGCTGTTTTAGCGAATTTCTCCTATAGGGAAGAAGCTATTACCGTAGGTCTCATGATGAGACTTAAGCCCGAGACCATGATAACTTTTTGATTTGAGGTCCCCAGAAGCCAAAAACACAATTTGTTCAAATTTATATGTATATATATATATGTGTGTGTGTGTGTGTGTGTGTGTGTGTGTGTGTCCGTGAATGCGATAACTTGAGTAAAAAACGTCCGATTTCGATGAAATTTGGCTCAAATGTGTAAAGTGACATTTTTGACTTTAAGTTCGAAAACCAGAAAAATCAGACCATGGGAAGGGAGGTTTATGGGGGTTTTATATTTTCCAAAAATCAGTGTTTTGCATTTTTCAACCAAAAAATTTTTTAAATACGTAATTTTAGTTTTGACCATGTTATAGAGCTTAAAAAAACAAATAACATGGTATTTTGAATTATTGACTTGGGTTAAGTTGTTGCGGAAAAAATCCAAAACACTTGCTCATAAAATCTCCTATGTTAATCTTATGGGAAAAAGGTTTTTGGATTTTCCTCAGTTAATTTTACTTTAATCTTAACATTTGCTTTTACTAATCACTTTAGCTCGACAAAATAATCATTTTGGTGTTTAAATTGTGGTTCTACGTCCAACCGTTGCAGAGATATTCAAAGTGCTAAACACATTACGTTGTCCAATGTTATCCTTATGGAGAATAAATAAAATTCTATATCTCAATTATTTATGAATGTATATTGATGAAACTTGGTATGTGGCTTCATGTTGTACTGGTACAAAAAAAAAATTGTTATTGATTGTCCCCGTAGCAGCAAACCTGCATACTCAGCCCTAATGTTATTCTTATGGAGAATATGTAAAGTGTTATATCTCCCTTAATTTTGAACATAAATTAATAAAACTTGGTAATGTAGCTTCACTTGGTTCAGTTATATTGATAATTACATAAAAACTCATTTCTTATCTTCCTCGTTGCAGCAAACCTGCGTACTCATTTCCTATGTTATTCTTATGGTGTATAAATAAAATGTTATAAATCAATTATTTATAAATGTATTTTTGTGAAACTTGGTAAGTGGCTTTATGTAGGAGTGAGAAACATATAAATGCATTGGAAATTCGCTGAGTATGCAGGTTTGCTGCGACGGGGGTATTTTGTATTGGGAGCGAATAGGCGAAAAGGCGAAAATGCAGCTTCTTCACGATCTAAAAACATGTAGTAAAATAACTGATTTCTTTTTAGCGTGCGAAAGTATCTTTTCGCTTCCTGCGCCTTACTTGTCAGCTCGCAGACGGTGTTAAACCCCTGTTTGATTGTTCCTTTGAACCAAGCTAACTGACTCGATATTTATATTCTCAATCTCGTAAATTGTATAAAAAGCGATGACAGTGAATATTTGTATGTTATTTGGTTTCCAAAAGTGCAGTTGTAGGACAAACTGTGTGTGTGATTAAAGTGTAGTGTCTTTATCGCTTTCGCAAAATTAACGCGGTTTCCTACGCGTCGGGTGGTATCAGTTTTCTCTCACGGCGCACTTAACTCTCTTACCACACAAATAACTATTACACTGAACAATCACAGCAAAACTTAACTAAGGATTTTTTAAATCTGATTGTAAATTGTTATTGAAAAATAATTATTTACAACTAGCTAATTTTATTTAAAGCAGCGAGGGTTAGAACACTAGAATTCATATAGCTAAGGATGCTATTGTATAGCATTAATCACTGCGACCACAGTCAATTTGCGCTACAAGAGGGCGGGAGGGTGTTAGGAGCTGGTGACGGAATAATTACATTATGTACAAGCACAACAAGGATACATAATTAAATCGATACCCAATTACAATCAACAAACACCATGTAGTTGCATAAACGACCAAGGTAATTGGCGCCAATTGGTAAACAATCAGCTGAGAGCAGTTATAGAACACATTTACATGTGGTTCGAAATATTCAGAACTGAACGAAATTTATGTAAAATAATTTTTGTAAAATATTATTAATTCACTTTCAAAAAAGATGTGATAAGTTGTTCTGGGTCGAACAACAAATGTTACTACTAATGGGCTTAAAAACAACATGAAATTAATTTAAGAACCTGCTGACAAGAGCTGTCACCTGAATACGAGTATATGACAAATATATTGTTATAACTAGTAATTTATTAAACTTCAATAGTTGTCACTAACAATTTAATATATATACAGTAACTTTATTTGTAAGTTCCAGGGCTTTAGAATACAAATTTCGGCCCTCTTGAAAATGATGGTTCTGAAAAGTCCCATGTTAACACTTGAAGATCTCGAAGAGAAAATTGAAAACCAAACCATACCATGTCCTGTCTACACAGTTGGTAGCAATACTTGTATGACAATACTCAGATCGACTTTGTTTCTAGTGTACCAAAGAATTTTGATGGAAATGAATATTAGAGCCGGTAAAGTAAAATCGACTTAAAACAAATACTTTATTTAGTATTCGGTTATTTTAGAAACCTTTGATGACTGTCTGTAGTTTTTAATACTATGTAGTACTGATGTTGTAATTATTAATTAATTTACCAAAAACACTCAGAAACCGGACTGAAACAAACAAAACCGGGGTTGAATGAAAAATAAACAATCTTTGAGAGGGCTAAAGGGTATATTACAGATAGAATATATGAAAAATGTGTATGTATACGATTAGAAAACATATTTCAAATTTATCTGTTGTCCTTTTTTGAATATTATAGCCTGAAACTGCAGACGAGTCAAGTAAGATGGTCCCAGTTCCACATACACAAGCTTCTGTTGTTTTGATCAATTTGCCAGAAGCTCGATATTTTACCCATTTAACTTCAGTTCTAGTTCACCCTAAACAAATGTTTTTCCAGCTTGTATTTTTTATATCAACCGATTTTTTTAGGTTCTTTATGAACGGTATACACGTCTTCAATTCCGAATACATTACAGGCGCATTATTGATAAATTTTTAAATCAAATGGTTGACGTACGGTTGGATTTTAAGGATTTTTCTCTAGACAAAATTATGATTGAGTAATGAACTACTGACTTATTGCAAAGATCATAATGTTGATTGGGTTGACAATACGTAGTAACTCGGGAACGTCCTAAGGTTCTACCTACGATTAAAACGTTTTAATTAAGTAGAGTTAATATTATTTTGCTCTTAACTTAATTTAACCTTTCAAAATAAACTTCTTCCTCAAAGAAGTTGCTAGCCAATGCAATTTAGTTAACAGTTAACTTAAGAAGTATTTATATCAAACAAAATACAGCAAACAATAATTTGTTTTTCGTTCCTTTTTATTGCAGTATTTATAAGCATCTTAAAAACATAATCCTGCATCGTTTAAATAGGAGTACCAAAAATATAAAAGATGAAAACCAAGCCCAAACCATTTCTTAAAAGATTGTTCATTTTATAAAAAATTTCAATTTTAGGATTTTTAACTGTGCATGTTTACTATTTAAATACAAAAAATACCTAAAATTACCATACGGTGACTACAAAATGTAAGTGGTTACATTTTATAACAGGAATTATAGCTCACAAACTGTAGAATAATGTTCGATGTCAAATATTTTATATCAGTCATATAACAGTTACTGTAGCACGTTGGGTAGTTGGTATTCCTGGCGCGGCGCCTGTAGACCGTGTAGACGTGGTTTATTGAGCATCCCGCTCAAATCAGGTGCAGGCATCGAACTAGGGAGAACAAATCATATTTCTCATCCCTAGACGTTTCCAGGATATACTATTGTACTATATAAAATTGTCTATTCAAAGATTTGTTTAATGTAATTCTAGCACTGAAGTGTGTTAAAAACCTTATTAAATATGATCTCAAAATAAAGTTAGGTTGAAAATATTATCAAACGATCATTTGTTGGCTTGTTAATATTGAGAGGTCAGGAGGAGTCTAGCTAGATGTGATAGTGGAAATTGAAGTACTGGAGATAATAAAGCTAACCCAAACTATGAAATACGGGATTTTACAACGATGAAGCCCCATATAATAAGACAACTAACTTGTCTATTGAATTTAAATGTTGTTTATATTCTCTGCCAAAAATGTGGGTTAACTTTAGAACCTTCTAAATTGGTCGTATGCTTACGTGTCCCTATGCGAGATATTATGAAACTAAGTATAATTGAGAGATGTATAGGTTTTAACAAATAAGACCAATCAACCTCTCACTTAGACATATTCAGAAAAATCGACACTCAATTAACACAATCCAGAAAAGTGGGGCAAATTATATTCAAAAGTATATATAAACAGATTAGTTTAAAATCCTTGTCTTAGATAAAGTGACTACGAATTTTGTTGAACAAACAGGAAAACGTGTTCCCCATCTCGAAACTCCTGCTTAATTATAATTACCACCCGGAATGAAATTAGCTACATCGTCTCAGGGTGACACTCTGCTACATTTTCTTGGTTAAAGTCAAATTATATGAATTTATCGGGATTGTTTATAGCTTGTTGCAATAATTATATATTGCTTGCAGTTTCCTGACATTCCCTGTCATACACAGGTTAGTTACAAAGGCATGAAGAGTTTATGGAGGGATTTGTATAACATTGCTTTATCATCTACAATTAAATGTAAAATATAGCTTCACCTCTAACCACCAACCTCTTTTTTCATCTTTGTTAAACTTATATAAGGTCAGAAAAAATACTTCCCTTTTCTGTCTATCAACAAAAGAGTTTTCCCCTTTTTTAGGGACGGTCTAAAACACAATGGCCTTTTTCTAACAAAGACAGTTTTTCAATTAATTTCTGAAACTTTAATAACATAACAAACTAATTTTAAAATCTATTGTTAAATTTTGAGGGCTCGAATTGATATACTTAAGTAATAACTATTAATAAAGAGTATAACAATGTTTATGTGACATTATGTAAAATAATAAAGAAAGCCATTCAAAGTGTGTTTTTGAATTTAGACTTTGAGTTTAACGGCAAGGTTGACACAGTGAGGTAAGACGGTTCAAAATGACAGACAAGTTGATGAGGCAACTTTTCCAATGTTCCATGACAAAGCTTAAGCAAGTCATGCTTCTTTACCACTAGCCTTACCCGGTCACCACCGAGATCGTCATGTCCGAGTTCGTTACATCTATGAAAATCAATGAGCCATACTAATTAGGGTCGGCTGTCTACCTGCCCCTCCGGGTATGTCATGCCTCCTCCGCCCGAACAGGAACAACTTATCCTAGTCACAGATCACAAGAGAACGGTCAAATACAGTTCTGAATCTTTACGCTCAAAGTTTACTGATGTTGGTTCTTCATGTAGCTAAAAATTATACAAACTAACTCGTGACAAAATTGAAGTCATACGACTACACATCGCACTGAAAGGATGAATTAGGCCGATTGATTTTGTTCGTGAGTCCGAAAAACAGCCTTAGTACAAAAGGATTCGAGTTACAAAATTGAAAAGTGTTACACAAAAGGATATCGCACGGAAAGGGGTGCATTCATTATATTATACTACGATAACAAGATTATTTTAAGAAACTTATTCGTATTTTTAAGCACAATTTTTCATTTGTTACCAGTAAAAATCACACAACACATTCAAACAATTCAAAATTTTAAAAGAGATTTTAAAAAACGTTCTTGGATAGAGTATTAATTTTATTTTTTTTAAATTGTTAGTACTGTAAAAAGAATCTAGTTTACTTGAATAAATATGGTTTAACGTATTTATGTATGGTACTATTTTTAGAAGTTAACTAAGTTACATGAAGAACTATGCTACATGTTACATTAACTATGCTACATGAAGAACCAACATCAGTAAACTCTGAGCGTAAAGATTCAGAACGGTATTTGACCGTTCTCTTGTGATCTGTGACTAGGATAAGTTGTTCCCGTACGGGCGGAGGAGGCATGACATACCCGGCGGGGCAGGTAGACGGCCGACCCTAATTAGTACGGCTCATTGATTTTCGTAGATGTGACGAACTCGGACATGACGATCTCGGTGGACACGCCTTACCCACCACTGACAAACGTAAAGATAAACATTGTCTCTTTGTATTTGCACGGTCGAATTTCACGTTCCCAGTAATATGTGTAGGAAATATAATTTGATACATTTGTTAGTGTGAGTAATTGTATATATTTAAACATAACGTAATAAGCAACTACAAAACATTTGGGAACTTAAACAATAAATTTACTCTGCCTTCATTGTAATCTAAATATAAATGGCTGGCAGCGGTAGGATGTACTGAATGATGGTCTTTCCGATAAACTGATTAAACTGAACTACATCGATGAGTTAACTCCATCTAACTGACTTTGAAACTAAACGCCTTTGTTTGATTAAATAAAAACTTCTCAAATTATCTTTCATCCAAAACCTGCTTAACTCTAGGCGTTGGTTCTGTAAGGAAGATAAAATGTAAAAATAAAATTTAAGGCTATTTTTGGGCAATCTGTTTTTTTTATGTAAATTACAATAGCTCTATATATTAATTTATAAACTGAAATTATTAGAGTCAAGCCAGGGACCAAAACTAGTACTTAATAATTTCATAAAGTAATCAAATCTTGTCATTGTTTTACCTATTACTACTCTAAATTAAATATACGAAATTATTAAAAAAGTAACAAATATTCATACTTTTTGAGTTTGTCAAATTATAATAAAGATTTTTCTGTCGAATACAGTAATGTAAAAACTATAAAATTTCCACTTATCAAAAAATCAAATGATGAAAAATTAAGCATTTTTATAAGAGAGTATAATAAGTTAACCGAACAAGTACGAACAGACACACATCCATCAATGCGAACAGTTCATCTAAAGTCTAATTATGAATGTACGACGTGTAACGTAATACGGTAACTCAATATCCATCTAAAGTGATCTGCATTTGTGAGTGTACGTGCAGAACGCATTCACAACGTTACATTGCTTGAACAATATTTTACATACTTTAAAGTTATGTAATTTTAAAATTATAAACAAAGGATTATTCTAATTTAGAAATGTATGCAAATCCAATAGATTTTAAATGCAATAATTAGTGAGCAGTGATGTAATTTCTAATGCTTTGGGTTACAAAAGTGTTCATAGCACGTGTTTAAATTGTAGAACATGTTTTGTTTAAGATGAAATGGAGAATGATCACTTAGCAGTATAGATTCTGTTGGTTTTCGAGGACAGTATTGTATATCATATTCCAGCTGGAGTTTAGTTTAGTTTAGAGAGAGACCGGAGTTAAGGTGGTCTCCAGGTGAGAGAGATGTGTCCCGTGTTATCATACATCCATTGTCCTCATTTGTAGTCGAGACTCATTCAACGTTTCACATACAGGTTTTAAATTGCAAAGAAAAACTTGAACCGTAATGTATATCGGTTCGCACAAAGTACATGTATACTTTGACCAAAATAACTCTGAGAACCTATACCTACTCTAAAGCCTATACCTTCTCTAAAGCCTATACCTTCTTAAGTCATTAAAATCCATACCTTCTCAAAAGCCTCTGAGAACAAAGTGGAAATATCATAAATTCTAAGTCACTTACTCAATAACATATTAATTTAGAGTCAGTAATTAATTTAACTTTCAAAAATTGCTCAAGATATTGTAAAATAGTACAACATCTTAATGGAATTTAAAAAAAAATTTCTATAAATATTCAACTTAGAAGTTACTCAGTTAGAGCTGATGATAGCGAATGACTTAGTATATGGTTAGATATTTTTGAGGCAGTTGTGTAATGTCGACAGGGTTTCCTTGGTGATTCTTTCACAGCGCCTTAAGAAAATATACCAAATTTGCATTAAAATAAAACATTAACATTATCACGTATTGACCGAGAGTAAAGCAAAATACAACGTTAAAGCACGACGCCAAAAACGGCTTAAGTGCAGCGGTTTTACACTCATGGATATACCACAGCTTTAAAAGAGTGACGATAACACTAAAGACCATTGCAATGCACTTTCCGGAAAATCGACCCTTTCACAGCACGCCGAACAATGAGGCAGACACAACTGCCCGGTTATAGCCTGGTACAAAACCCATTGATATAATCAACGTCTGAATGTTTTACCAGTAGCTAAAACTAACCCATTATGTTTATGTTCGTGATTTAATACATGGAATTAATTATCTATCTCAAATTTTTTGCAAGTCAATGTAAGTAATTTTTCATAAATACGATTCGTTTTAATTATCTGCTCCATTTCCCACCATCTATGACGTAATTCTACGATTTTTACCTCGAATGCCCAATGCAATAAAATAAGGAATTTCTTATTGATTTATTTCGACTTTTCCTATCGCTTCTAGTGTTTATAACTACACTACGTTTCGGGAGGTAATGAAACTTCTGCCGTTACCAAGTGAACCTTACTTAAATCTAAATATCAAGTTCTTACACCTAACTAACCTACATTTGTTTGGATTTTTTTCTATTTTTTCCTTTTACATTTTATTCATTCAGTTATCCATTTGTTCGTTTATATAGATGTTTTTTTGTGTATTGTTTTTTGTACCTGTATTAGTTAGTTTTCTGTTTGTGTAAATATAATGTAAAAGGAAAAGAACAGAACAAATTTAGGTTAGTTAGGTGTAACAAATTTGATATTTGGATGGAAGCAGGGTTCACTTTATAACGGGAGGAGTTTCCTTACCTCCCAGAACGGAGTGTAGTTTTAAACACTAGAAGTGATAGGTAAAATTCAAAAAATCAATAGTAAATTCAAATCCATCGCTATTATCAGTTTCAAAAATAAGGTAATCTAGTAATTAAACTAAAATCATAAGTTGCGTAATGAACCTAAGTTTGCAGTTTCCATGGACCTTTTAAATTTATTACAACGGAATTTGCAATCAAAACGATTCCTCGTAAAATCTTCGTAAAGGTATTTTTTAATGAAGGCTTATCAAGCAACTTTGATTAGTGTAATCGCCTCAAGGTCCGAGACTCATCAGATTGATCCTGAACCAAATCTGAAAATGTTTTGAAGATTCGTACCGAACACAGATGCCATTTGTCATTGGACTATACATCTTTGCTTTCTAAGAACTGGTCGGCTTGGATAGTAACAATACCAGTGTTAGGACAGTTCCCTAATAAAACGTAGAAAAGGCGTGCAAACACCACAAAAACAAAAGAAAAAAAAAACCCTAATGTTGAAGGGGTGAACGATGTAAAGAAAAACAACAACTGGCGTGACCGTCGTCACATTAACACAACATGGGGTCCGACGACTGCTAATGGGACTGTGCTAATACCTAACCGACGAGTCGTTGTCCTCAACTGGGATTGCTTTAAGATAAGCCTTTTAGGCTTGTGTTATTTGTATGTTTTTACGCTAAAATTCAAGGAGTTAATTTCAATCGTGATGACATTTATATCTCATAAACCACAAGATATACTGGGAAATTGTAATTGGGGATCTTACCCATTGAACATTGAACAAATTGATTCTGAATTCAAAAATTTGTCGGCCACCTAAAAAGTTTTAAACACAAATTTTTAGGTTTTAATCATAAGCTTGAGCAATTTGTTCTTTTGAGGGTTTCCCTAACCTAGCAGTTTCAGACATTAGAGGAGAGTAAGTTTTTTACACATAGAAATGCATGGGGCAAACTATGAGAACATTTGTTTCGAGAAATGTTGGGTGTAATAAAAAACGTCTTAATGAAAAACGTTCTTAAACCAATTGTTATTTAAGTTGTATTTATAATATTAAAAATAAAAAAAAAAATTGTTTTAGAACTAATTAAGATATTGATAAAATGGTGGGGAAATAAAAGAAGAACCAATATTTATCAGAGATAAGTAAATAACATGTGATTATGTGACATTTCCATTATTTATCCCACCCAATGGTTTCCAAAATAAAGACTATCCCAGTGACAAAAAACAACACATTACTAAGATTATAAGTTTGCATGGTGATCCAGTTAAAATTAACAACATGTATGTTACTATTTTCCATTTATTTATTACATCACATAACATATATTATAAAAGGTCTTAGACAGGTGAGGTGTCAACATTGTATCGTTATTTTTACGTAGGCCTAACAATACACACAATAATACATACAATAAAATGTAAATTATCAGTGAATTTTCATTTTATTTGAATTTAATGTTTCCGTTTTTTCTAGCTCTCTTATAACCTAGTATAATTTGTTTATTCACTCAAGGTTTTGAGTAAGGTAATAAAATCCTGAAGTCTCAGTTGCTAAACAATATATTTTTATTCGAATAAAGGCTACAGTTATAATGTCGTTGATTGATTTTAATATCAACTTTTTATAAACTATTTGAAAAAAAGCAAATAGAGTCTAGTTGTACACTATTTATAAGGTCGCAGATTATTTTAGTTTTAATTTCTTCTTAAAACTGTATGTAGTATATTTCTAATACATGTAATTAAACATACAGTTACATTAAACATAACATACATTTAATTAAAAATAATCATTTGTAAAATAACACAATATGAACAGCTTCTGCACCAACAAAACACGCCTTAGCATCCCAACATGCTACAAAGTTAAAGAGAGATTTGGCAGCGGAATATGAGATGCACCCTAAAACACCTGCGTGGCCGGTCCATTTGTCTTCTTATTCTTCTTATTTATCATGTTTTGGAGAGAAATAAACTATATATTACTTTCAATAATTTATATTGAAACCAAATTTTTCACACTGGATGAAAATATTAATGCAAAAAAATTATATGAATATAATCCTATGTTTACCTTTTATGAACCAAGTAATTGTAATTCAAAACGATACTGATTCTGACGGATGTTTCATTATTTTCCAAGCTTTTATTGTAGTCGAATAATCAAATGTGAAACATCATGGTTTTTACTAGCTAGATCCCTCATTATTTTTACTAGCTAGGTATTATTAGGTTTATATTATGTCTCAATAACAATGATCAAATTGTAATTCCAAGAGTTGTCTTGTTTACACATTAATTCAGCTAATGATCCTGTAGGCTCCCACCAACGCCATTTAATTATTCAATATCCGCCAAGGAGTTGGCAAGGGACTCCACACAACATCTCATTATCGTCACAGTAAACAGTCCAGGTAGTTTTAATATCTAACACCGACCAGGAACAGGTTACGGGGAGACATCCTGAGGCGCTGCTGCTAATTTTATCCAGGACAGTCATTCTAATTAAGCAGGCGTCTTGATATGCTGAACAAGTTTTCTTGTTTTTTTTTACAATAAGAGTAATCCTAGCATCTCGGGAGGGGGATTTCTTAAGAATGTTTTGGTTTAATCTAGCTTATCAGGATTGTTCTGCTTCTTATGATTGTGTTATTTATTGTTGTACACTACGTCTGAGCTAAGGTCTTTGTGATCGCTTGTCTCGCAGTAGTTAATGTTTATTTAAAGACGTTTATGCAAGCAATATAAGTATCTTACTGTCTTAAAATTTTAATGACAAATCAATTTTCAACCGGAGGATGAATTAGTTAAAATCACTTTACATTCACACTTTCGCTATTAAAGTGTGTAACCGAATTGTCTGAAAATAAACATGATTAAATAGACATTCTCATTACAAGACCCGTTAATGGGTTATTCGGCAACATCTGACTATGGGTTTAAAATCGTTAATGTGGCTGCAAGCTATCGTGCAATATTCCAATAAAACACAAGCGTGTTCAACGATTTAAACCTTTCTTTTAAAGCATTTTTTACTTTGCGACAGTAAAAGACACTTCATTGTGTAAGTTTATGTTTGTGTCGTTTAAACGACGTTATAACAGCACTTAAAATTTACATTAATTAGCGATTTAAAATTTAAAGAGATTATACATATGAAAACATTTGATATGTAACTTTTAAATATTACTATATTGCTATGCTAATCTGAAGTTCTTAACTAGGAATCTATAATACAGCTTTGTTTTGAAAATATAAATAAAATTATTAGAACGAGCCATAAATACCCTTAAGACTGTGAAGTAATGTTAAAAACGCCTTAATTCATAAATATAAATAAAATGTTTTATTAATGATTCATTAATACAAATACAAATTTTAGATTTGCATTACAAAGCAATATGACTTAAAGATGTTAATACTGATTAAGTATTTACTTGAATACATCGGAATCTAAATAAATACGTTTACTATGCAATTTCCTAAATGATGAAGATTCATTTTTTAGCGAATTTCCCCTATAGGGAAGAAGCTATTACCGTAGGTCTCATGGTAAGACTTAAGCCCGAGACCATGATAACTTTTCATTTTGAGGTCCCCAGATGCCAAAAACACCATTCGTTCAAATGTTTATATATGTATATATATATATATATATATATATATGTCCGTAAGCACGATAACTCTCGTAAAAAAGGTCCGATCTTAATGAAATTTGGTACAAATGTGTAAAGTACCATTTATTTGAAGGAGTTCAAAAACCAGATGAATCGCACCATCCGAAGGGGGTTTTTAGGGGGTTTTTACCCCAAAAATGTGTTATTTGGGGTTTTCACATGTAATTTTAATTTAAATCAAATTTTAATTTATACCATTGAATTCAGCTTAAAAAAAACAAACAATTTGGTATTTTGATCATTGCTCTACGTCAATTGGTTACCGAGATATTGAAAGTGCTAAACACAGTACGTTGTCTAATGTTATCCTTATGGAGAAAAAGAAAAATTGTATATCTCGCTTATTTATGAACATAAACTGGCGAAATTTGGTATATGGCTTGATCTGGTTGTGGTTTATTGTTGTTTGCACAAAAAGAATTTTCGCCTATGTATCCTGTAGCAGCAAACCTAGGTACTTGGTTCCCATGTAATTCTTATGGAAAATACTTAAAATGTTATATATCGCTTATTTATGAATGTATATGGATGAAACTTGGTATGTGACTTCACTAAGATTAGTTCTATTGATATTTGCATAAAACCCCATTATTTTTTGTGCCTTTTTGAAGCAAACCTGCGTACTCATCCCCAATGTTATTCTTATGGAGAATAATTAATAGTTTAAATATCGCTTGTTTGTAAATACATTTCTTATGAATCCTGTTAAGTGTTTTAATGTGTTATGTTATATATTTATTGGAAATTCGCTGAGTATGCAGGTTTGCTGTGACGGGTTTATTATCTCTATCTGATTATGTAGCGCACCTTTTAAAACAAATGTATGTAATTCAGTTATTGAATGTCTTATGGTTCCTATACCGATGCTCTCAGTAAAGAAAAATACCCCCTTCGCAGCCAACCTGCGTACTCAGCGAATTTCCAATGCATATATATGTGACTCACTACTACATAGAGCTACTTACCAAGTTTCACAAAAATAATCCATAAATAAGTGATATATAGCATTTTATTTATTCTCCTTAAGAATAACATTAGGTTTGAGGGCGCAGGTTTGCTGCAACGAGGAAGAAAAGTAATATTTTTTTTTTTTGCAATTATCAATATAACTGAACCAGGTGAAGCTATATAACAAGTTTTATTAATTTAGGTTCATAATTAAGGGAGATATACAACTTTACTTATTCTCCATATGAATAACATGGGGGCCGAGTATGCAGGTTTGCTGCTACGGGAACTATCAACAAAAAACTTGTTTTTTGTGCTAATATCAATATACCACAACTAGTTGAAGCCACATACCAAGTTTCATCAATATACATTCAAAAATAAATGAGATATAGAATTTTATTTATTCTCCATAAAGATAACATTGGACAACGTACTGTGTGTAGCACTTTGAATATCTCTGCAACGGTTGGACGTAGAACAACGATTAAAACACCAAAATGTTTGTTTTGTTGAGCTAAACACATTAATAAATAGAAATGTAAAGTTTTTAGTAAAACTATCTGAGAAAAATCTAAAAACCTTTTTCGCTTAAGATTAACATGGGACACTTTTTTTGGATTATCTCCGCAACCACTAAACCTAGGTTAATGATTTAAAATACTAAATTATTTGTTTTTGTAAGCTCTATAAAATGAATATAACCAAAATTGATTGTTTTTAACATTTTTGGGTCAAATTTGCAAAAAACCGATTTTTGGAAAATTGTAAACCCCCATAAAACCCCCTTCCCATAGTGCGATGGATCTGGTTTTCCAACTTAAAGTCATAAATGCTACTCTCCACATTTGTGCCAAATTTCATCAAAATCGGGTGTTTCTCTCAAAAGTTATCGTGGTAACGGACACATATATAAATATATATATATATATATATATATATATGTATTTACATATATATAAATTTGAACGAATAGTGTTTTTGGCATCTGGGGACCTCAAAACGAAAAGTTATCATGGTCTCGGGCTTAATTCTTACCATGCCACCTACGGTAACAGCTTCTTCCCAATAGGGGAAATTCGCTAAAACCCATTTCTTGTGTTCCTTGCTTCAGCAAACCTGCATATCAGCCGCCAGTAGTTATGAAATGGCAAAGTTTCATGATAAATTGATATGTTTGTTAAAATTATTTGAAATGTATGTGTAGGTGTTATTTCGTCTATTTATTAAATTGGTGGGTGTATGGGTATGTAAACGAGTCACTGTGGGTGTATGGGTGTGAGGTGGGGTATTTAGTGTTATTGAAAATTATGGGGATAAGGGTACTTGGATAAGGGTACTGGGATAAGGGTATGATAAACTGGGAGGGGTAAGGGTAAATGGTTGGGATAAGGGTATGTGTTAGTATGTGATATGGTATATGTTAGTATGTGTTATGGTATATGATGTGTATGATGGTTTTATATGAAATGTGATGGTATATGATGATGGGGGGTAATGAGAGGTTAATGTGATTTAAGTGTATATTAGAGATTTATTTTGTGTTACTTGACAGTATATATTACTCTGTTATTGTAAGCGTATATTTTTAAAGTATCTATACTTGAAACTACATAAGTAGATGTTGAGTGTGGTATAGTATCAATTATTGAGTTCAATGTTAGTGAACGAGTCATAAGGTTTTTTTTTAATTGAGAATGTAAGTAAGGCGAGTATATTAACTGTTCTTATGTCTCTTACTCCTACATGTAAGACTACGTGTAGACTACGTGCAACATAGGAGTGTGTGTGAGATTGCGTACATGCATTTGTAGGAGCCAACTGCAGTTTGTATCTGTTTTAATTCGTAATGAAAGATAAGAGGAAATAATATATTTTTAAATGTCTTTAAATGTCTATGTCTCCATTATATGAACTGAATACAAAAATACGAGAATAGGGGTTTGAAACAGTACTTTCTAGTTTTATGGAATTATAACAGGGACAGGGACTGATTACAATATAATTAAGATATGTGTACTGTATATCACTAAAGAAACATTAACATGGGGCATAATGTAACAAGACGTTGAAGGGACGTTGAACGTGATATAATGACATGGATATATCTGATTTACTGGTATATTTATTTTGGACCTTAACTTTCAAAGTATTCCAATACTGGCCTGTGCTCTGTTCACTGAAACCGGAATAGCGGAGGTCCGAGGACGTAAGCTTTAGGCCAGTGGATACTCTGTGTGAGCTGTGACCGTGACGTTACTCCCCATTGTACAAGAAGTGTGGGTGGAGCCACGGATAGTGGCCAGTTGACTCTTCACTATCCTCGTATCCCAATAATACCAAAAGAATAAAATAAAAACATAACTTAAATTAATCAATAAAGAACAAGGCATCTCACATTTATACACTCATCGTTCATTTATATTCGCCTTAAAATACGTCTTAGTTGCGTAGTAGTCTTACAGAGATGGGGTGATAATCTATAATCATACTGTTGTTTTAAAATAAAGTAATCACTATATTTTTAATACGTATAAAATAGCTTAAGAATGGGTTTCTATCACAATGCTGACTGAGTATTAATTCCGAGCCTCACTGTGTCTTTAAGAAAATAATAATACCGTATGTAAGCTCATTACACGATATATACTGGTGAAAAATACTGGTGATGATATAGCAATAAGAAGATTATGAGAAATCTCACCTTATAAATATAGTCAATTAAATTAGTCCTTAAAATCCGGATTTTGGTTCCCGTAGGTATAGGATTTTGGTTTCCTCATACTAAATCTCTTTGGGATTGTGCAATTGAGCAATTGGAAATTCCTGAATATAATAAATTGGCAGACGAAGAGAAATCAGGAGAAAGTAGGAGTACAACTGCCAGGGTTTCGGCCAACCCCTTGAGTTATTCAGGAAGCGCTTTTGTGACATCATTAGGAACTAATATCACAATTCTTCTGAGACATTAAATGGAGTTTAGATGCATCATGAGCTTAGAAAAAGCTATAGTTTTTAAAAAATATCCAGAACTTCTCATAGAGTTCTTAGAGCTCAAGTATAGTAATAAAATCAATATTTTAAATATATATATCTATAATAGAGGAAGTATGTATGTATATATATACAGGGTTATTCAAAAAGAATGGTGCAAAACTAAACGGTTGGTACGACTGTTTCCGTGATTTCAAACAGCTGATTGTTACAACAATGGAAAGGGCGTGTTTATAAGTTTGTTTTGACAAGGTTATGTTTTGTCTCAGTTGCTTAGTTGAGTACACGAAGCCTATCAACAAATGGCTACTAAAAAACAAGAAAAAGCATTTTGTGTTTTAGAGTTTGCTCGTACTAATGCTATTGTTAGTGTTCAGCGGAACTTTTGGACCAAATTCAGGAAGGAGTCTCCTCATCGGAACAGCATAGCTCGTTGGGTGAGTCAATTCAAGACAACTGGATGTTTGTGTGCCGGGAAGAGTTTGGGCCGTCCTCAGACTTCGCCAGACGCTGTAGAGAAAATCGAAGCTAAATTTGCGCGGAGTCCAAAAACCTCGACAGTCAAAGCTGGTAGGGAACTTCACATACCGCAGTCCACGGTATGGCGTGTTTTACGCAAGCGTTTGAGACGAAAGCCGTACAAACTGCAGCTGTTATAAGCATTGAAGCCTACTGACAAGCCAAAACGCACAGATTTTTGCCATGATATGATTAGACAATTTGAAAATGATGGCTTTGCTGAGAGACTAGTGTTTAGTGATGAGGCTTTCATCTCAGTGGACAAGTGAATCGCCATAATGTAAGAATAATGGGGGTTAGAAAAGCCAAGAGAGTTTATCGAGTACGAAAGAGATTCACCTAAACTGAATGTTCTTTGTGCGCTTAGCAACCGTAAAGTGTATGGACCTTTCTTTTTCATTGAAGGCACTGTAACTGGAATCGTTTACTTAGATACCTTGTCAGAATGGCTCATTCCTCAGCTTATTGAAGAAGTTCCAGACGTAGTTTTTCAGCTAGATGGTGCTCCTCCACATTTCAAGTCTGAATTGCGTGAATTTTTGAATGATAGGTTGCCAGACCGTTGGATTGGACGCTCTGGAAATGAATACAGTCCTTTGATGCGCTGGCCGCCAAGATCGCCTGACTTAACGCCATGTGATTTTTTCTTGGGGGGGTTTATCAAAGACAAAGTGTACTACCCTCCTATGCCCCAAACCCTGCAAGAATTAAGACATCGAATAACACAAGCCGTGCAGCCCATAACCCAGGAAATGCTACAGAATGACTGGGCTGAGTTAGAATTTCGCCTGGATATTTGCGGACTTTCTAATGGAGCTCACATTGAGCATTCGTAATGCATATAATTTGATGTAAATTAAAACTTGTTAATATAAGAAACAGTTTTATTCTGTTTTCATGATTTTTCAACTCAGAGTATGCAAGTGAATTAACCTTACTTTTGCACCATTCTTTTTGAATAACCCTGTATATATAGCCTATGGACTCCAAAACCGCTTGACAGATTGTAATGAAACTTTCAGGCATTATTAAGCATTATTCAAGGATGGTTTGTGTGAAGTTTGGTGCAAATCTGTCCAAAGGGCTCCGACCCAGAGGGCATACAAGGGAGCAGTGTCAGGTTTTAGAAATTTAGTGTTTACGAAATTAACAGCTGTAATTAAAAAATTAAAAGTTTCTTTAAGCTGTCATTTGTTTAAATGTAAACAACACAATGTAAACAAAGAAATGTAAACACTGGCTAAATTACACACACACACACACACACACACACACACACACACACACACACACACACACACACAGAAACACAATTTTTTTTTTAAACAGCTGTAAATTTTTAAAACCTGACACTGCACCATTGTATGCCCTCTGGGTCGGAGCCCTTTGGACAGATTTGCACCAAACTTCACACAAACCATCCTTGAATAATGCTTAATAATGCCTGAAAGTTTCATTACAATCTGTCGAGCGGTTTCGGAGTCCATAGGTTACAGTACATACATATATACATACATACTTCCTCTTTTATAGATATAGATATATATATATAAATACTTCCTCTTTTATATATATAGATATGTTTTATTATCTTCAAAATTAAATATTTTTTGAATATTCCTATCGATTCTTAAACATCCCAGACATTCTATATTGTTAGGTGAAATACAACTACATATGTTTGTATTGTTTCCTCAGTCTTTTGGGATATAAATTTCTGAAGTTTGTCGCAGTTCTTCATTCTTATGACTGCAACAAACCAAACACCTCCATTAAATAGATTGAAACTTTACTATGTAGACAATCTTCCAATCGATATCAAATTTAAAAAAATTGTAATCTTCTAAACCCCTACGATTGCGATGTTATACAAAGTATTTTAGAAAAAAATGAGTATACTTATCAGTATACAGCATTAATTTATACTCAACCAAATTTATATGTAGAAAATGTATATATTGAAAATGCATATGAGGTAAAATATCCACATGCATGCACTATTGCTACTTAATAAGTTCCCAAAAGCAGAAATGATTATGTTTTTAACAAAAGATTCACTAAAACCACTCGTTCCCAGTATAATTGATACACATTTTCAAATTCTTAATGTTGAGGATTTAAGAATGATAAAACTCCCAACTTCAAAAAAAAAGAAAATTTTATGAGTCTATACATTGATGCAAAACAAATACTTGATAAATATATAACAGAAATTGAAGACTGTGAACTGTGGAGAAATAAGTCTCAAACCAAAGAATACAATTATCAAATAAATATAAAAAAGCGGATGGTTACAATCGAAGAGAGTATAGATCATACTGAGTTTTGGGTTTAGGAGTAAAAATAAATGTAAAATTTTAAAATTTATTTGTATTTTCCCAAAGGTATTTAATCGAACCAATTCTCATTTCCTCATTTTTCACAATGGATTTGCTCTGTGAAGTCTGTGGAATTTTTTATCGTCCCGAACTTAACACGCACGAACATGTCACTTAATTTAAAAACCATTTCGTTCAAATTGAATCAGCTGCAAGGTGCAGACTCGTTACACTAAAAGCGGACAACCCCCTCGGGTTTTCTTGCGTTAAAACGTACATGGAGTGGTTAAGGGATAACGTTATTTATTTATTAAAACACTACCAACAAATGCACGATAGTATAAAGTATAATATGTTGTTGAGTGTAATAACTCAAAATTTGACAGTTTTCAGTTTAACTGATTTAAATCAGCAGTACTCTTCCAGTATAGAGAAATTATTATTGGAAAAGTCCAATTTGGAGTTATGAGGTTCGGGGTGGGCTATATACACGATTGTCAAACTAGAGCTCCGTATCAACAGATACGAACCAGTCTGGGGTTCATCTTCCTCTTCTTCCACCAGATTCAAACTACCCTCCTTTCTTAAGAGGAAAAAATATCTTGTAAATCCATTCCGCAGTAAGGATAGTAGAAGAACATGTTGCAACGATCTCTGTTTCAAAATCGCGATAATGGGAAATTTTTTGGCTGATTCTGGAAAGAATTAGCTTTTCTAAATTACTTCAAATACGTGCATTTGAACGATAAGTACAAATGGTCATGCGTCTCGTTTCCTGTAAAACTCGATGAAATACAAATATTTGAAAGCGTAAATAACATCTCCATAAACGTTTACTCTCTAGACGATAGAAATAGACAAATCACTCCTTTAAAAGTAACACCTCATAGAAAACCCGATCACAGAGATATATTATTTTATAAAAACCACTATGTACGGATTAAAAACTTTGAAGCCTTCAGCGGTAGGCAACTGGTCAAACACCTACTAGATTATACGTTTGTCGTTAGTGTTTCAAACACTTTTATAAACAAGACCGACTCCTCATTCACGAACTCGACTGTGACAGTACAATACCAACCGTCACCCTTCCAAAAGAAGGAAATAAGTTTTTGTTCTTTAAAAACTACAACAGACAGTTGACTAAAAGAGCGGAAGAGCGGCCGATATAATCCTATGCTATCGTATGTTTGTTTGTGTGCGTGTATCGGAACCTTATTTCTTCCCAGCCACAGTGCTGAATTTTCTACGGGAATGGTGATTTAAGAGGGGGGGGGTTATACAATTTCGTATAAAAGGAGGATGGGCAATGGAAAACCCTGCCCCCCCAATCGAAATGCTGAAATTTTGCCTATGTTAAGAACCATTGGCAAAGTTCGATCCTCGGTTGGAAGTCCCTTGGAGAAAGTCTTTGAACCCTTTGAATGAGATAAGGATACAAAAGTTGGCATTTTAAAATGCGCCAGCCTGAGGTTTTTGAGACTCCCTCTTCACGTGACAACCGTCTTATACTAGTGCTGGGGTCTGCTTCAACTGCATTTAGTATCCTTTCTTCAGTTTGCACCGTTGTTACAGTAACTGAACACCCTGACTTCTCTGAATTTCTTAAATCACCTCGCTCCCTTTGTGACCTATGAACTCATTTTCTGTGCATAAAATCTTTGTGCCAACAACGAGTTTCTATAAACGAAATGAATATCGGTCAACTCTTCTTTTAAGTAAACAGGCATTTTCAGTAATTAACATTCACATTTTGATAAAATACAATCTATCACTATTACAATAAAACTTGGTTCAACAAAGAACTTAATCACTGACTTTGTTTTTAAAGTAATTTAAAGTGTCGCCAAAATAGCAAAACATAGGTTTACCAACAATGGAGCCAGGTGTGCAGGTTAATCAGCTGATTGTCACAGGTCGCAGGCAATGATCGAGGACAAGCTGTCAGGGTGCGCTTGGCCTGTACAACTAAAAATCGTGATTTATCAGTTATTTGTTATTCGATCTTTCTGAACTTAGTGTCGTTTGGTATAAAATTAAAGGTACTAAATAAAAGTGTACTTGACTTTTTTTAAATCAGCCATTATTTAGTAATTTTAGTTATAAACATTAAAATGGCCGCCATTTTGAAAAGGAAAAACATGTTTTAATAATTATTTTTTTACAATTATTTTATTACTACCTTAAACACTATACCAGGTTTTATAAAGACATCTTTAACAGTTTTTAGTGAATAACATTTTGATGAAAAAATAAAAAATGGCGGATATCTCGGTAACAAGGCGTTTTTGGAAAAAATTATATTCTTAAGTTCATTTTTATTTTGACCCATATAACCCATTTCCAAAGTGTTTGTACTTACTTATGGGACACCCTGTATAGTACTGATTTTTTCTAATTGTTGCTAAGCAATTCAAACTCTTAAAATATTAAAATTTATCTTGTTGCTAAGTAATTTAAAATTCAAATTGAATGTATTTGTAAAGAAGATTAACGTTGCAGATCCTATTGGTGTACCGTGAGTTAATTATTATGGTATTAATATAGTATATCTTTATTGTAGTCACCACACTTTTCTGTTCTGTGCATTTATGCAAGTAAATTCTTAACCTCTTAATTTTCTGACTAACTATTACCATATTTTATTCAATAATATACACTCGATACCACAGTTAGAACCCTATAGGATGAAAAAGTGCAAGTAATGATTATTTTTACTTCTAAACCTTAAATGTGTTTTGCACTTTTGTAATTATTTTCATGTGTTTAATGTTGTTACATTCCCACTTCTTTAACGCTGACTGTTTGTTTCAGATTCTTGTAATTTGTTTAACTAATGTTTAACCAACTATAAAAATAATGTATAATAGAGAAAATCTAAATTGAAATTTGTATAACTGAACGATTGCCCTCTTTCAAAACTAAAAATTATACTTTGATCTCTTCAGTATATCACAAATATAAAAACAAAGTTGTTACTGTAACATTTTGTTACCGAGGAATTTTAGATACCTATTCAATTCAGTGATCTATTGTGGTTCACATTAGAGTTAATAAATTATATTTACTCTTTTAGGCTTGATCATGTTACAAATACATAAATTGAGATGTACAACTTGAGATGACAATTACATTTTTATGATAAACTAGCTGCCATCGACCCCGGTTTCACCCAGGAATACAACAGGTATGTGTGCTGCATTCTGTGGTTAGCCCATGGAACTATACTACGAATCAAGATCAGCTGTTTATATTTTCATCAGCTCAAACAAAAATGAATGTCCATAAGGAATACATGGGAACTTTGAACTCCCGTGGGGCAAAGCCCTATAGGATTTTCAAAACGAAAATAGGCCTATGTGTATTTGGTATATAAGGAAAATTCCTGTAAATGTTCATGCCAATCGGTTCAGTAGTTTTTGAGTGATTGAGGAACAAAAAGCAGACAGACTGACAGACAGACACACACCACCCCATTTTTATATATTAGTAAGGATAAACATCCACATGTATGATGTCAAATCATATGATCATCAAGAAATCAAAATATTGAAAGACGACGGAACGAATGTATAAAATTAGTTAGAAAAAGTATGAGAGCACCAATCTTTGGCCAAAAAATATTCAATAATTTTGAAATTAAAATGTAATAAACCTACTCTTTTACTGTTTTTATACTTAGAAAATACAGCGCTCAAGTAAACCATTCAATGTCGTGTAAAAACTGTAACCACCTTTTGGCTGATGAGGGTGCTATGAGAAATTACAGGATATAAGTGGTTTCTCTTTTGTACTCTTGTTCTTCTATGGTGTTCTTCTGGAAGACAACTCATTGACCAATCTTCTTTGAGATTGCTCTTCATCTTCTTCATTTCGATTATTACTTTTGTGTCTTATCTACGACATTGGCATTGTTGATGACTTTGATAGAATCAGTCCAAACTCTGGTCTTTTTATTATCGTAAGCATCATCAATTAATAGCCAATGTCAAATTGCAGCTAGGTCCAGTGTTGGCCTAAACCAGTATATTGGGTGAAATTGTTTGCATTTTAAGTGAGCTATTACATTTATTTGCATAGTATGATTATTGATATATTCTTTATTTGTGTGATTTGCACTAGTTAACTCACAAAGTACAATGTGTTAGCCTATATTACACATATAAGTTAATTTCACTTCAATATACCTAGGAGCTTTACGAATGTTGATCTTAACTTTGTAAGTTATCGATGATTGAAAATTGTAATTTATATACTGATGTGTGTATTTATGTACTGTATTTTAGGATACGATCTGTTCTGACCTTGTCTATTGCTGTATATATGCTTCGTGATCATGACAATACGATTTTGATTTTTTGTCAAACCTCAAAACTTTGAGATTTTGATTGGACTTGGTTTACTCAGTCTCGTATCATTCTCCCTTGCTCAGGGCAGACTGTTCGTCCTACAATGGTTCTACACGGTCAGAAAGTAATTTCTACTTATATTACGATGGGGGTTTATCAGTCCACCACTGTCCAGAATAATTTTAAATTTATTGCTAATTTTTAACATCGACTAAACAACCTCATGTTGCATACAAGTCAATAAAGATGATTAAAGGCGGCCACACACTATCGGACTTTTGCCCGAGCCAGACATCGAACAAGACATCGGACCGAGCAGGGAGCAGGGAGTAGGGCACAAATTCACTTCGAACTTCATCCCGATCAAGACCCCGAACAAGACATCGGATCGGACAGATTGAGCGCGAAAACACCGAGCGGGGTAAAAACTGTGGGGACCATTTTAGTTGCCGTTGTGCAGGTCGGCCATGTACTTGTGGGGTTTAGGGGATGCAGGTAGGGTGGTAGGGGGCTGGGGTTATGTAGTAGAGATTAATTTGTAGTTGCATATGAATTCATTTTACTAACATTATTCATTTTATTTAGGGTAAACTAGTTTAGCAGATTTATCTGTTAACAAATCAAATATCTATCACTTTTCTTGCAAAAGCAGTAGGCCTGGATATTGTTAACTATGTAGGAGGATTGTAACAACAATAAGGTGGTTGTAATAATTTAGTAAATCAAAAAGTAATGCAACATGTAATTTATTACAAATGGACTATAGTAAAAAGTATACATAAATTAATGCATAAAATAACACATAACAAATACCATAACTTTGTAACGTTTATACTGTTACAAAAAAACGTATTCACATAAAAAAGAATTATGGTTACACTCTAGTGTGTCTCAAAGTTGCCCTATAATTTGTTTGCTGCCAATTTGAACTGCTTGGTTTTATGAGAAATTAAAATACACAAGAGATACATGTTGTAATTTTACATTTCGAGGTTTGTATGCGCTTCCCTTCATTTCAACAATTAAGTCTTACTACCTTTAATTTATTAAAAAAAACACCAACAGTGTAGTAGGGTTGATGTTTATTTCAAGTAAGTCCGGTTAAAATTATATAACAACTGTCTGGATAATATCTAAGTTTGTGATTACGTGACTTAAATAAAAAAAAAACATTTAAATCTGAATCAAAGAGAATCTAAATTAATAATACATATAATTCAACTATGGATATTAAATAATATAAGTTGATGAACTTTAAAATAGTAAATAGTAATAGGCTCGTGACGGCGCTCGTGACGGCGCTCGGGACGGCGCTCGGAGCAGCGTGGAGGTGCCACACACTATCGAACCCCGAACCAGACCCCGAACAAGACATCGAACCGATCTTTCTTTGATCTTTCGTCAAAAAACCGCCTCGAGAGCGCTCGATGCTCGGTTCGATGTCTTGTTCGGTGTCTGGTTCCGAGGCCCCACAAACTACCGTATTTTCTCCCTTCGAAGCCAAATCCGCTCGGTTCGATGTCTTGTTCGATGTCTGGTTCGGGCAAAAGTCCGATAGTGTGCGGCCGTCTTAAGTACATCTTTGCACTTAAACCGTCCTCTCATACGACACTGTAAATAAAATATAAGATAAAACATAAGGCATAATCAATTTTGTAGTCTATTATAATATGGTCACCATACTCATAGAGAGAGAACATTACAGGTACGTTATCCTTATTTGAACTATTGGGATGCAAATTCTTAGAATGGCCTGATGAAAACTTTAAATCGGCTTATTATGTGAATTGTAAGCAGGAATGATATGTGCTATAGAAGCTAGTTATGGGCTGAACATGGATGTGTTTTCATCTTTGACACACAAGGCTTGCACAGAACCAACAGCCACCCTGACACCCCTCTGAGCTCTGCTTACATTACATGAATGTCCTGGCACTGTCTTATTAGTTCGTGACATGGCACTGTCTTATTAGTTCGTGGCATGGCACTGTCTTATTAGTTCGTGGCATGGCACTGTCTTATTAGTTCGTGACATGGCACTGTCTTATTAGTTCGTGGCATGGCACTGTCTTATTAGTTCGTGGCATGGAGTAGTTAAATCTGTGATTTTTGTTAATTTTTAAATATTTGATACAGGTGCCTGAACATTTAAAACGATAGAAAACAATTTTTTGTAAACCCACACACACACACATAGTAAGGATAGATAAAAATCAGCACTATACTAACAACAGTGCTTAATAAAGTACGATTTGGTTATAGGGTACATCGTGACTATAAACACTTTTTTAGAAAGTATATTCAAAAGACATCATACCAGCTCTTGGAACTCGAAGGGTTAATCATCGGAACTACAACCACCTTTAAAAAGGTTTCATAAAAAATGTTAAAGGATTCACAATCTATGCTTTTGAAAAATTGTACGATCTTTAAACAATTGGAGCCACCCAAGAAAGGTGCGATCACAACTTTTTTGATGCAGAAAAAACTATTTTCATGGACTTAGTTAAGTTTTAAATTAACACGTTGACTGCTAGCTGCGGACCCCGAACGGGGTTTTTTCTCAACATAGAAACTTATGCAAATTTCATGTTTAAACATGTTTGCAGCAGCGAAAGTTTTAATATTCCTATTTATTATTTAAACAATTTTGTTTATTATCAATGTTTCCAACAGCCTCTGTACAGTAGTTCTATTTTACTCGTAGTGTTGTTTTAAAACAGATCACCAGCATTGTATTTGGAAACTTAAACATTAGGTAAGTGAACAATTTTATTGTGTCATTATTTTTAATTTTCTTTAAGATCAAAACTCACTAGAAAATAAAATTGAATTTTGTATGTGAAAAGAAAAAATAATTGGAAGTATATGAAATAAAACCTTTCTTTAGAATGTTAAATAACCTACTTGCATTGCTAATAACTTTGACGGCCCAGATTTGATATGGTATTGTTTACTTTAGTGTCAATTGGTAGTTTGTGGAGTTAAGACTAAAATAAATTCCAAACAAAGGCCTAATTAATTGATTTGTGATAAAAATCAAAAATTGAACATATAAATGTGCATGTTGTGTTTTGGATATCCTCATGTCATACCTATCCAACAAATTTGTTGGGAGAGGTGCCATAAATTTGTATATGAAAAACAAAACATAAACAGAAGAAATGAGTTTAGATATTAAATAGGCAAAAATATAGTTTTGAAGGAAGAAAATTCCATTTAGAAATAAAGTTTTTACAATGAAGTTAAAATCACTACATTACTATTTAATTCATGACTCATTTGGGCATTTTTAAGGCAAACCAGAATGAATGACGAGTGTGGTATAGAAGAAAAGTCCTTAGACGAATATATATGTTTTAAATAGTTTTCATACAAACACAAACTCAAACAATATGCAATGAACATGCAATAATTTGTTATGGATTTGTTATAGGAGGCCTAGATGTTTGATAGTTGCGGTAAATTTAAAGAAAATCAAACCTACCGTATTCTGTGTAGAGATTAATGAACCAATGAACTATCTGCAGATCAGTCTAAGTAATCAGTTATGTGAATAAAGTAACTCCCAGATTAACATTGCAACAATGAAAGTCTTAGGGGCAATCCCTAATAGGAGTTTGTATTTTACAAACCCTATAAAGGCACAACAGGGAAAAAGTTGTTGCTAGTAATAAATTATTTTTGAAATTATAATTCTGGGGGTTGAGCTCACTGATGCAGAATAGAAGATCCTTTCAAAAGTTACTCATACAGCTTTATATTAGCTTGGATTGCTTCAAAATTCAAACTAAATTAATTGTTGGTCTTTCTTGTTTTTCAGGGTAGAGCCCATTTTCACCTGCCAGCTGGAGCGTCCGACTGACTTGACTCATACTTGTACTGTGACTCACTGACCGACTTGACTCTTAGCTTGTAAGCTAGCTGACGATTGGGGACATGGGGGGTATCTGGGCAATAACTTTTTGGTTTCGTTCCCTTTCGCACTCCCGAGGCGGGTGCAAAGGTTGAATGACCCTAGGATAGGGTTTATATTTCAGGGCGCAAGAGGCGGACGGCAGTGAGGCCCCTTGACTCCGCCCCCTTGTCCTCGTTGCACGCCAGGTGTATTCCACCTGGGAGGCATAGGGGGCGTGACTAACATTCATGGACCCCCACCAACCCCAAGATAAGAAGAAAGAAAGGCGAGAAGGTTGATCAAGACAAGATCCTCTGCTCACTTCCAGCAACCAGTAGAAGCAAACGTCCGACATTCGTCAGAACGGATGCCAGCTTCAAGAACAGCCGCCAACTTCAAGAACGGATGCCATCTTCAGGAACGGACAGTAATGAGGTAAGGATGAAATCATTTTCATTCAAGTAATTTAAGCGCTCGTAAATAGTTTCTCTGGTAAGTACGGTAGTAATTTATACATTGGCTGGTTGGAAACTTGTAAACAAATTAATATAATTGTGTTTTCAAAAGTGCATTTATTTACATATTTTAATAAGACAATAATACAAATAATCCATTTTCTAGTTCACACATAATAAACAATTTAAAGCCCCAGACTGTTTGTTTGGCTGGCACTCACTGAGTTATAACTTAAAACCTTAAAACGATCAAAATATGTTACAAAATAAGTTAACCCTTTCAGTTCTATGGACCGATATATCGTCTTTTGAATCTGTTATCGATAAACACTGTTACTGCTTCATAAGCATTTGTACCGTCAGTCTGCAGTCTGAGTCTGACATGTGGTGAAACCTGGTAGACATAAACTGAACTACCTCGTCAAGCTCCTAGGCCTAATACCACCTGGTCTGCTACAGCTGCTAGTCTGATCAGTGGCTGTGTGGTCTAACGTGTAACCTTCCCGGCCGGGGGTAGCACTTGGATCGAGGGTTCTAATCCTGTCACAGTCAGTGGTTTTTATGTACAACTCATGGAGAGTTCACCTGTCTGTGGCAGAGTTGAAGGGGAGGACGGACCTTAAGCAAACGGTGGACGGCTCGGATCCAAGCTGACGGGAAGGGTGGATTCTTTGTGAGTTGCACATCTGATCAGGTGTTTTGCTACTTTTTACCTATCCTTCACTGTGTGTGTGTGTTCAGTGGAAGAAAGTTTTTATTAATTTTAACTGTTCAGGCGTTCAAGACATTTAAAAAATCAACAAACATCACAGATTCAACTACTTTTTTCAGAAGCTTAGCACTCAGAGTTAAAAAGGAGAAAACAAAAATGCAATAGTACATAGAGGTTAGATTACTTAAACAAACAAAAACAGAAAAATAAGAAAACAGTAAGTCATTTGAAAACAAGGAGTTCTATTGGTATTACTGGAGGTAACACTGATGAACAAAATTGCGAGCCGTTCTTTCCAAATTTTTGTGAGGCAAAGAACTACTTGCTGAAATCGAACGACTTGACAAAGTGAATTAAACAAGTACCTATCCATGATTTGAAACTCAATAAACTTGTATTTGTTTATTTCCTCATAATTTATATTTCACGACAAGAGTAGAAGCATAAATCAAACGAAAAAATTAATTTGTTCCAACTTTTACTACTTTTATTCCAGTGATTTGCATGAGTAGATTCACTTAGGGGAATATAATACACCCGTCGCAGCAAACCTGCATACTCAGCGAATTTCCAATGAATATATAACATAACACTTAACAGGATTCATAAGAAATGTATTCACAAACAAGCGATATTTAAAATATTAATTATTCTCCATAAGAATAACATTGGGGATGAGTACGCAGGTTTGCTGCAACAAGGCACGCAAAATAATGGGTTTTTATGCAAATATCAATAGAACTCATCTTAGTGAAGTCACATACCAAGTTTCATCCATATACATTCATAAATAAGCGATATATAACATTTTAAGTATATTCCATAAGAATAACATGGGGACCAAGTACCTAGGTTTGCTGCTACAGGAACCATAGGCGAAAAATTTTTTTTGTGTAAACAACAATAAACCATAACCAGATCAAGCCATATACCAAATTTTGACAGTTTATGTTCATAAATAAGCGAGATATACAATTTTTCTTTTTCTCTATAAGAATAACATTAGACAACGTACTGTGTTTAGCACTTTCAATATCTCGGTAACCAATTGACGTAGAGCAATGATCAAAATACCAAATTGTTTGTTTTTTTAAGTTTAATTCAATGGTATAAATTAAAATTTGATTTAAATTAAAATTACATGTGAAAACCCCAAAAAACACATTTTTGGGGTACAAAACCCCCCAAAAACTCCCCTTCGGATGGTGCGATTCATCTGGTTTTCGAACTTCTTCAAATAAATGGTACTTTACACATTTTTACCAAATTTCATTAAGATCGGACCTTTTTTACGAGAGTTATCGTGCTTACGGACATATATATATACATATATAAAAATTTGAACGAATGGTGTTTTTGGCATCTGTGGACCTCAAAATGAAAAGTTATCATGGTCTCGGGCTTAAAGAACGAGGAATTTGCCTCACCAGTGGTACCAACCTAACAAAATCACCGGCTTGCTTTTTCGAAAAAAATAGTGAAGCAGTGTTACCTCCAGTTATACAATAAACCTCCCTGTTTAAAAATTATAACTTAAAACATTTTTTTCAATTACTTATTACCTTTAAATAATCAATTACTTTTTTCCTCTGAAAGAAACTAATAATAAACTAGTGGGTACCCGTAGGAATTCAACGCCTCAATATTAATAGAATTGATTAATCTCACGGTACCCTGTAGGAATAATCACCAACAATGAAATACCTGCAGTTTTTAATATATACCTACTGAAAATATTACAAATTATGAAAATTTACCTTTATATACACGATACAGTTGAAAAGTCACTAAATCACAAAACTAAACATTAACACCCAAGAAATAAGTTACTTTTTAAAGGTCACATTTATTTGATATTTACTATTACTAAAGTAAATCAAAACCGAGAGCTGCTAAGTAATATAAAGCCATCTCTAATGAAAATCACAGAGTAGGTATAATAATCAGCTGTTTGTTGTAAACACGACAGACTATAAATCCCACCAAATGTAGGCATTTACACGTTAAGCGGAATATCTTGGCCTGTGGCTTACACCATGTCCGGAGTGACTGAGTTAACCAGCTGGGCCATTTTGAGCTTCAGTTTGACTGAACAGATGATGGAAACAACAGATAAAAATCTCACTCTACTCCAACTGTTTGAACTGAAAACAGTTCCCACAGACCAAGATTTTCCGCGTGATGTGTATGTTTTATATCATTTAACAAACTTAAAAGGATAAAATTATAAATCTGACAATTTTGGGATGGAATGTTTAAGCTTCAAATTGGTACAAATTCCATGACCACACATTTCCTGGTATTCTAAGTAAGCCTATTCTCACTATTTTTGGTTCCATCAAAAATATTCTCCCATTTAATAAATTTTATATTTCAAAATAAAGAGATATTTTTGAGTTTATAATTTTTCTGTTAATCTGCAGTGTATAAACTTCAAAATGACAATCGAATGTCCAAATCGGTTGAGAAATAACGACTTAGTTGGCTGAAAACATAATTCCTTAGCGAATTATTGTTTAAGCTTTATATAACTAGACTTTGTTGACGGTTTCCTAATTCGAGATACTGTGGGAGTGAGATGGAAATAGTGGCAAGGGGAAATGCTTCCCCCTCTCCAGCTTTAACTAAAGTGGAAGGTAACCAATCACAGTCCTTGCACGAACATTGGCTAACAACATTTTTTAGATTAACTGCATGACGCGCTGGCAGTGGTGTAAAGTGTAAAGTGTTTATATTTCTCTCAAGCTAAATATAAATAATACAAAAATAGCTGAAAACTCAAAACTTCGAAGAATCAATGCTTTGAGACAACAACAAATATAATCCTTTAACGTTTGTTTATATAGTAAACATGTTTTCCAGCTGATCTAAAAAACAAATTAAATCAATTTTTTAAATCCACAAAACAGTTAAAATAATACCTAATTGAAAGGCGAATTTGTAGCAGTTGCAACTGTTAACGAAAACAACAAGTTAGTCGTCACTAAGTTCCTTACTAGCCGTTGTTTATGACCTGTCTCTTGGGTTGATTGAGACATAGTGGGAGGTTGATTTTTCCTCCCCTACATGCGTGAAAAATTCTCGCGCAGGTCACCGTCTAAATAATCGACCTATAGTCAGACAAGTCGATAATCCTACATATGCTATTTTAAAGGAACAGCAATAATTATTGTGACAGTACAAGTCGTACGGATATAACAAACTTGCTTCGCTCGATGAGGGCTCCGCTCCCAGCTCACTTGGGGTCGCTCCAGTTGTTATTACAAACTCAATGTCCGTTCAAATAATTTTATATAGTATACTATTTTGATTTATTTGATATATATATTCACTCTATATTTTAGCATGATTCAGGTCCTGACATTTGTTTATAATCTACCATGTGAAAGTTACATTAACTGTTTATTAGATATTTGTTTACAGCTGATATGATTTCTTTTGTTGTGATTTAAAACTCTATAAGCCCAATGTTAAAATTTACAATTTTCGAGATAAAAATTAGAGGTTTTAAAATTGAAAAAAGGAACTTTTGGCAATTTTCCTGGGAGTTTCTAGGTATAGCTAGCGGCAAAGATCCCTGCGTGTGGTCACAGATATTGATATAATCTCTAGCCTAACGAGACATATTCCGTCAAATATAATCTCTCAAATTTAAACTTTCCAGTGTCAAATGTTACAATGGGTGTACGCAAGGCTCCGTTCCTGGCCCTTTTCTCCAGGGCCCTGTAACAAGGGCTATACCATTTCTTTGTTCGTGGTGCGTTGCCGCCGTGACCCCCTGCCCGGGCAGCGCTGTGACGTCACTGCACTGACAGCCGCTTGTCGCAAATGCTAAATGAACACTTTTTCTCAACAGATTTCTACGAATCTGTACGTATAAATCTATTGTCCAAGGGCCCTTCCGTTCCCCCGTTTCCTCTCGTACACGTGTCCTGATCTATTTTTGAACATCCTCAAATGTAATCTTGGTTTTTGGCTCAGAAAGGGGAAAGTGTTTGCTTCCCCTGTACAGTGAGCTTGATAAGTTTATTTACTTGTTTGCATTGTTGTATTATTATCCTTGTACTTGTGATTGCTGTGAGTTTAATTATTTGTTGTTATTAATTTAGTTTTAACCATTATTGTGTGTAAGATTAGTTTAAAGCTCTAAGAATTTTAATAAATTCTGCAATTATTTTAGAAGATATTTATAAATGATAACGAATATTATTCGTACATACTACACTACTAGGTACATTACTAGGCATGACGAGCATCTAAATATGGGACATATGGGTATTTAAAAACATCCTGTGACTTAAACTACCTTCCTTTATTTCTAAATTGATCAAAATCATTCTTCTGATCATAGTATTTAAGTTTTTTTTTTTATATACCGATAAAAACTAATGTTTTTTTTACGTGATTCCATTTACCTTAAAACCTCTATTTCTTGATAAATAGTTTTATAAATAGTTCAGCTACCAATACTTTTGAAAATTACATCATTATCAATAAAGCCTGATTCGTCAACAAAATAACGGTGGTTGTCTAATCACGGTATCTAATAGAACACAAGTTTCAGCAAGAAGTTGTAGGGAGTAAAGCACTGGTAACGCGATGCTTCGAGCCGGCTGTCAGCGTGGTGACTTAGCTCGTCACGTGTCAGGGGGGGTCCGCTCACAGGCAAAATGTTACGGCCCTTCTTTTGTCTTCACAATAATAATTAATGATTTACTAACAAATATAACTAAAGTTTATGCTGATGACACTTTTCACTAGTAATCTCAATTTAATTAACCTCCACCAGACCATAGAGTCAGCTGAAATGGATGCTTTGAATTGGTTTTCCTCAAACAAGTTACTCTGTAACCAAGAAATACCCCTGCCGCAGCAAACCTGCATACTCAGCAAATCTCCAATGAATATATATATACACATTAAGCCACTTACCAGGATTCATACAAAATCTATTCACAAATAAGCGATATCGGTACTTGAATAACATTGGGGATGAGTATGCAGGTTTTCTGCAACAAGGGACACAAAATATGGGTTTTTATGCAAATATCAATAGAACTCATCTAAGTGAAGTTACATACCAAGTTTCATCCATATACATTCATAAATAAGCGATATATAACATTTTAACCATATATATAATATTATAAAGAAGAGGTGGTTTCTATCTGTCTGTCTGTCTGATGTTCCGGGTAAACGCAAAAACTGCTGAACCGATTCCGACTGGGCTGAAACTCTACACAAAGGTGGATCTTGAACCTATAGGCCTATTCACTTCCTTAACATCCGCTCGGACGTCCTAAGTTTCAATGTTTACATTTTATAAGAAAGTAAACATTCAGAAACTGTATTGCGAACAGCTGAGGTCACTTCCATTTGGCAGCTTAAAGAGCAGAAGCAAGAGCAACTGTTTCAAGCTAACTAAAATACAAATTTCATTGACTATAGAACAGGTAAAAAAAACCCTGAGCGAAGAACGGGTACACCAGCTAGTTCTCCATAAGAACAACATGGGGACTGATTACCTAGGTTCGCTGCTACGGGAACCATATGCGAAAAATCGTTTTTTTGTGCCAACAACAATAAACCATAACCAGATGAAGCCATTTACCAAGTTTCGTCAGTTTATGTTCTCAAATAAGCGAGATATGAAATCTTTATTTTTCTCCATAAGAATAACATTGGACAACGTACTGTGTTTAGCACTTTCAATATCTCAGTAACTAATTGACTAAGAGCAATGATCAAAATTCCAATTTTTTTAAGCCGAATTCAATGGTAACAATTTAAATTTGATTAAAATAAAAATTACATGTAAAAATCCTCAAAAAAACATTTTTGGGGTACAAAACCCCCCTTCGGACGGTGCGATTCGTCTGGTTTTCGAACTCGTTCAAGTAAATAAAACTTTACACATTTGTGCCAAATTTCATTAAGATGAGACCTTTTTCACGAGAGTTACCGTGCTTATGGACACACATATATATATATATACAAATTTGAACGAATGGTGATTTGGCATCTGGGAACCTCAAAATGAAAAGTTACGGTCTTGGGCTGCAGTCTTACCATGCCACCTACGGTAATAGCTTCTTCCCCATAGGGGAAATTCGCTAAAAACTCAAAATATGATAATTAGTTTATCTCCTCAGTTTCGCAATATTCAATCAGTAAAGCTGCTTGGCATAAATACATACTCTTAACTAAATTGGTCTTGTCATATTAACAATCTTGTAGTGGGTCGCTTTATTGGGTAATTAAATTAAAAATATTAAATAATTAGAAATTGCGTGGTTCTAAAACCAAAACTTAAATAATCCGCAGTAAGCAAACGTCGCAGATTTTGTTGTTCCCATCGGAATATTTGCAAGAATGTCGAAACAGGATATGAGTAATTTCCGCTCAAAACGCGTAAACAAGATGCGTCACACAGAAGTTTCTAGATTTGAGAACGCAGTAAATTCCTTATTCCCATGGACGGATATTAGTTCAATTATTCTCCGGTTGGACCTGAGGGCGACACCGGACGGGGGCTCTGAGTCGTTACCATGGTGACGGACGACTGCGCATCGATATCGCGCAGGGTAATGCGACAAATCTGTCATGGCGAATGCGTGCTAGAGGAGAACGTTTAGTCAGTCGTTGAGGAGCAGTCGAGGTTGAGAGGGCGGAACGTTTAGTCAGTCGAAGTTGAGAGGGTGAGCTGGTACGGTGCGTATACCAGCAGTAAGAGTTATCAGTTGAAGTTGAAGGCCGGGTACTGTGCGCATACCAATAGAACAGTTTATCAGTCGATAGGGTGAGCTCGTACAGAGCACGTACCATCTCTGTCGTAGGCGAGGAGTCGAGTGATTCAACACTATTATCGTTCTAGACCGCTCCATAAACTTTAACCACGAAAATAAATTTACCAATTCGTGTTATTTCAGTGACTGTCTGATATTTATTAAAACAGTTATTTAACTTACTTCAAAGACATTTGATTAGACTTTACAACAATACGCAGTGAAAATAATAACAGTACGTGTGTAACAAGTCATTGGTGAAAACTCATCGTGGGACACAAGCTGTCGGCGAGGGGTCAGTCAATCCTTTGAAGCCAGCATCGGAGCATCGAGACTCAACTCATCTCATCTCATTGAATCTTCATTATTAAGAAACAGATAAGCCATAGTTTTAATATTTAGTAAAGTCGCAATTAAAGCTTAACGCCTAAAAGAATCACAAGTCAATTATTAGAGCATTTCTATCTTAAAACCAAGTATATATTTGAGTAGGAGGGTATTTGATTTACATTCAAATCTGTTTTGTAATGTATTAAAATTAATCAAATAAACATATGTATTTGCTCTGAACTATTTTGTCGCCTCACAACTAATTAACCCTTTATATCAACCAAAGTAAATTTAAATATTGAAAACCCAGTGTATTAAAATAATATAAACGTGAAGGCAAGGTACTATTATAGATTGACCAACAATATTAATGGCAATATATAAAAAGTAATTGTACAAAAGACGGCCCCACGGCAGAATGGCGCTCAACTGCGAGGCAGTAATTAAACTTGTTTAATTATTAAAAGAACAAACCCCTGTGATTTAAGATAGGTTCGATATTGAGTAAGGTAAGATTTAGTTGTGAAGGGTTTCATGTGATACAAGTAATGAATAGTTCTGATGAATCTGAGGATAATATCCCTTTAAGTGAATTATATAGTAATAATAAAATGTTTGAAGAAGTCCATTCTGGAGGTTTAAGCCCACAAAATAATGCAGAAATTGAGCTGCATAACCAAATTGATAGAATGATACCGGTAGGCTTAAATAGTAACTTGTTAGATTCAAGCGAGGTAAGTAATTCTGAAAACAGTGTATCCTTGACTAACAATAATCAACAAGAATCAACAATGGCTAACGATTTTGGGAAGGGGGGTAAAAATGACTTGTTAGTGAGTAAACCAGTTCCTCAGATTAATGACCATAGCAGTAGACCTAGTGACAATAATAAAATTTTGGAGCTACTTAACACCTTGTGTGGTGGGATGTCAGATATGAGGGTTGAAATGAACACCTTGTCTAGTGGGATGTCATAAATGAGGGTTGAGATGAATAATTTGAAAGCTGATATTAGATCGGAAATTCAAGTTCTTAAGACCGATTTACTAACAGTTATTCAGGCCAATAGGGATGAGATTCAAGCAACATGTAAGAGATTAGACGAATATAAAGATGAAGATAGGGTAACCGTGGAAAACTTAAATTCTAAAGTAGACACAGTAGTAGGGGATGTTGCTCAGGTACAACAAACAATTGGTGAGATTGATAAACAGTGTACTGAGACTAGCAGTGTTTGTGAATTTAATAAAATTCATTTGTCAAATGAGGTAGATATCTTAGCTGCGGAAGTAAATAGTAGAGTTGAAACAGTCACAGAATTAATTGTTAAGCAAGGTGATTCACTCAATGTATTGTCTAAGAGCCAAAGTAAATTCACTGCTGAAAATCTTAAGTGGCGTGGAAAATTCCAAGCGGAAATCCAGTATCAATTAAAAGAGGAAATTTCTCAATGCGAAGGCAACCTTAATGATAAGCTATATGAGGTTAAAGATGAATTAAGTAGGGAGCTTGAGTTGTTGAAAAATTCTAGGGGAGAGGTAAGTAGAAGTAGCCTTAAGAATAAATTTGAGCAGTCTGTACACAAGGACAGGTATACTGAAACTAGTAATAAAACCAGTTCACAGCAAGCAGAGCTATACCTAATAGAATTTCATGGTGAAAATGACAGGGCAACACACCCTATGTATTTTTTGCATGTAGTAAGAAAATTCAATGAGTTGACAGATAGTGTATGGGAGATAAACAAATTAACCCTACTTAAGTATATGAAAGGTACAGCAAATAGATGGATGAGGGAAGTGATGGTTAGTTTAAATAGTTTCGAAGATTTTGAATTCATGTTTAAAGAGAGATACTGGGGTAGCGAAGAACAACAGCAATTTGAAGATGATTTGAATGGTACAGGCAACTTTGTTAATGGTAGAGCTACTTACATATGTTAGTCAATACTTTGAAAAAAATCAGTATTTGGATAGGCCCTCGTCCATGAGGCAATTCATTATAAGAATAGCTCGACACCTGCCTGGAGAGGTAGGGGGAATGTTAATACCCATGAAGAATATTCAATCAAAGAAGGAGTTACTAGATTTTTTAAAGGTAATTTCTGACTTGCAACAAAACAAGCATCGTGCTAGGCCACAAAACAGTAATAGGTACTCACCACAGAATAGGGACAACACAGAATCATATAGGGACAGACAAGGTAGGTCAAATGATAATCTTAAAGAACAAGGTAGGCCCAATAATAGTTACCATCGTCCACAATATAGGTCATACTATGATGAGAGACAAAAACCAGAAAATGACAAGTGAGATGGTGCAGCGCGCGTTTCGGATGACACAGTCCATGTTAATGTAGTTCAGAATAAAATAGTGTTAATTTAAACTACCAGCCAAATGTTGAAAATTTCAAATGCTAGGAGATAGTTTAAGTGTTCGTTTGGGGAATAAAATTTTAAATAACAGGGTGTCACGCGTGCAAAATGGCAAGAATGCTATAAATTATTGTGTAGGCGGCAATAGAATACAAGACTTGATTAAGCTTATTGAAGAGATGCCTAATGGTTTATCAAACAATGTCATAACTTGGATAGGGATTAATAACCTGTTACAGGGTGATGATGTAGGTACTGTATGTAAGTTATACAAGGAATTATTGGATAGGCTAATTAAACTGAAGAAAAATATTTTAATAATAGGAGTTCCAGCTGTTCCAAAACTTGTAAGCAATAGAAGTACACACTTAACAGAAGTTAATGATATCAATAAGTACCTTAAAAAGTTTGACGGATTGAATAAAATCAAATACTTGAGTATAAATGATTTACTGTTAACTAATGGTAAAATTAACTTGAACCTTTTTGAGCAAACTATTTACATCAGAGGTAACGTAAAACCAGATCTAGTCCACTTAAACAAAAATGGTTTGCAACAAGTTTACGATAGGTGTGTAGATTTCATTAAAACACAGCGTGGGTAACATGGAGTCAATATCAGCCGATAGGCCACTACAATTAGTAAGCATAGATTTAATCGGAGAACTGCCTACTGCAAGGTTTGGTGTTAAATATATTTTTTCCATGGTAGATATTTTTTCCAAATATGTTAAATTGTACTCAGTGAGAAAAGCGAATTCAGTAACGTTACTTAAAAAAATTGAAGATTTCTGTAATAATGTAGGAAAAATAGAATGTCTTTTAAGTGACCATGGTACACAGTTCACTTCCGCTAACTGGTATCAAGGGTTGGATAAATTAGATATAAAATGTATTCACTCCTCTGTATACAATCCGCAGGCAAACCCGATTGAACGATTTAACAAAGAAGTTAACCGCATGTGTAGGGCATATTTTTATGACAAACACACCAAGTGGACTGAATATCTGCCACATATTGAAGACTGTCTCAACTTGTCAGTTAGTAGTTTAACAGAACAAACTCCTTATACTTTAATGTTCGGTAAACGACCTGAAAACATGTTAAATAACTTGGTTAGCTTCCCCGAAATGCAATTTGATTATAATAAAGAAATAGTACTGGTTAGGGAAAAAACAAAACAAAAATTAGCGAAAAGAAAAGTTAAATTTGATAACAAGGTTAAAGGTGTTAATTATGAAATAGGGCAAAAGGTATTGATAAAAACTCATCATTTGTCTGATAAATTGGGAAAGAAAATTAAGAAGTATTTTCAGCTGTATGAGGGACCTTATGAAATAGTTCAGGTTAAGTTAAGTAATGCCTACGTATTGAGAAATTTCCATACGGGTGAACATATAGGTACTTATAATGTTAGACAGTTAAAAAGGTTCATAGAATAATTAACGAGTTAGAAGGGTTTTCTTCTGTTAGATACTTGTCTTCTTGTACCCTAGAAACAAGATAGATCATGAGTTATAAGACTATATGCGATATAAGTTTATTTATTGACCATATAGTGGACGACTAAAGAAATAATTTTATTTGAGTAAAAGATTGACAAAACTTTGAATATGGAGTTGGTGATATCCAATTCAAGGAAGCACCTGTTATGGTAATCTATAAATTTATATTTATATATAATAAAAAATGGACTCCATTTCAGTGAACATTGACATCAAGTTCATGAATAAACTAAATCATACGGATTATTTGGATGATAAGATTATTTAATTAAATATTCAAGTAGTAGAAGCGTTAAATATCGATATCGGAGTCAAATGGAGAAAATTATTCCAAATTTATTATATTCATAAAATAAATACAGGTAAATCAAGTAATAGTTGAAAAACGATACGATATAGTAAAATTATTTCTTGACCATAACCGACTTAGACGTAAAAGTGTGAGCACACGAACGTAGATGAATGTTGATTACTTATTATCAACATGAATAGTAAGTAATCGCTTCTGGCCCTAGCGAGAGCGGACATGGAATGAATGATGAATGAATGGCTATGATATTTTTAGTTTAGTATTAGTGCAAGAAGCGGTGGGCTTGTCCTAGCAATACTAGTTGATACTAGGCTAGGACAGCGATTTGTTCAGAACAGACAATGTGACGATATAAACTAGTTTTATTGGGGGGCCCCTAATAAAGGCCATATAAACCTCACGGGCTCATTTTTGGGTGACCGGTTAGGAAAGGGGCGGTGGGCCAGAAGCAGTCCTAACTTGATCATACCTCATGTCCCGATAGGTGTTTTTTCCAAAGACGAGGTATGGAAACGGGCTCGGAATTCTCCGTCCCAACCATTAGTAGAATCAAAACTTTACCTCTGTGTTCGTTAGTTGTGGAGGACACATGTTAAAACAATAGCCACAGATAGTTTTAAGTCACACATACTTTAAGATACTTTAAGTATTGAATTTGTTAATATGAATTTATTTGTTGAGTATGTCCTGTTAAGGATATTGGAAATAATTGTAAATAATTAATATGTAGAAAAAGCCACGAAATCCACTAATTGTTTTATGATTTGGTGATGAGTTTGGTTGACAACCCAGCCACTTACTGTGAGTGAAATTAATTAGAGGTCTATTATAATAATGAAGTTCTACGCTGTGAGTTAGGAGAGTTATATGGAGAGTTAGGAGATTTGTAATCTGTCGTGGTATATCGTCAGTAAATTATTTGTTGAGTGAGACAAGGTCTCTTAGTCTCAACGAATGATAATGAAAATGGGCAACGAGTAGGTCAATCCACCGTTAGCGAAGGAGAATTGTAATCTGTCGTGGTATATCGTCAGTAATTATTTGTTGAGTGAGACAAGGTCTCTTAGTCTCAACGAATGATCATGAAAATAGGCAACGAGTAGGTTAATCCACCGTTAGCGAATTAATTACTATACTGGTTCAAGGTTATGTTCGTCAGAAATAATGATTAAGAACGACGTATGAACAAATAAGTAGGGGGACTTTGAAAAAGTTGAGGTATTTTCTTGGAGAATAGTAGTGGGACTTAGTAGGATCTGCGTGAATAAAAGTAGTGCATGATAGATGGACCTGTGTTACAGTAGGGGAAAATGGGGAATGCATCTGGACATTGTCACTGATGATTGTTGATGGTTGGTGGCTTGGTTAAAAAAAAAAAAAAAAAAAAATAATAATAATAATAATAAAATAAAAATAATAAAAAATAAATAAAAATAAAAACTTGATTATATGATGTTAGGATTGGTATATTTTTTAATTGTTGATATTGTTATTTAGATTTTGACATTACATTGAATTTTGTTTGTTATGATATAGGAAAATATTTTGAATGTCTACGTATATTGTGTTTTATGATTAAGGAAATTTGGAAAAGTGTTTAATTTTTAGAATATTTTGATTTTAAAATGATCAAAGATTCATTGGAGAATAATAAGTAGGGCAGTAGGGACATTATCACATGAACCCTAGGTCTCTAGATGTATATAAGTGAAAATGTTGAATATAGGAATTGTGATGTGTCATGCTGCAGAGACATTGGACTATGGACTCGGTAATATTTTCCGAAAGTGCAGTGTTGCATAGATCTACAAGAGACTATCATCGATTAAATGTGGTATATTATGATTTTTGATGTATATTGTATTCTTTATTGATATTATAATGTTCTTGTATTAGGTGGTAAATAATTGCAATTTTCTTGATTTTTAATGAGTTTTCTTGATTCTAACTTGTATGTTTTGTTGTATAAATTTTGATATTTTGATTTTTTGGACATTGACTTTTGAATTGTATAATTGTTTTTGAAAATTTTGTGAGTAGGGGATATTAGGGAAAAATGTAAAGGTGAGATGAGTGAGGACGAACGCGACAATGGGAAGGTTAGACTTTTTCAAAAATTCTAGGCGGTTTAAATTTTGCTCAAAAGCCTAGGGGGGTATCTGTAGTGGGTCGCTTTATTGGGTAATTAAATTAAAAATATTAAATAATTAGAAATTGCGTGGTTCTAAAACCAAAACTTAAATAATCCGCAGTAAGCAAACGTCGCAGATTTTGTTGTTCCCATCGGAATATTTGCAAGAATGTCGAAACAGGATATGAGTCATTTCCGCTCAAAACGCGTAAACAAGATGCGTCACACAGAAGTTTCTAGATTTGAGAACGCAGTAAATTCCTTATTCCCATGGACGGATATTAGTTCAATTATTCTCCGGTTGGACCTGAGGGCGACACCGGACGGGGGCTCTGAGTCGTTACCATGGTGACGGACGACTGCGCATCGATATCGCGCAGGGTAATGCGACAAATCTGTCATGGCGAATGCGTGCTAGAGGAGAACGTTTAGTCAGTCGTTGAGGAGCAGTCGAGGTTGAGAGGGCGGAACGTTTAGTCAGTCGAAGTTGAGAGGGTGAGCTGGTACGGTGCGTATACCAGCAGTAAGAGTTATCAGTTGAAGTTGAAGGCCGGGTACTGTGCGCATACCAATAGAACAGTTTATCAGTCGATAGGGTGAGCTCGTACAGAGCACGTACCATCTCTGTCGTAGGCGAGGAGTCGAGTGATTCAACACTATTATCGTTCTAGACCGCTCCATAAACTTTAACCACGAAAATAAATTTACCAATTCGTGTTATTTCAGTGACTGTCTGATATTTATTAAAACAGTTATTTAACTTACTTCAAAGACATTTGATTAGACTTTACAACAATACGCAGTGAAAATAATAACAGTACGTGTGTAACAAGTCATTGGTGAAAACTCATCGTGGGACACAAGCTGTCGGCGAGGGGTCAGTCAATCCTTTGAAGCCAGCATCGGAGCATCGAGACTCAACTCATCTCATCTCATTGAATCTTCATTATTAAGAAACAGATAAGCCATAGTTTTAATATTTAGTAAAGTCGCAATTAAAGCTTAACGCCTAAAAGAATCACAAGTCAATTATTAGAGCATTTCTATCTTAAAACCAAGTATATATTTGAGTAGGAGGGTATTTGATTTACATTCAAATCTGTTTTGTAATGTATTAAAATTAATCAAATAAACATATGTATTTGCTCTGAACTATTTTGTCGCCTCACAACTAATTAACCCTTTATATCAACCAAAGTAAATTTAAATATTGAAAACCCAGTGTATTAAAATAATATAAACGTGAAGGCAAGGTACTATTATAGATTGACCAACAATATTAATGGCAATATATAAAAAGTAATTGTACAAAAGACGGCCCCACGGCAGAATGGCGCTCAACTGCGAGGCAGTAATTAAACTTGTTTAATTATTAAAAGAACAAACCCCTGTGATTTAAGATAGGTTCGATATTGAGTAAGGTAAGATTTAGTTGTGAAGGGTTTCATGTGATACAAGTAATGAATAGTTCTGATGAATCTGAGGATAATATCCCTTTAAGTGAATTATATAGTAATAATAAAATGTTTGAAGAAGTCCATTCTGGAGGTTTAAGCCCACAAAATAATGCAGAAATTGAGCTGCATAACCAAATTGATAGAATGATACCGGTAGGCTTAAATAGTAACTTGTTAGATTCAAGCGAGGTAAGTAATTCTGAAAACAGTGTATCCTTGACTAACAATAATCAACAAGAATCAACAATGGCTAACGATTTTGGGAAGGGGGGTAAAAATGACTTGTTAGTGAGTAAACCAGTTCCTCAGATTAATGACCATAGCAGTAGACCTAGTGACAATAATAAAATTTTGGAGCTACTTAACACCTTGTGTGGTGGGATGTCAGATATGAGGGTTGAAATGAACACCTTGTCTAGTGGGATGTCATAAATGAGGGTTGAGATGAATAATTTGAAAGCTGATATTAGATCGGAAATTCAAGTTCTTAAGACCGATTTACTAACAGTTATTCAGGCCAATAGGGATGAGATTCAAGCAACATGTAAGAGATTAGACGAATATAAAGATGAAGATAGGGTAACCGTGGAAAACTTAAATTCTAAAGTAGACACAGTAGTAGGGGATGTTGCTCAGGTACAACAAACAATTGGTGAGATTGATAAACAGTGTACTGAGACTAGCAGTGTTTGTGAATTTAATAAAATTCATTTGTCAAATGAGGTAGATATCTTAGCTGCGGAAGTAAATAGTAGAGTTGAAACAGTCACAGAATTAATTGTTAAGCAAGGTGATTCACTCAATGTATTGTCTAAGAGCCAAAGTAAATTCACTGCTGAAAATCTTAAGTGGCGTGGAAAATTCCAAGCGGAAATCCAGTATCAATTAAAAGAGGAAATTTCTCAATGCGAAGGCAACCTTAATGATAAGCTATATGAGGTTAAAGATGAATTAAGTAGGGAGCTTGAGTTGTTGAAAAATTCTAGGGGAGAGGTAAGTAGAAGTAGCCTTAAGAATAAATTTGAGCAGTCTGTACACAAGGACAGGTATACTGAAACTAGTAATAAAACCAGTTCACAGCAAGCAGAGCTATACCTAATAGAATTTCATGGTGAAAATGACAGGGCAACACACCCTATGTATTTTTTGCATGTAGTAAGAAAATTCAATGAGTTGACAGATAGTGTATGGGAGATAAACAAATTAACCCTACTTAAGTATATGAAAGGTACAGCAAATAGATGGATGAGGGAAGTGATGGTTAGTTTAAATAGTTTCGAAGATTTTGAATTCATGTTTAAAGAGAGATACTGGGGTAGCGAAGAACAACAGCAATTTGAAGATGATTTGAATGGTACAGGCAACTTTGTTAATGGTAGAGCTACTTACATATGTTAGTCAATACTTTGAAAAAAATCAGTATTTGGATAGGCCCTCGTCCATGAGGCAATTCATTATAAGAATAGCTCGACACCTGCCTGGAGAGGTAGGGGGAATGTTAATACCCATGAAGAATATTCAATCAAAGAAGGAGTTACTAGATTTTTTAAAGGTAATTTCTGACTTGCAACAAAACAAGCATCGTGCTAGGCCACAAAACAGTAATAGGTACTCACCACAGAATAGGGACAACACAGAATCATATAGGGACAGACAAGGTAGGTCAAATGATAATCTTAAAGAACAAGGTAGGCCCAATAATAGTTACCATCGTCCACAATATAGGTCATACTATGATGAGAGACAAAAACCAGAAAATGACAAGTGAGATGGTGCAGCGCGCGTTTCGGATGACACAGTCCATGTTAATGTAGTTCAGAATAAAATAGTGTTAATTTAAACTACCAGCCAAATGTTGAAAATTTCAAATGCTAGGAGATAGTTTAAGTGTTCGTTTGGGGAATAAAATTTTAAATAACAGGGTGTCACGCGTGCAAAATGGCAAGAATGCTATAAATTATTGTGTAGGCGGCAATAGAATACAAGACTTGATTAAGCTTATTGAAGAGATGCCTAATGGTTTATCAAACAATGTCATAACTTGGATAGGGATTAATAACCTGTTACAGGGTGATGATGTAGGTACTGTATGTAAGTTATACAAGGAATTATTGGATAGGCTAATTAAACTGAAGAAAAATATTTTAATAATAGGAGTTCCAGCTGTTCCAAAACTTGTAAGCAATAGAAGTACACACTTAACAGAAGTTAATGATATCAATAAGTACCTTAAAAAGTTTGACGGATTGAATAAAATCAAATACTTGAGTATAAATGATTTACTGTTAACTAATGGTAAAATTAACTTGAACCTTTTTGAGCAAACTATTTACATCAGAGGTAACGTAAAACCAGATCTAGTCCACTTAAACAAAAATGGTTTGCAACAAGTTTACGATAGGTGTGTAGATTTCATTAAAACACAGCGTGGGTAACATGGAGTCAATATCAGCCGATAGGCCACTACAATTAGTAAGCATAGATTTAATCGGAGAACTGCCTACTGCAAGGTTTGGTGTTAAATATATTTTTTCCATGGTAGATATTTTTTCCAAATATGTTAAATTGTACTCAGTGAGAAAAGCGAATTCAGTAACGTTACTTAAAAAAATTGAAGATTTCTGTAATAATGTAGGAAAAATAGAATGTCTTTTAAGTGACCATGGTACACAGTTCACTTCCGCTAACTGGTATCAAGGGTTGGATAAATTAGATATAAAATGTATTCACTCCTCTGTATACAATCCGCAGGCAAACCCGATTGAACGATTTAACAAAGAAGTTAACCGCATGTGTAGGGCATATTTTTATGACAAACACACCAAGTGGACTGAATATCTGCCACATATTGAAGACTGTCTCAACTTGTCAGTTAGTAGTTTAACAGAACAAACTCCTTATACTTTAATGTTCGGTAAACGACCTGAAAACATGTTAAATAACTTGGTTAGCTTCCCCGAAATGCAATTTGATTATAATAAAGAAATAGTACTGGTTAGGGAAAAAACAAAACAAAAATTAGCGAAAAGAAAAGTTAAATTTGATAACAAGGTTAAAGGTGTTAATTATGAAATAGGGCAAAAGGTATTGATAAAAACTCATCATTTGTCTGATAAATTGGGAAAGAAAATTAAGAAGTATTTTCAGCTGTATGAGGGACCTTATGAAATAGTTCAGGTTAAGTTAAGTAATGCCTACGTATTGAGAAATTTCCATACGGGTGAACATATAGGTACTTATAATGTTAGACAGTTAAAAAGGTTCATAGAATAATTAACGAGTTAGAAGGGTTTTCTTCTGTTAGATACTTGTCTTCTTGTACCCTAGAAACAAGATAGATCATGAGTTATAAGACTATATGCGATATAAGTTTATTTATTGACCATATAGTGGACGACTAAAGAAATAATTTTATTTGAGTAAAAGATTGACAAAACTTTGAATATGGAGTTGGTGATATCCAATTCAAGGAAGCACCTGTTATGGTAATCTATAAATTTATATTTATATATAATAAAAAATGGACTCCATTTCAGTGAACATTGACATCAAGTTCATGAATAAACTAAATCATACGGATTATTTGGATGATAAGATTATTTAATTAAATATTCAAGTAGTAGAAGCGTTAAATATCGATATCGGAGTCAAATGGAGAAAATTATTCCAAATTTATTATATTCATAAAATAAATACAGGTAAATCAAGTAATAGTTGAAAAACGATACGATATAGTAAAATTATTTCTTGACCATAACCGACTTAGACGTAAAAGTGTGAGCACACGAACGTAGATGAATGTTGATTACTTATTATCAACATGAATAGTAAGTAATCGCTTCTGGCCCTAGCGAGAGCGGACATGGAATGAATGATGAATGAATGGCTATGATATTTTTAGTTTAGTATTAGTGCAAGAAGCGGTGGGCTTGTCCTAGCAATACTAGTTGATACTAGGCTAGGACAGCGATTTGTTCAGAACAGACAATGTGACGATATAAACTAGTTTTATTGGGGGGCCCCTAATAAAGGCCATATAAACCTCACGGGCTCATTTTTGGGTGACCGGTTAGGAAAGGGGCGGTGGGCCAGAAGCAGTCCTAACTTGATCATACCTCATGTCCCGATAGGTGTTTTTTCCAAAGACGAGGTATGGAAACGGGCTCGGAATTCTCCGTCCCAACCATTAGTAGAATCAAAACTTTACCTCTGTGTTCGTTAGTTGTGGAGGACACATGTTAAAACAATAGCCACAGATAGTTTTAAGTCACACATACTTTAAGATACTTTAAGGTATACTAAGTATCTATAAAGTTCCCCATTATCACATGAACCCTAGGTCTCTAGATGTATATAAGTGAAAATGTTGAATATAGGAATTGTGATGTGTCATGCTGCAGAGACATTGGACTATGGACTCGGTAATATTTTCCGAAAGTGCAGTGTTGCATAGATCTACAAGATACTATCATCGATTAAATGTGGTATATTATGATTTTTTCAGTGGAGAATTGTTGATAATTGCAAGAAACTTGCAATTACGTATTTTTTTTAAGTATTGAATTTGTTAATATGAATTTATTTGTTGAGTATGTCCTGTTAAGGATATTGGAAATAATTGTAAATAATTAATATGTAGAAAAAGCCACGAAAGCCACTAATTGTTTTATGATTTGGTGATGAGTTTGGTTGACAACCCAGCCACTTACTGTGAGTGAAATTAATTAGAGGTCTATTATAATAATGAAGTTCTACGCTGTGAGTTAGGAGAGTTATATGGAGAGTTAGGAGATTTGTAATCTGTCGTGGTATATCGTCAGTAAATTATTTGTTGAGTGAGACAAGGTCTCTTAGTCTCAACGAATGATAATGAAAATGGGCAACGAGTAGGTCAATCCACCGTTAGCGAAGGAGAATTGTAATCTGTCGTGGTATATCGTCAGTAATTATTTGTTGAGTGAGACAAGGTCTCTTAGTCTCAACGAATGATCATGAAAATAGGCAACGAGTAGGTTAATCCACCGTTAGCGAATTAATTACTATACTGGTTCAAGGTTATGTTCGTCAGAAATAATGATTAAGAACGACGTATGAACAAATAAGTAGGGGGACTTTGAAAAAGTTGAGGTATTTTCTTGGAGAATAGTAGTGGGACTTAGTAGGATCTGCGTGAATAAAAGTAGTGCATGATAGATGGACCTGTGTTACAGTAGGGGAAAATGGGGAATGCATCTGGACATTGTCACTGATGATTGTTGATGGTTGGTGGCTTGGTTAAAAAAAAAATAATAATAATAATAATAAAATAAAAATAATAAAAAATAAATAAAAATAAAAACTTGATTATATGATGTTAGGATTGGTATATTTTTTAATTGTTGATATTGTTATTTAGATTTTGACATTACATTGAATTTTGTTTGTTATGATATAGGAAAATATTTTGAATGTCTACGTATATTGTGTTTTATGATTAAGGAAATTTGGAAAAGTGTTTAATTTTTAGAATATTTTGATTTTAAAATGATCAAAGATTCATTGGAGAATAATAAGTAGGGCAGTAGGGACATTATCACATGAACCCTAGGTCTCTAGATGTATATAAGTGAAAATGTTGAATATAGGAATTGTGATGTGTCATGCTGCAGAGACATTGGACTATGGACTCGGTAATATTTTCCGAAAGTGCAGTGTTGCATAGATCTACAAGAGACTATCATCGATTAAATGTGGTATATTATGATTTTTGATGTATATTGTATTCTTTATTGATATTATAATGTTCTTGTATTAGGTGGTAAATAATTGCAATTTTCTTGATTTTTAATGAGTTTTCTTGATTCTAACTTGTATGTTTTGTTGTATAAATTTTGATATTTTGATTTTTTGGACATTGACTTTTGAATTGTATAATTGTTTTTGAAAATTTTGTGAGTAGGGGATATTAGGGAAAAATGTAAAGGTGAGATGAGTGAGGACGAACGCGACAATGGGAAGGTTAGACTTTTTCAAAAATTCTAGGCGGTTTAAATTTTGCTCAAAAGCCTAGGGGGGTATCTGTAGTGGGTCGCTTTATTGGGTAATTAAATTAAAAATATTAAATAATTAGAAATTGCGTGGTTCTAAAACCAAAACTTAAATAATCCGCAGTAAGCAAACGTCGCAGATTTTGTTGTTCCCATCGGAATATTTGCAAGAATGTCGAAACAGGATATGAGTCATTTCCGCTCAAAACGCGTAAACAAGATGCGTCACACAGAAGTTTCTAGATTTGAGAACGCAGTAAATTCCTTATTCCCACGGACGGATATTAGTTCAATTATTCTCCGGTTGCACCTGAGGGCGACACCGGACGGGGGCTCTGAGTCGTTACCATGGTGACGGACGACTGCGCATCGATATCGCGCAGGGTAATGCGACAAATCTGTCATGGCGAATGCGTGCTAGAGGAGAACGTTTAGTCAGTCGTTGAGGAGCAGTCGAGGTTGAGAGGGCGGAACGTTTAGTCAGTCGAAGTTGAGAGGGTGAGCTGGTACGGTGCGTATACCAGCAGTAAGAGTTATCAGTTGAAGTTGAAGGCCGGGTACTGTGCGCATACCAATAGAACAGTTTATCAGTCGATAGGGTGAGCTCGTACAGAGCACGTACCATCTCTGTCGTTGGCGAGGAGTCGAGTGATTCAACACTATTATCATTCTAGACCGCTCCATAAACTTTAACCACGAAAATAAATTTATCAATTCGTGTTATTTCAGTGACTGTCTGATATTTATTAAAACAGTTATTTAACTTACCTCAAAGACATTTGATTAGACTTTACAACAATACGCAGTGAAAATAATAACAGTACGTGTGTAACAAGTCGTTGGTGAAAACTCATCGTGGGACACAAGCTGTCGGCGAGGGGTCGGTCAATCCTTTGAAGCCAGCATCGGAGCATCGAGACTCAACTCATCTCATCTCATTGAATCTTCATTATTAAGAAACAGATAAGCCATAGTTTTAATATTTAGTAAAGTCGCAATTAAAGCTTAACGCCTAAAAGAATCACAAGTCAATTATTAGAGCATTTCTATCTTAAAACCAAGTAATTATTTGAGTAGGAGGGTATTTGATTTACATTCAAATCTGTTTTGTAATGTAGTAAAATTAATCAAATAAACATATGTATTTGCTCTGAACTATTTTGTCGCCTCACAACTAATTAACCCTTTATATCAACCAAAGTAAATTTAAATATTGAAAACCCAGTGTATTAAAATAATATGAACGTGAAGGCAAGGTACTATTATAGATTGACCAACAATATTAATGGCAATATATAAAAAGTAATTGTACTAAAGTCGGGCTCACGTCAATCTGTGTGGTAAGGTTTCTCGAGTGAGCTACCTTTTTTGGAAATTATGTTATATACTCGCTTCTGAATATTTAAGAATAATATATTTTGCATTGTTTCAATCTCATCTCCTATGGCTTGATTCTTTGGGGTCACTCACTTTGGTGAGAGAAATTTTATTGGTCCAAAAGAAAGTCATACAAACTCTGCAAAGCTGGTCCTTTGGATCACTGTCGACCCTTATCTATTATACTAATTCCCTAAGGAATATCTTGTGTACAGCGAAACTCTTTTATTTATGAACCGATTTTGATGATTGAGGTGTCAAAGGGATTTCTCTGTAGAAGTCATGGAATATTTTTGTCTCCCTCAGCTCAATGTGCTTCACCCCATTGGACTTTAAATATTCCATGTATTTTAAATACCCCCGTAGCAGCAAACCTGCGTACTCAGTGAATTTCCAATGCATATATATATATATATATATGTATCTTAATACCACATAAAGCCACATACCAAGTTTCATCAATATACATTCATAAATAAACGATTTATGACATTTTAATCATTCTCCATAAGAATAACATGGCAGCTGAGTATGCAGGTTTGCTGAAGCAAGGGGTACAAAAAATGGGGTTTTATACAAATATCAATACAACTCATGTAGGTAAAGGCATATACCAAATTTCATTAATTTATTTTCATAATGAAGGGAGATAACACGTTACTTATTCTCCATAAGAATAACATGGGCTGAGTACGCAGGTTTGCTGCTACGGGAGCCATTGGTAAAAAATTGTTTTTTGAGCATATATCAATGGTCCACGACCAGATGAAGTCGTATACCAAGTTTCGTCAGTATACGTTCATAAATAAGCGAGATATAAAATTTTTATTTTCCTCCAGAAGAATACCATTAGACACCGTACTGTGTTTAGTACTTTCAATATCTCGGTAACCAATTGACGTAGAGAAATGATCAAAATACCAAATTGTGTGTTTTTCGTTAAGCTGAATCCAATGGGGAAAACTAAAATTTGAATATTTCCACAATTATATGTAAAAAATTCAAAAAACCCATTTTTGGAGTACAAAACCCCCCCAAAATACTTCGGATAGAGCGATCTGGCTGGTTTTCGATCTTAAAGTCACAAATGTTGCTTTACACATTTATACCAAATTTCATCAAAATCGGATAATTTTTACGAGAGTTATCGTGCTCACGGACATAAATATATATATGTACAGTTTCGAACGAATGGTGTTTTTGGGGTCTGGGTACCTCAAAACGAAAAGTTATCATGGTCCCGGGCCTAGGTCTTACCATGCCGACTACGGTAATAGCTTCTTCCCTATAGGGGAAATTCGCTAAAAGAAAACATTTCGAATGAATCAATGTGACGGAGTTGCCAGTGAAATTGAAGCACGGAATGGACTTTTAACGCTAATTCTGGAATACATGTAATTATAAGGGAGAACCGCCGTGCGAAATTGAAGGGGTTATCGTGACAAAATCTTAAAATATTGCATATAAAATTATTTGTCAGGATTCCTAAATGCGTAAAAATCCTAAATATGCGAAAATCTTTCAAAAGTAATTTGGTCAGGTAATTGACACTTATATTCATTTAAACATATTTTTATGAAATTAAGTAGTCAGAAGGAACATTTCTCTTGATGTACAGACTGGGCTACGCATTGAGGACGCGGGCAAAACAACGCACAATGAACCCGCCAAAGTGATTAAAGTAAAGTTATTAAAGTGGTTGGGTATCCAATGGTGTTTAAATCTTCTATGAGGTGCTAGTTTGTACCACGTGTACAGATAGAAATAAGTTAAATAATAATTGTATAGAACCCTATATAATTACATACTATATGTAATTATATAATAATATATAATATATAATTAATATACAGGATGATTTTTAAATGAGCTCCTCCCCTAATGTTTTTCTACATTTTGTAAGATGTTGACTCCGGACCCCCTCCCCTCCCACGATCATTGTTGACCAACTTATACTTCATTTTGGCCTAGTTAATATTTTTGGCCGCCATCTTGGATTCATATATTTATTTTTAAATGTAAAGGCTTTTTATGGTGAACACAATGCCGCAATCTGTTTTTGAAAATCATTAACTTTTCTCAAGATATTGGCGAATTAAACAAAGACAGCGAGGTACCGTAACGGTAAATAGTCACATGGGCAAGCAGTGGTGACCGCTCGTGAAAGAGTATCACGCAGTCGGTCGGGATCGAACCTACGTTTGACCACGGCTGACTTGCGAGGCCAGCACTCTACGTCTGAGCTACCGCGACCGGCATCTCATTAGTAGTTGTCTTTGTTGATTTCTATTGATTACATATTATGATTAGAGATATCTGTTAAAATTAAATCCATATTACGAGTATAGTAATATGGATTGAAGTGTCAATGACTTGTTGAAGTGTCAATCTGCCCTATCATTCAAAATCTAAATAACTATTTAAGGTTACCTGGAGATATGGAAGATTGCCAAAGGTATTTGGTTTAAATATATTTTATTCTTGTAAAAGTGTCATAGATTCTTCAGATATTATTTTATTATGACAAAAATAAATGTCAAGCGAACCAAATATTTGCTACTATGTTGAATACTTCATATTTGTGAAGGTCATAAGTGAGTGAATTTGTAAACATGTTGAATGGATATTGACATTGAATTGGATATTTACCAGATGTTTATTAGACGTTAAAGTTTCACACAACTTACGTACTGATTATGTTTAGCATGAGTAGTTAGTTATCTCTCCTACAACTAGCGTCGTCACCAGGGAGCTTGTGAGTAAGCGAGTTAGGGTTTGGTAAATGTTACGTCTAAATTATGTAGGCATGAACTTGGTTAATACGGTTTACGGCGTGATAGAAGCATACGCTTGACAAAATATGTTACAACAATTTTGTATCACTGTCAATGTAACTATTACATCTCAATTTGCGTTATCGTCCTACGTTAGCAAATCATGCAAACGTGGTCAATAACGGTTTCCATTTTTTACAAACAAATATTGGATTGAATTATTTAACTTAAAACTAATAATCATTCAAGGGTAAAAAATAACTGTGTCTCATTTTATGTAGTAACTTACACTGATATTACGTTTACTTCCAGGAAGTCTTTAGGGCAAACTCTTTTTGCTATAAACAACTTGTAAGTGGTTTTGAATCGTGACATTTCACTAATGTCCTCTCTTCTTTGCTCGGTAAATACGAATTTAACCTAAAGGAAGGTTTTCCCATGACGAGGAAAAGGAACAATGCCAACCACTCATACCGTAGAGCCACATTAGTCCAGTCTGCTGGGAGCTCATCAATACGGATGGATCTTTAACTTTGCCAATATTTGTTCTTTACTCAAGTAGAAAAAAAGATCATACCTAACAAAAACAAACAGTTTATACTTACAGGGCGTCTCACAACTGTTTTACCAAACCTTACCATTTTGATGAGCTCAAAGGTAATATAAAGAATTCAACAAAATATGTGTCCTATCTGGTTCCGATGTAGGGTGTGCGTCTGTATGTGTTTTATGAATAAACCTATACACAACACAAACGATTAAAGGTACAACAATCAAAATAGTTATTTCAAATAGGAATTTTCAACAAAGGTTAGATTTCGTGACACGTTCGGATTTAAAATTAAGTAAGTTTATCATAAACAATATTAATATGTAAAACCTAAAGACAATCAAAACTGTTTGTTGATACCAACAGTTTTAGACAGCTTAAAGGCAAATCAAAGGATTGTTGATGACAAAAAATGGAACTTCATAAATAATAAAACACGTGACCTCTACAACCGATGTATAATAATTATCTAGCAACATGACACGAACTGTTTAAAACTTTGAGAGGGCAACAAATTACACTTATACTTACACCTTAAATTAATTTATTTCTTCATATTATCTATAGTATAGTAAATAAAATGTATTCGTTCTTATTTCTGTTTAGTAACATAAATGTTTGTCTGTCAAAATAAAATATAACCACTGCTATTGAAACAAACTAATTAAACTAGTAATTAAAACTACAACTAATTAACAAAACTTCAAATTCAAACAAATTTACCTTTACGTAAAAGTGACGGGTTACCTAACATGCCAAATCTGCGTAGTTACAGAATCATTGAGTCTTATTAAAATGTAATCATCGTTCATAATACAACTCTGATTCCATCGCGTTAAGAGCTAAGCTAGAACAAAGTCGGAAATATAAACTATTTAATAGCTTCTGGAGTTTTAACAAGTTGTTTTATATTTGCAATAACTACTAATAGTGTTTTACTATTTAAGATCAGATTTAATACATGTTTGCACCAACATAATCAAGGCCTTGAATGGTTTTGTAGGAGGGAGATTTATTTATTATTAGTTTTTACTTAAAACTCCTTATTTTACATTCCAGTAAAATGTTTGTTGTTATTTTCGCTTATTATTGATAGAATTTAATATAATAGGAAACTTACCTTTTAAATAACCCTCGCCATGTAATCGTAAAGCTTTAGTGTGGCAAAGCAATGTTGGTAAGCAATTGGGCGATCACATAATTTGAAAGTTAAATGTATAATAATTAGTACTATATAGCTTATTTTTTTACGTCACAATCGTCAGTCATCATAAGTGAAGTCATATTTTTGCTACAGCATTGTAAGTGAATGAATTCCATATTTTCTAGTTTGTTCCTTGTCATGTAATGGAAAACAAATTTACTCAGAATTTTACAAAAAATTTTAATGATTATAAAAACATACAATGATTTAAAGATGTTTTGAATCCTGACTGAATTTAAATTGGATCACTATATCAGTTCAACCAAACGAATTGTTGGAGCCAGTAATTGGATAGAACCAATTTATGTTGCACGGGGTGAAAACATTTGATTGATTCGACCTTTGATTGTTGGTCCTAAAATAAAGTAACACCTCATGCGAATAAATGCCAGTATATTCTATGACACCGTAATTTCACAAATTCATCAGGTTTTCTACGTAACGTAAGAAATACAAACAATTAACAAACATTATTAAGTAGAGTATTAACAAAATATCGTCCTATTCTTGTGGCATATACAATAATTAGTTTATAGGATTTGTTTTAATTTGCAATAAGCACTAAAAATGTTGCTAATCAATCTTTGGCATTAAAAATTATTTAAACGGAAATTTCTTGCCTATTGAAACTAATTTTGATGTTTTTCGTGTCGTTGGCTGGGGTTCCGTTAAAATTTGTTTCAACAATAATTTTTAAAGCTCTCCAATCCCGTACTATGTCCGTTAAAGGTGACGTGGAGATAAGTTAAAGCTATTACCCTAACTGGAAACCTAATATAAATATTGCTTGCAAAAACAACTGAAAAGGCGAAGTGTAAATTTAATTATGTTAAATTATTTCTAAGATAATTTCTCTGTATATAAACTCTTTTTTTCTCTGCATATTTTTCCGGGTATTTTTCTGTATCTTGATAATTAACTTTACGTTGACCGTTTCACAAAAAGAAGACCCAAAGTTTAGAACGATTGAAGCAAGTCTCAAACAAACATGGCGTGGTCGAAGTCTAAGGTACACATCCTGATACCAAAGGCCAAGGCAATACTCTAATGTGCTTATAGTTAACTTACAGATATAGAAGACCGTGGCGATATTTCATTTGGTGAGACCGTTTATCAATTTAAGCATGAATACTGGCTGTAACGGCTAACAACTATAACGTATTTTCATTTTGTTTTATGTTACTTACTGTCCTATTATCACTAACTCTTCCCTTGGAGAACACTGGAGACGTCAAAATGGATACTTGTGTAGCCATTGTTGTTATGTTGTGTTAGTCAACCTGGGGCAGTTTTTGGTCCTGATAATTCGCTGCTGGGAGTCCAGAAAGTTGTCCAGATCATAACAAAACTCCGTTGTGCTGTCGGCAGTTTAAAAAGCTTTAAAATGGCAAACATTTTGTTTTTAAACGTTGAAGGTTATGTTGATTATAATAAAAGTTGTCTTGTTGTGTTTGTGAGTCCGAAATGTTTGAAACACTATTTTATTTTATACATGTGGTTTTTTAAATACGTAGAGGAAGCAATAGTAAAATTTCCATCTAGCTGCAGAAAGTCTCTCTGCAGCTAGTAAAGGGTAACTGCCCATTTTTTAACTTCGAATAATTTTACGGTGAGTTTTGTCCGCCCTCACCAAACCACAGAGTTGGCTATATGCGCTTCACACAGGCCGTGGTAGGTTGTTGTCATGAGCAGCAGAGCAAACCACACAACCATGGTCGGTTGGGAACAGTATGTTACCTTGTGAATGATACTATAATTATCTAATGTCCCCTATTTTTAACCTCTTACAAAAGCAATATCCTGCAATGACTGCAGGGCAAGATAAATATTTGTGCAGCTCTTAGTCGCACAGTTAATTAAATTAATCTCCTTTCCTACCCTGCAGAAGCTTCATCAACTTCACCATAAGCTTCATCTAACTTCATAATAAACTTCATCTAAGCTTTTCTCAACTTAAAACAAATCAAAAAGACTTGCAGATTTAAAAGTATTCGTACCATGAAATAAAATACACCGTTTAGTATTTTAAGGCCTAATTAAACCTACCCTGTAAAATAAAGCTGTCGATTCATAAATCTTTAAAAACACTAGACCAATATCATAGTGGACCTGGTTTTAACCTGTGTTAATAAGCGTTAATTAATTTAAACTATCTTTGATATTTATAAAACCATTGTAACAAATCAATATCCAGGGGTAAAATAATATTTAAATTTGAGGTTGTTTTTCACTGGTGAAATAACAAAAATATACCTCATACAGTAACACTGGTACTTTTCTAAGCACATCATAACTTAAGAGTAATTGTTTCAACATTTTATATATGGTATGGATAACATAGAGATGATAAATAGTACGTAAATCTTCTATCTATATTATCAGTAGTAAACCTTCTTTTTACAACAATATAATTAACAAGCCTAATATCTAACCTAGCTAGCGTAACTAGCCTCTAGTTTAACGAGATGTAGCAATGTTTCTGCTACTGGATGTAAAGCTAAGATTGAAAAAGTCGTTTTATAGGCTCATAATAAGGATGACTTGTGTTTTGTTTAAGAAGCCTTATAAAAGTTGGCAAAGTTGTCAACTCAAACATTTTATGGTCCATAGATAAAACTGGTTATAAAAGAATCACATAGAAACATATAACAGGACCTGATTTCGAGGACCTCGTAAGTGAGGTTGAGGCCAAGCAGAAATAATTTATGGTACTTTTTGTCGAGGATTTCCGGAATTCCCCATGAAATCAAAGAGATGAAAACTATACTGAACTAGTTAGTGAACTAGATGTCTATAAACTCCAAAACACTTGCATAACATGAGCATGAAAGATCACTACATACGCAGCCACTTGGACACTTTTCCTATAAAATAGGAGATACTAGTGAAAAACAAAATGAAATATTTCACTAACAATTATAGGGAAGCACGGATAAGGAATATGGTAAAAACGTGGTGGTAAAATACTGCTATAACCTGAAGAAAGACTGGCCAAACAAAGTTCATTCAAAAACGTCACACAAACTAAGCTTCTGAAGTGTTAAATAACTGTTTCCAATGGTTTCTCTTTTTTAAAAGAATAAGTGTTTCTGTCCTTTTTAAACTTAAATTGTAGTTTTATACATGGTTTTAACTAAATTAATACCATAAATAATTACTATAACAATCCAATTGAGAAATAACAATTTTTACTCTAGCCTATTTAAATTTAAATCGAAATACCCCGGCACCAAAACCGCTCTAGGCATGTGTAATATAATAATACACGCTTCGTTGCAGTTAAAAATAATTGCACTAAAACTGATTGGATCTCCACATAACCTTTTATTAAATCCATTATTTGTTTGTTGGAATGAAAACATGGTTTTGCAATTATCAGACCAGCCAATTGCCCTGATAGGATTAGCTAACAACGTCGACAAAATAAACACTGCATTAAAACAAACATAAATTTGTAGAGTTAGAACATAGAACCTTTATTAATATAGAAGCACTTTATTTAGATAATTAAGTTACATGACGATTTTAGGAAATATAAAATTACTTCAATAATCATGGGTTCCACAAACCTAATAAGAATTACTCCATTTATACTTTAAAACATTATTAAAACTTATAATTTTTCTTTAAGACTTTTCCCATTAGTTTTTTTATTTACAAGGTTTATTTTTCACCTCATGATTGCATAAACATAAACTCACATACAGATCTGAGGTCAATATAGATAGTCCATTACGTTCACTTTAGAGAGCAACACATGTAATTAATTAGTACCAATTGCATTTCTGTTAATGTGCATTTTCTATGGCTCAAACTTTACAGTTATTGGTGGGATTTACTTTTAAAAAATATATAATTTTAAATCTAATGGGGATTTAGTTATAATAATTAAATCAAAGCTAAACACGTGTTTAATTAAAAGACTTGTACACATTGTATTCCAAGCGGTATGTTTTTGGGTTGTCTTTTATAAACTACAGTATTAGGTTTATCAATATTCGTCTGGTTTTTCAAAATAAATTAATTAATTAAAACCGCAATATTACTGTTGAAAATGTATAACTTAACATAAAAGCCTCATACTTGAAAGTTGCCTTCATTTCGGTTCTAGGTCTTACAGTGTCAAATTTGGTAAATGATCTCCTGTTCAGGAAATTCCCTGAAAAGAATTGATAAACTGTGTTAAATTATCTTTGACTAAACAAGATATCGGACTAGCTCCCTTGCAACGGATTTAGATGGTGCAGGTTTACAATAGTTAATTTAAGAACAATGCTGTAATACAAATTTTAGTGAAGTCACTAGAAATGTAATACGTGAACAAATCTGACATATATCTTCTGCGAAAACTTGTACCCTGTTCACAAAGTTGAAGTTAGTGCTAACATATATATAATATCAGCATTTATAAATAAAATAAGGCAGGTACTGCTTTCAAAGACAAAGCGTCAGACCTTTGAGGATGTCATTGCCATCACATTTCATTAGTAGTTTAGTTTCCCCAAGCTAGAGAAATCACTTGATTTCAGATTTCAAATTTCCTTTATTGCCATAAAAATACATGTTGTACGTGGCAAGAGTCACATATAAGTCGTATATCTATAACAAATGCCTTATGAATAAAATTAAAATTACTATCTCGTACAAACAAGGTGAAGAAAATAAAAATGCTTAGTAATAAGTATTACAGTGAGAATTTCTGTTAAAGAAATTAGAGACTTTGTAAAACTCCTTTTCCACTAGATACTCTCTCAAACCATGCCTAAATCTTCGAAAATCTAGTTTAAGTCTCAAAAAACCAGGAAGGGCTCTGAACAGGGGATGCACATGGAAAATAATTGGTTTTGATGGAATGTGTTCCTCGATCTAGGATTTTCCGGATTGCTTTTGTATCTCAGATTGAAGTTATAAACTGGAAAACTATGAGTGAAAAACAAATGTGGATATTTAAAAAAAAAACGTAAATATTCTAAAATGAAGATGGATGGAAAAGTCAACATATTGTTGTCATGGAAGACAGATATGCAGAAATTAAAACTCCACTATCGGAGTTTACCTTTGAATATTTCAATACATCTCCGATAAATCATGTCAACATTTCTCTCTGTTGGTAGGTCATTTCCCAGGTTATTTTTCGTGTATAACTAGTATTAATTTTATAAAGGCGGTCCCACACTTCTCGCGAACACGCCCGAACATTCGGCCGAACTCCGAATGTTCGGAGTATTCGCGAGAAGTGTGGGAGCTGCACGAACTTTTGAATACATACGGGAATATAAGGGACTGAATGTTCAGTGAAAATTTTGGAGAATGTTCTACCGATGTTCTTTTCAGGCCTGTATGCGAGAAGTGTGGGACCGCCTTATTTTCAGGCCTGTTCGCGAGAAGTGTGAGACCGCCTTATTTTCAGGCCTGTTCGCGAGAAGTGTGGGACCGCCTTCTTTTCAGGCCTGTTCGCGAGAAGTGTGGGACCGCCTTAACTCTGTTTTATTCATCGATGGTTGTCATAATTTCTAATTGAAAGCTATTGTTCAGTGTCGATTAGATTTCTTTAGTGTAATGCGATCGTTTATCAGGTACATGTTAGGTACATGTACTAAGCTAAGATTTACTTCTTCAATAAAAAAAATATTTATTTAATGCTATTATACTGTAAAAATGAAGCATGGGCACTGAATACACTACACACTACATTTACTTCCACATTATTACAGAAGAGATTGAAGGTGCAGCTGAAGTTTGACTGGTTCACACTGTTTGTACTTTGTAGTGCGGATATACCATAAAAATAAAAACTGCTGAGCTATCTAAACACGTCAGTGAAAGCCAAAATTGTTTGAGCTGCAGCGGAAAACGGAACATTGGATCGTAAAGCGACGGCGTCCATCATGGCCTGATAACACGCTTTACGAGCTCTCTGGTCACACGCCATTTTACCATGCCTTATCAATTTGGCCGTTAAATAAATAGATTGTTACACTATAGAACATGCTAAAGTTAACGTTATATCGGGAAACTTTTACCGCTGCCACTGAACGTGGTTAACATACAAATATTGGGTTGGGTTCTGCAAACGATTATAACATTTAGGTATGGCTCAGGTATGGTATGGCTTTGGTATGGTTTAGGTATGGTCAGTTAACCTGGATGCATCACAAACTTATAAAAATGGATTTATATATTCATAAAACCTAGATTTACTTAAAGTAAATCATACGGCCCTCTAACTACATCTCCTTTGGTATATGGCATTTTCTTATAAATGAGAAAATCTAGGCCTATACAACCTTTCACCATTTAGGACAAATCTTAACGAATATTTACAGAGATAGTAAAAACAAACGTTGTTTATTCTAATATAAATGATTTCTGCATGGACCGTAGTACACTATAGTATTAGTTTAAAAAATATACGTATTAAAATACCCAGAAAACTATAACCAAACTCATCATAACAAACATATTTTGAAACCTCAGCGTTACTAAAACTATATGATATAATACATTTATTGACTTATATGATTTATATATATCTATATGATCCTTACCGACAAATCTCTACGATACATTTTCACCGCTCAGATATTCCCGTCACAGTCGCGAGTCTCAGCTTTGTTGCCCGCTATCGGAGTTTCCCGTTGAATATTTCAATAAATCTTGGATAAGTCATGTCAACATTTCTTTCTGCAAATTATTTTCTCAATGTAATAAAGTAGCTAGATTTCCATATAATTTCATAGTACAAATGTTGCCGTTTACAACAATAAACGAGTTTGCACGCAGCACGCTGACGTGAGGGATGTGAATTTCCACAAAAAAACTTTTAAAACTCCAAATCAGTGTAAAAACATACATTTATTCCAATTTGTATTGAAATCTAAAAACATTGATTTTTTGGCTTTTTGGATTTTTTGGTTTTGTTCTGATGCTCCTGGTTTCATTTTACTGTAAAGCTGGGAATACAATTTTACACATTATAATATTAGAAGGTCCAGGCAGGCTTGAAAGTAGGTGAATAGTTGCTGGGGATGATAAAAGTACTCACAGGAATAACAGGCTTTTCTAGTGTAAAACCCCTTTAATGCAACGTACTGTGTTTAATCGAAACACATTTTCTTTAATAACGCAAAATATGTATACAAGAATGACGAGAGAGGGCTTAAAACTTTCACCTCACTAATTCCCATCTTTTTACATGCATTAATTTTAAATCCGGGGCTTTTCTGACCCTTTTTGGGCCCAAACACTCGAAATTTGAAAGAATAATCCCCAAAAAAGGGTTTAGAGTTTTCCGATTGTTTTTCCCAACAAACTTGTCCAACTGATTACAGAAAGGAACGTCCCTACCAAATTTGAAGTTACTGTAATCCGACAAAAAATGCGACCCCTAGAGAACACGTATATATGTATATATATATAGACATATATATATATACAATTTTGAACGACCCCCCAAAACGTGTTCAGGGGGTCACGTTAGGAACTTCTATGGTGGTCCCGGGCTTAAGTTTCACCGTGCGGGTCATGCTATAATAGTTCACATTCACAGGCTTTGTTTTTTGTTTTTTATTCGACTTGCCAACATTAAACTATTCAATTTCCGTTTAAAAATTATTAAAATTAACTAATTTTGAGACAAATATTGTAAGTGGGGTTGTAAACAAACCGCAAATTATGTAATATGGTGTAACCTAAACATTGGTGGAATTAATTATAAGTATACAAATGTTCATAAGATTTCCAAAGGGGAATATTAAAACTGCAGCAAATTAATAAATTAAATTTCTACTCTACTTTGCACTTTTAGTAACAATCTATTTGTAGGTATTTAATAAAAAGATTAAAATTATAGACGGGTGAAATTTGATACAACAAATATTTATTTTTCAAAGTAACACTTGGTCCTTGTGTGTGGGGTGTTTGCATTCTATTAAATTAGTAGTTATAAGAAATCACCATAAAATCACTTGATAATAAGTTATAGGTCATATAACAACTATTCCTATTATAAGGGGCATATAACTTATTTAATTGCAATATTCAATCTACTGTAAAAAGTAAATATATTACTGAGCTAGACAGTTTAGATTACAGCTAGAGCCTTAACTAATTTCCCAGTAGTCCAAGGCCGTTGATGAGCATAACATGTACAGATAATTGCAGGTTAATACCTAATACAACTTGATAGGATGATCCTGCTTCTCAACTTGGCTTTCCCTGTGGGTATATTAATGACAGTAAAGTATTTATTTTAATATTGCATTTGTGTTTATTTATTTTAATGTTTAATATTACTAGCCCGCAAGATTTTGAGCGTAACCTACTTTTTTCTTCAACTATTTATATATTTTTAATACTCTACACCCAATAGAATGTCAATAAGTACCTTTTTTGGATACATGGAGGAAGTTAGTTCATATTAATGGAAATACTCCTGGTTAATGATTATAATTTGCATTAAATTTTAAATTTTAAATATGTTTTGGTCAATCCTTTGAATATAAAATCTTTTTAAACTTACAGTCAAAAACACGATGATTTAGAGTTTGGTAATATTTTACAAAACCGTTTTGAAGGAAAATAATTGTTTTGTGTTTAAAATTTATGTAGAATGAACAAAAGAGGTTATTGTAGTCTCCTGTAGGCTTCAATGGGGTTAAATATTTACAAAATGTATCCTTACACAACGCCCTCGCACTGTTTGCTTACCACTAAATTGTGACAATGACTTTCTTGGCATGTTGCATCTAATCTCTTTTGAAAGCAACCTAAATCGTATGTTTAAAAATATTTATTTAAGGGAATAATATGTTGTATAATATATATGACAAACAGATAAGAATATTATTGTTCAACAACAGTGTGACGACAATTGCAGTACGGTAGTAACAAAGAATAAATTCGTATATATCTATATATTTGTATGTTCATGATTGTTTTATTTGGTCAATCTTTCTTACTCAACTTTCTATACTATATTTAGTTTCATTCCTTATATAAAAAAATGATCATAGTTTTACAAAATAGTAATTTAAAATGTTAATTAATTATATATAATACAAATACATTTTAATGCAAGCCGTTAAACCCACAGTTGAGCGTAAACTATTCAAAAATAACAATTTTGCATGTACAGCAATCATTGTCAGTTTGATTTTATTTAATTTTTGTGACGTGACTTAAATATTTACCACATTTTAAAACTGTGGGTGAGGAATAGAGTCAAATAAGGCTCTAATACGTAATCATATGAGGTTATTTTGTGTCCAAAAATATATCTATGTTACTTTTAAGATTTATTCTTTATTTTCGGAAAAAAGAGTTATGTTTCAAAATATGTTGTCCAAGTTTAAAATATCAAGTTTAAAAAGACATAATGTAAAGAAAATGTAAAATATGTTTGTATAATTAAATTTCGTGTGTAAAATAAAATCTCCTAATTATTATATTTAAAAATAATTAATTAAACTGATCATTCTATAATTTTTTTAAACTATACCCGTCGTTCACAATATTATATTTAATTGAGTAAGTAACAAGTGTAAGAGAATATGTTGAAGAGATTGATCAAAACCCACTGAAATATTGAAAACCAATGTGTATTCTTGGCAAAGTAAGCGAGGTCTCGGGTCCGTGATGAGAATATGTTATTGCTTTCGAGATAAAACAGTGATCAAAAGCAAAAGCTATGCTTGACTTTTCGTCTCCATAACAAATATTTGTTTTATATTTCTGAATACATTATATTATTTATTAATTTATTACTCTATGTGTTTTGTACATAATTTGAAAACTCATATTACGAATTTAATTAAATCTAAAACTCGTTTAAATAATCACAGGTAAATTGTTTCCAATGTTACCTCTTCAAAGCTAATTTTCCCTTATCACTACCTACGATACTACTGACTTTTTGGTATGTATTATATGGTACTGATGGTTCGATAAAACTCATTATACAAAATTCATGTTGCTTTTTTGTCTTTTATTGTGGGTGTAGCTGATTGTATCCGGGAGAAAAAAAATACCAAAAAATGTTGGCTAAGAAGAGTGGTAGGGAAGTAATAAGAAAAGATTTGGTACTTAAAAAATACATATAAATTATTAAATCTATCAACGTAGTAAATTGGTCAGGTGTCTAGCAATTACTGCCGATATGAAACCTTTATTAGCTGATCGAATTTGAAAGGTTTTATATTTATTTTACTACCGGTGGTTTTACCTTACTGTTGATCCCTTTCTTTAGCGTTTTCTGACAGAAAACTTTATACGGTATGTTCTTTTTTACTCTGTTTTTGTTTTTTAAATAATAAACTTAATCTATCGTTATTACTTATTTTATATTTTTAAAGGATCTTACAAAATAACTTGTTATTACTGTACAATTCAATTTTTTATTTATCCACACGAGCAATTTAAAATTCATATTATTTCGCTTTTTTAAGGTAAAGCTTCTTAAGACAAACATCTGTAAAATTCATATGTTTTTTGAATGTCAAGTATACTTTCATTACCACAAATGGCAATTTGTTGATGGAAGGAAATTGAAAATTAAATAGTTTCTACGTGAGTTTACTGTTAAAACCGTCCGTGACTAAGCTGGCAATGAGACATTTGGAAGGGAGACGTGACATTTTGTCTTCTGTAATGTCAGTAATTAGCATGAGCTGTCTCAACTGCATACATTATTTTACATACTGTAGCTGTCTCTCGTATGTTGGGATTACCCCATTACATATTTTTAATATTTTATATTTTGATAATAACGTAAATCTAGAAAATTGGATCATTAGCAAGTGAAATCCAGTTTTGTGAAAATTATACCTCAATACGTAAACATGTAACAACGGTCTTACAAATATTTATGTTACATGGAGAGGAGTAGCACTGTTACTATAATAATAGCCACACTAATGATATGGTAATGAAAAATCGTTAAAATAAATTAAAACAATAAATTCCCAAATTAATGAGTTGTAATTCCCATTTGTATTGTACTAAGTTAAAAGAAACATTACTGGATTTTTATATTTAATATTACATCAAAACTAAACAGAATTAACTGATATTTGATCTTTTGTTTTAATATCAAACAGGTGAACACTCTCGTCTCACTTATGAATAGTTACTAGTGAATTTCCTTTGGAAAGTGAACTATTAGCATGACCAGCACGGTGAAACTTAAGCCCGGGACCACCATAGAAGTTCCTATCGTGACCCTCTGAACACGTTTTGGGGGGTCGTTCAAAATTTTATGTATATATATATATATATATATATATATATATATGTTTGTGTGTGTGTGTGTTTGCACTCTAGTGGTCGCATTTTTTGTCCGATTAACTTCAAATTTGGTGGGGACGTTCCTTTTTGTAATCAGTTGGACAAGTTCGTCGGGCAAAACAATCGGAAAACTTTAAACCCATTTTTTGGGGATTAATCTTTCAAATTTCGAGTTTTTGGGCCCAAAAAGGGTCAGAAACACCCCTGACGTAAAATAAAAGCATTAAAAAAAATGTAAATTAGAGAGGTGAAAGTTTTAAGCCCTCTCTCGTCATTCTAGCATAAATATTTACAGAGTTATTAAAGAAAATGTGTATCGACCAAACACAGTACGTTGTCTTATGGGGTTTTTACACTATAAAAGCCTAATATTTCTTTCTTAGAGTACTTTTACCATCCCCAGCAACCTGACGTTTACTTTTCAAGCCTGTCCTGGACCTTCTCCTAACCTTATAATGCGCAAAATTGTATTCCCAGCTTTGCAAGTAAATGAAACCAGGAGTATCAGAACAGCCAAAAAAATCAGTGTTTCTAGATTTCAATAAAAAATTGACAAATGTATGTTTTTACATTGATTTTGAGTTTTAAAAGTTTTTATGTGGAAATTCACTTCCCTCACGTCAGCGTGCTGCGTGCGAACTCGTTTATGGCTAATATTATAACTCTCTAGAGGCAGACTATGAATAAAAGAAAACCAAGCCATAGACAAAGACATACTGTCTATTCTATGCATATTATGTAAAACACAAAAGATTGTTTGTTCTTAATGCTTGATATATCTGTAACATATTTTTTTAACGTGAAACATTACTAGACACTGACGTTGGCGATTCGAAAATCAGGTTATAACCAGCTGTTTGGAGGATTCAATTTCAGAGATGAGTAACGCAATGATTACCGAAATTCACTGTAGCTACCAGAGGCGCCGAATTGAACAAACTTAAATATATATGTATGTATATATATCTGATTAAATAATATATAATGGGATACAGCCATACCGCAAGTGTTAAAGTGCAGAATTAAAAGAATAAATAGGGATTTTAGAATTAGTTTATCTGAATTATAGATTAATTTACATTTTGTAACTTGTTTTACTGTAACATTATCACAAAATCTAGTCTATTTTGAAATTTTGTTGCTTAGTATTTGTAAATGTGTATCCAAAACCCTAAAGTTTAGATTAGTTTTTTGCATTGAGTACAAAAACAATATCCCAAGATTTCTATATTGAAAACTTAGATTCAAACCCTATATCAAGTTTATTGTCAATCTAACAGACTGATAACTCCAACATGACGATTATGTGTCCTGACATCTGATAATTCCAAGTATCAAATAAGGATGCGTTTAAAATTAATAGTATCAACAGAATCACTTTCCATGAAGTAGTAGAAACACATGGCATATGTTTAGTTACTTTATTGGTTCCAATAAAACGTCTAAAAACAAGCCACCAAGCAACAAATAAGTGAAGATAATAACGGCAGATATCCTGGAAACAGAGTTGATATGACGGTATTGCAGACAATTTTGAACATAGGTTCTTTCTGTTATTGGTCTATCCAATAGCGTGTCTCTTGGTGTCTTGTGTTCTACACCCAGCTGTGTGTGTTTTGTCTCCTTTTATATGTTTCAAATATTTAATTAAGATAAATCATTTCTACCTCTAAGTCAATGGTTCAAATATACTAGAAGTAATCTTCAAAATTACAGTTTAATTGTTCCTAACCCAAAATATGTTAACTATCTTCCAAAATACAGCAAATGACCCGGTGTAGAAAATATAGAGGAGCTATCCAAACAAAACATCGAATTTCCAAATTCCTTCTTAGCCTTGTGTCAATATTTGTTACCGTAGGATAGTTACTACCATATGTTCATATTCGTCTATATTTGAGCAATGGAACAACACAGTAAATAACGCACACAATATGAACACAACAAGCAGTAGAAAGTGAAATGGTTAAAAAAAACATTGATGGAAATCATACACCTTGTAACCTAAACCAAAGTCAAAACCCAACCGCATAGTCCAATGTTTGATTATTTCTGACTTTGTATGCGATAACTTATTAAAAATAAACGGTTTCAGGAAACTGACACATACTTTCTCCCTTTTATCCCAGCTTTAATGTGTAAATTGGCTTTTATATACTAGATAGAGAATATAAAGTACGGTCGAATGTACCGAAAATCTTCTAAATGAGTTGTTTTAGCGAATTTCCCCTGTAGGGAAGAAGCTGTTACCGTAGGTCTCATGGTAAGATTTAAGCCCGAGACCATGACAAATTTTTTTTAGGTCCCCAGATGACTAAAACACTATTGGTTCAAATTTATATATATGTATATATACCGAGTGTCCCACGTAAGGTGTCTCAAATTGATTACGGAAAAATGGCTTAACGTACAAGGATGAAATAAAATTATTTCCGCTAAATCGACCCCAAGGAATAACGTAAAAATATTTTTAACTTTTTTCCGATACAGGGTGTGCCAAAAACTGAGGGTCACTAGTTCGAATCTCGGAATTTTCAAATGTAAAGATATGTCATGTTATACATCATTTTAAAGGTATTTAATAGACTAACATTTTGGCGAAAACAGAAATTAATTATCTTTTTCCGTTTTAAAATGGCGGCAGTTTTTTGGGGAAAAATCAATATGTTTTTAATACTCTTTGTTTCCTATACCAATGCACATAGCCCTTCTCCGGTTGAATTTTCTTACTCGTTATGAAATTAGCTTTACTGTGATATGCTACAAGTAACGGTTTTTTGAAATAATAAAAATTCCAAAAAATTGATTTTTGAAAATTTGCAAATGCCCATTGTTCAAAATTTCCAAATAGCAACATATGTCAAGTGGCACATCATTTTATAGGTTTTTTAATTTTTAACAACTTTCTAATTTACACTTACTTCGTATCTCTTTTAGTTTTTGTGTAAATAACAAAAAACCTAATTTTCCTATATCAAATGGATGTTATTTGGGTTTAACACTAAACCTGATCATGGCCCCATTTCGTTCAGTGTTAAACCCAAGTAACATGCATTTGATATAGGAAAATTAGGTTTTTTGTTATTTACACAAAAACTAAAAGATATACGAAGTAAGTGTAAATTAGAAAGTTGTTAAGAATTAAAAAAACCTATAAAATGATGTGCCACTTGACATATGTTGCTATTTGGAAATTTTGAACAATGGGCATTTGCAAATTTTCAAAAAACAATTTTTTGGAATTTTTATTATTTCAAAAAACCGTTACTTGTAGCATATCACAGTAAAGCTAATTTCATAACGAGTAAGAAAATTCAACCGGAGAAGGGCTATGTGCATTGGTATAGGAAACACAGAGTATTAAAAACATATTGATTTTTCCCAAAAAATCTGCCGCCAGTTTGAAACGGAAAAAGATAATTAATTTCTGTTTTCGCCAAAATATTTGTCTATTAAATACCTTTAAAATTATGTATAACATGACATATGTTTACATTTGAAAATTCCGAGATTCGAACTAGAGACCCTCAGTTTTTGGCACACCCTGTATGGAAAAAAATTAAAAATATTTTTACGTTATTCCTTGGGGTTGATTTAGCGGAAATAATTTTATTTCATCCTTGTACGTTAAGCCGTTTTCCGTAATCAATTTGAGACACCTTACGTGGGACACCCGGTATATATATATGTGTGTGTCCGTGAATGCGATAACTTGAGTAAAAAAGTCCGATTTCGATGAAATTTGGCTCAAATGTGTAAAGTGATATTCATGACTTTAAGTTCGAAAACCAAAAAAATCGGGCCATGGGAAGGGGGGTTTATGGGGGTTTTAAATTTTCCAAAAATCAGTTTTTTGCATTTTTTACCCTAAAATTTTTAAACCACTTAATTTTGGTTTAGACCATGTTATAGAGCTTAAGAAAGCAAATAATATTGTATTTTGAATTATTAAGCTAGGTTAAGTGGTTGCGGAGAAAATCCAAAAAAACCTGCTCATAAAATCTCCTATGTTAATCTTATGGGAAAAAGGTTTTTGGCTTTTCCTAAGGTAATTTTGATTTAAACTTCACATTTGCTTTTACCAATCAGTTCAGCTCCACAAAACAATCATTTTGGTGTTTAAATTGTGATTCTACGTCCAACCGTTGCAGAGATATTCAAAGTGCTAAACACAGTACGTTGTCCAATGTTATCCTTATGGAGAATAAATAAAATTTGATATCTCCATTATTAATGAATGTATATTGATGAAACTTGGCACGTGGGGTCACGTAGTACTGGTATATTGATATTTGCACAAAAAATTGATTTTTTGTTGATTATCCCCGTAGCAGCGAACCTGCGTACTCAGCCTCTATGTTATTCTTATGGAGAATAAGTAAAATGTAATGACTCCCTTAATTATGAACATAAATTAATACAACTTGGTATGTGGCTTCACCTTGTTGAGTTATATTGATATTTGCATAAAAACCCATTTTTTAGTTCCTTGTTGCAGCAAACCTGCTTACTCATCTCCCATGTTATTCTTATGGAGAATAATTAAAATGTTATATTGTGCTTACTTATGATTGAATATTGATTAAACTTGGTATGTGGCTTCACCTAGTTAAATTATATTTATATTTGCATAAAAACCAAATGTTTGTGTTCCTTGTTTCAGCAAACCTATGTACTCATCACCAATGCTATTCTTATGGAGAATAATTAAAATTGTATATATCGCTTATATATGAATATATTTTTATGAAACTTGGTATGCGGCTTTATATGGCATTAAGACATATATTATGCATTGGAAATTCGCTGAGTACGCAGGTTTTCTGCGACGGGGGTATTTAAAATGTCGACCCAAATCAATTTTTTTGGATGAACTACAGAATTCTTGCTAAACACAGTGGTTTTAAGAGAGGAAATACTCCCTCGTCCGCCTGGGTTAAGTGGCAATATATTCCGAATATTCTCCGTTGGTCATCGTTAACTTCACCTGCATATCAAGTTTTAACGAAATTTATCAGTAAATAACAGAGAAATACTTGTACTACTCTTAAGAATAACATTGAAAAACGTACGCGTTTACCGAAAGATGAAAATTTAAACTTTTTCCACAACCAGCAATCGTAGAATAATAATTTTCAAAATACTATATTATTTATACAACTCAAATTCGTAAATGTTGACGAAAACAATACCCTTTACTTATACGATGTATAGGTGGAGAAAGTACTAGATTTAAATAGTGAGGAAGATTATTTTATTTAAGTATACAATCTTTCAACATTCTTCCCCTGATCTACTTTCTCCAGATCATAAATGTGTATTTTTAAAGTAGAGGGTTATGTTTCTTCCCAGCTCAACGTAATCGTTGTGGTTTGACATATTCCTCCATATTAGTTTTGTAAAATTGTTTCGTTGATTTTCACTTGATGTATTATTTGAATTGCAGTAAGTAAAATAAATCAAATATTTCTCAAAGAAAAAAGAGAAAAGTAAACGTAACAAACATCTAGACATAAATCAGCTCGAGGAAAGTGAAAATCGCACAAAATAATGTTTTATTCAAGCATATAGTTGTTTAATGTTCTGTTATAATTTATGTACGAATGATTAACCAATAAAAGGTATAGATTCATACGACCCTCACACTAAATAATTACGAGTGTGCACTAAATAATTATATATTTTTCATAGTTAAACGTATCAAAGATAGCTTTTATTTAAAGCTCTAACGTAACAACAGTTCTATAACTATTTTTTCAAACATATTTAGTAAGAATGTTGAAACATATGTTTATGTTTAATTACATTGTATTTAACTTTTATAAATCAAAACTTACTAGCTAGTTTTTTTTTTAAATTCAACTGAATATATAGAATAGATGACAGTTGTCTGAGCATGCTGCTAAAATATACTTGTTCCTAAAACAGCTATTCACAAAAGTATTTCTCTACAAAATATAGTAACCTAACCTAACCTAACTCTGCAGAGCGCTGTATGGTGGCTGTTCGTTGTGCAACGTAATTACAAATAAATGAACCGAGGCTTGTCGATCACCCTGAAAGTTACAATTTTACCATCCCTCTCGTCCTTTTCACTCCTTCACATGGGCTAGCCAAAAAACTTTTGTGAATCGCTATTTTAGGAACAACTCTAAAACAGGGGCAGGCTGAGAAAAAGTGCTTTGCCATAAGATTTATTTAATGAACTCATTCTGATAAAAGCCGTAAAATGGGAATCCCTCTATTACAATTTTAAACTAAACTTCAGATCGACCATATTCCTTGTTTTAATAAAATCATTGACATTCAATTGTTGTTACTCTAAGCCACTTGCCACTTGCCTAATAAATGACAATGACAACGACAATGTTAATATAATAATTAACAAAATATTTATTTGGGAAATACAATATCAATGTGTTTTGTGTTTGTTTTAATTTATAGGATATCCTACTAGGTGTTTTTTCCAATCCACTTAAAAAACGCACTAATGAATGTTAGATAATAAATAAAACTCATCATTGCTCTTTGTTCTTACAGTAGTTGAATTGATTGCGAATTTTATTTCAATCAATATAATTATTATAGTATACTAAATATTGCAGCATAACTCTCGCTAACGAAATTTTGCTTTGTTATTTATTTATTTTTTCTAGCCTGTTAACTTGTAGCAATGACAATAGTAAGTACCTGCGTATTCACGGCTTAAATGTTAAAGCGGCTTCTTTCAACTTTCATACAATTTAATTTAAAATCGATTTGAATGTAAGCAAACAAGTTTAGTTATCTAACCTGAAAAATGTAAGTAAAATAACAATCTTTGAGACAAGAATTGATTGTAGTCCTCAAATAAATCGAGGCTTTTCAATTTCCTTCAACAGAAAATATTAAAACTAAGAATAGTTCAGTAATGACATATTTATATTTTGCTTATTATCTATGGTAATTTAAAACCGGTAATTGTGTTGCCACTTATGGAGCTTAAACAAGTATATACCCTCACAGAGATAAACCATCTTCAAACAAAACATTATTCCAATAAGGTGACCTAACTAGATACTAAATTAAACAGAAATATTTTGGTGAAATGCCCCTACATTGGATGATATAGTTAACTCGTTTTGTAGAACAAACAGCACAGCGCGTCGAGTCTCCTACCTAATTAGTGTTATGACTTTGAAACTAATTACCTGCATCTTATTATGTCACGTTGATCTGTTTTCTTAGTTGTAATTATGCAATATGAAATTATTTGGGCTGTGCAGTACCCATAACAATGAGTAATTATACATTAGTTGCTGGTCCTGAATGCCCTCTCCATTAAATAAAGTTACACCTCCATTGCTCATAGAGCACACAATTTTAACTTTGGTAATTTTGTACCACTTCCAACTAGCTACGTACTTTTGCATATTTAAACAAAATAAGGAATCGTATCGCACGAGGGACACTGTTCATTCGTTTTACACAAGGACAAATGATAGCCTAAATATCCCTTATTCCTTTTAAACGTTTAGAAAAGGTATGACCTAGCTATGTACTAATCGGTACTGGAGCGTTTAATAACCAATCAAAGAGCCAAGATCAATCAATACATTGCATTTACAATATATATCTTACAATTAACAATCATATCAACATTGAAAACGACAACATCTAAAACAAGTAAATTACGTGAGTTTAAGAATTATAGCTGAAATTGACTACAAAGAGACCATTGAAACCAATAAAATGAACTGGATTTTCAGAAATGTATATATTACTAGGTGTTACCCACAGGTGTTACGCCCTGCAAATGATTTATAAAAACTATGACAGTTGTGTGTGCTGTATTCTGTGGTTAGCCCGTGGAACTACACTACGATATAGATCAGTTGTTTGTATTTTCATCAGCTCAAACATAATTTAATGTCCATAAGGAATACATGGGATCTTTGAACCCCGTGGGGTAAAACCCTATAGGATTTTTGCAACTTGAATATGCATGTATGTTACTTAGGACTATAAAGTACCTCTCAGTCAAATTTAAGCTCAATCAGTAAAGTTGTTAGAGCGTGATTAAGTCTCAAATATCCAAACAAACTTACAAACTTTCACATTTATAATATTAGTAGGGTGATAGATTTGCATAAAATGTAAAAATATGACGTCGTGCAGTTATTGGAAATAAAATGAAACCAGCTGCCTGTAAATAAATGAGTTAAGAGTTGACAACACATAATATGAACTGAGAGAAGATCATTTATATGGGGAAAAGGATGCAAGTGAATCTAGGTGAAACGTACAAAATTTACTTGGTCGCGAAAATAAGTTTACAAGCATTTTGTAAAGCAACTATTAACAAATTTCCATAACAGAGGATGAACTATTTAACACCCTTGTCTGTCATTACAGTAAGGACATGCCAATAAACCAGCTTACAGTTCAGAATCAATCATCACGTCTCTCGTTGTTTGACTTTCGATCAATAGATATCAGTTACTTGATTTGATGTGCCAAACATATCAAATCACCACTAAATTTTTTACTATTAATAATCAATTTTTATAGCTTAGGAATACGCCACCCAGAAATGGATTTTGTTAAACATTTTTGGTATTTTACAAAACTGTTATTTATATATATATTTTAAATTATAAAGTAACAAATATGGATAATGGGGCTTATATGTGCTTAACCCCAACCTCTTTATTAGTTCCAAACATAACAAATGATTAGAGGAAAAATCTCGGAGAGCTTAAAAGCAAATTCCTTAAACAATAATTCTGATCAGTATGTTACCTGATTGCCAGTATTCACGCACACAGTCACCAGTGTTATTTGTCTTTGTGGTCGTTTTCGATGTTTCATTACATTGATGAACTGCTCCTCCCACTGACTGACTTTGAAACTAATCGCCTTTGTCTAATAAAACAGCGACTTAAGAACAATATGTCTCATCCATCTCTGTAGGATCTATTTCGGCATCAATTTCGTAAGAAAACTTTACTGTCTATTTATCCATACTAATACATTTAATAAAATTCACAATATTAAATTAACTGGTAAGAATATGAAACTAGCAAATGGATTTTAACTATAGTGAAAGCACTGGTTTTAATCATTTTTAATCCAGACGTTACTTAATTTCTTGGCGTCCCAGAAAAATCAAACCGTAGACAAATTGTTCAACAATTATGTTTAGTTAAGAACAGTATATCTTTGCTATCATAACTATGTATATTACTGGATTTATTTTAGTATTATATCCAAACAATGTACCATTTTTTGACCTCGATAAGCAAAAACTTAACAATGAAGTCGATTCAAACTTAGAAAATTGTTACACAATGTGGATAGTTTTATGTAATTATCTGCAGCGGAGAAAAATAAAATTCTAAATTAATATTGTAAGGCGGCGCTTCCTACATCAGATATAAGAGTGGAAAATATTCAAGTGCAATTATTGTGTGTTGTATGATATAATATACTGCTTGCATTGCTGAGTATGGAAACTTTGCTGATAAATAAAAACTTTGCTGAAGTTTTTGATAATTTCTTGTTTAAATTATCTTTGAACTTAATAAGTTTAATTTTTTTAAAGTATCTTTGTTTTCATTAACAAGTTAATTGTAAAGAGACAAGTGAACCAGCGAGCACCGAGTATTCTGTGCTCGCTGAAGTGAACGCAATAATTCTTGACATGTTAAATATTGCACATCTGAAATCACATGTTAAGACAATCAATTTGACTTTTTAATTAAATTGTTCAAATCTGGTAGCCAACCGCGTAATTATTTCATCCGGTTGTTTTCTCCATGAGTTTCAGTTTCCGAGATACATTGTTGATTAATATTAATACAAACGTCAAGGCGATCTAAAATAATTAAGCAAATACTCATTAATTATATTTTTACGCAAGTAGACATTTGTTATTTTTAGTTAAACTTAAATTGAACCGTCCTAACCTCAGTTTTTCAGTTGCGATCGATAAAATCATTTGAAATATTGTTCCATGAATTTCAAGTTATTTAAGGATAAATTATTGCTCATCATTTTATTATTCAGGAGTAATTAAGAGGTTTTGTTATTATTATAGAAAAACCTTTACTTGGGAGTTCAAATTTTTCATTTCACACTCACTCTGGATATTCCAGTTGGTACAAATAATTCTAAAAAAACTAATGCAAAGTATAAGAGATTCCAGGAATAAGGCAACGACAGAGGCAATAGTGTTATAATAAGCTGCACATTAATTATGGTATGTACTACATTAGGGCGCGAGTACTGCATACAACGTTGAAGGGACTAGAATTACGGCGTAATTTCTGAAAAATAATTGTTATACCCAACAAATGTTTATCTTGTTATCGGTTAATGTTAGTTTAAGTTAGTTGACTATGGTCAGCTGTATTGGAAAATATGTTTCTGAAAGGTCCTAAATACCTAATACCCCCGTCGCAGCAAACCTGCGTACTCAGCGAATTTCCAATGCATAATATATGTCTTAATACCAGATAAAGCCGCAAACTAAGTTTCATAAAAATATATTCACATAAAAGCGATTTTAATTATTCTCCACAAGAATAACATTGGTAATGATTACGTAGGTTTGCTGAAAAAAGGAACAGAAACAATTGGTTTTTATGCCAATATAAATAGAATTTAACTAGGCGAAGCCAAATACTAAGTTTCATCAATATTCAAACATAAATAAGCGCTGTATAACATTCTAGTTATTCTCCATAAGAATAACATGGGGGCTGGAGAAAGCAGGTTTGCTGCAACAAGGAACAGAAAAATGTTTTTTATATAATTATCAATATAACTCAACCAAGTGAAGCTACATACCAAGTTTTATTAATTTATGTTTATAATTAAGGGAGTCTTTACATTTTACTTATTCTCCATAAGAATAACATGGGGGTTGAGTATGCAGGTTTGCTGCTACGGGAAAAAATCAACAAAAAATCAATTTTTTGTTCAAATATCAATATACTAGTACTACGTGAAGCCACACACCAAGTTTCATCAACTTATCGTATTCATAAATAATCGAGATATCAAATTTTATTTATTCTCCATAAGGATAAAATTGGACAACGTACTGTGTTTAGCACTTTGAATATCTCTGCAACGGTTGGGCGTAGAATCACATTTTAAACACCAAAATGATTGCTTTGTGGAACTGAACAGATTGGTAAAAGCAAATGTGATGTTTACATTAAAATAAACTGAGGAAAAGCCAAAAACTTTTTTCCCATAAGATTAACATGGGAGATTTTATGAGCAGGTTTTTTGGATTTTCTCCGCAACCACTTAACCGAGGTTAATAATTCAAAATACTGAATTATTTGTTTTTTTAAGCTCTATAACATGGTCAAACCCCAAATTATGTTTTTTAAAAATTGTAGGGTGAAAAATGCAAAAAACAGATTTTTGTAAAAATTAAAACCCCCATAAACCCCCCTTCCAATAGTCCGATTTTTCTGGTTTTCGAACTTAAAGTCATGAATGTCATTTTACACATTTGAGCCAAATTTAATCAAAATCGGACGTTTTTTACTCAAGTTATCGTGTTAACGGTCACACACACACACACACATATATATATACATATATATAAATTTGAAAGAATAGTGTTTTTGGCATCTGGGGACCTCAAAACAAAAAGTTATCATGGTCTCCGGCTTAAATCTTTCCATGAGACCTACGGTAATAGCTTCTTCCCTATAGGGGAAATTCGCTAAAATGTACCTAAATGGTACCTAAATGTTTGATTTAGGTATATATTGATATGAGTTTTCCATTACACATTAGCTAACCGATTCAAGGCTTATGTAATATTACTCTGTACAAACTGTGGGTTGTAAGTCGACATCATTTTATAAATTTCTATTGCAAATAAATTGTAACTTTGAATGAAATAAACTCAATTAATCTAGGATTAAAGCTATAACAAACTATATATATCAAAACCACAGTATACTTCCTTATATACTTCCACATATACTTTCTTTAACAGTGATATTACAGTATACTAAACTAGTTTTTTAAAATATTTGTATTCTAAGTTTTATAATATTAAATAATTCTTCCCACTAATTAATCAGCTTCTTAATTTATGGATTTTAGCCTCCGGATTACTGTATAATACTTAGAGTGGTTTATATACCTGCATTAAGTAATCCAATTTGTTGCTTCATGCAACCGGTTTCAACTCTGTGGAGTCATCATCAGTTTTGGTACAAGGGTAAAACAATCTCTTTATTTGAAGATCGTCGTGACGTTCATTACAAAACATGGCTCCACGGAGTTGAAACCGGTTGCATGAAGCAACAAATTGGATTACTTATTGCCAGTATATAACCCACTTTAAACTTCTTAATTCATTAAAAAAAATATAAAACGTTATGAGAATATTGCCTTCTATAAAATGTCTCAAACAAAAGGAACAATGCCGATGGAAAGATTAAGTAACATGTTTGTGTTTAACGTCATGCAAACTTGGGAAACTTAAGTTTCCTTGAACGATTTAAAAAGTCTAGCTAATATATTGTTGTGGTCCCTAAATATAAACTGTATCATTTTAGTGACATTAAAGTACGTTTAAACTAAATTAAGGTTCAAATTGGTTGAGATGAGGCCGCTTAACACTAGTTTAAATGCATTCCGTAGAGGAAAATAACGCAACAAGTTGACTACATCGTGGAGACGCGTTCTCGTTATAGTCTGAAAATCATGTTTTCACGCTGAACAACGATCAAATTATAAACACTATCCATCAGTTACTCCAATAAAACAAGACTGGTAGTATTTCTTTATCGATCTCTTTTTGTTATTGCCTAAAATTTATATGTATATATATATTAATGTACATTAAACAATTAATGTAAGCATATTATAGTGGGAAAAGGAAGGGGATGGATTACTGGTTGCTGGATTGTATGGCTTTGTTATGTTACTTAAACTTATTAAATATTTTAAGAACGAACTTTGTTCTTCTTGATAAAACAATGATCCTGGTATTTTAACTCTTCTTTTCAACAATGTGAAACAACTGAAAAGGTAAAATGTAACATCTGTTTTTAGCACAGACTGTACATTATTTGCTGATTTGGAAAACAAACCCATAAAATGGTTTCGTTTGTTTTATTCTATTATTAATTTATAAGATTTTCTATACAGCGTAAACCTCTTCATAAGACATTATGATAATATATCTCCAGAACAACACAGTTCAAGAATATGAAGGCGAATGGTCCGGCGGCGCAGGTGTTTTAAAGCTATTGCATATTTGGCTGCCAAGAATCTTCCTATAGCTTTGTAACTTGTTGTGACGCATGTTTTGTTCTATGTGTATCAGGTATTTTAATAAATTATAGTTGTATACGTGGGTTTAGAGTTGATTAAGTAAAGACATTTATGTCCTGGTACGTATTATATGAGTTATTAAACATGTGGCTGATATATTATTAATATGCTGTTTTTGTTGCTTATTTATTGTAAAATATATTTGATTAAAAAGAAATACATAACTACTTCACAATTCATGTTACTTATTTAGTTATATTTTAAATATTTATCAATATATTTTTCCTTTCTGATGGAAAATTTTATTTTTACTTTTGGAATTGCGTGCTTTATACCATCTCGTAACCTTATGTAAATAACTAAATTTTAGTTTCATGATATTTATTATAAATCATTCAATGAGAAACAAAATAAAATCAAAGTTGGAAATAATTTGTTGTGATGTAGTATAGATATGTTTTTGTTCACAATGTGTGTGTGTTTTTATAATTATATTCTGTGTAAAAAGTTATTTCGTTATACAGTATAAAACTCGACACTTATCCAATAATTCTACAGATTGAAAAAAATGGTTTTTATTACAATTAATTTGTTCATCTACAGTGCTTACTAAAATAGAATAGTCAAAGATAATAAAATACAATTATAATTAGTAATATAAAACTTGTATATAGTATAACATTTGTGTGTGCTTTCAGTGAATTAGGTAGGTTTAAATTATTAAGTCAATCATAGTTTGCTTTCCTTTTACATTTCATTTGTTACAATTGTATCTGTAGGTAGAGCAATATGAAGTCAAATCTTCTTCAAGTAAAGAAAGTAATACAAAACTAAGTTACTAATCTACAATGAGCAACTCAAGTTGAGGAAAGCGTCGTTTCGGTAGTAACATAGTCCTATTAGCAGTGGCCAGACCCCATGTTGTGTTAATGTGACGACGCCGACGGCCACGATAGTTGTCTCTGAACTTTACATCGCTCACCCCTTCAACATTGGAGAAAGCTGCAAATAAAAGATTAAGATACTCAGTAAACAAATATGTTTACAAGGATTTAACTAATTCCGTTGTGTTAAAGGTTACAGTTTAAATAAACTAAAAGAGGTACAATTGGTAATTTTTATTTTATAATATGATTGAAACTGTTTAACTGTATTTATTGCTACCGGTAGACCATGAAGTAGTAGGTTATCACGACATGCGCTATTTAAATGCTCTATTTAACTATGACAGTTAAAAAAAACATCCGCAGTGCTTATTCTCCATCCAGTTTTTTAGACATAAATTTAGCTTTAAATCTTAAGCTGTCTCTGTGTTGTTATAAAGAAGTTCTAAAGAAGTTTTATTCACAAGAACGTGCAATGCAGTAAACTTTAGTGATTCCATCAAACTCTTATAGAACTTGTATTAAACCATAAATAAAAGCCACCTGCACTTTAACTGTCCCCACATCGAACTTTTATCCGAGATGTTGTATTTTTAACCTTTAAAATGTAAACATTTGAGTAAATACTTATTTAAAAAAATCTTCAATTCTGCTTTAATTTTTAAATAAATAGACTCTCCATATCAAACAATTCCATTGGCATTAGGGCAATGTCGATTTAGATAAATTCCCGTTTTCTTGAAAAAAATTTATGAGTTACAGTACGAGTTTAACAGTACTGATCAAATTTACTTGTCAGGTCTGGGATTCAAACCCTCGACAGGGCCGCCGCCATGGTTTCGAGTGTATATCGCTGTGACAACTTTATAAAGTTACCTTGGCAAACTTGACAAAGTTACCTTTGCGAATCACACAAGTACGCCAACTTAGTTCTGTATTATGCGACTATTAAGTTATAAATTATAATAAGTAATACAATTTCAGTTTTATTCGGATTATGTCGATTTGTAAACTTTCCTATACCAATTTTAAAATCTGTTCTTTAAGTAATTGACTTTAAGAAGTGATTGTAGTTGTTACTAAGTTATCTAGGGTGTGCTTGGTAACACTGCCATTTCCATACGTTCTCTTAAACAGTTGATTTGGGTGGCGCAGTTTCAAAATTACTGACTAACGAGCATCCTACCGGTACACATATCAGACCTTTTGTAATAAATTACACGTTTGCGAATTTTCAAATTCGCTTCATATTATTTCCTCGAAACTGTTTCCAATTAGAATCAGTGTGATTTACGCAACAGTATTTACGGACAGCTTGAAATCACTCATGCATTCAGTTGAAGAGAATTTCATCCCGCACCAGTATGAATTGGTATTACTGTTTCCTGTTCGCTGGCCCCATGTGGAAATCAAGGTGCGGGTATAGGGAAATTATTTAGGATGTTTGAGGGAAATACATCTACTCTATCAGTATATACACTAAAATATTTTTTAATACAGTGTACTATACTATATACGATTTTTATACGGTAATAATTGTTTATTTATTTAAAAAAATATACTATAAATGTATAAGTCTCAAAATTATAGTAACTGTACATTATTTTACTTCATTCTATAAAAAATATATATATTTAAAATACGGGTTGAGGGCTCACAGGTGCAGTTCTCGGAATAGCATCAACAGCATGTATTTTCCTACTTTAAATCGCGTGTTTAAGCAATCAAATAATAGCAAAATTATTCATTTATAAAATACCCACCAAAACCCAATACGCATACGATTTAAAACTAATCTTCAGCTTAATGGAAAGTAATACAAACCATCATTGAATTAAATTGAAATGGTTCACCAACAAAAAACATCGAATGTTGTTTTTCCAACAATAATACAAGCGACGCAACAGCTGTGAGTAACTGAAAACATACGGCATACGCAGCTCGATCATTGTTTAATATTACAATGAGAGTTGTTTTAGCGAATTTCCCCTATAGGGAAGAAGCTATTACCGTAGGTCTCATGGTAAGACTTAAGCCCGAGACCATGATAACTTTTCATTTTGAGGTCCCCATATGTCAAAACACCATTCGTTCAAATTTTTAAATATGTATATGTATATATATATATATATATATATATATATATATATATATATATATATTATTTATATATGTGTCCGCAAGCACGATAACTCTCGTAAAAAAGGTCCGATCTTAATGAAATTAGGCACAAATATGTAAAGTGCCATTTATTTGAACGAGTTCGAAAACCAGACGAAACGCACCATCCAAAGGGGGGTTTTTGGGGGGTTTTGTATCCCAAAAATGGTTTTTTTGGGGTTTTCACATGTAATTATTATTTTAATTAAATTTTAATTTGCACCATTGTATTTAGCTTAAAAAACAATTGGGTACTTTGACCATTGCTCTACGTCAATTGGTTACCCAGATATTAAAGTGCTAAACACAGTACGTTGTCTAATGTTATTCTTAAGGAGAAAAGGAAAAATTTTATATCACGCTTGTTTATAAACTGATGACACTTGGTATATGGCTTCATCTGGTTGTGATTTATTGTTGTTTGCACAAAAAAATGTTTCACCTATGGTTCCCGTAGCAGCAAACCTAGGTACTCTGTTCCCATTTTATTCTTATGGAAAATAATTAAAATGTTATATATCGTTTATTTATGAATGTATATGGATGAAACTTGATATGTGACTTCACTTAGATGAGTTCTATTGATATTTGCATAAAAATCCATTATTTTGTGTTCCTTGTTGCAGCAAACCTGCGTACTCATCCTCAATGTTATTCTTATGGAGAATAATTAATATTTTAAATATCACTTGTTTTTAAATATATATCTAATGAATCCTGTTAAGTGGCTTAATGTGTTATGTTATATATTTATTGGAAATTCGCTGAGCATGCAGGTTTGCTGCGACGGGGGTATTTTAATTCTTACTGTTCATTCGTGCTGAGTATACTTGCCTTGCAATACAGCACTTGCCAGTTTTTACGCTATTTTAATTGTTGCCATAATTTAGTTTGAATAAATTGCAAACAAATCATATTATAAAGTTAGATGTTCTGGTCCACCTCTAATATTGACATGCTTAGACTTAATTCAGTGGATTTTTTGGAATTAAGAAATGGTAACTAACTGTGTACACGTTAATATTCAACATACATGTCTTATTTTTCCTAAAAAAGAAAATAATTGAATAAATTAAAGCTTTTAAACGTCAAACAGTTGATAAGTTTCATAGATTACTGATGTAATTTTGGTTGTGTCTATAGTTTTTGGAAATACACTGAAATATGAAGAAAATAATTTTACAGCTTACAAATATTGGTCTGACTATGTAAACTTATTTTCCTCTTCGATGGGTTGACGCGAGGGATATATTCAATAATGAGTTGACAGCTATAAAACAGATGTCATGTGTTCATTAACAAAACGCTCATTTCATATTTTACAAAATCCCATGTTTGTGGGTCACGGTAATCCTACTAATATTATAAATGTGACAGTTTGGATTTATGTTTAGATGTATATATGGATATTTGGAGTTCCATCACGCATAAACTACTAGACCGATTAAGCTGAAATTGTGTATGAACTTATCTTAAATAGCACTTTAACATATAGACCTAATAATATCCACACCCAACCTTGGTGCTCCACCCCACGGGTTCTGTAAATTCCAATGCAAATCTTGTGGGAGGCTGTAATTTGTAAAATTACCAGCTGTAGTTGTTTGTCAGCTAGGGTAAAGGAAGTCAGATGGTAAAACTAAACCAAGATTTGATAGTGATGGTCAGGCTAATATTTTTAATGCTTTAATTTGTCACGAGCGAAGCTGCGGGTAACAGCTAGTGTAAAATAAAGGCAAAATGATGATTAGTTGATTTCATATTCATAATAGCATTTAGCATTACACTACGTTACTAAATGATTCTATGTCCGAATATATTAAGATTTTTAGTCGAAGAATACACTTACAGACTAATTTCAGACTAATACTTAACGAACTTTTAATGGCTATTTATATTGTAGTAAAAGTAATTCGTAGGTGACAGTTAGAAAGTTTTTGATCTTACAAACTTCAACTCAATTTTTTCAGATATGAAGGCCATACAACTTGTATATACCTTATAAAACACTATAAGCCAACTAATTAAGAAAATAACCTTACGACCGTCAACAATTAAAATCGTAAAATAATTTTTGTATTCAAAATTCCATAGGACAATGAACGATTGCTGTGGCCTACCCAGATAAATAATCACTTTGACAGATTATCAAAACCAAATCAATTTAACAGAATGTTTATTTTAAAAGATACGCACGTTAAATTGCGATCTGTGATATTCAGTTTAAAAATATTTATACTTAATCTCACATATATTTTATGCCTGTTCGTGAAATTAAGTGGACGTTTCTATGATATCTACTCTTTTACTGCAGAGAAACGGTCGTAGAAAATATACCACGAAGTTGTATTACATTTTTTTATGAAACGCACTATGAAAAATAGATTTTTGAATGAAGGAATTATAGGAATAATAATAAAAAAATATCCGAAATACAGGTTATGTTAGAGTTTGTTACGTTTCTAGTTAGAGCAGTGTGTTTGTAGTTTAATTAAACTTGCTGATTAGAGACAAGGGAAAACTTGATACTCCACCTCGAAAAAGGTTTTTTTTTAGTTTAAGAGGGTATTCTGCATGAGTATTTTCAAAATGACTAACAAATACAATACTTTCTGTATATGCTATATAAAGAAGATAAAGCAAAAACTAACTCATGTGATGCAATGGATTGTGGCGCTAAAAGACTAAATGGCCCAAAAATAACAGACAATAAACAACAGAGTATTGTCGCCGACAATGACAGAGTTCCACATTCAATGTACACACAGCTTCTGACAGCAGAATTTGTCTGTTTTTTTTTATTTGCAACTTTAATGATAAATTCTAATTCGTGACATTTTCTACACAGGGTTAACATAGAGGCTAATGTCGTATTGTGAGACTTCCTAAGCGTTTGGGGTGTACATGTAGAAGCAATTTTGAGATTTCTCACACTTTCAGAGAGAAAAATAATAACTAATATAGAAGCAAACATTGAACCGTGATCCTTTCAATACTTCCGTGTAGATAGATAAGCAAATGTCACATTATGAGACTTCCTACACTTCCGCAGTGTAAACATAGTATCGATTGCTGTATCTTGAGGCTTCCTACAATTCCGGTGTGTTAATATAAAGTCAAATGTTGCACGATTTGATTGCAGCGATACATATATTGTGAGGACACCCTTCTCTGTCTAGAGATCCATTCAGGTTCACTGTTTATGTAGTTTGGACCAACAGCTGAAAGTTGTCTCATTATCACCGGACGTCACTCACGTAGCATTTTTAATGAGTTATATGCCTGTTGATGTAGCCATAGAGGAAACAGTATATCGTATGTTTCATACAATTACTTTATAAAATAACCTACGATGACTTTATACGTATAGTTATGTGGTGGAATACCGAGAAATACTACAATAAAATAATACTACAATAAAATAACACCACAATACAATAATACTACAATACAATAAATGCAGTCGCGTAACTGCCGTGCCCGCAGGGCCCGTGGTGCGGGGGGTGGGGGGCCACGGGCCTAGAGGGCCCGCGGGCCAAGTTAAAAGCTCTGGTGGGTGTGCATGGTGGGATTAAATTGTTATATATAATTTTCAAAACAGCAATAATGTTGTTCGTAAACTTAAAAAATTATTTATTTTTAGCCTAGTGATAATATATTTCATTCATTGTGCTTAGGGCCTATTTTTTAATAAAAGACACACTTTAAAACTGCGATAAGTTTTATTATTTGAATTTTCTTCAATAAAACATACTTTAAAAGCAGCATATTTAATTTGAGCTATTTTAACAAATATTTCCCCATTTTGCATAACAATTGTAAAACATTTGTTAGTAAGTACCTATTGTCAGTAATGTTTTTGAAATATGTAGAGAAAATTCCATTATGTAACTTCACGTTGAAGGGTGAATCATAGCATAGTCTAACTGCAGTAATAGTAGTAGTTGTTATGTTTGTCAACTCCTTTATTTATTTATATCTAAGGAAAACACACTTTACTCTTGTTACATATTGCTTGTATGAACTCTATATTATATATTTCTATTCATATTTATTTGTCAATTATAGTAATGCAGAGCGAGTGTTGCTGGGCCCAAAAACACTCGTGGATCTCTGATTTAGTTGTGGGTTGCTTGAAAGAAGAATCTGATTGCAAGAAACTATTTTATTTAAATCTGAGCAAAGACATTACAACATATGCATATTTAAGTTAGAGCCGGAAAAGAGTATTTTAAATTAATGTAAAATGGATCACCTTAGAGGTTATGGCTTTGGTCGATTTCTGGCCTTTTTAGTTTTAATATTTTTTTTGTATTATGTGTTTAAAATAATCAAAAGCAGTTCTCGAGTTAAAGTATCATAATGTGATAATCAGGAATTCCTAGTTAATCAAATGGCGGTTTATTAAAACAAGCGAGTGGTCGGGAATAAATAATAATATATTAGTCCTCCTAACTAAGCCTCCTGACCTCCGACACACTCTATCCTCCTATATCTTTTTACCACCAAATTAAATTACACATTCATATTATCCATGATTAACTTATTTAAAATCTGTTGTGGTTCCTGATCTGAGCTCTGAACTGCAGATTAATTAATTTTACTCTTTTTTTTTTTGAAATCAACCAAACAGTAACACTCTGTTATATAAGTACTAAATTTCCTAGAATTTTGGATTCTACTTAATTTCCAGCTCTTACAATTATTTTAGATTTGAGACAATGTAATTGAATTTAAATATTTTCCAAAAGTTTTCTTGCTTAATACAAATTAATTCTTGTACAGAAAAAATGTCTTTAAGTTAAATTATAACAAATAGAGAGTTACTTTAAATGATTTGTGAATATGAAATTACATCAAATAATTAACAAAGATAAATGAATTTAAACTTAACAATTATTAAACTTTGATCAGTACCAGTTATGACATGTGCTCTATGAAATATGACCAAGTATGTAAAACTAATAAATATTACTTACATGAATATTGTAGGAAATTACATACACAAAACGCTCACAATATAAATACACTGTAACACTACTGATGCACTTAATAGTAATAATACTAGTTGTTTAATTTATTCCCAGTGAAACGACAAGAATGGCAGTGTTAAAACCTGCTCTTAGCACGTGTAATTTTGAAAAGTTTTAATTAATTAATTAATACGAATGCGTGATTGTACCGCGAATTTCGGCCTTTTCTTTAAAACAATTCGCGAAATAGAGAACGTATGGGATGCACCCCGTTAACAAATCGACGAACTTTTGGAATTGGCAAATAAACGCGGTATTGAATTTAGAAAAAGGTTTTAGATGATGTTACACCGAATAGTTCCGAGCTAAGAGAACGAGAAGCCGCAGTCGTCCAGTTTTATGAGCGAGGCGGGTCACGTGACTGCATTGTTGTCAGTTCCTCCTGTACGCGGTAGTGTCTTCTAGATTTTTCTGATATGGCGGCAAGTTTGAGTTTGAACTTGTAACATAGTGTTGTGGTTAGCCTATGGTATAAGTATAGGATAGTGATAAATGATAAATCTGCAACTCATGAAAGGATTCGTTTCTAAAACAACGTACAACAGTATACGCTGTAGCCGCAACGTACAACCGTATACGCTGTAGCCGCAACGTACAACCGTATACGCTGTAGCCGCAACGTACAACCGTATACGCTGTAGCCGCAACGTACAGCCGTATACGCTGTAGCCGCAACGGACAGCCGTATACGCTGTAGCCGCAACGTACAGCCGTATACGCTGTAGCCGCAACGTACAGCCGTATACGCTGTAGCCGCAACGTACAACCGTATACGCTGTAGCCGCAACGTACAACCGTATACGATGTAGCCGCAACGTACAACCGTATACGCTGTAGCCGCAACGTACAACCGTATACGCTGGTGCCGCAACGTACAACCGTATACGCTGTAGCCGCAACGTACAACCGTATACGCTGTAGCCGCAACGTACAACCGTATACGCTGTAGCCGCAACGTACAACCGTATACGCTGTAGCCGCAACGTACAACCGTATACGCTGTAGCCGCAACGTACAACCGTATACGCTGTAGCCGCAACGTACAACCGTATACGCTGTAGCCGCAACGTACAACAGTATACGCTGTAGCCGCAACGTACAACCGTATACGCTGTAGCCACAACGTACAACCGTATACGCTGTAGCCGCAACGTACAACCGTATACGCTGTAGCCGCAACGTACAACCGTATACGCTGTAGCCGCAACGTACAACCGTATACGCTGTAGCCGCAACGTACAACCGTATACACTGTAGCCGCAACGTACAACCGTATACGCTGTAGCCGCAACGTACAACCGTATACGCTGTAGCCGCAACGTACAACCGTATACGCTGTAGCCGCAACGTACAACCGTATACGCTGTAGCCGCAACGTACAACCGTATACGCTGTAGCCGCAACGTACAACCGTATACGCTGTAGCCGGCGATTTCACAAATGAGCTACAACCAGGTTCTAATGAGCTTAAATCAGAAGTCACTACTCTTGGTTTAAAAAGCGTGCCGTTGTGAAATCCTTTATGTTGGCAGTAGATCTGGTGGGACGGAGTCAAAATCTCCCATTTGGTTCAATGTAAAAGCTGTGCAATTCAAAGTATGTAAATACCTGGCTGTGGTTACTATAGTATGTAATCTTGTCGCAATATAGTTGCAACTTAATATTAAACTTAACTTTATAATCTTGAGACACGTTTTAGATGGAATTTGATTATTTATCTCAAAGCAAAGTTATGATCTGAGTTAATTAAAACACTCTGGTAATGTTAATTTTGAAAATAGTGTTGATAACAAGCCGTCCCGCCAACAAGTTGACATCACAACAGAACAAAATACGAAATATGATGGCACGCTTTTTGAAAGTTATTTGTCAGCAAGGTCCATAAATACTTCGAAGAGGTCTGTCCAGTAAATATAATTAAGGTTTTCTAGCTAACTGGAAAAGACCTCGTAAAAACAGCTGTAAGGTCACATGATCAACAATCCAACCTGCAGTTTTGCTCTAATCACGATATTTATCGTACGTATTTAAAACATTATAGCTCAAATACGAACATTCAGGCGTTACATCACAACTTTGGCTAAAATTAAACAATGCTGGAACTGGCGTTATGTAACTGGAGTCTGGCTCAAGCAACATATCCCAGAATATAGAAATAGGATAGGGATAGGTTGAAACTGTACGATTATGTTAAATGGTGGGAGGACTGAAAATAAGTTTGCGGGGGGCCCAAACAAATGAGTTACGCCACTGAATTAATGTGACCCACTTTTAAAAGCTGACGTTGCTATCATTAACCACAAAACCTGATGCTGAATCAGCAGCAGATATACATTATGGACATGACATACATTGTATCAGTATCTGACACACCACTGAAATTAATTGCAAAACACTGAAAACTGTTTAAATAGCTTGGGTCCACTGGCTGGTAATTTATGATTCCGTACTTTAGATTAAACTGGTGCACCTGTGTCTCTTCTAAATTGCATGTTTCTTGAATATAGGTTATAATTGACTACTTTCTTTGATATAAATTTGTTGGTGTTTAGTTGTCATATTTATGAGAAATGTCACACTGTTTTTTTTTTTTTTTAAATATATGAAATTATATAAATCATCTTTCGAATACACTTTGTTTTTAGTAATGCATTTGTTTATTATTATTTGTTCCTAATGACTCATACAACACAGCTGAAACGGCATTGTACCCTATACTTGACATTTGACAGAGTGATGATGAATATTTGGTTATAGTTTGAGCAATTTTATTGTATGGCAACATGTCTATAGTAACTGGAGTTTTAGCTCCTATGTGCTTCGATGGCAATGAAACACTTAATTGGAAAATTTAGTAGCAAAATTCTGAGTTTTTTATTTCAGGCGTCTATGAAGGTAAAACTGATAAAAAAAATTGCAACGCATTTACTATGTGGTGGGAAAGGACTACTGTTGTGTATACTCATTGAAAGAGAAAAACTAGATGTAAGACTTAAGAAGTTTAATAAATATTTTGTCCCTATAAATAAGGTAAAATGTAAACGTTGATACAAAAATATGATGAGTATATTATATAGTATTATTTTATTCCTTGGTACATTTTCTGGCTTAGTTGAGCATAAATAATAACTTGTCTGAATAAGAAGTACTGTGAATAGAATAGTTAGTTTAATTAGCTATAATAAATATGTTTGATATACATGTAATGATCAAATTAACTAAATAAAAATTTGTTTTAGTATATAGTCAAAAAAGAGAAAACCTAAATTATAAAATGTTATTTAAACTATATGAATAGGGGAAAACAGAGTTAACCCCATTGAATTATATAAGTATATATAAATATATATATATATATATGAATATGTGTATGTATATATATATACAAATTTTACAAAGTTCGAAAAACATCGTCAAATTATTACTGATCAATGTCAATAAATAAAATGTAGAACAACGTATTTAAAATTATGCAATATTTCAATGGTTCACACTGTAAAATATATAGGTAAACAAAGAGAAAAAGGCAAAATAATTTGATTGCAAACAGGAATAAAAGGCGGAAAATACCGTAAACAGACCGAAGGTAAATTGATTACATCGAAAGACATAAGCTACAACGCTGCCACTGTAGCCCTTCATACACTAACATTAATAATAAGCTTACATTCAGCTCAATAAAAATCCACGAGGTATTATTCTCTTTGATATCAAATAATTCTGTTTTATTTTTGTAATTTACTGCTATTTTAAAAGTTTTAATTTTGAACTGTTTCATTACCACAGCACTATTTTTGGGATACTACAGAGTGAATATATTAAATAATTAATACAATTTTAAAATCAACTTTAACTGTTAACAATTTATGTTTAATTAAGAAACAGACTTCAATATTTTACAATCTCACTATGCGGAATTTTTAAAAGGCTATATTAAATCAGGTTACCTCCATTAGTTACAGAACTTTGTCAAAAGAAATTTGTACTTCCTTAAGGAAATAAGTGCTTCGTTAGAGTAAATAGCACTAACAGTGCTAAATGGTTTGATATGTTCACTACCAGTAAGTTTTTACTAACAGTATTTCCCAACAGATTGCTATACGTTGAGAAATTTAATTGAATACGAGTAAGATATTTTAAATATTTTATCCATGAATAAGGCGCATCTAATAAAGCTTTTATCATAAAAAAACTTGAAACTCGTACGTTCTAGGTCAGGGAGACTTTAAGTTGCTGAACATAGATATCCGATATTGAATACACGTGCCAAAATGTGCATGGGTTACATAAGGTTTAAAGAATATTGAATATAGTTTGAGATGAAAGGTAAAAATTAATTTAGCACTATAAGATTGTGTTATAATGAGCAATTCCTACATTCTATTTCACAACTATTTTAAGAGGGAGATACTAATAAATTAGAGTTCCATAACTGTAAAATACCTAGGCAATATATAAAGACAAACCAACCCAGGTACCTTTGAAAAACTAAAAAGTTTGTCACGCTGTGAGAACTGATTTGCCTATAAATCTGAAATCTGGTGAACAAATGAAGCGGTTTTGCTGCGGTTTTTTGGTTGAATATATAGCGTCTTCATAATAATCCAAGTCCAGCTTAGAATTGCAGTGTTCTGGCCTGGAGGTGAGTGATATCAGCAACAGGATTAGGATAAACCATAGGTAGATATAACACTGACTACAAGCAAATCATCTTCAAACACCACATAGGCAGATCAACCCATAGGCTGTCAGTTCCGTCCAACGCAGAACCTGGTTAGATATCGTTTGCCTTCACTGTATGCTATCACTCGATTATCAACTGATTGCAAACAAAACCACAAATAAAATTAATTCAAGATTACAAAAATTATTAGAGTTTTCGATTCCATGCTTACCCATCTTATAATCAGACTCTTTACAATATTAACTAGTGGTTTGAAGGGGTCATAACCCCTAAACTTGCTCTAATACTCTGTCTCATCTGATTTTATTAATATTTATAATGCTGAGGAAAATAAAACTATATAAGTAGGAACGCAACATGTCAGTTCGTGTACAAAGTAAACACTCACATGTTTTAATGTAAATAATGCAGACTTTTTTAAATCCCCATTATTTTTAATGGGGATTTTTTACGGTATTACTCGTTTGCTGGTCACTTTTTAGACCAGTACTTACTGCTATTTTTCCCTAGTCCCTGGGATCAAGACCGTAAATTTGAGCTGTCTCTCATTGTCTTGCGATTTGCCAAACTCCCACAATTTTGACTTACAAATCTCGCTTACAGAATTATATATAAAGAAGTGTAACTTAAATTTACTTTGTCTAAAGACATATTTTGATATATCCTTCAAGTTACATACATAAAATCTAACACATAACGATTTTAGCTGGTAACTATATATCCAGTTAGGTATAAAATCGTTATGGATATAATTTCCCAGTGAAAATACTTGATAAAATAATAACATTTTGCGTAAGTTTTTTAAAATTTTATTTTACTTAAGAAATCGTATGTACATTACAATTTTCAATAAAATATTTCACTTACAGAATTATATATAAAGATAAACTAATTAGTTTCCTGCTAAATTAGTTTAAAAAACAACACTAATATTTAAAATATTGAACTTATTAGCACTAGCATTTTTCAAAATTTGATTTAACTAACAAAGCAGTGGATAAACGTTGTATTGAATATTTTTCAGAGACTGAACATGGGATAGGTAATCTTGAAATCGATAACTCCTGTTGACATTTTATATTACAAGCGTAACCATAAATGTAAAATAATGATTTATAGAAAATACTGTAACTTTAAAATACCCCCGTTGCAGCAAACCTGCGTACTCAGCGAATTTCCAATGCATATATATGGGTATCACTACTACCTAAAGCCACTTACCAGTTTCACAAAAATACATTCATTAATAAGTGATATATAGCACTTGATTTATTCTCCATAAGAATAACATTATAATTGAGTACGCAGGTTTGCTGCAACAAGGAAGATAAGATATGTGTTTTTTTGCAATTAGCAATATTACTCAACCAGGTGAAGCTACATATCAAGTTTTATTAATTTAGGGTCATAACTAAGGGAGATATTAAACTTTACTTATTCTCCATATGAATAACATGGGGGCCGAGTATGCAGGTTTGCTGCTACCAGGAAAAATCAACAAAAACCATTTTTTGTGCTAATATCAATATACCACAACTAGTTGAAGCCACACACCAAGTTTCATTAATATACATACAAAAATAATCAAAATATAAGATTTTATTCAATCTCCATAAGGATAACATTGGGCAACGTACTGTGTTTTCTACTTTGAATATCACTGCAACGGTTGGACGTAAGACAACAATTAAAACGCCAAAATGATTGTTTTGTAGAGCTAAACTGATTGATAGAAAGAAATGTGAAGTTTTTAGTGAAATTATCTGAGGAAAATCCAAAAACCGTATTCCCATAAGGTTAACATGGGAAATTTTATGGACACACTTTTTGACTTTTCTCCACAACCACTAAACCTAGCTTAATGATTCAAAATTCTAAATTGTTTGTTTTTTAAAGCTCTATAAAATGGATATAACCAAAATCTAGTGTTTTTAAAATTTTAGGGTAAAAAGTTTAAAAAACTGATTTTTGGAAACTTTTAAACCTCCATAAAACCCCCTTCCCATAAACCGAACGATCTGGTTATCGAACTTAAAGTCATAAATGTTACTCTCCACATTTTTGCCAAATTTCATCAAAATCGGGCGCTTCTTTCAAAAGTTATCGCGGTAACGGACACACACATATATATATATATATATATATATATATATATATATATATATATATATATATATATATATATAAATTTGAACGAATAGTGTTTTTGGCATCTGGGGACCTCAAAACAAAAAGTTATCATGGCCTCGGGCTTAAGTCTTACCATGCCACCTACGGTAATAGCTTCTTCCTTGTAGGGGAAATTCGCTAAAAAACACGTAGTATATTTCTTATTGAATAAACTGCTAAAGTTAACTATACAAGACATAAACTATTGTTTTATGTTCTATAAGATTGTCAGGTTTGAAAGTAAGTACTAATTAGTATTTTTAACGTAATTGGAATACAATAAGTAGAAGGAAATGAAACGATTTCAAGCATTAAGGACCTAATTGCAGGTTGAAATCAAGTATACAGAGTGATTATCTGTTTTTAATCGGTAAAATTTTATCTTCAGATTATAAATATTATATAACAACTCACAAGAAAATTTTTAAAGTAGGCCTAACTTAGACGATCTTGCAGTTTATTTTGCAAGAAAAAACATGTTGTCTTGCACAAATCTCCATTCCCCCTGATTCACTGATTCCCTGATTCACCAAATATTATAGTTTTTTGGGCCATTTTTTTATAAAATGTATTTGTAACCTATCTAAAACAAGTACTGTTAAATTTTCTTGAAATAACTAAATCACTCATTACTAATTATTTTCTTTGCTATTTTTACATTAATTAAATATATATTAAAAAGTCAACGAGTGTCGTAAAATATATCAGTAAGATATATTAATTTGGAATAATGCACCATTTATTATTACTCAGAACTACATGTAAAATAGCATTCCCACTTTTAACAATTTCCTTTATTTTAGCGCAATTTCCCTATAAGGAAGAAGCCATTACCGTAGGACTCATTACCGGCTACGCGAGACACACCCGGGCAATCGTTGCCCACTGTTCATCTACACAACAACATAATCATCCAAGTGGCTCCAGCCGAGCGAGGTGAGTCAGTCCATCTTGTTGGCCGAGGGACCATTATGAAAATTAATGATGTTTGGCAAGAAAGACCTAAGTGTTCCATTAGAACGATTAAATATCCTAAGATTGAATTTTTTTTAAATTAAACTAACTGTAATAGATTAGAACATATTACAATTTCAACATAATTTAGTTAATTTCGCTTAAGGTATCTGTTTCTTATAGTTTCAACATCATTAATATATATATTTTTTGTCCTTTGTTTATCAAGAACTAATGACAATTAAGGTAAAACATCTAATCTAATCTAACTTAATAAAACTTGTTAGGATGACTTAACCTTAATTTCTTGTAGTCATTATCTTAAAAGTATTTACAGTATCCGTGTTTATGAATATTGCTTATACTATTAGATATAATTTATTTGTTTTAGCGAATTTTCCCTATAGAGAAGAAGCTATTACTCAGTCTCATGGTAAGACCTAAGCCCGAGACCATGATAACTTTTTGTTTTGAGGTCCCCAGATGTCAAAAACACTATTCGTTCAAATTTATATATGTGTATATATATATATATAAATATATATATCCATATATAGATATATGTATATATACATATATATATATATATATACATATCTATATATGTGTCCGTTAACACGATAACTTGAGTAAAAACCGTCCGATTTCGATTAAATTTAGCTCAAATATGTAAAGTGACATTCATGACTTAAGTTCGAAAACCAGTAAAATCGGACCATGGGAAGGGGGGTTTATGGGACATTTAAATTTTCCAAAAATCAGTTTTTTGCATTTTTCACCCTAAACTTTTAAAACAATCAATTTTGGTTTTGAGCATTTTATAGAGCTTAAAAATCATATAATATAGTATTTTGAATTATTAACTTAGGATAAGTGGATGCGGAGAAAATCCAAAAAACCTGCCATCTCCCATGTTAATCTTATGAGAAAACGGTTTTTGGCTTTTCCTCAGTTCATTTTAATGTAAACTTCACATTTGCTTTTACAAATCGATTCAGCTCTACAAAAAATAATTTTGGTGTTTAAATTTTGATTCTACGTCTAACTGTTGCAGAGATATTCAAAGTGCTAAACACAGTACGTTGTCCAATGTTATCCTTATGGAGAATAAATAATATTTTATATCTCGATTATTTATGAATGTATATTGATGAAACTCGGTATGTGGCTTCAAGTAGTACTGGTATATTGATATTTGCACAAACAATTGATCTTTGTTGATTATCCCAGGAGCAGCAAACCTGCATACTCAGCCCTAATTTTATTCTTTTGGAGAATAAGTGAAGTTTTATATCTCCCTTAGTTATGAACATAAATTAATAAAACTTAGTATGTAGCATCACCCGGTTGAGTTATATTGATAATTGCCTAAAAACACATATTTTGTGTTTCTTGTTGCAGAAAACCAGCGTACTCAGCCCTAATGTTATTCTTATGGAGAATAAATAAAATGCTATAGATCACTTATTTATTTAGGTATTTTTATGGAACTTGGTAAGTGGCTTTATGTGGTAGTGAGAAACATATACATGCATTGGAAATTCGCTGAATACGCAGGTTTGCTGCAACGGGGGTATATTTTGTTTTTAAACTTTAGATTCTTGATTAACACGGTTAAATATGAAATAGTAGTGATTACATCCTACAAATCTCAAGTTAGTTTTGGGAGTTTGATTTACTCCGGCAACTACTTGACACTTTGAAACTAACAATTGTGTTAGATGAGGTTCAACAAAGTTCTTTTAAAAAACTCTACCTAAATTAAAAACTAAGCGTCATGTTATTATAATAACCGCTATCAAAAACTGTAAGGATTTGTCTCCAATTAGTTAGTCTCCAATTATTTGTTTATCACAGCATAAACAAAATTCATTTAAAGCTATTTATTACAACTTAAATTGATTTTAATAAGAAATTAGTTTTACTTTTGTTTACGTAAGCTAAACAAAATTAGTAATAACTATATTAATTAACTCTAGAGCTATTCCAATTTTAACAAATGTACTTTGTTACTTTGAATAAATCATGTATTAATAATGTTTTATACTAATCTATCAAAAATAACATTAATTTAGTTGTATTTGTATTTTCCACAGTAACGTTTCATTCTGTCACATATATTAGAGATAACACTATAGGTCTTTATGATAGGTACTTTGTTATTGAGTAAACCGTCTATGTGAACTATTTATATACTCTATATATATAATTATGATACCATCTTTCTGATTTTCAATTTGTGTCATAATACTAATATTACTCTTTATACTATATATAAAATTCTGGAAATTACATTAAGTACATTGATAACAATAAATGTAATTCTCTTATCTCACTTTATCTAACTTACAAATATAAAAGTGTATGCAACACTTTTGTTATTGTATGTATGGAATAGCGAGTGGAGGTGTCTCGTCATAATGCCAAAGTAAAACTATTTAATTACAAATCAACAAACTGCATCTAAATTCTTTACATAAACCTAATTAAACATCTTGATATAAACTTAATTTAAAATAAAAACTATGTACCTATTGCTGTGTAGCACTTATTGTTATCAATATTTGATTAGAACAAAATTACTAAACAGCTATGGCTAGGGAAAAATATTTACTCTTCCTCTTATTATTTTGAAATTTCTCTAAACATGAATACCCCAAGGCTAAAGTTGTTCTTTTTTACTCCTAGCAAAAAAATTATCATGTTGATGTTATTTATCGTGCTAGGACAAAAAAAAACTCTTATACACTTTTCGGCCAAGGTCATCAGCTGTTAAATAGGAATTGAAAGAATTATTCAACTTGTAAACACTGCCCCCTTGTATAACAGCTGTTTGTTTAGAGTAGCAAGATCAAGAAAACGCTTAAAAGGTAGCCAAATAAACAAAATTCAGATTTTGTGAAATTTTTATCTCAATATTATTTACAGGTTGACGAAAATTAGAGTTCTCAACTAGGACCAAAAGTGGCTTTTCGATCCACGCTCATTATCTGGCCTCGGCCGTTAAACTTGAGCTCGTGTCGAAAACCGTCACTTTTGGTCCCAGTGATGAAATATACTATTTAAAACCCGGTTGATATTCGTGCTAGAATATCTAAAACATGCTTACAATTGTTTGTACGACCTATCTTTCACATGCGATAATGTAGTTATGGGAATGTATATTGTTTGAGCCTCAAAACTCAAAATTTAAATTTTACAAAACCCCAAAAAAGATTTCAGATTTTCCAATTAATTTTCTCGACACATTTTTCCAACTGTTTATAAATAAGAATTTACAAACCAAATTTGTTCATATACAACGTTTTTATCTTTCACGAAAAACCGGTTCAGGGGAGCACGTTAGGAAATTATATGGTGGTATACCGAGCACTATGTCGTGACTTAGTGGTCACCGTGCAGTTCAAGCATAATTGATTAGCTCACTTTTACACAGTAAATATGCTAATAAGTGTAAAATGGCTACATGATAAGTACCAACTTTAGCACGGGCAGTCCTCTGTTTGTATTAACCGTAGCCATTACAACAACTAATGGAGGCCGGTGAGACAAGACTGAGTGAGCCATTACTGCGATTAAACATTCCTGGTTTAATGTGCACCCTGATGATATTTCAAATGCAAAGGTCCTAACATTACTTACTTTAGTAAAATTTGTCTACGTTTTTTTAATCATGGTCAATCTAGCTGGGGCAGTACTCGGTGTAAACAGTTGGGTGCTGTATTCTTTGGTTAACCTTTTGTGAGCTATTTCGAGTAATGCAAATTTGCTTAAGTTTCATTTGGTCAAATAGTATAAATTTTCATAAAATTACATTGTCACTTTGAAGACCAATGAGGCGGAGCAGTTAGGAAACGTTGCAAAATTGTTTTTAGAGATCACCTACGACGAAAGAGAACATCATCTACGTGCTAAATTTAAACTTTGGAGGCTGGATGCTTAATAGTTATGAAGATTTAGCGATGAGTCGGTGAGCGGTATTTCAATTATATAAAATTAGGTGCCGTGGTAAAAATTGCTTGGAAAAAATAAATATTTATTTTCGCACCTTAACCCTAGCCGTGGCCAATGGTCGCCCGCCGACCATTTCAATGCTTACCCTTAAAATGGCTATGGTCGCCGGGCGGCCATAAATGTCCAAAACTTTTCCAATGGTAAAAAGTAATTTATAATTAACTCGAAAGTGGACAAGTTATATACCATTTGAAAGATGACATTCTGAACTGTCATTTTATTATATACATGAACCGTGTATCATTTTTAAAAGAACGTAACGACTATTTAAAGTGAATGGTTTTTTAGTGCAAATCAATACCTGCAACTGATTTGTAGAAACTCGTCAAACACGGCCTGGGAAAAAATACCAGAACTGGGGTAAATGTCATCTTATGGAGTTGGGGTTGGTACCGCTCGACAGCAGAAGAGTGGCTGTATATTATCGTATTGATTATTTGAACGATACATTGATAATAAAGAGCATATGATTTTTGTAAAACTGCTGTTTTTGCCAGAACTGCCAAATGGCCAATGGTCGCCCAGCGACCTTTATGAAACGCTGTAAATATATATAGTAAGTTTTATATCAAGTCAATAGTTGTGTCAAATTGTAGCAGAAGAAACGTAGAATAATTTTGTTTCGACACTGGTCACTCTCACTACCTTCAGCAACGCAAGTAAATATCAGTTAGGCAGGTGTTTGGCCGAGTTTTGTTGTTGTCAGATACACCTCAAGTAACCTACATCTTTATAAGTGAATTTTTATCCGCGATTATTTCGGAAATTGTTCAAAATTCTGAGTTTATAGTGACATTGTAGCGGTTGTGTGTTTATAACAGTAATCTTTATGCATAAATATTACTGGAAAGGGATAAATTAGTCAATTGGTGAAGTGAAAGTGAGTCTAATGTTTTTGTGTGTTTTAGCATAATGTTAGACGATTGTTAGGCCTATCATTCATAGTATCGCGTGTATATTTGTTTATATTATTATATAAGACATGTAAATACAAATGTTTTTCCCATGTGTTATACATTACTGTGTAGGAAATTGAATTTACTACAACATGTTTATAATATTTTTGGCCTAAGAAAATCTGTGCAAGATTTTTGTACTTCAATGTGTCGGAAATGTTTTTTACGTAAATGCTAATTTTCTAGTTATTTGTATAGTAAACGGGTAATAATAATTTGTTTACCCCCCACAATATTACATATTTGTTTTCCTTAGTTTATAACCTACAAAAATATATGTACAATATTATTATAAATAATTACCTTACATGAGTTATCTCCGATTCACTAATTATTCGTCTTACTCGACAAAAGTTGCGATTTTTCGTATTTTATTACATAACACATGTGCAAAAAAATATTTTACCCATGTATTATATATTTCTATGTAGGGAATTGAATTTACTACAACATCTTTACAATATATTTGGCCTAAAGAAATCTGTATAATATTTTTGTACTTCAATGTGTCGGAAATTGTTTTTACGTAAATGCTAATTTTCTAGTTATTCGTATTAATAAACGGGTAATAATAATTTTTGTACTCCTTACAGTACAGCATATATTTTTTTCCTTATTTCAAAACCTACAAAAATATATGTACAATATTATTATAAATAATTACCTTACATTAGTTATCTCCGATTCACTAATTATTCGTCTTACTCGACAAAAGTTGTGATTTTTCGTATTTTATTACATAACATGTACAAAAGAAATTTTCACCATTTTCCCCATACATTTCTATGAAGGGAATCAAATTTACTACAAAATTTATATAATGGTTTTTGCCTAAAAAATCTAATGTACAAATTACAAAACTTTACTTTTTAAATTTCAATCAGAAATTTTAGATTTTTTTTTGTATTCTGTAAAAGAATTACCTTTCTAAATTCATTTATTTTATATATATTCAGATTTCCCTGGTCTTCCTGAATAAAACGAGTATACATATTGATAGGTTTACCCCAAAATTGTAATTTATACACATTTTTTAAAAAAAGTCTGCAAAATCGCCAAAATTGGTTGGCCATTCCCAACTTCTAACATTGGCCACTGCTAGGGTTAAATACCTTTAGATACTTTTTAGTTGTTCCATTTAGTATTTTATATCTCAGAGCAAGTAAGTTTTATTTGTAATTCCGTACCCGAGGTAATTGATAGCGGATGAAAGAAATATTAGTTTATGTAGTAAATCAACTTAGATATTCGTAAATCTTTTACATCACAACTTCATATATATAACACAAATTGAGCCTTTTAACAATCAGTTTAAAAAATAAGCCACAGAAAACTACGTCAAAAAGTAATATGACTTAACGGTACACCTTTTACATAGAAGACTAATAGTCATATGTTATTTCATCTTATTTGAACCAACGCTTAATCAAATATAAAAATTAAAAAGGCAAATAATAAAATTACAAAATAATTAAACTTGACTCTTCAGTCAAATAACTTGAGGCTGAACATTTCTTCGAACTGACATTAGCAAGAATAAACAAACTTGTCACTACATATTTGTAATGCATGTTTATTGTTAATATATCCCTTTAGTTATTATTATTTATATTGAATATTAATATAAAACTAATTCAATTGTTATGATTAAAAGGAAGCTTTCAGTTCATACCGTCTGCATTTTAAAAACATGTTTTGGAATAAAAACCAGGTTTTTTAATTAATGCCCGTGTAAGAAATTTATTTCATTGATAATCATCTATATTTAATTGAACTCATTTAAACTGATACAAAAATAAAAATTTACTTAACACAATGTTTTCGATAAATAAATTTAGAAGTAAATTTATTCGACAAAAAGTTAAGAAAATCTTAATCTGCATTTCTCACGTGTAATAATAACTTCACTGAGCATTTGTAAGAGCCAAAACAGTAAAGTGTGCATGTGATGAAATGTAACTAGGAAGGCATTACAGGAATTTGTTACATACTTTGAATTATAGTTCAGTTATAAGTTGGCATTTTAGCTTCTTTTGTACGGCGAATCAGCGTCTTAATCGTAATGTGATGTTTTTCCAATGATCCCATGGGCCACCGCATTGCATACATAAAAATAAATGAATAACTAATGTATGCCGAATAGGAATAGATCAATTATACAGTGGTTTAAACATACTAAAAATATATTTTATTAGTGCGGTACCCTTAATACTTCACAAATAAGACGAAAAGCGAAATTGAATTAGCCAATGACGTAAAAGAAAACTTGTAGGTGAACTATAAATAAACTAAAGCACGGTGATTTTTATGTGTTTTTAATTTCATTGTGGGACTGTTAAATCATCAGTTTAACTATTTTTATTATTTAATTATGTTTTATCACACAATTGTTAAAAATAACCAATCTTAACCTTTATTACAACATCTGATAACGTTATCCGTTGAAATAGTATATCGGTTTGCATTATATATTGTAGGAAAATAAACTATGAATAGCCTATAAACATTAACCTCCACTTCATGAAATCACTAAGCTAAAACTGTAAAAATTATTGGCAGTAATTTTACTCTATTATAGAAAAATAAATATTTTTCCTTTTACTCAGGCAATTTGAAGACAAAATTGATTCAAAATCATACAACATCATTTTATTGTTCGTTGTTATAGCGGCTGTCTCTTTCAATTGCTGCAGACCTGAAAGGAGATTTCAGTTGATTACAGCACATGAAGGCTCCAGTATTCAGGAGGATTTCCCCAGGGACTCCGATACTAGAGCGCTGTCCCTTTGGTTTCGTTCCGCCAGATTAGAAATTCTCCGATTTGAATTAAACTTGTCTGAACTTAAACATAATGCATGACTGTAAATTCAAACGAATTCTTTAAAATATTCTTTACTTTTTGTTCACTTTTTCCTCCCATTTATTTTATATTGTTCAATGTATACCTAATAACCTTTTAATGTCTTAGTAACAACATAATTAATTTAGTAAAAAAGGAACTTTAAACAGGCTGTTTATGTAGAAAATTAAAACATTTCAAGTATCTTTAGAACGGATTAATTTGATTTGATTGCGTTCCGTTCGATGTTTTGTATCCTGTGATGAAATTGAGACTGGAGACGTATTTGAAAGTTAAATAATCTGAATTAATTATTATATGTACAAATGTTGCTGAACTTATTTATTTACTAATATTTTATTCCTGGTAACAATTAAATTGAATACCAGATTTATGAGAAATTACATAAGGGTAACTTTATGACATGCAGCATATTATATGGCATGTTGCAAACATGGAGTTGACAGCCACGGTATTATAAACGGCTCACAATATTGTCATTAACATTACCGCTAGAGACGTGGCGCCCTGGACAGTCGAACAACATCACGACTGTTATGAACACTGAAAATACAACGATTAGGAGGCAGATGATATAATGAAATAAAAAGCCAGGCTAAGTGAAGGTAGTGTAACATTGTATGCTGATAAACAGAATAATATTAAGATAATTTTTAGCTGGCCCGACACACGTTGTCCTGTCCTAATGTCATTTAATTTGTTTTATGTCAAATTCATTTCAATATTGTTCATTTTCAATATGAGCTCGATCGATTCGCTCTCTCGCCTATCGAAAAAAATATATATATAGTTTACGTCCTATTCTCAGACTTACCGAATATTCACACAAAATTTCATAAGAACCGGTCAAGCCGTTTTGGAGGAGTTTTGTTACAAACACTGTGACACGAGAATTTTATATATTATATATATTTTTGCTTCTTTAAATTAAGACAATAAATTAGGCTGTAAACTAGGAAAAGTTTGTTTAATATCTGAAATTTAAAAGGTTTGGTTTATAGTAGTATAACTGAAAATTATTACCAAATTTCTCATACAAATATACAATGGGAATTATAGATAGTAAATAATAATAAAGAATATATATATATATAACATGATGAATAGTTTGTATACATTGAAGCCTTTATTGTCTCAACCGTTGAAAACGAAGTTCATTCTATTGAATTATGTACACAATAAGCAATGCTCAAGCAATGAGGGAGATGGATATTTGATCATATAAATTGATATATTGATACATTGTCCAACGATCAGATAAATGGATATTTGATACCGACTCTAGCAGGTTTGGCAAATTATACATGGTCATCAGAAAACTCCCGGATCATAACTTTAAACTTTGAATTATCTTTTTATCTTATCAGAAAATTTAGTAATTTAGTTAGAAATAATTTATCTATATAAAACCATTTTTAAGCGATATTAAAAACCACCTATCACTTAAAGTAACTTAATATAAGTTTAAGCCAAGTTACTGCAGGACAATGATGGGCTTCAAACAATTATTTTGATTTTGATCCCTAAATTAAGCAATTTGTAGTTAGATTTACAAGACATTTCGGAGTTTTTAGAATGCATTTAACTATTTATCCCCTAAAACTAATATATGTTAAAGTGAAATGTCATTATTATATCTAACGCCAAAGAATCTAATCAGATTCTAAACAGAAGAGATAGACTAGATTTACTGTGCAACGATTCCTTCTTTGTTCGACAAATTGATTCCCTCTTTTATTAAGAGGGAGGTTGATTGATATTAGTGGAGCGGTCTAGAGTCAGAACCTTTTTCTAGTTTAGTGAGAATTAAAAAATCTTTATATAAAACCGCTAGAATACAGTGTACCCGCCAAATAGCCTCTTGAAAAGACACCATTAAAAAGGATTTCTCTGATGTGCCAGCCTAAAACGCCTCGGTCACGATACGAGCGGCGAGCGGTGAGCGGCAAAGCGGCCGCGCGACAACGCGGGAGTGATCAGGATACGAGCGGCGAGCGGTGAGCGGCAATGCGGCCACGCGACAACGCGGGAGTAGCCAGGATACGAGCGGCGAGCGGTGAGCGGCAAAGCGGCCACGCGACAACGCGGGAGTAGCCAGGATACGAGTGGCGAGCGGTGAGCGGCAAAGCGGCCACGCGACAACGCGGGAGTCACGCTCAGGATACGAGTGGCATTTGTATCGCACTAGACCGGCAGTAAAGTACAAAATTCATGGAAATTCATGGAAATTCATGGAAATAGCATCAAGATGAGTGTTAGGTAGATTATCTAATCCTAAAAAATATGGCATTCATCCTATTATCATGTGCAGAGGCAGATTTGATAAATATCATAATCTGTTTCGCGGATTTAGAGAAGACGAAAATAGTTTTTTTGAATATACCAGAATGTCTAAAATTGTTGTATTGTAAAAGATCTACTGGTTTTGATTTTTGAAAACTTGGTTATTTTACTCTTAATTTGAGTCCTAACAACATTTCCAGAAACAGAATTACTCAAGATTTTGCAGGATGGCATGTATAATTTGACTGGACTATTTTGGAAAGTCCATAAACGGTGTTGTCCAATTTACCTAAAATTATCATAAATTTAGTTCTTGCTTTATAACTTACTATAGTAAATTTACTACATTGTAAACGCAATGTATACCCAAATGAATAGCTTAACTCTGAATAAGGTAATCATAATAACAAAACTGTTAAAAGAAATCAGATTTATTAATCTGAAACGAACATATCTGGTTGATGAATAGGAAAAAGTTTATTTTTAAGTGAATTTTAGATGTATTTGAAGATATTAGTCGAAATTGCTGATCGAAAGCTTACCAAGTGACAGAATGAGCAGAGCGGCAGTTGTGGCGACGCAAAAATGTTATGACTGGGTTTTGCGGTGAGCGGCAGTACAGCGGCACCGCACAGGCCGCGTCGTCGCAAGTCAGCGTCGCCCAAAGACTTAAAACTACCTCGATGTAGTTTTACCTCGATGGCGTCGCCGCTCTGCCGCTCACCACTCTGCCGCTCACCGCTCGCCGCTCACCGCTCACCGCTCGTATCGGGAAATGAATTTTGCGGTTTACCTTTTTGTCTATTCTTTATTGTCATTTTTCACTTAAACTGAAAAGAGGTCAAGTGAATTCTTAAAATAAGTTTAAATTGTTGGGCTATTTGATATTTGTACTATTTAAATATTATGAAATAAAATTATCAGAGTTAATTTTCTTTGGCCAGACCTTTGCCACACCATTCATTCAACTGGCATAGAATTCATGATTTTAATTTAAACTTTAAACCTCGTTAATTATATTGTTTCAAAACAGCGATGCCCGATCAACAATCCTTAAGTATAAAAACTTAACTTTTAGTTAGTAATATGGTTGAGAATGACCTCTGAACGGAGTTTACACAGGCTATGAATAACGTAATATGTTACTGTTACGTTGCAAGATAAACTAAAATATTTCATTATAGTTCGGAATATGTGAGTTATATATGTGTTCCAGGTACATCAACTGACACTGCTTATTACAAAAGTTATATGCCCTGTATGTAATATCAAAACTAATGGATAACAAAACAATTCTACACGTTGAATTCATGTTTCTGCCTCATTCAAACTGTATTCAAAATAATAAGATTCCATTTTGTACAATATGGTAATCTGCACGTCGACCAAAGAAAAACGTTTAATTTAACAGCAATTGTTAATGATAGTGATTTGCAATGACCTTAATATCAATTTAAAATTTAGTATATTTAAAGTTTGATGTAAGATTATTTTATCTGCTGTTCTTAATTTGATGTAAAGGAAATGTAGATACATGTTCCTAAATTATTGTAATTTTAAGTTTTACTTAGGTAATTAGTCAAATAATCCGCTTTAAAATAATGAACCTAATACATGTTGATACGACACGGTTACATGAACCATTATTACAGTTTTTTGACGTCTTTTTGCAAGGAGATTGAGAGATATTCAATTGATACAAAGTCTCCCTCTACTCACCAAAGTACGTCATTCAATACATCCAGCGCCGTGAAATCTGATACAACTACATAGTGATGATGGTGCGTCAGTCTGATCGGACTAAAAGTACCAATAACATGCGGTTAACGACGTCTTACAACGATGTAATTATTTTAATCACGAAATATAGTGACTGTTTTGTAATATTTAGAATGCTGAATTCATTTTAAAATAATAAATATTTGTTTCTATGAGTAAGGGGCTGTAATGAACAGAGTATATATCAGTTCACTACGGTGAGTATCTTTGTCGTAGTTAAAGCAAGTCCTGGTCGCCAGTAGTTACAATAGGTATTTGTATTTTTCCGTATTTTACGACTAATAAAATTCACCCATTTTTGAGTGTATTTCTTACGTTTTTACTGACAACCAAGCAAGTATTTATTAATCCTAGATAATAAACTATTTGTTTTTAGCCAGCTAACCTGTTAGGAATAACAAACAATCACACTAACATTAAATTCATACACTTTAAAGAAGTTAGATGTTCACCACCCACAGTCCCCACATCCCCAAAATTTCTTTAAGTTTATTACATCATTGCTTACTACTGCAAATCAATTGTTCAATGCAATACAACGCAGTGTGCAGTCCAAACATTTATGCAACGATCCGTCGTACTAAAGTCCACCAAGCAGCCAACTGCTATGACTTGGTTACTCTAAACTGCCTTCTGCTTCCTATGTAAGCAATACAATATTTATATATTTACCTTTACCAAAAGTCACGTTTTAATTGTTAATAGTCAGGTGTAAAATGTTTGTTTTTATTTATTTACTGTTCAAATTCCATACTTTCTTCTTTATTTCTTGAAAACGTTTGTATTATAAACGAATATTCACAAAAAAACTTATTTTCCATCATTAACATCTATCTTTTAAATTTTTTAGTATATGTATATAAGCTAGTAGCTTGAAGGGGCCATAGCCACTAACCTTGCTCAATACTCTTTCTAGCCTCATTTCTTTACCTTTACATTTGGTAAGTAGGAACACATCTTAGTTCGTAAACGAAGTAGACACTTAATCACATGTTTTAATTAAACAAAGCTGATATTTTTAAATCCCTTTGCTTTTCTTATGGGGGATGATTTAAGTTATTGCTCGTTTGGTAGAAAGTTTTAGAAATACTACTATTTTCCCCGAGTCCCTGGGATCAAGACCTTAATTTTGAGCCCTCTCCCATCATACTGCGATTTGCCAAGCTAACATAATTTTGACTTGAAAATTTCTCTTACAGAATCACATATAAACATACAGGATTAACTATGAATTATAAGAATATTCTGTGTAGTTTGAATTTTTCTTACGGATAAACATTTAATTGGCTTCTATCAAGAAATAACTTGAGCAGTTTTTATACTTTTATTTAATTTAATAAGATACTGGGAAACAGTCAAATTAATTAAATCACATCTTATAGGTAATTTTGCTTTTTCCTTAATGATTAAATAACTTTTTGATTAGCACATTACATGTTGTTATTACGCCCTGAGGCTTAAAGATTAATACATATTTTCAACAAAATTTTGCAAAAATAAATCATATTCACAGTGTGAATGTTCCTAACATAGGACGTGGAGGTCTAGGTAATAAAAAAACGTGTAAATATGTAAACTACAGGATTTTCTATGATTCTTTAAACGTGGCAACGACTTGGAAAACATGTATCGTACTTGGTTTTTGATTAAGATACGAAGCTTTAAAAATAATTTCAATCAGAATTGTTCTTTAAAATAGAAAATAATTCAAATACAAATTAATCCAAAACAATCAGTGATTGCAACATTAGTTTACTATATAAAGAACTGCTGTTTATGAAATAAAAAAACGAATACTTGTTTTTAAACATTTTACAACTGTTTCAATCACATAAAAGTTATTTTTACGTAATCAAAACCAAATGTTTTATCTCTTTGGGAACGGGATAGGCTGTATTCAAATAATTGTATATTGATACCAGCCAAATGTTGGGGCAGGGTGTAATTCACTCAGAGGCGGAGAAACCTCGGGGCCATATTGCTTCTGTTATTTATTGCATCTGGTTATGTTTATTTTAAACAAACGAGGCAGCCAACCACTGTTTCTCTCACTTGGATTTTCGAAACATTTATTGCTCCAAAAATTGTTTTATATTTTTATCTGAGGGATTTAAAAATAAGTAAACTAGTCAATAAAATATCAAAATAATTTTAAAATAAAGAGATGTTGTTCAATACATTCTATTATAAATAAAAAAATGAATGTGTTTGCGAACCACTGTTTCTCTCACTTGGATTTTCGAAACATTTATTGCTCCAAAAATTGTTTTATATTTTTATCAGAGGAATTTAAAAATAAGTAAACTAGTCAATAAAATATCAAAATAATTTTAAAATAAAGAGATGTTGCTCAATACATTCTATTATAAATAAAAAAATGAATGTGTTATATATTTTATATGATGAGGAATATTGATTTTATTTAAGTAATAAAAGTTGCTTACAACATTTTTTTTAGTTCAACTTATATTGGGTCACTTAAAGCATTAAATAATGTTATTATTATTTTCAGCTATATTCATTGTAAAACAACTTTAGGTAATGACGCGGTACATAAAGACAGTTTGGAAAGAAACTGTTCCTTAAGATGATCCCAAGTCGTTAACATGATCAAAATTTGTAGTTCAACTTTTAAGTTTGATAATTTGCGATTAATGTATTAGGAAATAACGATGCTTTGTGTGTAAAACATGCTATAACCAAGTTTATATCTCGGGTGGTACATTTATTAACTAATAATATTATATTCTGTTTCAAAAAATAATCTGAATTTTTTGTAATACAGTCACTAAATCAAAGAAATCATGCATGTAATAACGTCTAACAGGGGATGATATGGTGAGGCAGAATGCATTCTATTTGGATACCTATTGGTAAGGTAATGGAAAACTATTTGCTTATATGTAATAAATTGTCTTCACTTAAAATATATTTTTGGAAAGCAACTGCCGGTCTTCATGAGTTCATGTGTGGTGATCTAGAGACTAATGCCGTTACAGTACCTCGCTACAGTACCTCACTACCTCGCTACAGTACCTCACTTACTGTAACGGCATTAGTCACAGAGGCATTTCATTGGAGACTATTCTTGATAAAGTATCTTAAACCATACTGGATCGAACCTACACTTGACTTTGTCTGGCTTCGAGACCTTTGAGTTAATGCATCCGGTTTAATATGGGTTGATATCAAGCAATTATAAGCTATTCCGCTCAATTATAAGCTTTAGACAAAGTGCATTCATTTGCTATTTAATATAATCTAAACAAAAATAGTGAAATAGTGGTTATTAACCATAGTAGCTGACAATACCTCCCATTCATAAATATCACTTAAAACTATAAAATTTCAATACTATAATATTATTATTTGTAATCAAAAATAAATATATGTAAAGTGAATTATTTAGTTATACAAAATTTGACGTATCTAATACGGGATATCAGTGAACAAATAAATGATACATTACATTTTGATGTTAATTACAGTAATCCCCTGATCTTAGATAGAAATATAACGAATAAGAAAGCCTTCAGAATCAAGATAACAGAAATGTATACTTTATTGAAAGTCTTCATAGTCCACAACTGTTTTCTTAACTTAGATTTAACAAAAGAAACTATACTAGATGAAATTCGAAAAGCCAAACTTACTATTTTAGTTTACGTACATATATAATTTTTATAACAAGAATGAAAAAAGGGTGGAATGTAGTCCCCTTTATGATACATTTTTGTTTGTAAACATGTAATAACTGTTTCTACTAAATTATAACCCAGAAGATGATTTTGCTTGGTTGAACGAGGATAAGGCAGTACCACATCGACCGGAAAACCAGACGACCTTGGGTTCAAGTGATCTCTTCCTCAGGGCCAGCGCCACATCGACCGCCAAACCAGACGACCTTGGGTTCAAGTGATCTCTTCCTCAGGGCCAGCGCCACATCGACCGCCAAACCAGACAACCTTGGGTTCAAGTTATCTCTTCCTCAGGGCCAGCGCCACATCGACCGGCAAACCAGACAACCCTGGGTTCAAGATATCTCTTCCTCAGGTCCAGCGCCACATCGATTGGCAAACCAGACAACCTTGGGTTCAAGTTATCTCTTCCTCAGGGCCTGCGCCACATCGACCGGCAAACCAGACGACCTTGGGTTCAAGGTATCTCTTCCTCAGGGCCAGAGCCACATCGACCGGCAAACCAGACGACCCTGGGTTCAAGTTATCTCTTCCTCAGGGCCAGAGCCACATCGACCGGCAAACCAGACGACCTTGGGTTCAAGTTATCTCTTCCTCAGGGCCAGTGCCACATCGACCGGCAAACCAGGCAACCTTGGGTTCAAGTGATCTCTTCTCAGGGCCAGCGCCACATCGACCGGCAAACCAGACGACCTTGGGTTCAAGTGATCTCTTCTCAGGGCCAGCGCCACATCGACCGACAAACCAGACAACCTTGGGTTCAAGTGATTTCTTCCTCAGGGCCAGCGCCACATCGACCGCCAAACCAGACGACCTTGGGTTCAAGTGATCTCTTCCTCAGGGCCAGCGCCACATCGACCGCCAAACCAGACGACCTTGGGTTCAAGTGATCTCTTCCTCAGGGCCAGCGCCACATCGACCGGCAAACCAGACAACCTTGGGTTCAAGTTATCTCTTCCTCAGGGCCAGCGCCACATCGACCGGCAAACCAGACAACCTTGGGATCAAGTTATCTCTTCCTCAGGGCCAGCACCACATCGACCGGCAAACCAGACGACCTTGGGTTCAAGTTATCTCTTCCTCAGGGCCAGCGCCACATCGACCAGCAAACCAGACGACCTTGGGTTCAAGGTATCTCTTCCTCAGGGCCAGAGCCACATCGATCGGCAAACCAGACGACCTTGGGTTCAAGTTATCTCTTCCTCAGGGCCAGCGCCACATCGACCGGCAAACCAGGCAACCTTGGGTTCAAGTGATCTCTTCTCAGGGCCAGCGCCACATCGACCGGCAAACCAGACAACCTTGGGTTCAAGTGATCTCTTCCTCAGGGCCAGCGCCACATCGACCAGCAAACCAGACGACCTTGGGTTCAAGTTATCTCTTCCTCAGGGCCAGCGCCACATCGACTGGCAAACCAGACAACCTTGGGTTCAAGTTATCTCTTCCTTAGGGCCAGCGCCACATCGACCGGCAAACCAGACGACCTTAGGTTCATTGGGCCGAGTGATTACAGCAGGTCTTACTTGATCAGAAGTTTTCACCCTTTGGATTTTTTGAGGATTTCTTCAATGAATGAACATGTTATATTGGCTGCATTGTGTACCAAATGTTCCGAAATGATCCTGTGGTTCTGAAACAAAATAGATGGTCAAACGAAACATGATTTCTGGTACCGAAATAGTTCATTATGTATTAAGAGCGTAAAGTATAACTTTATCGATTGAGAAAAAAAGTTTACCAGGTCGTTGGTAATTTTTCAAAAGCGATAAAGATACTTTATCCCCGAATACAAAATTTTAGATAACATACAACATAAAAAAATCAATTTCATCCATTATGGTTGAATTTACGAGTATAGGTTATAAACATGGAGTCAGTTAGCTTGGTTGAAAGCAACAATCAGTCAGCTGTTGATCAGCTATAAGCGGGCGGAAAAGTAAGGCTCAGGAAAAAAACAGCTGTTTAATATGTTAGATTGTAAATAATATGTTTAGGCGCAATTATAATAAAGAATATTTATTCCCATGCCACCCCAATTATATTTGGGATATGGATACTGGCTAAATCAAACTTGTTGATGATTGAAAAAGTTGCTTATATTTAATCCTAAAACCAACTTGACTATTTAATAAGTAATGATGAGGTTTGAATTGTTAGACAAATATATCTCTGTGGAAATATGTTAGGTCTTATGAATTAATAAATTATATATCGTTGACCTTTAACTATTTTGTAATTTACACAATTACAGCAACCCAAATTGCTATTGACAAAGAAAGGTGGGTTGGTTCATTTTGATTGGTGGCGGACAATTAATAATATTCGACAATGGGTCTGGGTAGTTAAATATAACCATAATGAAACTTGTTATTATTTCAAAAATACACCGAATTTTCCTATTGATTTGGTCCTTGGGCACCATTTGAGCAATGAGTTATTGTTAAGCCAGATGTTTTTAAGAAGTGTTGATAAGGAAAGAAAATAGTTTAATCCTCGTTGAATTTAATCAGGGCTACGCCCGTTTTTACTAACCAATAAAAAATGAATACTTGGTAAATGTAGTAGTGCTTATTATTATATGGCATGTTTTAGGTGTCGAGTTGTCAGTAACGTAATTAGAAACATGACCGCAATATTCTCGTTAATAACAACACCGCCAGACGTGGCGCTAGGGATTGTCAACTGTTATGGTAATGAGAACATTTAAAAGTTACTAGATGCTAGCTCGTTCTTGCAGTTGTAAAGCCAGAGGTTTAACCAATTTACATGTTACCATCATTTTATTATCATGGTGATAATTAACTAATGGTACAACGATTTAAGTAGCTTAAATCTGCTGACGGTGGGCAGAACAATGTGAACAAGGTTTTGTCAAATTCGGTAAAGGCATTTTCCCATAATACGCGTCAAAAACCTTTACCAATGAAATACAACAGTCAGATAGAAAACTGTTAAATTTTGATTTCGGCTTCTCTGATGTATAAAACGTTGACATTACTAAATATTTCAAGATTCTAATTCATGTTCGGTCAAAACTCTAATTGTATTTATGAATTAGTTATTAGTCAATAATTATTAAATATCATCATCATTCGAGCTTTAGTTATTATAATTTTGACTATTTTAAATGTCATTACCATGAAAGTTAAATGTCTCGAGCCATATTAAATCCAAAAATATTGCAACGAATCGTCATTAAAGAAGAATTTATATTTTAATGATATCCTCCAGGTAAATTTCTTATCAAGTGTTACGAGGCGAACGTTCTGGAAATATTTAATGTTTTTAAAATTAAAGATGCTTGCTCACGGAATTGAATCCAAGTTATTAAAACTATGAAGTAAATAAATAACTAAAAAACAAATCATTATCATATTTTGTTTTCCTGAATTAAAGTTTTACGTTGTTGCTACAATTATACGAGTGTGGTAACGTAAAGAATACGATAGGTATACAATACTCGTTCAATTCATGATTGGCTTTCAAGCTAGAAAGATCGAGATAAAAAATATATATTCGTATTTTAAATAGTTATACTAATTTTAAACAGCAAATTATCATTTTTAAGTTTAAAATTAAAGTGACAATTTTTAATATTATAGTTTTAAACGTGTTTTTACTAGCACAATTTAAAGCAAACGTTTACTTAATGCTGCTTGGTTCCGATCTGAATTTTGATTAAATTAGTAAAATTGTAACGAATCTTGTCGGATTGATGATGCAGTGCTAAACATTAAAGACTAACTGTCTTATTGAATCTACTATATTTTTTTAATTCGAATTGATCCTTCTAATGCCTATGACGCTAATCATATTACGTGTTTTTGGCGAGTTGTTAAGGGATTAATTTAGAAGTACTTAAGCACTTTAACATAAGTAAATTTAGAACATTTTAAAACTGTAACTTTTCAGTATCAAATATTGAAAATGATTGGTAATTCTTTGATTTTAATTATAATAGAACTAATTAACATAAAAACAATAATGTAGAACCAGTAGAACTAATTAACATTAACGGAATCGTAAACACAGGATTTTCTTCCTCACTGTTACACTGGAGATGGCTGGAGTATAACGAGGATCGTCTTTTGGAGCAAAGCAAACACTGCAACCTAAAATAACACCCTCTATATTTGTAAAGCCAAAAGGACAACCCAGTGATTTTTTTATTTCAGAATTTGTAAACTTTATTGTTACTTTCGTAGTGTTACACATATTTTTCGCAGTTTTTAAATAAGAGTAATAATTTGTTTTCAAAAATACAAAGGTGCATTGTATAGGTAAGAACCAATGTCTGTACTATTGGAAACGAAGTTAGAGGGAAAATATTATTTCATTGAGTAAGCATTGTCCGATCCTGACATTAATGAAGGTGATAAGATAATCGGATAGTCGGATATTTGATACTGGCTTCAGAACCGAGCCTAATTATGATATTTTTGTAAAGATATTATTGTTGGAACTTGTCAATGAATTTTAAAATTTTTCATGTAACTAGTTCAATTTATTTATTTATCTGTTGTTTAAAACTAACTAGGTATGACTAAATTTTATCAATAAAAACTATCTAAACCATATTTACCTAACGTAACTTATTGCAACCTTCAGCTAAAATTTAACAGTTATACATGGGTCGTAATAAAACAATAAATGACTGATTATTCGCTTAGGAGTTTCATGAAAACTAATTTTGCGTTCTCTCAGGTGGAATATTAAATGCTTAAACGAAGGATAGAAAACTTGTATTTCATCCCTAGATGCTAAAACCAATGACTACATAAACTTTGCTAAAACTGTTTAAACTATGCAAAAAACTAATGCTGTTCAACATAATCTGGCTTATGTAGAGTTTAACAAATATAGAGTTGAAAAGGCGATCAACCCAAATTTGAAAGCATTATATGATCAAATCCCCAGCGCGCTTGTTGTCTTTCATTGTAGAGCAGTGCGGTTAGTTTTAACTGAAGGTTGACTGAAATTTAAAATATTCAATACATCGCAGCCTCAAGCAGTATATAACTGGAATGTTAGATACTAATTATTACATATTATGAGTGTATTACAAATATAAAACATCTAAAGAAAAGGATTTCTTGATGGCTCAGACTGTATTTACAATTATTTTAAACTCACATTAAGATGGCAGAAACTAAGATTAAGGTTTAGTGTTATTGGAAACTTGTATAGGGCCTGATGATTATTGCTATAACTGATAAAGTATTATGCAAATAGAGAATCTGTAAAATTAAATATTTGAATGTAGAATAAGTGTAACTTAAATTTACTTTGACAAACCACAATTTTGATACGACCTTCCATACAAAGAAAATCAAACACATAACTGTTTGAGCTGGTGATTGCATATACCAGATATCGTTATCGTTATCGATATAATTTCCCTCAGAAAATACTTGATTAAATAATAATAATTTTTACGTTTTTGTTTTTTATTTTAATTTTCTGAGGAAATTGTATGTACATTAAATTTATTCCTCATTTATTTATTACCTTTGTATTTGATTCCTTTTATTTTATTTATTTTATTGATTTTGCAATTTTCTGAAGTGTCGTTTTAATAATATACAAATAAAATGTAATATCTAAAATAGTGTTGTATATATTACACTTTCTACATGAAACAAAAATTAAAACATCATTAAAGATGTTACAAGAGACTCTAGGAACCTTTAATTTAAAATAAATTATCGGAATAATTAGAGTACTGGTTTATTCCAACATCGATTGGACAACTGTTACTATTTAATATACATTGTTAATGCTACTACTTTATATAAATTTCATTGAGTAAGCCAATAATATTAATTTTTAACGAACTCTTCAGTATAAAAACAATATTGGCTGCATTTGTTGTTGTTAAATAATTCATGATAGTTGCTTTTTTCAACCACTGGTGGAACGTTATTAGTCATCGTCTAAACTTCTCCTTCCAAAAGAAGCAAGTACAAAAGCTCTCTCTAATATTGTAGCCTAGAGCGAACTCTTTGAACTCCCTCTTGCTTTACCATTGAACTGAGTTTTGTGATAAATTTTTAGTCTAGTATATATTTTGATTTTGGACATATGTTGTTCGAGCTAAAGTAACGGTTAAAAGGTGGGGATTGAAATAGGTAGGCATTAGGTAATTGAACATAGTTTGTGGATGTAATAATACAATCACCCAACGATTCAGTCGATCCAGACATGATAAAATCGATAAACTGAAACTGAAACTAAAGCAGGTAATCCCATTAAAATTTTATTTTAACAAACCTCGTGTAGCTTGTGTTGATAATTTGCTGGAGTAATAGTCAAGGTACGATGGACATGGAAACCATGACAGGGGTTGTGGATTCAAATCCTGACTTACTGACTTGTACATTTTATCAGTAATATCAAGATAGTATTTTAGCGGTTCATCCCTCCTTTGTTTGAAAGGTTTCACGCATAAGCCCGGGCCCATGTGGACGGGCAAAGAATTAGAACAAAATAGAGCTACAACTCTTTAAAAGAGAAAATGCGATGGCTTGAAGTGAAACTCTTTAAAATACTGTGGAATCCTAAAACAGTGTTTTGGCTGGATATAAAATTACTAAAGAGCTTTGATATATACTTTACTTATATTTTGCAATATTTTACACATATATAAATTAAAATATTTCATAATATTTGTGTTTGATAATTGTGGCAATTCATTCCACTTAGACTGTCACTGTACATTATAATGAGGTTAATTTCCATATATTATACTGTAATGTTATTAACTAAGCTTAACCTATATAGTTGAGGCTAACCCTAACTACGGCAGGTTTTAATTACTTTAGTTATGCTAGTACACTTGGATTAATTCTTGTCTCAAATTACAAATTATACCAGCCATTAGTTTTCTCAGTGTAAATAATAACTTTCCCTTTCATTAATACTTTGTTATACATTTTATATCAAGAGTCCACATATAAGCAAATACGATTTTTCTGTTTATTTCAATTGGTTTTTCCCATGGCTTGTGTGAGAATGATGGTTAAAAATGTACTTTTCTACTATAGTAAAATGTAAATTGATTAGGCTAATGAACCCAAACTAAACCCCAGAGTCAATCCCTAGAAATCCTCAAACTTTCCCTAGTTTTTAATGGGAACTAGACAACGTTGCATAGTCTTACATGTACGTTACAAATGGAATAAAAAATAGTTTCTTTTTTGACAACAAACACCAGCCAAATAGCTTGTACAAGTACAAGTAGTTTTTTGGTCTTGGAATTATAACCAATAACTTATTTAGGGTGTATTTTTAAGAGCTTCAGATTATCCACAAACTCAATAGTTTTTAATCCTATTAAGGCTTAGTAGGTAAATGAACTTCTTTTAAAGAAACTTTACAAACTATTATTTGGCATGTTTCGTATATGAAGTTGTCAGCCACGAAATTAGAAACGTGCAAGCAATGTAATTCCGCCAGAGACGTGGCTCTGGAGATAACCTCTTTTTAGGATAATGAGAACATTTAATACAAAATATTAATCAAATATTTTAGGATGAAATGGCTTTGTGTAAGATAATTATAATATTCTGACAGAATGATCATTAAGAAAAATAATTATAATCTATAAATGTGTTAGATGAATTGCTCAACCTCAACAAGAATTGTTGAAGAGATAGCCCAGGACAATATTTTTTAAAGCTGTAGTAGCCTTCATTATCAGTTAAAAATAAAAATTGTTTAATTAAAAGATGGAAATATATCTTTGAAAAACAGTTGGTAGTCAGAATATTTCATCTAAATGTTTATAGAAAGATGTTAGTCAGTTGCAAGCGAGGAGTTATCTGCTACTGTCGAGACGCTTTAAAGGGAACTGAAATTATGTATAAGAAAATAAAATAATTTGTTTTGTATAATTATTAGTTTTCTTAGTAGCAATCAATTTAGAGATAATTTATCTCATTATCAGACCCTTAAAAGCCTACAAAACAAGTGTACTACTTGGTCTCTACCCTGTTGACAAAGCAGTGACTTTTTATTATAAATGTTTCTAACACAAATCCGTCCTCCTTAAAAACAACAGCAGCTGAAAACAACGTAATAACAAGCTTATATTAGTCTAAGTACCTGAAAGACGCAGAACCTAACAGAATAAATATTGCTTTTAATCTCTGACATACGCTCTACTCTGCGTGAATTAAAACAAACTTCATTTGATTGGAGTGGATGTTAAATATCATGCATAATAAATATGTATGTCTTTTGTCACTGATACTTTTCTAAAAACCCAAACTAGAACTGAATTTATAGGGATAAACGTCGTTTTCTAGCCGCATAGCAAAGTTACACGAAGTTTTATATATAAAGATAAAACTCAATAAAAGAACCGTCTTCATAACTTTACAGCCACGAGCTCTTTACTATTCCCTCTATACCTAACAGTTCTTTGCATCTTAAACAAACTTCATAACTATAATCTAAGTTTACTTGACGAGTTTCACAACTTTACCCAAAACTAAATTATTTATTTACAATAATGTTTAACAAAATTATGGTTAATTCCAGTTATAAATAAATAAATAAATATATATATATATATATATATATATATATATTACCACCTAGGTTTTACAAGTTGATCAACACCAGTTTAAATGCATTGCATTACTTACCAAACGCTCGTGGTAGCTTTAGATGTTATACGGTAAACGTATAGTTTGCACTGAAGATCTGTCGGGACATTAGATAAACTGAAAACATTAGGTTCATAACGGCCAGAAATTATACTTAAGTAGCCACACAATAATTGTGATGTAATATTGCTTGATATATTAGCACTAGCTGTGTACCCGTGCTTCGCAACGGACGATTTGTGGTACTTACATAGCACTTTAATTTTTCATTATCAATATATTTATTTCAGGAAACGAAATTCCCAAGAAACCGGCTATGGGTAACGATGCTCGTTTCCCATAGAAAGTTTTTTTTCAGTCACCCTTGCCTCATTAACTTAACAAATTTTAGCAGATATTTACAGATTATTCACACTCTATTTACATGCAATCAAAACTATCTTTCAGTACTGTACAGGGCTTAAGCTCGACAGAAAAAGCTCTTAGGTGCTAAGAACCTCTCTGTACACTACATTCTTTGTTCTTCTTTCTGGTTGCAAAATAACCAAGCTGCCAGGAGAGCTCACCCTTGAACACGCCACATACAGTTGGCCATGAGCGAAACAATCACTTCTCAGATCCACACCAGCTACTTTCAAACTCTGCCCCTTAGCCTTGTTGATTGTCATCGCATAACAGACCCTCACAGGGAATTGCAGACGTTTAAACTGAAAAGGGTAGTCTGATGGAATAGGAGGAATTCGGGGTATGAATACAGTTTCGCCTTGGCGCCATCACCAGGTATAATATTAACCCTATGAGGGTTTAAAGCGCTACAAACAAACGCACAGACAAACGCTAGATGAGGGAAAAGAGCCAATAATGTGCGTCAATCCTTGGGCAAATATGTATGATTGTTGTAATTTACTCGCTGGTGAGAACTAAATATAAATATTACAAATTTTACTTTTCAAAACGATTTAAAAGTATATTTTTGGTTATGAATCAAATTATGACCAAACACAGAGATTTTTTACCAGCAAATAATAACAAAATTAGCAATTAATTTAATTTTAATAGCTAAAAGTATGCACACTGCAATGTGGACAGCGATTAAACTTATATGGACTACATTATCGACATTGTTTTCAATTTCGGCCGCCGCGCCGCCGCACGCTCACGTTGGCACGTTTTGCTAAATAACTCGGAAACCATAAGAGATAGACAAAAAATGTATAGGACTAAAAATGTTTAAAATTTATTTCCACACTGACTTTTTTCAATCAGATTGAAGGTAGGTTCACTTTTTAGGCGCTAGAGGCGATAGTGTACAGGAAGTACAGTCCTATTTTTCCTAAAGATTCAACCCCCCGGAAACTACCCTAAAATTTTGAATTTTGTAAAACCCGTTCTTAGTGGGTGCCTACACCCTAAAAGGAACGTCCATGCAAAATTTCAAGGTTCTAGGTCAAGTAGTTTAGGCTGTGCGATGATACGTGAGTGAGTGAGCGAGTGAGTGAGTCAGTGGATTTGACAAATATATAGTAGATTATTGAAGAATAATTTTTTTTTAAATAACAAAGTATTATGATAATTTAAACCATATTTTAAAACCATCCCACATACATTTCAGTTCGACAAGATATACTATGTGTGATAAAAGTAATAAATTGATATGTTCACTCTTATTTTATTGATAGTAATATTGTTGTAACTAATTAAATAATTGTTTAAAAAGTATTGCCTTCTTTTAAGTAAGTTGTAAACAAGTGTAATTATACATTTTGTATCTTAAAAAGTGAAAACATTATACAAAAATTATCATGAAAAGATTATTCCTCGTTGGAAACTTACTAGTAACAATTCCTACTATTAAAAGTAGAGTATAATGTAAAAGAGGATTTTATACTTCAAACAGGTAAAAGAAAGAAATAAGATATATAATGGGGGATAAAAATATAATAAGTAAATTATTATCGTTTACATGAGCGAAAATTAATATATGATTAGTCACAAAAACAAATTCCATAGAGGTATGGTAAGATAAAGTTTGTATGGTATGTATTATAACCTTGCAGTACTACATACCATATTACCTGCGAAGTGCATACCATACAAACGTTACCTCACCCAGTTACCCACAGGATCTTTTACAGTTACATTGTTGGTACTTTATAGCGTCTAAAAACACTATTTCTAATACCCATATTAAATTAAATTTTTAATTCTTAATATTACAATAATTAAAATAGAGTACTCTTTTAATATTAATAATCTTAGTAGGCCTAAATTAAGAACATAATTATTATCAACGTTTTCATTCCATTACAAAATGTTACATACTTATAACTTATACAAACTTGAACTATTTGTTGTTATAACTTACGAACTAAATGTATACTTATTTGGCCTTAAAATAAATGTGCCACACTGAGAAATCTCACTGTCAAACTAGAAGAGAGAGAGAGAGAGAGAGAGAGAGAGAGAGAGAGTGAGAGAGAGAGAGAGAGAGAGAGAGAGAGAGAGAGAGAGAGAGAGAGAGAGAGAGAGAGAGAGAGAGTGGAATGTAACGAGTAAGCTTTTTTTGTTTGCTATAAATATAATTATCATTGTTGTATTGGGAAAAAATAGTTATAAATATCTTGTGATTCAAAGTTATAAGTTTTAATCGAATATTTTAAGTTATTTAATGTATGTAAAATTATTTATAAATTTAGTGTGGTTTTGAGCTTTTTTCAAAGTGACTAATTAAAATTTAGTTTTAAACCTGCGAAAATCAATGTAAACGTTTATCTCGTAATATTTGTGGTTAGACATGCTGTTTAATACAACCGTACTGTAGTATTTTGTCGATATTGTGTTAAGATGAGATATTGTGACTGATGGTTGCAAGAGAGTTGTTGATAAAGACTTTGTGTGCTGATACAAAGTCTGCCTAACTTGGGCAAGATACTTCCTCCAGGATCGCTTACATCCGGTGCCACGAAATCTGATCCCAACACTTAAGGTGGTGTGTGTTCGTCAGTGTGACAGTGCGAGGTTAGAAGTCGTCTCCAGCAAAGTGCAATATTCAGAATCTTCTAGGACGGTAACCTCTTAGCAATATTTACAATAGTATACAATTATAACTATCATTTCTAGTTTTTTTAACTACGGCAAATTTTTATAATCTTTGTTTGTTTCGTATTTTCATAATTATATAGTGAACAGTTTTTTAAGGTTGTATCATTTTTATTGATGACAAATCAATAAACCTTACCTTATACAATAAAATATTTTTTATTCAGTACCTGAGCAAGGGGTCCAGTGCAGACGCCCCTTGGTACTTGGGTACTGTAACTTCATTTGGCCTTTTAAATGCAATCTCCGGCTCGCATTCGTGTCAAAAGGGTTCATTAGATTAAAAGTTGACTGAGAAACTTCTCTTGGTTCTATAATTAATTTCTCCAAATAATTGTAAAATTGTCATTAAATAACTTTCTATCATATTTATTACAAAATATTTTATCATATCATATTTAATAAAATTTATTTGACAACATTTGTAAGATATATCAATTATGTTTTCAAGTTCTTCAAGTTTTATATTATTAGTGATTAGATTTTCACAAGTGATTTTACCTGAACAAAATTAATTTGTTACAGCTGTAATCCACGCTAATATAGATGGAATAACCAACTTTTAATTTAAAATGTATACACTGTATCCATAAAATATAGAACATACAAGATATAGAACATTATTTATGTTCTAAAAACACGTTATAGCACTTATTAAATTGCACATAAAATAGTATACGAACCCTTTTTTTGATGGTAGTATATAAGTCTTGATGGTGGATGTCAGTAACATAGGTTAGAGGATGATATCTATTGATAATGACAGTAGGTAATTAAAACATTGGGGATTAAATGTCATTTCCAATCAAGTATCACATTGATGGTATTATAACTGTAGAAATAACACCATCAATACATCAATACATATAAATGAGTAAAGTAAAAATGTAAATGAGTAAATGATATAAATGAGTAGGTTACAAGTCTATCCTCTTCATCCATAACAGTTCAGTGATCTATAAGATTAGTAAGTTCAGTGTAAAAACTATCACGTGTTACTAATAACGACTGAAACAAAACAAAAAGTCATTAAATAGAGTATCAAATATTTAAAAAAATGTAGGTTGTAGCTACAAACAGACTCTATTTAATAATACGACTCAATTTTGTATGACATTTACTGTTTATTTTTATCAATCTAACATTTCATCCTAAATAGTTTACACACGTCATATGAATTATGAACAAGTTTAAACTTGTGATTAAGTTGACTAAGCGTTTTCATAGAACCCAAACAATAGAGAGAGGCAAATAAAGAAGATTTACTGTTTAAAACTTGTATCCAAAACGGTTATACCTGTAACACGTGACCAAAGAAGGGCAGAGCAAAAGAAAGTGTTATTCTATACATAGAATTGATTGAAATAACACAAGTCAGTCCGGCCAATCTGTCTTGCTGATTTGCTTAGTTAGTTGTTTGTCATGAAGCATTTAGGCTATTATATTTTATCGTAATCACATTGGCCTTAAATATTGTACAGGCCTAATCAGACAGTTTATCAAATATGATATATTATGTTTATGTTTATGTTATGATATTTTGATAGTAATTTATTTAAAGCTCGCTTCAAAAGGCCTCGGCTACATTTAATTTAGATATACTTGAGAAATCGAAGAGTATATTTTCAACTATCCACCAAATGGTTCTTTCAAGGAAAGACAGTAAAAAGGCTTTCTCTGATATTGCCACTTAAATCGGCGGCTGTGACACTTTACACTGTGAATCTTGTGGGAAGATAAATTAATGTTTCGGATTAATTCTTAGTAAGTTATTTTAAATAAATAAGAGAGACTGTATTCAGGCTTGTTTTACCTAAAATAATCATTAAGTAAATTCCAATTTTCATATTTTTTGCTCTCATCTGTACAACCTAATAACACTTTGTTTCTCATATAAAACGTACAGTGAGCAGACGACGCCTGGGGAGTCTGATAACTTCATTTCGAGTCTCAACCCTGTCTGATACAAGCTCGTTTGAGTAACAGTTTATTACATTAAAGGATTAATGGAAAATGTCACAGAAGCATGACACTAGAGAGCTCTTTATATTTGTGAATAATGCGCTTTTATAGTTGTTGTATTAAACTAGATTAAATTAAAATTAAACTGGATCAAATTATTTGAAAAAGTTATTTTAATGGAACAAAACGATAATTAAAATACTCCTCCCTTTATTATAAGATTTTGCATTAAAATAAATTAAAAAATATAACTTATACATAAAACATAAATTTTTAATGAAATAACTCTGTTTTTTTCTTTAGGGTGTCGGTATTTTTTCTAACTGAAGTTCCCCTATCTTATACTATACACAATAAATCTATTATCACAATTTCGTTGATCTAGAATCAATTATGAATTATTATAAATTACATCAAGTTAAACTAAAGGCATTTTCGCCACACTGTTCCAAAAGTAGCTATTTTCGGTATCAGCTGTGAATACCCTAAGTGATACTTTCCAGAATAACAGGATATTTTTCCCGCACTGTTTTTAGCTCTGCATTCAGTCACCAGTGGTAATAGTACCTTGCTGTTTCTATCAATAAGAGCGATACATTCGAAATCATAAGTTCTTGCGTGCATTCTAGATTATTATTAATATAGTTAGCATATAAACGTAATAACAATCTAAACACTATTCTTGCCATTATTTGTGAGAAATATTGCACAGTAAAGGTGATAACAATATCTGAGAAAGATTTATTTTCTTCTTCTTATTATTATTATTATTATTTACATTGTGATGAGAAGTATCATTCATAACTCATACCTTAAGTGTTTACTTGTACTGGAAAAGACAACTTTTGGTACTAGTGATGAATCATACTGTTTTGTAATTTGTACAAATGTAAATTAAGTTTATTAAAAATACATGAATATTTATTGTATAATTTATATAAGAAAAAACAAATTTATAAAATAAAAATTTAACAGAATTATTTTAGAATTATATTCAAGCATGAAAGAACAGACTCCATGTCTAAAGCATGTCGATTCACTTTCTTGTAAAGATGAACTAATGAGTCAAGTTGATTGGTCCAAATCCACCAATCAGGTTAGACTTTTCATGGAACCTTCTATATGTGTTAGACTGGGATAAAAACTGCCGCTTCTTTGTAATATGTTTTATTTGCACAAAATAAATTGTTGAGTGATTTGAAACTAATGTAAAGTTGTTGGTATTTTATTTAGAGTGTCTGCCCAAGAAAACTGGTATGTAATTAAATTCAATCAAATTGTTATTATATAAGTTCATCTACTTATCACTGACCGCTAAATTATTATATTGTTTAAATTGTTGTTATTAGGAACAATCATCACAATCTGTTCTTTTTTAGCACCACACGCGTGTCAGAAACGAATTTAGCCGAAACAAAAGTGAAAGTTAACAAGCATGAAGTTTAATAAAGCATGAACTTAAGGCATAGTTTTATTAATTTATTTTCCAAAAAAGCTCAACCATTAAAAAATAAAATTAATAACTGTAATAAAACAATTAAAATAAATTTAAAATAGACAAAACTAATAAAAATGTATGCAAGTTTTCATTACAAATAGTACATAAATGTTTAATATTTTTGGCCATCTGAAATGTTTAAAACAACAACCAATTTCCCGGTATTTATAGTTAATAAACCTTTAAGAGTCTAGTTGTTGTTTCTCATAGCAGGACGTAGTGTAGCAGAGATATGAGATTACGAGCTCTCAAACGAATTTTGTCAGATTTCAGAAATTACTTTATATATATTATTGCTTTTGTAGAACATAATAAAATATTAACCCCTAATGTGTATAATGTAAATATTACAACTGACAAAATTAAGGTAGTTAAAAGGTAACATTAACGTACGATTGTTTGCCACTGACCACTTAATGTACTTAAAATATTTGTTTTTATTTCCCGAATGAATTTGGACTTTGTCTTAAAAAAAAAACAAGATAAAAAAAGTTACATTTTCATTTGAAACAATTCCCATGACAAAATTTTGAAACTTGCGTCAGTAACTAAATCAACACAAGGCTTGATTGAATCAACGTTCGCCTCGAGGCTTGCCATCACCAATGTTGGGAATTTAATTAATACGAGGGTTGAGTTCGCGCTTTAATGTGGAATAAAAAGAACAAAGGAGTATGTATTTTCCAAAGTAAAACAAAGCTGTATTTTTAGTGTAAACATTTTATAGAATACAGACTTGAGCCGTTTTCATAGTATAATACATAATTTGATTTTTTATTGAGGTCCCAATATTATAAAAATCAAAGATGAAATTATAACTTGCATTTCTTTATAAAAGCTCACCTGCCGTCACCATAGGCCAACAAACCTGTGCGGTGATCTAAAGACAGAGAGGTACCATTAACAAAAGTAGTCACATGGGCAAACCAGTGGCACCGCTCGTGAAAAAGTATCACAGCAGTCGGCCGGAATCGAACCTACGCTTGACCACGGCTGACTTCCGAGGCCACTGTTCTACCTCTGAGCTACCGCGTCCGGTAATGTAAGTTGTCCCTATAGTAAAATAAATGGTTTATTTGGTTTAAGTTTAAAATGATGTTTACTTTTACACTTTTAATGTATGTTTAGACAGTTTTTTTATTGAAAATAATTTTTTATTGAATTATCAATTCGTGAGCTAATTGAGTTAAAAAACATGTTGTCCTTCAACCGCGTCAAAGTGCTTTCACGATCTAAAAACACACCGTAAAACAGGTGTTTTTGTTTAGCAAGCGAAAAGTATATTATTATTAATTTACAATCTGACAAATACTTCTGAATGTTTAGACTAATATTTATAAAAATGGTATTAATTAATACTAAAGCAGTTAACCCGACATTCTGTGTATCGTTACTCATTTATTACCAGAAATTCTCTATTACATTTTCAACGTTGTCAACTATTTGGGACATAACATTTTAATTGCCAAGACTTTTATTTATCCACAAGTCTTCTTCATTAGTTCAGCAATAATCATATGGTATTGTGTGAAACAGCCTCAAGGTTCATAAACTTTAAGGTGGGAACTTACAACGAACATTTTTATTAAAGCACTCAACGTGTTTTACAAGGCCATTGCTAGATTCAAGAGCAACAAAAGGTTTTACCGAACCGCGTGTCGACCAACTAGGATTGTCGTTGATAGGCGGACAATGATCCAGCGTGAAAGCCGTCATTAGAGTGGTCAAGAGGTCATTATTGTTTGAAAAGCACACGACCCTTTACTGAAGCCTTTTAAAGCTTAGAGTGGAGCTACAGCACCTTGACGTTGAGGACAGGTTTGATGAAAATTAACAATGAGAGTGAAAATGACCTTTCTAGCTTCTCTCAATACAGTGAAAAGTATCACCAAGTTATTGTGGTGCAGAAATTTTATAGAATAAAAACCATTAGCTTTTACCTACAAATTCATGTGCATTTGCCAGATCTATCATTGTACTTCCTAGCATCTAAAATCCAATTCACGTTAATTGTTAAATTTTATAATAATATTTCCAAGTATATCAATATTTCAGGTTTAATCCAACATTGATGTATACATACTGTTAAGAACGCAATACCATGGAAGGATGGTACTTCTCTCAAGTTGAACATCATTGTTAATATTTTAATATAATTAATCCTCAAGTGGATAACATAAAGATTTTTACATAATATTACAATTTAAATAATAATATATTTAAAAAATATAATAACTTTAAAAACATATAATATATACGATAGTTTAAATTAAAATTTTTAATTAATGCAATTGTCTGACTACTTACTTGAAGAGGACAGGCAAATGTTATCAAATAAGAAAGAAAACTACTGCCAAAATCAATCCTCAAGGGCAGAGCCCACACTAGGCTGAACATAATTTAAATTATTTATATTAGAAGAAACTTTTTTAAGGAAACCGACATTGCATCTAGGTCAATTGGAAATATCGAATAGTGTCAACTGCGGTTACTTTCAGACATAATTATATGTTTTAAACATGCAGATTATACAAAATTTGATACCATTACAGACATATTTATAATCATTAAATAATTACTGCTCCATAAATAGTATGGCAAAACCAGTGAGACATCGCTACAAGGGTTTAAAACCACATATGAATATCTTACATTAAAATTAATTAATTCAAAATTATAAATAAAACATTCAATACGGCTGTTTGTCTCAGATCATCTTGCAACAACAGTTAAAAATCGTTTTAATTGATGCTTGTTTCCGTTTAATTCACACAAGCAGCTTGCCAGCCTCAAGTAATTAACTTTGCAACTCGAATGGAAAGTTTAATGCCAAGTTTCTAAAGGAAACCACCACTAAAAGGTTGAAATGTCATGACACTTTGTTAATGTTAAAGGGATTCACTCTTCTGTTCACTCATCTTTGCCAGACTTTGTCATTAATCCTTAATGTACTATTTATATTACTAAATCATGTAATTTCTTGCATGATTATTATGTTAGAAAATACTCATTGATAAATTCAACTGCGCTCATTAATACAACAAAAACTACGCTAAATGAAAAAGACTAGACTCATTTATAGAAATCGCTCATTTATAAAATAAATTGCGTTCCCTGATAACAAATTCATAGGCTCTTTTTTTCAAATTAAATTAGCTGAAAAAGTCTCATTGATAAAAACTAGGCATATTGAATAATATTAATAACTTTTACAACACAATATTATGATGAAAAAATTGAGTTACTAAACATGAACGATTTCATACTAAACAACTGCAATACTAACTGATTCGCCGCTACTCTGTGTTGAGGCGGTATTAAACAAAAGACATTCTTAGACCGAGAAACAATAAAAGTGTCAATACAGAGCTTTGCCACCGGCGGAGAGTGAACTCGACAAACTCACAATGGTGAGAGCTTTAACAGTACAGGGAAATGTTTCAAACGTCATTAACACCTTTACAATTGTGCACTTGAGTTGGTTTGACATTTCTGCTTAAATTTGTAACTGCAATTATTATTCATTTCATCATTACTTATTCAAATGTAATTGTTGTGAATTTAGGGCTGAAAACAGAGAACCGGGGCAGATACATTTATGTTTCCCAACCACCATCAAAATTAATTTATTGTGATAAATGTTCTTCATAAACTATTTCCTGCACCTCTAATCCTGTAGACCAACTGGTGAAAGGTAATATTTTCAACTGCAGTTACCTCCGGGCAGACTGGAGATAAGGAAACCAACATTGCATCTAGGTCAATTGGAAAAGTTGAATAGTGTCAACAGCGGTAATCTAGAGACAGAATGAAGATAAGGGAACCGACATTGCATCTAGGTCAATTGTAAAAGTCGAATAGTGTCAGCTGTGGTTACCTAGAAACAGGCTAAAGATAAGGATACCGACATTGCATCTAGGTCAAATGGAAAAGTCGAATAGTGTCTACTGCGGTTATCTAGTAACAGGCTGAAGATAAGGAAACCGACATAACATCTAGATCAATTAAAAAAGTCGAATAGTGTCAACTGCGGTTACCTAGAGACAGGCTAAAGATAATAAAACCGACATTGCATCTAGGTCAATTGGAAAAGTCGAATAGTGTCGAATGCGGTTATGTAAAAACAGGCTGAAGATTAGGAAACCGACATTGCATCTAGGTCAATTGGAAAAGTTGAATAGTGTCAACAGCGGTAATCTAGAGACATAATGAAGATAAGGAAACCGACATTGCATCTAGGTCAATTGGAAAAGTTGAATAGTGTCAACTGCGGTTATCAAGAAACAGGCTGAAGATAAGGAAACCAACATTGCATCTAGGTCAAATGGAAAAGTTGAATAGCGTCAACAGCGGTAATCTAGACACAGAATCATAAGGAAACCGACATTGCATCTAGATCAATTGGAAAAGTTGAAAAGTGTCAACAGCGGTAATCTAGACACAGAATGAAGATAAGGAAACCGACATTGCATCTAGATCAATTGGAAATGTTGAGTAGTGTCATCTGCGGTTACCTAGAGACAGGCTAAATATAATAAAACCGACTTTTGAATCTAGGTCAATTGGAAAAGTCGAATAGTGTCAACTGCGGTTACCTAAAATAGGCTGAAGATAAGGAAACCGACATTGCATCTAGGTCAATTGGAAAAGTCGAATAGTGTCAACTGCGATTACTTCCAGACATACTAAAGATAATCAGAAAATTGTTTTCGCAGCTAGGTCAAATGGTTAAGTAGAATAATGTCCACTGTAATTACCTACAGACAGGATGAAGATAAGGAAACCGACATTGCATCTATGTCAATTGGAAAAGTCGAATAGTGTCAACTGTAGTTACCTAGAAACAGGCTAAAGATAAGGAAACCGACATTGCATCTAGGTCAATTGAAAAAGTCGAATAGTGTCTACTGCGGTTATCTAGTAACAGGCTGAAGATAAGGAAACCGACATAACATCTAGATCAATTGGAAAAGTCGAATAGTGTAACTGCGGTTACCTAGATTCAGGCTGAATATAAGGAAACCGACACTGCATCTAGGTTAGTAGGAAAAGGCGAATAGTATCAACTGCGGTTATCTAGAGACAGGATGAAAATAAGGAAACCGACACTGCATTTAGGTCAATTGGAAAAGTCGAATAGTGTTAACTGCGTTTACCTAGAGACAGGCTAGTAGGGTAAGATGGACACTCCGACCCCAGGAGGAGCAGGAGGAGCCCCCCCCCCCCCCCGAGCCCCCCCCCCCTCGCGAATTTTTTTTTCGCGAATTTTTTTTTTTGCGAATTTTTTTTTTGCGAATTTTTTTTTTTTGCGAATATTAACCTAACCTAACCTAACCTAACTTAACCTAACCTAACCTAACCTAACCTAACCTAACCTAACCTAACCTAACCTAACGTAACCTAACCTAACGTAACCTAACCTAACCTAACCTAACCTAACCTAACCTAACCTAACCTAACCTAACCTGACCTAACCTAACTTAACCTAACCTAACCTAACCTAACTTAACCTAACCTAACCTAACCTAACCTAACCTAACCTAACCTAACCTAACCTAACCCATCCTAACCTAACCTAACCTCGGATCAGATTTCTGATTGCAGATTCTTGTTCGTCTAGTCGAGCCGAGAAATTTGAGTACCCACAACGTACATTTGGACGATGTGGGGGGGGGGGGCTATCTCGGTTACCATAAGTCGGATTTGAATTCTGATTGCAGATTCTTGTTCGTCTAGTCGAGCCGAGAAATTAGCATACCCACAAAGTACATTTGGACGATGTAGGGGGGGGGGCTATCTCGGTTACCATAAGTCGGATTTGAATTCTGATTGCAGATTCTTGTTCGTCTAGTCGAGCCGAGAAATTTGCATACCCACAAAGTACATTTGGACGATGTAGGGGGGGGGGGCAGGCTATATCGGTTACCATAAGTCGGATTTGAATTCTGATTGTAGATTCTTGTTCGTCTAGTCGAGCCGAGTCATTTGAGTACCCACATCGTACACTTTGGATGATGTTTACAAAAAAGGGGCCCGCACCACACTTTTGACCTTTTTTTTTTTTTTGCATTTTTGGAATCTCCTCGTCAAGCCGAGTATTCTCAGTACCCACATGACATACTTTGGATAATTAATACAAGAGTTGATCAGGGTAACGCTACAACCAACAGAGCTAGCCCATCAGCGCTTGCGGTCAATTGAACTAACAGTGAATGCAAATTTTAAGGAGAATATAATTGCAATGCTTTGAACATATACTGCAAAGGGGGGTGTATCGATACACCCCCCTTCAAGTACTCTGCACCGAGGCAGCTGTTCGCACAACCGACTGACGCGTCCAGTCTACTGTCTGGGAATGCGGATGTTGTAATTTGATACCTCGACTGGAGGGTGCAGGTGTTCACACAAAAAACCGACAAGTCGAGACCTGTCTGGGAATGTGGATGCTGTAATTTGATACCCCGACGGGAGGGCGACGCGACCCTTCCAGGAACCCATTATAGTCCGCCCGTATCGAATTCCGAGCAATAAATCACCAGTTGTCAAACACCCACAGTATCATTCTTGTTTTTGGCTTCAACAATTCCTGACGTATGGGGGAGCGAAAATCTCCCCCTAACCCATTATGTGTTAGGGGGAGCGAAAATCTCCCCCTAGTAATTAAATCAACAGAACACCAGTTGTCACGGTCTCATTCTTGTTCTAGTCTTCAACAATTCCTGACGTATGGGGGAGCGAAAATCTCCCCCCTAAGCCATTATGTGTTAGGGGGAGCAAAAATCTCCCCCTAAGCGGTGCGCGGGTCGCGACACGCCACAGTCTCTTGATAGACTTCTTCGAAGACGGACGTCTACATTAATTCGATAACAATGTCGTTTATTCATCAGAAATCGTGTGAATGTGTGAAGACTGAACTGGACTTGTTTTCGTTACCGCCTACGCAGACCAGCATCGAGAGCGGTAAATGGGTTCAATACAAACCGATCTCATCGCTGACGGACGATTCGCCAATAGAGTTTGTAATACCCGGTCACGGTGACGAGTACACGGACCTGACACAAACGTTATTACACGTGAAAGCCGCTATTGTGAAACAGGACGACACTAAAGCGGACGGTGGGCAACCTGCTAAAGAGGTGGGCCCGGTGAACAATTGGCTCCACTCGATATTCAGTCAAGTGGATCTCTATCTCAATCATAAACTGGTGTCACCACAAAACAACACGTACGCTTACCGTGCCTACTTGGAAAACCTATTGAACTACGGATGTAGTGCGAAGAATTCGCACCTGACTAGCGAGCTGTTTTTTGAAGATTCGGCCGGACAAATGGACGATTGTGACGAATTGAACGAGGGATTGAAAAAGCGTCGCGATCACACGAAAGAAAGCGATGTTTGCGATATGGTCGGTCGATTGCACATCGATCTGTGCAATCAGAACAAATTCATGTTGAACGGTGTCGAGATGCGATTGCAACTTAACAGATCCAGAAACTCGTTTTGTATAATGTCCAAAACGCTAACTACCTACAAGGTGACAATTAAAGAGATTAGTCTTTTCGTACGTCGATGTAAGATCAATCCGAGCGTATTGTTGGCGCACAGCAAAACTCTCGAGACCGGCACGGCCAAGTATCCGATCACGCGTGTAGAAGTGAAATCCTTCACACTACCCTCCGGTATAATGAGTAAAGCTTTAGACAGCGCATTTCTCGGTCAGTTACCGAAACGTGTGATAATTGGACTGGTCAGTAATCTTGCGTTCAACGGAGATTTCAAGAAGAATCCCTACAACTTTCAACACTACGATATGAATTATCTCGCATTGTACGTGGACGGTGAACAAGTACCGGCCAAACCGTTACAGCCTGTTTACACATTGAACAGTGAGACATATATACTCTCTTATTACACATTGGTCACTGGCACCGGAATCCAGTTCTCCGACGCAGGTAATGAGATCAAGAGAGGTGACTATCCGTACGGTAATTGTCTTATGGCGTTCGACTTGACACCGGACATGTCCGCGGCTGAGTCGAGTCACTGGAATCTCCTGCGCAACGGTAATCTACGTATCGAAATCGGATTCTCCAAAGCGTTGTCCGAGACCGTCAACTGTATAGTGTACGCCGAACTGGACAACGTCATCGAGATCGATCGTCACCGTAACGTAACAGTTGACTTCAGCGGGTGAATAAAAGCGAACGCCAAACAGAAATATTGTCTGACAGCGAGTGCATACAGTTTACTTCAAGGGTGAGCAGACGCACCACCAGTCAGTAGTACGGTTGAAGTCACACGGTAAGGACGTGAACATGGACGCTTACGCTTCTGCGGACGACTATATCAAATCGTTTATTCAGGAGATTGAGGTTATGAACAATAATGCTAGTGATCAGACGTTGGCATCACCTCAGTCGTCATTTGTAAAACCGACCACTGCCTGCAAGAGACGAAGGAGACCAACTCCCATCGAAGTGGAAACCAAGAAACCAGGATGGGTGCCAAAACCAACAGATGATTCTCCCATAGTGTCATGGATGGACGATGGTAATACGTTTGCTGTTCAAAACCCGGGAAACAAAGGACAAATTTTATTGAAAATGGAAATGTACGATGGTACAGATATGGTGTTCATGTGCGGTTTATTTTTGGACAAAGATGGTGAAATGCACCAAAGTGTTAAACAAGTAGTTGATAAAGTGGAAAACATGTGGATCTATAAATCAACAGGAGTACCGAAAATTACAGGCTTAACTCAAACTGTTACACAACGCAGTGCAGTTTCGCAGCCAACGCCGAAGAAGCGAGCTGTGAGGAAGAAACAACGAGTGGCGCCGGCATTCAACTAGAGCATCCGCATTCCCAGACAGGTCTCGACGCGTCGGTTTTTTGTGTGAACACCTGCGCCCGACCCTTCGGACCACCCACGTAGAAGAAAATGGCGGCGAGGGTTTATAAGGCGGGGCCCCGCCCGATTGAACATCATTCGCCACCAGACCACCACCTCACATAGACCTACTCCAACTACTACTACTAGAGATGTCGAGCAGCAGCACTTTCAAGCTAGAGTTTCCGGGCGTGAACGGCACTGCAACAACCGCGGACCTTAGAGCTACCCTCAACAACTGCAAGTCTGACTCTCCGCTCTACACCAGGATAGCCGATCTCCGAGAGGAATGCGGCTATCTCATCACTGCGATGGAGCGAGCCACTACACCCTTTGGCGAGACAATCATCGTGATCCTGGAGGGGCAGGTCGGGGATGACTTCTTTCTGCGAGTCTACCTGCCTAGGCGCTTCAACGAGGTCCTGAGCAACACCGACATCGAGCGCTACAACAGCGGGTTTGGAGAACGCCTTCGCTTGGTGAAGCGCAGCCCTAGGGGTTCCAATAGCAGATTCACACCGTTGGAGTTTATGTAAAGCAAGACTTGAAGATTATGTTAATACCTTTGTAAATTAGTTTTCGTAGTCAATACTTATAGTCACGTTCAGAACATAACCACTGTGTTATTTATTTCACTTAACCCCAAAAATGTCCTTTGGTAGTAAGTTTAAGAGTGTGAGTATGGTAACTGTGAGGTGTTTAGTAGCTCAGTAGTAATCATGGGCTTGATGTGGAAACATCCGTTCTCAGCCATTGTGGCGGGACCTTCGGGTTGTGGCAAGTCACAGTTTGTGTCAAAGTTTATAAAACACATTACAGAAATGTGTGACACACCATTTACCAGTATAAACTGGCATTATGGTAGTGGTGGTGGTGATGGTGGTGGTGGTGACTCGAAAAATGTCACCATTAACCACGTAGAAGGTCTACCAAACTTGGAGGATTTTTCTGGTAACGAGCCGATACTTGTGATTATAGACGATATGATGCGTGAGGCCGACAACCGTGTGGTGGATCTTTTCACAAAAGGTTGCCATCATCGCAACATTAGTGTGTTTTTCATTACACAAAATTTGTTTCATCAAGGACGCGGGCAGAGGGACATCTCACTGAATGCGCATTACATTGTGTGTTTTAAGAATCCTAGAGATAGAGTTCAGATTAGGTACTTGGCCAGACAAATATATCCAGACAGCCCGAAATTCATCGAGGAGGCGTACGCTGACGCTACTAGGAATCCACACGGCTACCTACTGATAGACTTGAAACAATCAACAGACGAAAATATGCGAATACGAAGTTGCATATTTCCAGACGATTCTACCAACTATGTGTACTTGCCAAAGAAAAGGTAATTTCGCCATCAGTAGTAATCATGTCGTGCTTGCGGAAGGACGCAGCTCTGCTTACGGCTTTCATACATGCAACACCCAAGGAGCGGAAGGCACTGTTAAAGGTGTGTGACAAGAGCCGCATTCGCTCAGTGTGTGAGTGCGCATACAACGTGTTGCGAGGTAACGTTCCTCTGGCGAAGAAGAGTAAAAGTCAGCTAAGCAAACACAAGGCGACGCTACGTAGATTGGTGAAACGCGGCGAAGGCTGGTCAAAGAAACGAAAGTATCTCATACAAAAAGGCGGTGGAATCTTTATACCATTACTTTTGAGCGCAGTACTACAAGCAGCACTGAGTAGATAAAAATGGCTGGCATCAACAATCAGTTCTATTTGACACTGCCCAGCAACAGTTCGATGCAGTATTATCCGAAAAACACAGTTGCAAATTATATAACACATTTGCCGAGAGCTATTCAACTGGACGCTGGCGACTGGGAAATTGCACTTGTGGAAGCGCACTATCCAATGACATTTCTATCTGTCGGTAATGACGAAACAATTGACATTTGCATACAACCGCAAGAGGAATCAAAAGTGAACATAGAAGCGTTGGCGCGGGTTATGGACAGCACTGCCGATGTAACGCCGGTAGTGTCTGCTACTCCAAAACAAAACCACAGAATTAAATTGAAGACTGGTAATTACGCAAATATTCAAGAATTGTGTGATCATATCAATTCACAAGAACTAGCGATTACTTTTGGTGTAAAGTTCACCGCTGAAAACTCATACAACAAATTCATTGAAGTATCGATGGGAACTGATGTTGGAAAAATTACATTAAGTCCAACGTTGGCGCTTCAATTGGGGTTCGATCCGAATGAATTGACGCTGGAAGGTGATGCAGTTAACAAAAGCATCCGTTCGCCCAACATTCGTCTTGGCTTACCGTCACACATGTACGTGTATTGTGATTTAGTCGAGCCGCAGATGGTCGGCGATACAGTCGCACCGTTATTGAAAATTGTCAATATATCCACGTCTACTTATGTATACGGATTGCATAAATCAACATCATTCATCGATCCGCACTATGTGCCTGTTATGAATAGATCTTTTGACAGTGTGGAAATTGACTTAAGAGATAACATTGGTAATCATTTGCCATTCCACTTTGGAACGTCGTGCGTGAAGTTACACTTTAGAAAAGTAGCTAGTCATTAGTGCAAATATGGAACATGCAAAGAAGATGGTAGTTGTGCCGCAAGAGTTGATTGATCGACTGCAATCAAATGCTACGGATAACAGACCGACTAATCTATCCAGTGAAAACAGCCTCGACGCGGAGATGCAACAAATATTGAATAACAAACGTATGGACGATAGTGAAAAGTGGAAATTGTACAAACAAGCGTTACATCGCTTCTTGCATATTGCAGAGAATAGACGCCAACCGATTAGCATACCAATCGTGGAGACGGGTGGGATTGAACATAGTCAACGATCGCACCCCGCTGCGGAAGGTGGTCCAGTGGAAGAGATTGTGGAAACGTTTTCCAAAACTTACAGATCTGATGCCCGCAATCTTTTACGTTTCATGAAACGTGACGGCAGCTTAATCAGTTGGGACAGTGGCTATTCAGTGTACATCAACGGTGTAAAAATCCCAGACTCAAATCTAGTGGATATCTTAAATTGCATAGTAAAGGTGCGTATGCGTGATTACATACCGCCAGGATGGCGGGAAGTGCTCAAGGCATTGAAAGCGATGAACGTGCCAAAGGACTATATGAATAATCTAAGAGCACTAAAGGAAATAAATGCCGAATATCGATCATCATTCACAGGAGGAGAAGGATCAGACGATGACGTGGAAGACACATCAACTGAATCAATACTGAGAACACCGCTAGTAAATCGACTACGATCGGCTAGAGGAAAACGTGTAACATCTACACCGACAGAGCAGTTTGATCTTCTAACTAGAAACAAGCCGTCGTCAAATTTGGACAAGTGGGAAACGTACACAGGATAGGTTTTCAGTATTATGGAGCGTTTGTATTACAATCCCATCGAACCTTCGTCGTATGGCGGTGTAGCTCCTTTAGCGCGAGCTGCAAAACCAGTTTCAAAACGCAAAGTGATTGAATGGTTACAAACACAGGACACTTACACATTGCACAAACCAGCACGCAAGCGTTTCCCGCGCAATCCTTACATAGTGTATGGTCCATTTGAATTGTGGCAAGCGGACTTGAACGATATGCGTGGTCTTAGTAAACACAACGACGGCGTCAACTACCTACTGACTGTAATAGACGTGTTTAGCAAACGCCTGTATGTGCGAACGTTGAGGCGGAAAGAAGGAGCTGAAGTGGCCAACGCTTTCGAGGAGATATTTGCCGAAGCGACCGACACACCTCGCTGTTTACAAACTGACAAAGGTACTGAATTCACCGGTGCCAAGACGAAAAGGTTATTCAAACAATACGGAATCATCTATGTCACTACACAAAACCCAGATGTTAAAGCGGCCGTAGTGGAACGCGTGAATCGCACTTTGAAAACGCGCATGTGGCGATATTTGACTTACAAAAACACATATCGTTACGTAGATGTGTTGGACAAACTGGTTAGCGCATACAACAACAGCGCTCACAAGAGTCTAGGCAACAGAATACGACCAGTCGATGTGACTGTCGACAACAAGCGAATATTGCATCAGGTATGGCGTCGCATGTTCGGTAAGATACCGCGTCGTGTTAAGGCAAAACTGACAGTTGGCACCACAGTGCGCATATCTAAGGAGAAGGGTACATTCGCAAAAGGTTACGAGACTAATTGGAGTAAAGAAGTGTTTGTGGTGCGTCGTGTAAACACATTGATGCCTCTGCCAATGTACACTTTGTCGGATCTCAACGGTGAACAAGTGACTGGTCAGTTTTACGAATACGAATTACAAAAAGTGACAATATACAACGACCATCTGTTCAAGATTGCTGAAATACTAGACGCTAAGGGTCGTGGTCGCAGTAAGCGTTATTTCGTCAAGTGGGCAGGTTACGGAGACGAGTTCAATTCTTGGGTAAGAGCGCAAGATTTGCAAAATGCCTAATAGCAACCAGTTCTATTTGACATTGCCCAGCAACAGCTCAAAGGATTATTTTCCAAAAAACACAGTGTCCAAGTACACTACACATCTGCCGAGACAAATTCGATTAGAAGGCGATGGCGAGTGGGAGATGGCTTTGGTCGAAGCGCATTATCCATGTTCCTTTATGACTGTGGACGATGAATCGTGTATTTGGCTCGACTATAAACTCGTTCTGCCGAGTATTCCCGTCACACTCAGTGTCGAGCACATTATGCTAAAGATGAAACCCGGTTATTACAAGAACATAACCGATTTATTGAAAATGATCAATAAAGCGAAGGATGTAACCCAGTACTTGTACTTTGAGTATGACAAAGAGCAGGACAGAGTCAAGATCACGACAATGGTGGACGGTATAAGCAAAGTGCATTTCACCGAAGCGCTGTCTCTCCAGTTGGGTTTCGATCCGTACGAGAACGTTTTGACAAATGACCTCACAGCGATATGGCCACCAAATCTGACTATGGGACTGCCGACACACTTGTACGTGTATTGTGATCTGATTGAACCGCAGCTGATTGGCGACACTACAGCGCCACTTTTGAAGATTATCAACATTGACAGAGATAACTACACACACGGCGCGCATAAGACTGTGCATTTCATCAGTCCTCATTATGCGCCAGTTATGAAAGGAACATTTGAAACGATCGATATTGACCTAAGGGATCACGCTAGTAAAAAAGCGTCATTCCTCTTTGGGACGTCGTACGTGAAGCTTCATTTCAAAAGAGTAGCTCAGCAATTATGAATACAAACGATCCCTACTTGGCTTACTACCGTCGCCAACAGTTGCAGCAGACCGGCGGCAGTATCGATAGGGTATTTCGCGGTGCACCCTACCAGCGCGGACATGGAATTGGCAGTTTCCTAGGCGGTATGTTCCGCACCATCACACCGCTACTCAAGTCGGGAGCCTCTGCTGTGGCCAAAGAGGCGTTGAAATCCGGTGTTGGATTCTTGGGCGACATGGCCATGCACCAGCGGGATCCCAAAGAAGCCGCTAGAGATCATTTCAGCCAGTTTACAGACTCGCTAAAACGCAGGGCGGACGGCAAACTTCAACGTGTGCTAAGTGGCGGCGGCGGCTCTCGCGCGAAACACCGTCGCGTAACGCGAAAGAATACCGCGAAACACCGACGCGCTACTCCTGCGCGAAAGACTAACGCGAGACTCTCGCGTAAGAGGAACGCGAATCGCGCCATGTTCGGCGGCCGTCGTGTCACACCGCAGTCTTTGACGAAACTCCTTCGAGGAAGGTCGGCGTCATCCAAGAGCAGCAGCAAGAAGAGAAGGACAGTTAGGAAGAAGACGAGGAAGACGAGGAAAGCAGTGAGGAGAACTTCCGTACGTGATATATTCAATTAACACACACGCTAACAATGTCGTTTCTACATCAAAAGTCGTGTGAATGCGTCAAGACGGAATTGGACTTATTCTCCCTACCGCCGACGCAGACCAGTATCGAGAGCGGCAAATGGATTCAGTACAAACCAATCTCCACACTGACTGATGATTCGCCCATCGAGTTTGTTGTGCCCGGCAACGGCGAAGAATACACCGATCTTTCGCAAACAATGTTGGAAGTTACAGCGTCTATTGTCAAGTCGACAGGAGCGGCAATCGCAGATGCCGATGAATCGAACAAAATTGGCCCAGTCAACAATTGGCTGCACACGTTATTCAGTCAAGTCGATATGAGTATGAATCAGAAACTGGTCACACCACAAAACAACACTTATGCATATCGAGCGTATATTGAAACATTGCTGAATTACGGATATGATGCTAGGAAATCACATTTAACATGTGGATTGTGGAACGCGGACGATGCCGGCTATATGGACAATACTCTGGACGATAACGATGGACTAAAGGCGAGACGAAAAATGACAAATAAAAGTCGTGAAATCGATATGCTCGGTCGCCTACATGTGGACATGTGTAATCAGAACAAGTTCCTGTTGAACGGTGTGGAACTGCGTTTTAAACTGATCCGATCAAAAGATTCCTTCTCCATTATGTCGGATGATGGTGACTACAAGGTGCACATTGTTGATGCGAATCTCTGGATACGAAGGTGTAAAGTTAGCCCCACTGTACTGTTGGCGCACAGCAAAACGCTTCAGACCGGCACAGCTAAATACCCAATCACTAGAGTGGAATTGAAAACATTCACACTACCGTTTGGAGTGAGGAGCAAAACTTTGGACAATGTGTTTCTAGGTCAAGTGCCGAAACGAATCATTGTCGGACTGGTCACCAACGCCGCTTATAATGGCGATTTAAAAAAGAATCCATTTAACTTTCAAAATTTCAAAACCAACTACTTCTCGCTGTACGTGGACGGTGAACAAGTGCCGTCCAAACCGCTACAACCACACTACGAAACCGGCAAGGGAAAATACGTGATGGCGTATCACAGTCTGTTTTCAGGCTCCGGCATACACTTTAGCGATGCTGGTAATCTCATAAATAGAGATGATTACGACGATGGATACTGTCTGATGGCATTCGATCTAACACCTGATATGTCAGCAAGCGATACGACTCATTGGAACCTAGTGCGCAACGGCAGTGTGCGTATGGAGATTGCTTTCGACACGGGGCTCACAGAGACTGTCAACTGTCTGGTATACGCAGAGTTTGACAACGTCATAGAAATCGATCGTCATCGCAACGTGTCTGCGGACTTTGGTGGTTAGATCGTCGGCAGCGGCGTCATCGTCCTCCTCCTCCTCAGTCAACAACCAACACTCGCACAAGATGGATCGTTTATGCAGAGTACCGCGTAAAAATTCCGCATCTCCAATTATTGTAGATTTTCAATGTTTCAAGGACAACGCAAATGACTACATTCTAAAGGAAGTGTGCGTCTTGGAATTGGTCAGTGGAACACTGCTAATGCATCATATCGCCAAATCACCATTCAGTCGAGATTTCCTATCACAAGAGAAACTGCGTGAAAGCTATTGGCTCACAAAACACTGTCACGGATTGGAATGGGACCAAGGTGATATCTGGTATCATGTGCTAGAGGAAAAGTTACGTGCATGCATCGCCAAACGACCGATTGTCTACGTCAAAGGTGCTGAGAAAAAAGAGTTTGTACGATACAATTTCATCACGGATCACTGTACTACTAATGTCATGGATATCAACGATATTGGCTGCGGATCACTATCGTCAATCAACAGTCTACTATCAACAAACGCAGTGCGATGTCGCCACCACAGAACAGCTCACACACGATGCGCTCTAGCCAATTGCATCACATTACGCAGTTGGTTACATCTAAGTACAAATATCGCTGACGCTGATGATTACGCTGACGAAGGTGAGAGTGATACCAGTTCCTGCTTTTGTTTTGCTACTAGTACTACTACTCCTACTACTGACTGTGGCGTCGACACAGTAGAATGAATACCTTAGAGATACAAAAGTGTATGGCTAAACTGCCCGTACAGAATGTTGGTGTCTACGCTGCGGATCAATTGCCCCATTATATTTCACCATCTACTGCTATGATTGTGAACACTGATCCACACAATGAAGACGGCACTCACTGGGTCGCTTTCTACCTTAACAAAGGAGGAGGAATAATTGAATTCTTTGACAGCTACGGTCAACCGCCACATCTTCAATTCTACCAAGGATTCCTGAGACGCAACGCTCGTCGCTACCTGTACAACGAGCATCGCCTTCAAAGTGACAACACTCTGGTCTGCGGTCAATACTGCCTTGTATTCCTGTACTGCCGCACCCACTACGGCATGAAGATGAAGGACTTTGTGCAGCTCTTTGAACACTCTTCTGTCGGCCACAACGATGCACTGATCAGAAGACTCTTTGCACAAATGTATACCAATTGAGTTTTGAAATTTTGCATTTTTCTCAATAAACTAGTTGTGTACTCAGAATAAAAAAAGAAACATTCTTATTATTTCCCATCCTCGCCTCCTTTACCCCAAAGTGGGGCAGATCTATCATACAATGACATTAGCAGGTGCATTCTAGTCTTCAACAATTCCTGTAGTATGGGGGAGCGAAAATCTCCCCCTAAGCCATTATGTGTTAGGGGGAGCGAAAATCTCCCCCTGGTAATTAAATCAGTTGAACAACAGTTGTCAACCACAAATTGGGACAGACCTATCATACAATGATTGTAAAGTAACATTCATATCTGAACCTGGTTTATATGAATTAACATATTCCTGAATAATTTTTTTTTTACTTTAGTATCTTAAGACTATGTGAGGGGAGAAAAAAAAAGACAAATGTATATACGAACAATTTGGCTATTTATTTACACACCTTATATATATTTTACATCGAGTATGTGCTCCTAAACATTTGTGTTTGGCTAGCAAAAACGAGACTCGACACAAACTAACGACTAGAACAAAAAAAAGGAGCACATTTCTAAGTTTTACGAGACTCGATACAAACTAATGACTAGATTTAGCAAAATCGGAAATTTACAAGTCAAGTCAGGGTCTTTGGTAATATGACACAACCACTCAACGCTCCTCATCCTCCGCCTCTTCATCGTCTTGAGGGATGTCTTCGGGCTGAGGTGGAACGTCAACATGCCCCCAAGGCAGTGTATTTACACCGTCCGGAAGGATGTAGCGTTTGTCATCGTTACAGCTCAAGGATAGCTTGTCGACTTGAACTGTGAAGACGCGGTGGTTTCGGGACTGGAACCTGGTGTTGATGGTTCTCTTCAACACGCCGTTCAAGAGGCATTCCCGATAGTCGTCAGAGGTTAAATTGTGTTTTACAACACCTCTAGCGACTCCCTTGGCGCGCTTCACTGTCATGACCTGCAACTCGTCATCTTCGGTCCTCTCCTCGAACTCGACAATGTCCATGAAATAAAGTTTCGAGCGAAGACCGAGGTACTCGAGCAGAGGAAGTCCGTTTGCTTCATCCTTGAACTTTCCGATGACTTTTGCGTTGACGGGGCTGTAGCATGGATGGTTTCGGGGGTACGCACTGGTGTCGAAATCGTCCAGATGCTCCATCATGTCCTTATAAACATCTTCAGTCTGGACGTCGAACACGAAACTGTCAGTGTCCATGTAGTCAACCTTCAGTCGATCACCGTAGCGGTTCTTCATCTTTCGAAGGAAGTCGTACATGAGCCACTTGCTCAGATCGAGGACACACATTCCGACGTAGAGCGGTTTGTCCAGGACGATATTGACTTTCGACATGTGTACAATGGCGACGTCATCGTTGAAGTAGGTTCGGTCCAGGAAGTTTGACTTGGCTACGTACTTCCTGAACATCTCCGGCGTACACACCAGTTTAGCGTTCATTCGCTTGCGAACATTCTCGATCGTCTTGCCAAAGACCGCATTGTTCATAAGCTTGAAAAAGTCTTGCTCAAACTTGGTCTTGGCCTTCTTCCTCAGTTCGGTGTTCATTAGGATGTAGCTCTCTAACCACCGAGACTGTCGGAACGAGATGACGCGATGCACGTTCGCAAGCTCCAGTCCGTTTTCCAGCGCCTGCTGCAGGATTCTGTAATGACAGATGTAGTTCTTCTTGTCATCCAGAGTCGTAACGAGCTTCTTGAATTTCCCTCCTGGCGGACGTTTGGTCTCGCAGCAGTAGGGGAGATCCTTGTGAAGGTCGTGCAGGTGGGCGGGGTAGCGAAGGTCAACTTCCAAGACATAGCCCGTGGGTCCTTCGGGGTCCAACGATGCAATATCCAGGGACGCGATCTCCTCGCGGCTGAGCCATTGGAAGTCTCCCTGTGGAAGACACTGGGACATGGCCCAACCGTAAAGGTTGTTGGCGTCCAAGTATAGCAGGTGATTCGTTGGCTCTTCAGGTCGTCGATCTTCAGGGCGACATCCATCATGGTTGGCCTTGGCGTGTCTGGTGATCGCCTGGGAAATACCTCCTCTGATTCCTTGCTCGAAGAAGAGGTACATATCAAAGTCCTGTATCGTATCAAGCTCCACTCGACAGGTCCTTAACATAACATCCCAGGCGTATGACGGTAGGGTGTAGTAGTGCGCAGGGTCTAGTTCGTATTCAGCCATCGACGTGTCCCTGAAGCGTTCAAAGACGTCAGTCAACAGCGCAATGTCACAGCGCAGGTACTTCTCGGCGTAGTCCTTGAGGTTCCTACAACCGAAGGTTTCCCACACGTTGCGAGCATGCTCGTAGTCTGCATCCGTGATGTCCTCCAGGGTCAGGTCGTTGTGAAAATCTCGCTGCAGAGGCAGTTCCGTAGTATCTTCCAACACGGCGTTCGACGTTACAAAGTTGTACGGGAACACGCCTTTCCTACGGACTAGATCGAAGAGGTGGTCTTCGGGGAATCTCTTCCTCGTCTCCAAGAGTTGAGCTGGTGGAAGTGCGGCTGCGAGGCTGGCGAGGCTCAAAGCCAGGAACCTGTAGGTGTCGAGGAACCTGACTCTGAATCCTGGCTGTCTTTTTCCACGCCCTTGCATCCCAACCGGTGCCGCTGCTCGGTCGAACAGGAACCGCTTCGTGAAAGCGATGTAACGCTCTTCCGTGTGAGCCAACACCTCAACATCACCGGGGTCGACCGCCAACTCCCGCACTATGAAGTGAGCGTCGTAGTTGGAGAGATTGTGGAAGTAGCAGTTGACTACTCGCTGCTCCCTGTAGCGTAGGTTACATGATCTGTGCGCAGCGCCACGGAACTCGTAGGGCGGCGCGTGGTTGTGATCACGAACCTTTGGGTCTTCGCTTGAAAATGCCGATCCGCAGAGGTAGCAATTCGCTGTCGAGTTGTACTGCATCGTTTCCGCTGGGGTCAGGACAGGGCGCAGATTTCTTGCTTCGTACAGGAAGTTCCACAATCGCTCAACATCAGCTTTCAACATCTCCATAAATGTCTTTGACGCATCATCCCCGAAGTAGACACGAGGCTCGAACTCCTCAAGTCCGTACGAGTCGATAATCTGGTACGCAAAGGCGTATGGGATGTGGATGTGGGTGGCTACTCCTCCGTGCGGTTCATCCACTTGTTCATCCATCTCCGCGGTCGGCAGTAGAGCACACTCAAAGTCCGCGTAGATGGTGAAACGCTCGCGTCGGGTGAACTCTGGATGGCTGAATTTGATTTCTGTCTTTTTCGGCGTATCCATGCGAATAGGGGCTGAAGCGGAGCAGTATCGCCTGTGCTCCTCCAGACGCTGTGCACCCGTCAGACCGAGTTTGTTCGGACGGTTATCAAAGTGCGCGAAGCACCGCTTACAGATGAATATCCTGCCCATATGTGCTGTAAGCTGGGGACGGATCAGTCGACCAAGGTCTTTGATGTAGGCGTAGTGACTATCACCGTCCGTTGTCACGTACAAAATGTCACAATGGTCTTCACGCTCCTGCCTACAAATCTTCAAGGGAAAGACGGTGTCCTGATACTTTGGTCGTCCGTCAGGTTTCTGACCCACGCACGTGTGATCAATACCATAGACGTTGATGCTGATGTTGTTTGTCCGCTCAAACGTCTTGATACTCTTCAGAGCAACGGGGAATTGAAGGCCGGTCCAATCGTATCGGGCGATGATGTCGTCGGTGTACGATGCCGGTCTATCGGGGTGATCTTGAACAAACTTTCCCAGGACTGCATACATAAAACACCGCTCATCGGCGTTCGATACGTTGACGACTGCTTGGGTGTTCTGCAGAGACGTAGGCAGTGGGAGCCAAGCTCGATCATCTTCACCTAGAGGAGTGTATTCGTTGATGCCGACCTCCAAATCACGAACGCGAAGGTATGTCCACCCGGAGCCGATATGATCACACTCAGCCTTCTCTCTGATAAGCTTCGCAAAAGCTGCTGTGATGTACTGGTTCAGGTCCGAGGTCGTCGTCAACGGAGTCATCTTCGTCTTGAAGTTGCGCAGGCAGGTGTTGTTGTGCACATTTTGGAATTCACACTCCAGCTTCAAGTTGACCTTAATGCTGCGGTGTTTCGCCAAGGTGTTCTCAAGCAACTCCGTAAGGCTAACAATCAACAACGCCATCACTTCTCCGATTGTGACGAGATTCTCCATCGGTCGCTGCAGACGGTAGGTTAAGAGGCGGTTGCGAAAACCCCGTTGAATGATTGAGAATACGGGGCTTGACTGTCCTGCTCCAGTCATCTCAACATCATCGGGTTGCGGGTGTGTGCTCGTTCCAGGTTGTGGCTCCGTGCTGGGTCCTGGCTGGGGTTCGTCCTGCACCATAGCCACTCGGTTCAGGATCAGGTCCTTCATGATCGAGCAGGTGAACCGCTCATGATGGTCCTTGTTGAACCCCGTGTTGAAATCCCGGTCGCAGTATGCGCAAGGGAATATTCGTTTATGACCATCGCCGTGAAATTGCATGGTGTGTCGACGCAGGTTGTCTTCCCTCTTGAATTCGGCGCCGCATGTGTCGCATATGAACCTGCGGACTCTGCTGTGGGTAGAATCCACATGTCGACGCAGGTTTCTTTCACGACGGAAACGGCGACCGCATTCATGGCAGGTGTGGTGGCCAGGACCCGGTCTTTCATCTGGAAATAAATACAAAAAACAGATTAGGATAACTAAAGATACAAATTCCCCTCTCTCGAGAATCACATTTCAAAATGGAGTTGTTAATTAAAAATATCAATTTTCAAATAGGGAATGTAATCTTCTGTACTGTTTGTCTACATTCATGATTCGGGGTTCAAGGCTAAGGATGTAGCTGCAATATTGAGCTGCGCCAACCCTAAAGAAGCATTATGTTTTAGGGGGAGCGAAAATCTCCCCCCTAGCAATTAAATCAATAGTACACCAGTTGTCGCGGTCTCATTCTTCTTCAGGTACCTAGTTAAATAATTATAAAAAAGGTAATTAGTTTCAAGGGGAAAAAGTTATTTTAATGTGGATTCTCACCTTCAACGGAGTGTTGATTGACACCGGCAGTCGTCTGCGGAGCATCAATCACCTGCCGGGGTGGAATGACTCGGTGGTTCGCTTCCATGTGACGCTCTAAAGCTCCCCGGTCTACGAATGTGGCTCGACATGCAGCTTCTCCATCTGCAAACGCACAAAACGATTAGATTGTGAAGTATGTTTAACACCTACCTTTGTTTAGAGTACTTTCAAATTCTCAGTGCCCCCCCCCCCCCTTAAGGCCCTTTCTCGGGGGGGGGGGGGGTTAAATTTGTTTTTTAAAGTTTGTAATGTGGGTACTCTGATGACTTGACTTGATGGAGCAAGCAATAACATAAGTTATTAAAATTAAATTATATTGATATAGTCATGTAATTTTAAATTTAAAAAACAGAGTTCTCTATTCGCGCTAAATAGTTAAAGCCGTTAAATAAGAATAATTGTATCACTCTGCGGTTATATTGCATAACGTATTCCTATATTACTAACATTTAGGTCTGATTAAAACAATAATGCAACGCAAAAAACGTACCTTGCTGCGTTGGTGTTGGTGGTGGTAGTTGTGGTCTCAAGCCGTGGAATCTGATGTGGTGTTGCACCAAATTGTTTCTACGCACATAAATACAACCACAAATGTTACAAACGTGTGTGGCGTTCATCTTTAATATGGATTATAAGTTTTAATAATCACAAACAATACAGCACAACACGAACGTTTTAAATAGTTCAAAGGTGCTTTACGCAAATCGCAAATCGCAAATGATGATAATCAGCAACTAACACAAATCGCGTAGAACGGAACAGGATCGGACTAACACGTCTTCACGCACTGAACTCTCGAACTGAACTGAAGGAGGGCTGGTGATGTGGGGTGACTATCCCCACTAATGGATTTCGGAGAAGGTCGGGGCAAAAACTCTCAACCGCTGTCTGGGGTAAAGGCCACCCTGCTCTAATGGAACTCGATACGGGCGGACTATTATGGGTTCCTAGAAGGGTCAGCCGTCTTCCCGTCGAGGTATCAAATTACAGCATCCGCATTCCCAGACAGGTCTTGACTTGTCGGTTTTTTGTGTGAACACCTGCACCCTCCAGTCGAGGTATCAAATTACAACATCCGCATTCCCAGACAGTAGACTGGACGCGTCAGTCGGTTGTGCGAACAGCTGCCTCGGTGCAGAGTACTTGAATTGCAATTATATTCTCCTCAAAATTTCCATTCACTGGTAGTTCAATTGACCGCAAGCGCTGATGGGCTAGCTCTGTTGGTTGTAGCGTTACCCTGTTCAACTCTTGTATTAATTATCCAAAGTATGTCATGTGGGTACTGAGAATACTCGGCTTGACGAGGAGATTCCAAAAATGTAAAAAAAAAAAAGGTCAAAAGTGTGGTGCGGGCCCCTTTTTTGTAAACATCATCCAAAGTGTACGATGTGGGTACTCAAATGACTCGGCTCGACTAGACGAACAAGAATCTACAATCAGAATTCAAATCCGACTTATGGTAACCGATATAGCCTGCCCCCCCCCTACATCGTCCAAATGTACTTTGTGGGTATGCAAATTTCTCGGCTCGACTAGACGAACAAGAATCTGCAATCAGAATTCAAATCCGACTTATGGTAACCGAGATAGCCCCCCCCCCCCTACATCGTCCAAATGTACTTTGTGGGTATGCAAATTTCTCGGCTCGACTAGACGAACAAGAATCTGCAATCAGAAATCTGATCCGAGGTTAGGTTAGGTTAGGATGGGTTAGGTTAGGTTAGGTTAGGTTAGGTTAGGTTAGGTTAGGTTAGGTTAGGTTAAGTTAGGTTAGGTTAGGTTAAGTTAGGTTAGGTCAGGTTAGGTTAGGTTAGGTTAGGTTAGGTTAGGTTAGGTTAGGTTAGGTTAGGTTACGTTAGGTTAGGTTACGTTAGGTTAGGTTAGGTTAGGTTAGGTTAGGTTAGGTTAGGTTAGGTTAGGTTAAGTTAGGTTAGGTTAGGTTAGGTTAATATTCGCAAAAAAAAAAAATTCGCAAAAAAAAAAATTCGCGAAAAAAAAATTCGCGAGGGGGGGGGGGGGGCTCCTCCTGCTCCTCCTGGGGTCGGAGTGTCCATCTTACCCTACTCAGGCTGAAGAGAAGGAAACCAATTTTGCATCTAGGTCAATTAGAAAAGTCGAATAGTGTCAACTGTGGTTACTTCCAGACATACCAAAGGTAATCAGAAAACTGTTTTTGCATCTAGGTCAAGTGGTGAATTAGAAAATGTCAATTGTAGTTACCTACAGACCGGCTGAAGATAAGGAAACCAACATTGCATCTAGATCAATTGGAAAAGTCGAAAGTGTCAACTGCGATTACCTAGATTCAGGCTGAAGATAAGGAAACCGACACTGCATCTAGGTTAATAGGAAAAGGCGAATGGTATCAACTGCGGTAATCTATAGACAGGATCAAAATAAGAAAACCGACATTGCATCTAGATAAATTGGAAAAGTTGAATTGTGTCAACAGCGGTATTCTAGAGACAGAATGAGGATAAGGAAACCGACATTGCATCTAGATCAATTGGAAAAGTTGAATAGTGTCAACAGCAGTAATCTAGAGACAGAATGAAGATATTGAAACCGATATTGTATCTAGGCCAATTGGAAAAGGTGAATAGTGTCAACTGCGGTAATCTAGAAACAGGCTGAAGATAAGGAAACCGATATTGCATCTAGGTCAATTGGAAAAGTTGAATAGTGTCAACAGCGGTAATCTAGAGACAGAATGAAGATAAGGAAACCAACATTGCATCTAGATCAATTGGAATAGTTGAATAGTGTCAACAGCGGTAATCTAGAGATAGAATGAAGATAAAGAAACCGACATTGCATCTAGGTCAATTGAAAAAGTCGAATAGTGTCAACTGCGGTTATCTAGAAATAGGCTGAAGATAAGGAAACCGACTTTACATCTAGATCAATAGGGAAAGTCGAATAGTGTCAACTGCGGTTACCTAGAGACAGGCTAAAGATTATAAAACCGACATTGAATCTAGGTCAATTTGAAAAGTCGAATAGTGTCACCTGCCCTTATCTAGAAATAGGCTGAAGATAAGGAAACCGACATTACATCTAGGTCAATAGGGAAAGTCAAATAGTGTCAACTGCGGTTACCTAGGGACAGGCTGAAGATAAGGAAACCGACATTGCATCCAAGTCAATTAGAAAAGTCTGATAGTGTTAACTGCTGTTACTTCCAGACAAACCAAAGATAATCAGAAAACTGTTTTTGCATCTAGGTCAAATGGTGAAGTAGAAAATGTCAATTGTAGTTACTTACAGACAGGCTGAAGATAAGGAAACCAACATTGCATCTAGATCAATTGGAAAAGTCGAATAGTGTCAACTGTGGTTACCTAGATTTAGGCTGAAGATAAGGAAACCGACACTGCATCTAGGTTAATAGGAAAAGGCGAATAGTGTCAACTGCGGTTATCTAGAGACAGGATGAAAATAAGGAAACCAACACTGCATCTAGGTCAATTGGAAAAGTCGAATAGTTTAAACTGCGGTTATCTAGAGACAGGCTGAAGACAATGAAATTAATATAGCAGCTAGGTCAATTGGAAAAGTCGAATTGTGTCAAATGTGGTTACTTCCAGACATACTAAAAATAATCAGAAAACTGTGTTCGCATCTAGGTCAACTGGTGATGTAGAATAATATCAACTGTAGTTACCTACAGACGGAATAAAGATAAGGCAACTGACATTGCATCTAGGCCAACTGGAAAGGGGAAGTGTCAACTGTTGTTTCCTACAGACAGACTGAGTATAATCTGCATCATTGTATTGAGGTTCTCCGCTGGCAGTTATACTTCCACTCTTATTACGCTCTTTCACGATATACTATAGATTTGTATTATTGGGATTGGAAAAATATGTCAGTTAACCTCAGCACCATAATATTGTAAGCTAACTTGAAATTTTGTAAGGTATATTTTTGTAGCTAAATAGCTCTGATACACTCAGTACAAAATATGTTCTCTTTTTAAAACTGTGTAAAACTAGTTACAATTTTCCTAATCTAACACTATCCATAAATTTGGTAGGTGAGATTGATCAATCCTTTGTGTCTGTAAACTAACTGTGTAAATTTTAATTATTGACGGATCAGGATATTCTCATTTTAATGAATAATGGTATTTAAAAATTGAAAACTAATAGATTTAAACGGTTATTACATTTTTTGCGAATTTCCCCTACAGGGAAGAATCTATTACCGTGGTTCTCATGGTAAGGCTTAAGCCCGAGACCATGATAATTTTTTGTTTTGATGTCCCCACATGCTAAAACACTATTAGTTCAAATTTATTTAAACAGAATAAAAACTACCATGTGTACCCTGTGTTGGTATTTTTATTCAATCAATATCATATATATATATATGAAGATAACGGGCTGAAACCAACATTGCATATTTTATTTTTGGTGTATGTATAGATTTGTGTGTTTGCGTGTGAGTGTCTGCGAACACGATAAGTTGAGAAAAATCCTCTGATTTTGTTGAAATTTTGCTTAAATGCATAAAGTGACATTCATGACCATAAGTTCAAATTTTAGAAAAATCGGACCATGGGAAGGGGGGTTTGTGCAGGGCCAGGTAACAATGTTAATGTTAATGTTACCTGGCCCTGGGTTTATGGGGGTTTTAAATTTTCCAAAAATCTGTTTTTTGCACTTTTACTCAAAAAATGGAAAAACCCTGAATTTTGGTTTTTACCATTTTATAGAGGTTACAAAAACAAATAATATAGTATTTTGAATTATTAACCTAGGTTAAGTGGTTGCGGAGAAAATCAAAAACCTATTCATAACCTATTCATGTTAATCTTATGGGAAAAACGTTTTTAGTATTTCCTCAGTAAGTTTTATTGAAAACTTCTCATTTATTTATACCAATCAGTTCAGATTTACAAAAAAATCATTTTGGTGTTTAAATTGTTATTCTGCGTCCAACAGTTGCAGAGATATTCAAAGTGCTAAACGCAGTACGTTGTCCAATGTAATTCTTATGAAGAATAAATCAAATTTTATATATCGATTATTTATGAATGTATATTGAAGAAACTTGGTATGTGGCTTCACCTAGTCCTGGTATATTGATATTTGCACAGAAAATTGATTTCTTATTGATGATCCCCGTTGCAGCAAACCTGCATCCTCAGCCATAATGTTATTCTTTTGGAGAATAAGTAAAGTTTGATATCTCCCTTAATTAATTATCAAATAAATTGTTAAAACTTGGTATGTAGTTCCACCTAATTGAGTTATATAGATGATTGCTTAAAAACACATTTCTTATCTTTACATTAAACCTGCGCTCAGCCCTAATGTTATTCTTATGGATAATAAATAAAATGCTATGTATCACTTATTTATGAATGTATTTTTGTAAAACTTGGTAAGTGGCTTTATGTAGTAGCAAGGCATATATATTTGCATTGTAAATTTGCTAAGTACGCAGGTTTGATGTGACGTGGGTGTTTTAAATTTTGATTAAAGTGTTTAGCAATGTTTTTCGTTGTTTTATTGAGAACAGGAGAACCTATCCAAACAAAAGACAACTCTGACCCCCCACTTACTGAGGAAGAATATTCCGGTAGAATGATCCAATGCTGCAAAATTGCATAGATTTTTAAAAACCAAATTTAACGTAAATCTAATATACACACATAGCTACAGGTAATGTGAAATGTTAGTAAAAAACACTTGGTAAACGTGGCTATCTTTAAACATCCACACCCTTGATTATATTACTCAGCAATATATGATTGAATTTACTGTTTTGAAATAACAGGAAACTGTCCGGTCACTTACGTTGATGTATATATCTCTTTTGACGTTCACAACGCCTTATGTAGCGACATTTGTTGTGTGTGTTCATTGTTAGACAGCTTTTAACTATACAATATTATATCTAGGTTTGATTCCATCTTTGATAAAGACACTAGCTGAGAGTTAGGGCCTCCTTTACTGTTTTACGTCGTTCATATCATTATTTTGGATATAGTGTTAGATAACCATGATATGTGTGTTTCATTAAATGTACGATATCCTTAAAACTAATAATGATCAAACTTCAACTTATTTGGATATATTTTTCTACATATAAGAGATTATTTTTGTAAATTACAAGCGATAGAGGAGATGAAAGAGGAACAGAACGAAACAGAGAAGACAATTTTACTGTAATAGATGTTCAATTCAACGCACGCCCGAATGCGTGATAAATACGCAAGGAATACCACTTAGCTGTACATGATGCATGTTGATTTTGTCTTGAAATACTGTTAACACAATTTTTATATTTTCGATACATGTGGTTATATTTATAAATAGTGTCCTATAAGGTACATTTTTCTTCCACCGCCAGCTTTAATAACTCACCATGCATTTAAACGTACAAGATGCGTGTTACACCTATTTAATTGACACTGCGGATTAAGTCTTCAAGCTTGTTTATAAATAAGTATAAGTAATGTAGATATTGTTAAGTTAGATTTGAATGACCTAAGTTTAAGTATCTAACAAATAAATTTTAGTTCTACACTAATATCTGAACTCTTGGCATACGAAGTAAATCTAACGTGTCATGCTACAAATCATACAAAACACTATTTAAAAAATAATTACTTTTACCTCACTACGTTTTACTACTTTTACTCATGTGATTTGTTGATGAAGAGATCAAGACTTCAAACTCTGAGACCGCAGGAGTGGCTTGTCGTGGATTCGAATTCCAGCCACGTAAGGTTACCCACCAGTCTCTATTGTTAAGTATGTGTTTGTTATTGGGTATGATGTTGAGGTTTTCAAAATTTTAGTATCAAGTGATATCCTTCAAACATGGGAAAACAAGTCATTACTGAAGAATTACCATTTGGTTTCGCAGTTAAGTGAACCGGATCTCAAGCTTCCCTCATCAGCCATCAGCTAATTGCGATATCTAGCTGTCTAACAACACAATACTCTGTATGCTCCAGTGGTTCAGATACGTTTGAATCCGATGTTCTGATTGACTCCTCAATGATCAGATACCAAAGATAGATTTCGAATGGTACCTAAATTAAACAGCTGTGTGAAGTATATAGAAACATACTAAATAAAATAGCATTTATTATTTAAGATATTTCAGGACAATTTAAAGCGTGGTAAAATATATTTAGAAGAGAGACTTTAAAAGCCCTTAACAAAAATCACTAGAAACGCTGGAGACAGGACAGGAATGTGACGATACAAGTGACAATTGGTGCGAGAGGTTCCTCTGTTATCGGTGTGTTTGGAAAGATAATCCTCACTAGCTGTTTCCTCTCGTCTTGTTGTCAACCCTCGAGTAGTTTGTATTTCTTTTATTTTTTCAAATCTAAAATATACGTTTAAACAGAGATAAACAGTTTTTGACAAAAATATTTGTCCCAATGGAATAGTACATAAATAGAAAACATTTGTTTTTTATTTTGAACTTTGAGCTTACTATGATAAGGAAAAAGATAATAATCCAAACGATAAAATTAAATTTCTTTGTCATTCATTTTCACCGAAAGTAATAAGATGCATACTGAAAAAATGTTGAAGGAGCTACTTTAATGAAACCTTTTTGGCAATACGCCACTACTTTAGATAGTATTTCTGAATTAAAAATCTATTTTAATTTAAAATTGATACATCCAACTTTTACTCTAAACTCAAATTTAATGATTGTTTGACTTATCACCTGACCAAATAAAATCATCCTGCAATAGGCTAATAGATATGTTCGCCCTAAGAGGTTTTTGAACAGTTATTGAGTTTTTCACATATATGAATCATAACGAACGTTTGTATATACTACGTATCGGGGGTTGGTTACTAAATCACCTTTAAGTTTTATTCTATGGATTGAATATTTGATTGCATGAATTATAAAATTGTCTTATATATATAAAGGACAGATTTAACAATGCACAAAAGCTATCCTCACCCAAAAAAACTATCCGGTTGGATCGTTGTGTTTTATTGCCTAAACAATATTTGTAAATTTTCAGTATTAGTCTTTATAAACGGCAAAAGTCATGCTTATAATACTTCCTAGCAATATGTAATGGTCCTATATTTATTGACACATAAATACACCCAAATATTTAGTGTGTAATAAATAAATAAACATGAATACAAAATACCAAATCGGATAAGTGGTTGTTATAAAATTATAGGTTTTTATAAATTGCACTCGATATTTACGAATACAAATTACATTTTATACTAATATGACAATATGCGTACGTCAAATAACTAAAATATATAAAGGCTTTATTATATAAATTCCCATAATACTTTGAATGCTATATAGTTAATCGCCAAAATATGTCAATGATAATAAACCTTGTACATATTTTACCACCTGAGGCACCGGGAGTTAACATGCTCGAATTACTACGCCACATAGAGGCTAGGGATGTTTACAAAGGAATTTAATTAAAATATTTTATAATAAAACAACTGTTTAAGCAAATAATAGCTTGATGCAAACATATTTTACAATGGTGCTTTAACAGTTTTAAAAATATTTATATACCGCTTTGTTAATAAGGAAAGATAAGTCTAAACCTATTTTGTAGTATAATGAGACGTCATTTATGGTGTATTGGAGAATACAAAAGTACTATTACTCATTATATTTATTCTGAAGATTTGATCGATTAGATTTTTTATTATATTGTAAAAAACTACCTGCATGCATTTTTTTGTTGCGAAAACTTGTTACTCTTTTCAAAACAACAACATCGGTTTGCATATTTGTGGTATATTTTGAATTTATAACAATAAAAACTTGACTTGTGTGCAGGTTTTTGTTGTTCCAGTTAAAAATTACTAGTTACAGTGTAAAATTTTTAACTAAGGTTGAAATCGGTAATAATGCAGCAGCATAATTTACGTTACAAAGTTCTGCTAAGCGTACGTTTATAGAAGATTTTCCTGCTTTCATAGAGGAGATGTTATAACTGATGGGCCAGACGCAACGTTCGCAAGTCGTCGCTTAATTAACCAAAGGCGTTTAGTTCCAAAGTCAGTCAGTGGGATGGGCGCAGTTCTTCATTGTGGCGGAACTTCGGAAACGCAATTTAGCTAACAGCCAGCGGTTATTGTTGGAACGAACATTTTATAAGATAACAAAGAGAATTGTCAGTTTGGCCACAAATATACTGCAGTTGCTTTACTCAATAATTTCGCACGCTATAAAAGGGAGTATTTTACACAATTGAGTATTATAAACATTATAAATAATGTTTGTAATATTTATTTATTGAAGCTACTTGAAATGCGACGTTTTATCCTGAAAGGCGGTCTGTAGGTCTATAGGTACCGTAACTAGGGGTCTGTATAATGCATATTTTGGCTACAGATACATGTTCCCTTCTATATTTTCCAACGTTAAACTGTGTTACGTCAACGTCATTTTTAACTTGTTTACATCATGAACGTATTCTAAATACAGGTTATATTAACAATTAGTTTTCGACTTTCATCGCATATATTCGAATTCCATATTTCGTGATTTTAACTACATTCCATTGTGTCATTTCCATTCCTCCCTCTCTGAGAATTTGAGCTAAAATAATACAATAGTTTTTTATTGTCGATTTTCATTTAAAAATAGGTACTGTTTACATCAATCCTTTTTGTGTATGTGTGAAAATAGATATCAACACGAATTAATGTAAAGTATAATTTGTAATGGCAATCCACAATATGGATAATAACTGTGTATTATAAGTTAAGAAATATGCAATATCTCTTGCGTGTTTATTTTAAAAATGAATCCTTAAACAATACAGGAAAAAAATTGTTTCTGAAGCAAGGCAAAGGTTAAAAATCACTGTAAGTGAAAATATTTAAAATATACGAGTATAAATCTCGTATGTTTTGAATTAGTACCAGAATAAAACATGATTTATTTGGACAGTTTATGCATTAATAATAGCTCCATCAAATGAACATAAGTTGAACTATATCATTTTAAAATTATTAATACACTCCTTAATATCAATTATTTCTCAATACACAGGTCATCTTTCCAAAATACCTTTTGACAATAAGTTTGATATTTATATCGTCAAGTTGCATACCGTTGTATAGTGTATGCATTTTCAATACGTCTTACAAGAAGAAAGGTTTGAACTAATCCCTAATACATATTCTAAGATTGTAACGAGGGTTGGGAAGGGTGTGATGATCGTGGAGTTTATTAATGTAAAAGGTTCGGGGATTTACGATGTATATTGAAGGAAATGTTAACATTTTGATTAGAGTAACACAGTGCGGCGTCAGCAGAACGGCGTTATATTGATTAGAGTTTGACCAGAAGTGTCAGACAGGCAGACTAGATCTCTTCAGGGTTTAGTATTAGCGGATTAAAATGTATTGGATCTATTTCTATAAGGAAATGCAAACCAATTTCAGTGTTTACCCTTGAATGCATTACAAACCTAACCTTTTAGAATTATTTCAAATGTAGAAATAAAGTCCAATCATTTTTCTTCACGGTAGAGGTAGAATATAAAACTCATCAGTTATTTATACAATAGCAGTTAACAAGTACATGTATAGTTTAGTTACAGGTCTAAACCTCACCCTGACATTATAGTAAGTAATAATAGTGTTAAAATGTTAGGATAAAATTTGAGATCTGCAAGCAATTAGTGAAGGCAATCAACTATCCAGATACGTTTTTATTATCTGGCTGTAACCAAGGAAATATTACAGCAGAACATTCTAAGATGCTACAGTTAATTGTATCCAAGGTTGTAATTCTATTTAAGCTAGATTCTTGGTAAAGAAACCCCGCATACTCAAACAATGTTTGAAAAACTATTATACGAAAATACTGTAGTGTAATTTGGCATAATATTTGTATGGCTAATTTTGTTTTTATAGTTACTTTAAAGTTAAGTAGCATTAATCTTGTATGACCTTTTCGATTTTTCTGCTTTCTTGCAGAACGTTTTGAGAAAAAAATTTGAATTATGTTTAATGTTAAGAAGTAGAACGTACTTTTTGGAGGATATTATTAAGATTGATCACTTAGCGAAGCATGAAAAAAACAATAAATTTTAGTTTATATTATTTGCTACGATGGTTGAGATCATGAGTAAGGTTTGTTCTCCCCAGTCCGTACATGTGTCCAGAAGTATGCTCAATAAACCAGCTCTACAAGGTCAAAAGGCGCCGCGCCAGGAGTGCCAACTACCTAACGGCCTGCGAGAGGTATTATATTAACGAGCGTATCGTAATTTCCGATAAATACAAAGTCATATTATTCAAATACTTTTAATTTATATGTGTTGCTATAAAATTTTGTTTAACTTATGATACAAACGTAATTTATTTATGGTCCTTTTTATTTATAACGGTTGTTTAATTCTTTGTTCATTTGGTGGTCATATTTAAGTTTTGCATGGAACAATTTATATTGACTGGCTAAGTAGTCTAACCTAACGTAGGTAAAACAATAACAATGACAAATTCTGTGCAAATTTAAAAATAATATTATCCTTGAGATACTCTGGAAACTAAATAAAATATTGTTAGAGGATAGACTAAAGCCATGGGTAAATTGGAAACCCCCGAGCTGCAGGCTGGTTAAGTCAAAACAATAAATAACTCGGTAATCTGAAGTTTCAGGTTTTCTAGTTTCCAAACAAACAACCACTAAACTCTGGCGACTTTCATTTTTTTTAATTCCTTTACCTGAACCTTTTTTATCACTTGCATTACACAGACAGAAACGTAACTGTTTGTAGTGATAGTCTAAATTAGAAAATAGTAGCTCATTATTAGATTTAATATTTAATATTGAAAGTAGATATCATATTTATAAAATAATCAACATTATCCACCTATAATAATGTATGAAATTGTTTAATTCCATTCCAATACATTTTTTGATTGCATGTTTTCTATTTAAGATATTTCAAAACTCCATTCTCACTGAAAGTAATTGAAGACAATTATCACAGTACTGTACATAGTATAAAGGCCTGTTGGACTCGGTATCTGACTGAACACGATTGTCATTGAGTACTCGGGCATACATCTTTGAAAACTTAAGTTTATGAAAATTATTTGAAAAATAAAAACGTAACATATTTATTTGCAATAGTTATCCATCATCAATTACCTTAGATAATGGGTGCAACAATTCTGCATTTGATCATAATGTAGGTAACATCCAACATACGCTATCCGCCTTCCTTACTGATGCACGAGAATACGTCCGTGACGGAAATAAATGTATTCAAATATGTATATAGGGAATATAAATAGCTTAGATTTATGTTTGGTTTACAACAGCGAGATTTACGAAAGTGAAATAGGTCTATCAAAATTAAGATTAGTGAAAATAGTAAAGAAAAATGTTTAGTATTTTAAAAGAGGAAACGGTTGTTACGACAAATAGTTTTATTAATGACCAGTGACTTGACAAAACTTTAAAAAAATCTTTTATCTGTATAGATTGGTTAGTTTCAATAAGAGCTAGTGCATATGGTGGGGTTCAAATGTCTTATGTCTATAAAGTCTAATAAAATGGGGAAACCCTCACACAAAATTTAAAGGTGTCGTCGTTACAAAAACTAACACGACTTTAAATCATATTTTGATTAAATTTCATACGAGTATTTAAATTCAGAACAAATTTCAATCTCCTGAGATATATGACATTATTTTGGCAATGTGTACCTATTTAAATATAATGTTTTTATTCACAAGTGATTACTTAAAACAAATATTTTAATGTTATCGGTGTAATTGAAATTGTTAGGTGTTTTGTATTGTTCATGTGTGTTGACATCTCGTGTTTTGGAGGATCACGTATTTTTTACCAAGCACTTTTTAAGTGTACATCAATCAGTTAATTGTGAACATACAACAAATTTGTTTTAAATCAATTTGAGTTAAATAATTAAAATAAAAATCATTTAAAAATGAAAAGTAAAAGTGTATCTTTTAATTATCTTTCGCAAACTCTGAAATTTGTATATGTAGATCCTAATTGTAAGTTGCCTTATACAAGTTCTACAATTACCTTACAATTTTCTCATATAAGTTACAATAATCAATTATGATGTAGACTTCAGCAAGTATAGCATGTGCTTGTTTGGTAAATTTTCATTTGGAACCGTAGTAATAATATCCTTGACTAAGAGAGCAGGAAAAGAAAGAAGACCCAAGATTTGACACAGAGGGATGAATTCAATTAACAAGGCGTGTGAAGCTAACATAACTCTATTTATATAACAAGAGACGCTCTACAATCGTTATAACCAGAATCGATTTAAAGTAACTTATAAATTTATATGAACACAACCTTTTGTTGCAGAACAGTTTTTGACCACAAAAATTACTTAGTAGAAAAATAAATCTTCTAGAGTCTTCTAGGCCAAAACATTTGCTATCTCGAGAGGATATTAAGCCAAGAGTTAGACAGTAGCTTCAGTAACATTCAGCTGGCATTTATAACTCCGCTTAACCCATATTTATAACTTCGCGTACGCGAATATTTGAGCGAACTTTAGTTTATTTCCTCCAGTCATTCGCACAGTTCCCAGCTTGTCTTTCACATGGAATCAGCTGATTGTAAACAGTAATACCAAGTGATATCGCCAGTGAGATCAATTTATGTTCGCCTGAACGGCTGAGCGATACCAAACCATGACTAAATCATCGTGCGAATATTTATGATAACAAATAGATAAAATTGCTTTTATTAAAAAACTTGCATTTTAATATTTTGCAAATAAAACAAAATAACATACCCTCTTTTCGTTTTTCTATTTCGGCAATTAATTCGATTATTTAATGAAGTTATTTGTGTCACTAATATCTCAATTTGTGTTCACAGATACAAATTATACACCATATTAAGTTTAGAAAACAATAATTTTATTCATTAAATAATTATGTAATGCAAGTTCAATATCAATAGAAAATGAACATTCATATAGCAGTCACGCACTGTGAAGGAATATAAAACGACTTAAAGAAGTAAACAAGTTTTGGTTTTGAGTCAATGAAAAATTATGCCGGTAGCCAATCAATTCAGTATGATGATTTTAGTTATTCATAAGTAAACAGAAATAAATCTTAACCCTACAACAGACCAAGCGGAACAAAATATGATATACATATCAACGGTGTACACAATTGATTGGTCTTAACAATCATTGCGTCACAGCTTAAAATGTTAACTTGTAATCATCAGTCGTATAATAACGTACATTACAAGCCTACAAGCAACCGTTAAATCTTGATTCAAAATGTTATTCTGATCGGAATATAATGGCGGAACGGTAAAATGTTCTTATTGACATAATAACTAACACCGGCGTTGGGTTTAAAACTTCAGGAGGATTAGTTCAACCTGACAATAAACCATGGCCTACGTAACCCAAACAAAGAGTTTTCCTGATATTGCCGGCTAAGGGGATTATCCCGGAGCTCCGATAAATTGACAATTTTATTTCCGGCGCACGTTAACTTAGTAAAGTGGCTCAGTCCTACGGATTAGAAGCCAGCACAAATCTATATAAGAAAATTTATAATTTCTTATTCTACTATGTAACTGCTTAAGCAAAAGATGTTAAATGTTTGTCTATTCGTAGATTTGTAATCTATCGTATAACTTACAGGTTTGAAATTTGTAAAATTCATAGACAATTATATGGGAAATAATCTAACAGGAACTGACTGTTTTTGTCCTCATTTACACTTCAAGATTTCCTTAAAGTACAAACAGGTCAAAAATGTTAAATGAACTAAATGAACTGTCATTATTCATAATATTTCTTTAATATAATAAAAAATAAATGTAAATATAAGTATTTATTTATTCAGTAAACAGTCCATCTAATAAAACTTATCTAGTAGGTTAGACTCTGTAGCTTCTACAAGCCATTAAGTCCAATACAATTTTTTTGCAAGTTTTATAAATTGACTTGAAAGGTCTTGAATAAAAACTGTGCTACAACTTGAGTCATATCAACGCAAGAGGTTAGAGCGGGAATCCCAATCTAAACTTAAACTTAAATATTGTTTTAAATACTTTGTGATAATCAATACTGAATTGACATGTATTCCTGGTGGTTAGTTTTTTAGGCACGTTGGGTACAGTGATAACACACACTTCACACTTTAGGTTTTCACAACTCTATTAGTAGGTAATTGAAACTGTACACACATTTTTATTTGTGAACTAGATCAAGTCACAGTAAGATGAAGTCACATGTAGTGTTCATGTTGTATCGGACCCCTATCCACACCCTTCTACCTTTTAAGTGTAACAAAATATCGACAGTACTTTTGTTTAGGGCTAAGCATTTATAGCCCTAATTTAAAAGTTTGTAAATGTTCTGAGATTGTTGCATTTCTAATTTGAGTTGTTAAGCAGATTACAGATAATAAAGATACACAGATGGAATCCACATGTAGTTAATTATTTGACATTCCAACTGGCGAATGACAAGGAGGAAGAGACATCCGTGGTGCAGCATTGCACTCCAGAAGAACGGATCAACCGCCATCGAGTTAAAACACTAATGATATGTAATTTCAGTGCAAAATATTCTCTTCTGGTGTCAAAGTTATATTTATGAAGCTTTTAAACGGAGCTGTTAAAATATGCAAACTCTTTGAGTGGTGTTATGTTCAAGTCTCTTTGGGAAGTCTCGAGAATCCTAGTGAGCTAAAGTGGCCGACAAGGAGTTAAAGTGAACAGTTATTTAACAACTATTGCTTGGTTTTTCTATTCTAAGCTTTTTAAATTGTTACAAGACTTCTTAACAGGATGAGATAATATACGTCTCACAACACTAGACCAATTAGACTTCTAACTCATATCAGGTTATAATTTTTATTTTGAGTACATTAAAGTTATAATACTTTTTTAATCACATGGTCAAATTGTGTGAGCGCATTGTGGGAGGGACGTAAAATGAAAATTAATAATCATCAAAACAAACTTGGAAATTATGAAAAGGAGGAAAAGGATAATTCAATGAAAATGAAAATAAAGTGACGGTTAAACAAAATCCTCCAAATACTTGCCAGGGAGAATTTTAAAGCTGCCTGAAAGTGGAAATATAGTAAAAACTGAATAATTTAAATATAAGTTAGTGCTGATGTTACATATCGGAAACTAATAATTTTAACTGCTTGGATTTTGTATTTTTAGTGGTTTATTTAATTTTTTACACTATGTAAATATTGCTACTTTTTCATGTTACTAATATTATTATTACCTTGGTAATTGTAGACCTTACTTTGTCTACTACCATATCAAACGGTATTACCCAATACAGTTAAGTAAAATCGTCCATGGTTATTTTTACTTAAAATACCTAGATTTAGATGTAAATTTCTTAATAGTAAGGAATTTAAAATCCATTTTATAACAACTTAATGGTGTGAAAAAAATGGTAAATCTAATAAAAGCACACTAAAATAATCTCTAGCTTTAACTTAAAAGCAGCGGAAGCTGAAGTAGTTTTGTTTGATGTATGCTTGAACATTAAAAAAAATAAGGACCCTTTACTCTTATGTATGAAACGATACAGTATTGCCTTATTGAATGTTCTGTTAGATATAGTATTCATAGGTACACGTATTATATGTTTCTGCAATAACACTAAGGTAGTTCTTGAAGAATAGTCAGTGTCACATTAATATTTAGAATGCCAAGCTCAAAAACTTATTTACCAAAACAAAAACCAATTTAAATATTTAAACTGCAAACTTCAGAAAGATATTTTATAGCCTGGTGTCGACATAACTGATTTATTCACCAGTGTCTGCACGTAGGTGTCGAACCGAAACAAAATATAACTTTATCTTAGAATTATATATTTGTTCTACAACATAACTCTTATGAATGCATTTAAACTTCTCACTATTTGTGTAAGAAATGTCAGTTACCTTCTTATGATTATTTTATGGGAAATATATTACGTAATCTACTTGATACTTTAATTTTGATTGTACGTAATTATTATGTTATTATATTGTCAGTACTGATATTAAGATTTAAGTCTCGACATCTTTAAACTACAATTACCATGTTGTTATTTTATTTTTTTTTTTTTTACGTAGGAGGAACGCTTAATGCACGAACCCAAAGGAACAGTGTGGGACTCCCTCTTACGAGGTATACCCACTAAACCTCCTACGGAGCCGCGGGGGAAAAACCAGGCCGGAACCCTTATCGGACAACTTCGGCACTGGCCCGCGTGTCTTGCGCCCAGACGGGTCACGTCACCGTTTCGGGAAACTTAGAGGTCACCTAAGCATCCCTCGTCTCGCTTTCCCCGAAGAACGGATTGCACGAAGAGCGCAACCGCTCTCCAGGAGTCTTCATTTCGAAGCATCGCCCCCACCACGACGTCCGGGGACAGATCGCCAACAGCAGAGACGAGCCTCCTCCTGTCTTCAGCGAAACGACTGCACCGGAAGAAAGTATGATGAGCATCATCCACCTCCTCCGGGCAGTAACTACACTGAGGTGACCTCACCTTCCCCATGCGGAAAAGGTATTCCCTGAAGTACCCGTGGCCCGCCAGGAATTGACACAAGAAAAAGTAAATTTCCCCAAATGCACGGCTCAACCACGGGCTTATGTCTCTAATGAGACGAAACGTCCATCGCCCTTCCAGTCCACCGTTCCAACGCTCTTGCCAAACTCGCAGAGTTTCGAGTCTGGCTTCCACAGCAGCTTGGTCTCTTCCGAGATCAGGAGCACGGTGAAAGATGTTCTGCCTCTCAGCGGCGAGCAGATCAAGGGGAAACACTCCAGCCACAACCATTACAGCCAGTCCAGACACAGTGCGATACGCACAGGCAACCCTAAGAGCCGCCCTGCGCTGAACGGAGAGAATTCTCTTGCTGTGTTTTTTGACTCTCATGGCACCCGCCCACACTTCTGCGCCGTACAGGAGAGTGGCGTTGACGGTGGACATGAGAAGTCGCCTCTTGCTGGACCTCGGGCCTCCGACATTCCCCATCAATCTGCTGAGCGACAGAACAACCCTCGTCGCCTTGTTGCAAACCGCCTGGATGTGCTCCCACCATGTGAGGCGGCGGTCAAGTACCACTCCCAGATACTTCGCCGCAGTCTTCGTCTGGACCTCCACGTCACCAACAGTCATAGGGATTACTGTTTGGATCCTCCGTCGTGTGAGCATGACGATCTCGGTCTTGGCGACCGCCAGCTCAAGTCCATGACCGCTCATCCATCTGTTGACCCGAAACATCACCTGGTTGAGGCGAAGCTGGGCTAACTCCGGATTCCGAGCCGTGATGACTGCGGATGTTGTTATTATTGCTAAAGTTATAAATGAAGGTATACAATATCAATAAAATATATGAAACTATACATTATTGAAACGATGACAAATAAATGTTAATGCATATTTACTGTTAAGATATTTATTTTTTAACAAATATATATATATTTAGTAAATAAAATAAAAGAGAAGGCCACATAATAAATATTAGTACATTTAATATAAATACATTTTGATTTTATACATAGCAACATTTTAAATATAGATTTGTATGTTTATATTTTTGGTTTAAGATCGGAACATCGCATTTTACATTTTTAGTTTGGGGCTTTAAACTTTTAAAACAATAGTCCAGTCATAATTTAAGAGATGTGTTTATTGCTACTGCAATTTAGTAAAACCTGTATTATCATATTATAAAACATTTAATACACGTAATTTTACATTAACTAGGAAATGAAGTAAAATAAACACATTTTACCCGTGACAAATATTTTGGGGTTAAACAAGAAAAACGACTTACTTATGACTTATAACTTAACTTTGAAACATACCTTCAGCGAAGACGGAGCTGCCATTTTGACTGAAACATTGCAACACATTTATCACTGAAATTGAGGCGCGGAATGATCGCTGAAGAGACAAGGCATCGCTCGTAGAACGATATTGCTTTCATATTTCAACTGCAGTTTAATACCTCACGGAAAGTTACACAGTGGCTGTAGCTTCAGGTGTGGAATGATCGCTGAAGAGACAAAGCATCGCTCGTAAACGCTATTGCTTTCATATTTCAACTGCAGTTTAATACCTCACGGAAAGTTACACAGTGGCTGTAGCTTCAGGTGTGGATGAGGACTATACGGATTGCTCCATGTGTCAACAATTATTTATTTATCTTCAGTATAGTTTAATGGCAGCAACACCAAACAAATATATTATTAAAAATGACAATCTGCACTTTCCTCAGGGGTTATTCATTAAACATACAAAAATCATAAAAGGTCTCCCATTTATCGGGAGTGATGTTTATGTTCGTTGACACTTTCGATCTTCTACCCACGTGTTCGCTGGGTAACGCAATACGAACATTGAAGCTGGGCTATCACGTACTGTGAACTCTCAGCTTTGACTGTTACAGGTAAAATTACATTATTTATGTGTGGTAAACAAAATTTAATCTGATAGTAAAAAATTATCTTATGAATTGTTATTTTGTAAATCTTATCTTTTCATGCAAAAAATCGTATTAATTTTACTTTCTCCCCCTATACATAGTATATGGAGAAAGTATTGTTTTCGTAAAAATTTTCGAATTTGAGTTGTTAGTGGAAATATTCGTTTTGGTGCTCCCTGAACCCAAAAAAGTGGTTTTTACGTGATGTCTGTCTGTGTGTGTGTGTGTGTGTCCGTGTGTGTGTGTGTGTGTCTGTGTGGATGTGTACAGAGCTAGAGCCCTAACCAATAGGCCGATTTTTATGAAATTTGGTATGTAGGTACTAATCCACGATATCTCCAGGTGTTTTTTTCATTTTTTGGAATTTTTGATTTTTAAGGGTAATTATCCCCCAAAAACCGCCAAAAAACATGAAAAATCAAAATTTCTCAAAAACGGCTCTAACGATTTTGATTAAACTTTGGTCGTTTGTAGAACTTTAGTCCTCCAACAAAATGACACCACCCGCATTTCTGTAAAAATGCGGGTTCAGAAATTACAAGACTTAAAACATCAAAAATTCAGTTTTTTGGATTTTTCATAAAAAGACATAAATATAAAAAAATATTACTATTCACCACTAAAAAGAGCTCTAAAAACTAAATAATTTAGTATTTTGAATTACTATTCTACGATTGCTGGTTTCGGAGAAAATTGAAATTTTCATTTTGCGGTAAACGCAGTACGTTGTCCAATGTTATTCTTATGGGGAATACAAAAATTATTATTTCTCTCTTATTTACTGATAAATTTCATTCAAACTTGATATGCTTGTCAATTTAGCACTGACCAACAGAGGAAATTCGAAATATGTTGTCCCTTAATAACCCTGGGGGGGGAATAGGGGGCATTTCCCCTCTTAAAACCACGAGTGTATCAATGGATTCTGTAGTGCCTCCAAAGCAGGGATTTGGGTGGATGTTTTTTAAAACAACTTGTTTACAAGATTTTCTGTACATTCGACCGTGCTTTGTATTCTATATTTAGTAAATAAAAAGCAATTTATTCGTTAAAGTTGGGCTAAAAGGGAGAAAGTATGTGTCAGTTTCCTGATACCGTTTATTTTAGATTGTGTTATTCCGTCCGACAAATACCAAAGGTAACTGTAGATTGTGGATCTTTAAGATCATTGTTTAAAAACTGGTTTACGAAAGTTTCTCTATTTATTTATAGCTATAATAGAGGAATCAGATTTAAATATCATAATAGTTGAGAAGTTCCATGATATTAGATATTTACATCACATTACATAAGTGTGCTTTTTAGTAATAGATTTTTTGTCATGATAAGTGTTAGTCCCTAGGTTCAAGTAATTTTGTCCATTCAACATAACAAACTGTTTTCAAACTATACGTAGCCAATCAAACGGTTTAACCATATAGTTTGGATGCAAACTTAATTATAATTTTATTTCTGATCATTATGACCAATTATCATAAAAGCAGGGTTTAAAAGGAAATATGAAAGGGATTTTAATTGCTTTCTCCAATTATATACAAATAAAATACAGATTTTGTTTCTAAACGTATATGTATAATCTCTAAGTTATTAAATAATGCTTGTTTTCCATATACTTTAAAGTGTTTAAGTCATAACATAAATTAAATAATCAGAAACAAATATGAGATCATAACTAACATAGCTATTTATTCAATTTTTACATATAAAATTATAAATCCCATTGTTGATGATCATATAGTTTTTAATTTAGCTGTTTTAAATCACACGTATTTAGATTGAGAGGTATTACGCTAAACGACATTTCCCTGATAAAGAGCTTAAAACAATGATTATAGATTTGGTGAATTGATATGCAGGGTTTCCATTACAAACAAATCAACCTTGATTTACCTCGATTAAGATGTCATTTTCAATATGTCAATCGGATTATCTAATGTAAAGTAATTGTAGCGAGGACAAAATTAATAGGAGGTTTTGATTTATTATGGAAATCAGTTTTTTTCGCATAGATTATGTTCTTACAACTTCATTTTTTTAAATAATATTTAGTTGGGATTTTTTCAATAAATGCATTTACAAATTAAGAAGTTTTTAAAACAATCAACACAATTATTAACAATAAACAAATTTATTTCTCGTGTTGGCACAAAACATGGAAGATCAACTGTACCCATAAACAACCTTAAGATTCACCCATCTATCAACGTTAGATACATTTGTTAAGTCAATAATATTTATTATTTATTAAACCCGAGAAAGGTCAAACTTCTTCAACACAGTGGCTAAACACCATGATGCGTTTGGTGATTTATGTCATTGTTAAATAAAATGTCATAACAAAAAAGTATTAATCATAACGGGAATATGTAAAATTCTCCGTTTAACGTGTGACGTAAAATGAGTTTTAAATATTGTTTGCAACTTTTGTAATATCTCATCATTACTGTCATTTTCTCAACTTTAAATATTGCAACACTCCATTCTTGCACTCCGTCTAATGTAAAGTTGTTGTTATATTCACTGTGTAAAATCAAAAATAATATTTTATAAATTAACTAAACCTATATTTTTAATGTTAAGGAATTGCGGTTTATAGTTCCCGGCAGCAGAGAAGTCCGTTGGAGGCGGAGCCTGCAGTCGACGTGACCTTGAATAAACCAATACGCAACACGCGTGGTTGCCAAGCTGTTTCCCCACTCTAACAGCGCTTGACGCCGAATCATTGTACTAGTTACATTAAATCAAGGCGCTCGGGTAAAACATGTAAAACTGCAACAAATCTTGTAACACTGTGTTAAAGAACAATAAACTACGAAGATTTTAAAAAAAAGTTTAGGGCGATAGCTTTTTTCCTTTTATATTAAAAACTAATTTGATTAGATTCTTTGATTGTAAGGCTAGCAAATGGAGTTCTTGGATGTTATTTTGATTTTGTTTGATGTACTAAACGTCTGAACTCTAAAATATCTACAAATCTAGTAAAGTTCTAGTAAAGTTAAAATAAACAGCGATATAAAAGTACTATTTCTCGTTATAATCCAAATTTAAACCATTGAGGCAATTACTTTCCCTATAAATCTCTGAAAAATGAATAAAAGTAGGGCGAAGGGGTATTGTACTTATATCCGGCACTCGGTTTCCAAGAAATCTACCGATCGTCACGGGAATAAGTCAGATGACAGTTCATGTTTTGGACGTCGATTTTAATTTAATTTGCATTTGTACAAACTGTGTTACAATAGTCATATAATGCTTTAAGATCAGTTCTACGTTTTAGTTAATATTGAGTGTTATATGGTAGTTGTGTTTTTGTTTTTTATTTCTTAGTATTTGTGTTATTACCATGGAACAACCGTCTACAAGCGGTAAAAAAAGGGAAACGGTGCATAGTCGTGAGCGCAAAATTGTGTACAATGTTTATTGTTTGTTTGATTTGTGTAAAACAAAACTATTACAATAAATCACACAGGAGGATATCGGAACCTTTTAAGGTATTGTTGTACATTGTTCATTCATATATATATATTAACAATATTTATATTATTTAATAGTACAGCAATTTGCAACTTATACTAATATTATAGTCATTATTTATATGTATTCTCATTAATCATTTAAAGAGAATAAATTAAATCACCCTCAGTATTAAGAGTCTGTGGTACCTAGCGAAAGTAGCGCATGTGACGGTGGCGCTACTTGGGCCGCGGCATATTTTAGAACTACCAATAAGGTCCCGGGGGCTCCGGCTAGACAGCGTACGTTGTTCGCGCGCTTGGAGATCGTCTGGGATGGTTTTGGGGGTTGTAGGGTTGTAAAACTGGTGAATGAAGCGGCGTTAGTGACGAGAAACTTTCACCTCGAGACCACTCGACCAATGTGACCTGCCCTTGTTACTGTAGCCTCTGGATGTTGTCAAGGAACATGAATTTATTTTGAAACCGGGAGACATATACGCTTAAAGTAATCAATAAAAATGTCTATTTTTTATTATGACCACTGACACTACGGATTTAGTCTATATTAACATATGAACTACCTTTCAGTTAGCTTTTAAAAATATCTGTAATTAGGGCCTATTAGCAAAACAAAACTAATGGAATTATGATGAAGTAACAACGAAATACCATTAAAATTTGAATTACACCAATGAACAACTTAGGTTTTTGGACTCTTAGATTCTAATAAAAACATGAAATTGCTTTAACGTGATAGTAAATATTTTCAGCAAATCAGATAAGAGCTGCGTTTTGTTACTTTTCTATTAAACATTGTTGATTCACTTATTCCATTTTCGTGGTTTTTATAACTTATTGCGAGTCCTTGTCATGCGCTTATTAAAGGTTATAAGAAAAGAGAACTATTTGGAAGAAACGGATATTTAATAAGAACATATTTAAGTCACATATAAGCTGAGAAAAAATCATTGGGGAAGTATATTTACAACCATCAAAGAACGGAAGAACACAGGATGCCAATTTCATCTTGTGCCCTATAGTTGTTTTAGAGGGCTAAATTGTGTAGTTTACATAACAGAGTGTCCTTGCAGTAGGCCTACTCATGTCCATACCAACTGAAGATGAACTAGGAAAATATATATAATAACTGTAATAGAAATATTATTATTAATAAAACAAAAAATAACAAATTAATAATAATTTTTAAAAATGTATCGTAAAAAGATTATGTGAAAATTTAAAATTAACGCTCAAAGCTTGTTTAAAAGAATAACAACTATAAATATGTATCAATTAAGTAACAGCTATATTGTACTAGACGAGTAAATTATAAGTTTTAAATTACAATATTGTTCTTGACGTAGTAGTCTACCACTCATTCCTGTAGTAACTGAAAACGCGTAATGGTACACGACATTTAAACATTCTATACATACATTTATAACATTAAAAATTCAGATTTGAAAAGAAAGACATATTTAAAAACATACATAATTTGTAAAATGTAAAATATTCAAGAAAGCATAACTATAAATAAGTAAGTAACAATCGCTGTAATATACTATACCAGTAACGAATATATTGTAATGCATAATACTTTCCTAACAGCAGGCCATCTCGCACCCACACCTCTTTAAAGTGCCTTATACTAAACATATTTGTTTTTAAATAAAATAAATAACAATAATGTAGACAATTTTACAAATTAATAAGACTATCAAAATAAATTTAATATTGGATGAATAATTTAAAACGCAAAATTATAATTATAATTTTTTAAAGATAACTGCAAATAAGTATGAAGTAGTAACAATCGAGTAACACTTACATTATTTTTGACCAACGAATGATTTACTTAATTAAAATTACATTACTTTTTACTAAACAATTTAGACAAATTTTGGTTTTATTATTCGAGCTATTCAACGAATCTAAAAAAGTTCCAGATGCATCACAAAAAAAAACTATGTTCAATACCTATCTTAGATCTACGATGCAGATAACGGTAGAGCCAACTCTTCTTTGTCCTTTTTAGTTTCCTTCCTGATTTTCTGGGCTTCTCTAATGTGAAGAGGTTCCCTGAGAGGCATACTCCTACGTCTTCTTGGGTCCAAAAGTTCTGGCAACACACAGCTTTTATAAAACAGGGTCAGCTTTTTAACCATTTCTTTCTCCCAGAACTGATCGTTTCTGAATATATTAAATATTTTCATACCGAGAGGAGTCCACAAGACGAAAACACAATAGTCACGTTTAGTGATGTGCAACTGGCCCTGAACTTGAAAATGGTACCTGTGACGTTTCTTTATCTCGAGAGTTTTACTTTTTTTATTTTCGGCAAATAATGATCCAATTAATCCTTTTTAGCGAATTTCCCCTATAGGGAAGAAGCTATTACCGTAGGTCTCATGGTAAGACTTAAGCCCGAGACCATGACAAATTTTTTTTTTAAGGTCCCAAGATGACTAAAACACTATTCGTTCAAATTTATATATATGTATATATATATCTATATATATATATATATCTATATATATATATATATATCTATATATGTGTCCGTGAATGCGATAACTTGAGTAAAAAACGTCCGATTTTGATGAAATTTGGCTCAAATGTGTAAAGTGACATTTATGACTTTAAGTTCGAAAACCAGAAAAATCGGACTATGGGAAGGAGGGTTTATGGGGGTTTTAAATTTTCCAAAAATCAGTTTTTTGCATTTTTCACCCTAAAATTTTTGAAACAGTTAATTTTGGTTTTGACCATGTTATAGAGCTTAAAAAAACAAATAATATGGTATTTTGAATTATTAACCTAGGTTAAGTGGTTGCGGAAAAAATCCAAAAAAACATGCTCATAAAATCTCCCATGTTAATCTTATGGGAAAAAGGTTTTTGGCTTTTCCTCAGTTAGTTTTACTTTAAACTTCACATTTGCTTTTACCAATCACTTCAGCTCCACAAAACAATCATTTTGGTGTTTAAATTGTGATTCTACGTCCAACCGTTGCAGAGATATTCAAAGTACTAAACACAGTACGTTGTCCAATGTTATCCTTATGGAGAATAAATAAAATTTGATATCTTGATTATTTATGAATGTATATTGATGAAACTTGGTATGTGGCTTCATGTTGTACTGGTATATTGATATTTGAACAAAAAACAAATATTTTGTTGGTTGTCCCCGTAGCAGCTAACCTGCATACTCAGCCCTAATGTTATTCTTATGGAGAATAAGTAAAGTTTTATATCTCCCTTAATTATTAACATAAATTAATAAAACTTAGTATGTAGCTTCACCTGGTTGAGTTAAATTGATAATTGCATAAAAACACATATTTTGTGCTCCTTGTTGCAGCAAACCTGCATACTCAGTCCTATGTTATTCTTATGGAGAATAAATAAAATGCTATAGATCATTTAGTTATTAATTTATTTTTATAAAACTTGGTAAGTGCCTTTATGTGGTAGTGAAAAACATATATATTCATTGGAAATTCGCTGAGTACGCAGGTTTGCTGCGACGGGGGTATTTTTGTTGTATAACCTCTTCGGGAGTTAGATTTTTGCCAGAAAAGGGGCATTTTACTTCCACTATAGCGTCCTCTCCTATTAGGCCGTCAGGGGTCGCGGCTAAGAATGGAAGGTCTTCATCAATGAAGAGTCCGCATTTGTGGATTGGTTTCCCAATATGGCTGGAAAGCTGTTCCACCGCCGTTGCCTCGTGTTCACGTCCATAAGCCGTCGCTGCGCAGTCTTTTTGAAAGGAGTAGAGAAGTGCTGTAACAACAGGTGCTGAGTTGGAGTGTGGTTTTCTGTTGCAAATTACTCCAAAGTTTGACGCTGTTATTCTTATTCTTCTCTCCTCCATCCACAAGTCACTCTCGCTCTGATTTTTCGTGCTCTTCTCTACAGCATCTCTTTCTTCTTTTGTAAGACGAAGCCTCTCCCAGTGGTCGTTTAATTTTTCAGCATACACCTCAGTCTCTAGGTCTGGTTTGTTACATAAAGGCCCATAGGTTTTGGTGTCCGTATTTTCAGCGTACTGTATACGCCGCCTCGGTTTTGGGTTTCTTAGGAGGCGTAATCTGGCCAGTTCTATTTTTCTGCTTCTCCTCTCTTCAAACTGTTTGCTGAATGCTCCTGGGCTGCTTTTACACATGGTTTTGTGCAGTTTGTATTGAGTTTTTCCGGAGTTAAAGGACACCACAGCAGCGGAACATCTTGCCTGGTAGGAATTTTTCAGGCAGTAGTTGACGCGTTTGCCTCCAATAAGGCGGGCTACTGCAGCATTATAGTGCTCCGCCATATTACTGTCAACATCATGGATCAAATCCCTACTTTTATCAGCGAGGGTTTGGACGGCATGCATGATTTGTTGATGAATTCCAAATTTCTTCAAGATGGGTACTTTGTTGCATTCGTTATCTTTTTTCCCCTTACAGAAGTATTTAGCACATCGGCTGTGTTCTCCAAAAACGTGACAGGGTCCATTTATAATATCTTGACGAAGCATCTGGGCCTTAGTAGATAGATTACCAGTCTCCTTTTTTCTGTGCTCAATTGCTTTTGTTACCGCGCTTCTCAATCTCATTATGGAAGTTCCCACTTGTTTACTGAGTCTACAGTAAGTACCTCGGTCAAGATTTAAATCTCTGAGAGGAGTTTTGGCGATTTCTTTGATTTTATTGCAATAATTTCTTAGCAGATGATTTCTACACTCGATCTTTCCTACTCGGGTATCCACATAAGGGCGTGTCTCATTTATCTTTTGTAATACGCTGCTATCTCCATCAGCAATAATCGTAGCGTATTTCACTCCATACATTTCTTGGCTGGATAAGAAACCCTCAACTATTCCAGCAGATTCCATACTGCAAGAGCTCTCATTCCAGTTTTTGAAACAAGCGTGTGCTGGTGTTTTACTGGGGTCCTCACTGCGAGCGCATGTTGTGCAGTATCTATTTTTCACGCCAATGTGCAACACCTTTTTCGTATGATAACCCACTATCGCCGCCTGGAACAAATTACCACTGAATTAAATCAAATACTCCTACAAGTTGATAAGAACCTTATAAAATAATTTGTTAGCTTCCAAATGGATGTGCAAAGTTTTAAATCTTCTAACCAATTAAATGAAAAATATATAAGAACTTTCCAGACTTACGTTATATCATGAAAACAGAGCTGTAAGATAAAAATACCCCCGTCGCAGCAAGCCTGCGTATTCAGCGAATTTCTAATACATGAACACGTGGCTCACTACTACATAAAGCCACTTACCAAGTTTCATAACAATACATTCATAAATAAGAGGTATGTCATTTTATTTATTCTTCATAAGAATAACATTAGGGCTGAGTACGCAGGTTTGCTGCAACGAGGAAGATAAAAATGTGTTTTTTTGCAATTATCAATATAACTCAACCAGGTGAAGCTACATACCAAGTTTTAATGATTTATGTTCACAATTAAGGGAGAAATAAAGCTTTACGTATTCTCCATAACAATAACATTAGGGATGAGAATACAGGTTTGCTGCTAAGAGGGTAATCAACAAAAATTCAAATTTTTGTGCAAATATCAATATACAAGTACTAGGTGAAGCCACATACCAAGTTTCATCAATATACGTTCATAAATAATCGAGATATCAAATTTTAAATATTCTCCATAAGGATAGCATTGGACAACGTACTGTGTTTAGCACTTTGAATATCTCGGCAACGGTTGGACGTAGAATCACAATTTAAACACCAAAATGATTGTTTTGTAGAGCTAAACTGATTGGTAAAAGAAAATGTGAAGTTTACAGTAAAATTAATTAAGGAAAAGCTAAAAACCATTTTCCTATAAGATTAACATGGGAGAATTTATGAACACTTTTTTTGGATTTTCTCCGCAACCACTTAACCTAGGTTAATGATTCAAAATTCTATATTATTTGCTTATTTAAGCTCTGTAACATGGTTAAAACAAAAATTGTGTAATTTAAAAATGTCAGGGTGAAAAGTGCATAAAACGGATTTTTGGAAAATTTTGAAACCCCATAAACCCCCCTTCCCATGGTCCGATTTTTCTGGTTTTCGAACTTAAAGTCATAAATGTCGCTTTACACATTTGAGCCAAATTTAATCGAAATCGGACTTTTTTACTCAAGTTATCGCATTCACGGACACACACACACACACACACACACACACACACACACATATATATATATAAATTTGAACGAATAGTGTTTTTGGGATCTGGGGACCTCAAAACAAAAAGTTATCATGGTCTCGGGCTTAAGTCTTACCATGAGACCTACGGTAATAGCTTCTTCCCTATCGGGGAAATTCGCTAAAACTGAATTTTGGAACATTTTAAACCCTCATAATCCAACCTTCCTATGGTCCGATATTTCTAATTCTCGAACCCAAAGTTATGAATGGCTATTTACACATTTGTGCCAAATTTAATCTAAATCGAACTTTTTTGGTATCGCGTTCACGGACAATTATATAGGTATATTTCGGGTACAACACCCCCCTAAAACCCCCCTCCTGATAATGTGATCCGTCTGGTTTTCGAACACATTGAAATAAACTCTACATTGTGCTGGATTTCATTAAAATCGGACATTTTTTATGGGCGTAATCGTGTTAACAGTTACCAAAAACCTAAAAATTCGATTTCCCATATAAAAATATGTAAAGGTTTGGAACAAAGAGTGTTTAGTGCAGTTACATATTAGTTTCCGTCAACTAATTGGGTTTTTCCGGAAGCTACTGTTAGAAATATATACCAACGGCACCCTTTTACCCCTCCTCGATGTAAACCACGGTAATAGCTTTTTTCCTATAGAGGAAATTCGCTGATTCATATAGAGCAAAATCGTTTTATATGAATACGTTTGCATTGTTTACATAAAATGGAAAAATTGTGGAAGTTTGTTTTACAACGTTAAAACAAGTTAAAATTTGTATTTTAATAGATATGTAGAGTTTTGTTTAAAATTTGTGAGTGTCGTTACACTGATCAAATCCAACGCTATACACCCCACCCCATCACCCTTTGAGGGCGTTACGTATTATACGTGTAGCTCCCTAGCCCCTAACAACCTCATCTACTCTAATTTATTACCCATTACATATGGTTTTAGGTGACAATTAAATATTTGAGAATATAATAGAACGTTTTTGATTACTGTAAATGTTACTTACAACTCCAGACAGGCTGTTGTAGCTGTTGCGGTAGGACCTTTTCGCCCAGCTAGCATCAGTGACGACGGTCAGCAGCGGGACGCCGTACTTGTCGACATCTCCTCGCTCCCTCGCAAGTCTCGCCTCCTCAGCCGCTGCTTCCTTCATCTCTTCCAGCGCTGTGTCTTCCCAGCCCTTGGCCACCTTCTTGTGGATTCGGTCGTAGGTCTTGGAGTTCATGCAGCGAACATCAATCCCCGCCATAATTTGACTAAGCATAGTGTACCCTCCTCCTGTGCTCATCACTGCCGCGACCGCTGCTTGATTTATGCCCATGGTAGTGGTTTTCTCAGCTTCGCTCCATAAGGTATAATTAATACTGCACATGCTGCATTTGAATACAAAACCTGATCTCAAACCATGATAAATTTCCTTTTGATAAATCATGTTATTCAAAGTGCAACCAAACATTTCCCCGTGACTACCCATTTTGTTCAACTCGCTTATAAAATGTCCAATATCTACAATTCGCCTACCAGTAAGAGGTGTCAACCAATTCACCTGAAACTCTTGTGCTGGTTGTCCGGGTTGGTTGGTTGGTCCGATCGGCTGATCTTGTTGAAGCTCCTCTTGGGCTGCGGGCGCAGGTGTCGGGTTAGTCGACTCGACGTACGTCACGTCACCCTCCGGAAGCACACATGATGGTGCAGATTTAACTTTTTCGGCTCGGTTTGTTACTAAACCAAACCTTTTCAATACGTTCCACTCTACAAAACGATGTCCATTTCGACACTTTTTTTCCGAACTTTATTTTGTTTGCTACCCATTTTGACTAAAACTAAATTTAAACAAGAACTAAAACTAAGTTTAAACAAGACCTTCTATTAAAAACTGACGCTCGAATATTTACACTAAAACATGCGAACTTCACATCTATAACACTATTTAACACTTATTTTAAATAAAACATGAAGTTAAATACATTTAACTGAATTAAACTTATTTTTGAGGAGCCGGTATACAACTAACTCGTTTGCCACTCACAGATTGACTAAAAATGTCACTGCAAATTTTGCTAGGTTTGTTGGCTGTTAGAAAGGGGGGGTATTAATGAACTAAAGTTTCCGGGTACCTTCCATATAACCATAAAACCCAAATGTGTGCGGTTTTTTTGGAGTCCGGCACAGATACGAAAGAATCACTAAAGGAAACATCCTGTGTTCGCGGAATTCTCTGAAACGGCGCGGGGGACGGGGGATGTCCACTGCATTGAATACTTGTTTCCTCATACGGGCAACAAGATCGTGTTTTGTTCACTAATCTGCCTATTCTCTGATGATGGAAAATATTAATGTAGACACACTTACTAGGTAAAAGGACCTAACTACGCTGCATACAAATCTAAACTAAAACAACAGCTATGTAAATAGCGTCGCCCATGGCCATATCTTACAGTTATTTTGGTACTTAAATAAGGGATTCTCCTGTCGACATGCTTATATGATTATTATGCAAATCTTATGTTGCCCCTACCTATTGTGTTTAGTTCATAACTGCTAGAAAACTATTTGTTTGTTTATAAACATATATTTTAGAATGCAATTGAATTAAAATGTAATTCCATATGATCCAAATGGGCAATAAACCAAATTTACACAAATACGGATCGCCATATATTTTTGTCTCAATCGTTAAAATCGGTCCAAAAATAATGGAGGAGTTCTGTTTACGAAAATACCTACGGGATGTAATAAAAGACGTCTTACAACACTTAAGATATATTTACACTTATACTGATCCACATACAGACGGTAAACGTATATAAAAGATGGTACTAGGCTATCGATTTCGACACCAGTCACACCAGTCATCATCAGGCCAATTTTATATATGTTTACCGTCTGTATGTGAATCAGTATAAGTGTAAATATATCTTAAGTGTTGTAAGACGTCTTTTATTACATCCCGTAAGTAATAACAACACTATTATGCTAATAAAAAAGTTGTTTCGAAAATACCTTTCATGTATTATAGATATTAGTCAGATAAATAACCAGCCATTGGCGGACCTTATAAGAATTACAAAGTTTTTAAATCAAAACTCGCGGGCTTCTATTTTCAAAGGTGTCGTAGTACTCGGCATGGCGGCTAGGCGGCGCGTCGATCAGTAGTCTAGCCAAGTCGCGTTCCTTGAAACGTGTATGTTTTTAAACACGTATTTTCTTAACACCTTCATATGGATGATTTTGAAACTTGAATATGTTAATCATATTGATATTACGCACACAATTGTGAGTTTAAACTATGAAAAAATTTATTTTTTTAAGCTCAAACTGTTCTTGACTTTGCACTACTATTTTGTTATATATCACTAAAGCAAGTAGGAAAACTCTAATTATGATCTCACAGTTGTGTAGCCATTGTTATTTTCTTTCAAATGACACTAAGTTTGAAATTTTTAACGAACAAATGATGGAGCAGCGAGTGTTTAAATTTAACATTGGTCTTATGGAGCTCAAATCCAAGATGGCGGAAGGTACTGCAGACTCTTAACAGTTCATGCCACGCCGGAGCTGCTACAGAGCTTAGTTGTGTCTGTAGCCTCGAGCGGCTTTTAGCAGGGTGCCGGGACTGTGCGAGGCTACTGTACACTTGTCAACGCCGCGCTCTCGTCCTATTGGCTGCAGCCCAACGGACTTCTTTGCTGCCGGGCACTGAATAATATTTTGCACTAAGATTCGCTATGTATTACGGCAATCAATGTATTATATATTTATTAAACTAGTTTTTCAAGATCAAGTTTTGATAAATTTTGAAACATTGCAGTTTATGACATTAAAATAAAACCCTACAAACATCTTAGTTTCTTCTATGCAACGTAAAATTTGATACAGTTGTATTACTTTATGAATTAGTAGTGAAATGTGCGCCCCACCGGCCATTTAACTCAAACCTTCCTTTGATGATTCCAACACTACAATTACCGAAAATATTGACTAAATTATCACTTTGCCGATACGGATTTAAATATCGCTTCAATAATGTTGACTTCAACTTGCATCTGGGTCTTGGTTATTCAGACTCCCTTCAAAATGAACTTATAAATCGAAAGACAACCGCCACAAATATCTAAGTTTAAATACTAAGTGTGTACTCCGGTTTACTTATTTGTATTGCGTGTCTGTAGATTATTTGTAAAACTGTCAGTTACTCTCAGAATAATCTATATATAATAAGTCATATATAAATCAATAGGCTAGATTTGTCAAGGCGGATCTATTACGCTTAATATAACTACAAACATTTGATCTAAGGACCAAAAATAAGATTAATAAAATATTGAACGTGCCTAATAACGTGAAGTTTGATCCACAATGCAACGTTTTTTTCCTCTGACTGGAACAGGAAAGGAAAACAGTTCAGACACTTTTTCGTTTTTTAGTGCAGGTCCAAAGTAAACGATGTAGAAAATATTCTTATTTTGACTGTCCTTTTCGCAGAAACAAGTAAAATGGTTATTAACATGAAAACAAATAATTGTAAATACAATATTTAGTTCATTATATAGAATTTATGAAATTCAATAATAACAGTACCTAACATTTTGTTAATTTATTGTTTATAATTATGTTGAAATTCAACTTATATTAATTTTTATGAAAAGGAAAAAGTTATACTTATTTGTGAGTGGAAAAAGTGTTAGTTTCCATAGTTTTGATTATTAATATTAATTATTAGCACTTGGTATTATGTTGCAAAAAAAATAATATTATACTTTATCCACACCTGCTGTTTGGTTTTTTATTAATTTCAAAAAATATGTATAACTAATATTAGAAAAAATACTTTTACTCAACAGCATGCTATACTAAAGCCATTTCAATAGCCAAGACAATACTACTAGGCTCTTCAGGCAATAACGAAATATGGTACATTGGCCACTGCTAGGGTTAAGTGGACATTATTCCACACTAAAAGTGTAAACACATTGTTAAAATATTAGGACGAATAACAACAATTATACTAACAATATTAACAATTAACAAGGTTTGCAAGAGGATTCAACAAACACTCCCAGCTAGTTATCCTTTGCACTTTGAAAAGTTTACATAATTGCCTGCAGTTGTTGTTGCCAAGAGGTGTCAGACGATATTCGTACCTAAAAGCATCCATACTTCTTTGGTGATAGAATCGGTTTATGTAGCAAATATTTTTTATTTCTCTTAGTTTTTAATATCAGGTTTGACGTCGTTACTATTTAAAATATAATAAAGAAGATTTACTAATATATTATCTGTTTAAATTTTATGATTAAAAATAATATCCGCGATTCAATTACAACAATATGTTGAATTGCAAAACATTTTTACATAATAATGTTGAAATGTTGACTTTGGTAGCGTCAAGGTTTTGCTGGTATCACGGTTATAGCAAAAACATCTATCCCCTCATTTGCCTTATCTCATAATATTAATTGAGATTTGCTTTATCTTTTAACTTTTGCTAAATATGGAAGGTGAATATCAGCCAAGAAATGTGTAATATGTGTATTTTTCTGTAGGAAACGAAATAAACCAAAATAGAAACTTAACACCTAAGTGTTTATGAAATTACTAGTAGAATCTTAAAGGCACACGGGTTGGGTTTCTATCCGAGTATAGAATATTTTTTTAATCCTTACAGTGTAGAGGATACAGCAGAATTATATTAAAAAATATGTGAAACAGTATTACACTTATTTCAATGCAAAAGTGACTGTTTTAGTTAACTTAATATCATAATGACGTTTGCTATGGTTATATTTATGGCAGTAAATATATTATTGACTGATTATTTATCTCAAAAACCACAGAACGGATTGCAATGAAATTTGGAACATACCCTCCTTTTGGGTCTTAGGTGCTCGCTAAGAAATGGTTTAAAGAAATTCCCATAGGGCTCCGCCCCACGGGGAGCCAAAGTTCCAATCCTGTGTTATTGTTATGGACATTCACCTTAAGTTTGAGCTGCTGAAAATACAAACAGCTGATCTTGATTCGTAGAAGTTCCACGGGATGAACATAGAATGCAGCACACACAGCTGTCATAGTTTTATAAATTATCATTTTCGGGGCGAAGCCTGCGAGAACAGCTAGTATTATAAACAAAAGAGTGATGCTAAATAATTATAAGCCTTTCTCTACGATTAAATATTTTACGTATTTTAAACTTGGTAGTTTAAAATCAGTTAGTGACTGTCATATCAAGTAGATACTTAATTTAGAATACACAATTTAATTAACATATATAAGTTGTAAAACATTAATACAAAATCTCATTGGATATTATTTCTGATTCATTCACTATAATTCTAAATGAGTTACCAGAAAAATGTACAAGTGATTGTAACTGGATATGTTTTTGTAGTTACATTTCTCACTGATTCATTCAGCGTCAAAAACTAATAAATCCGTCGATCCACTCTGGCATCAATACACACCAATATTAATAGTATGAAGCCTTATTCTGATATAAAATATTTATTTGAAATACATTAAAATGTTGTATAATATTATGGTTATAACTCAATTATTCGTTTACTAGTTGACCCGTGCGGAATTCCGCACTGCGAACCAAATCGTGTCAGCTGATTAGATGTTATTTTGTGTACATTTTCGCTCTTTTCAAAACAATCTATTCCCTTTATTTATCTTTCGTATTATTCAAATTTCCGAGAAGCGGTACATTTTTAGACAGTGGGTCTATTTTTCGTCAATAACCGACACGATAAGTTTTAAAATGAGGGGTAAATAAAGGAATTTGATAAATGAATAAGGAAGATCTCGTGGACTGACAGAAAAAAAGGCTAGAGATATAATATATAAGATTATTCCGAATTGACAAAATACATTTGCATTAGTCAAGCCCTAAACTACAACTCGTAACTTAATAAAATCAATATTTTGGCTCGTTCATTTGACCAAGACCTACTTATTACTGATACTCTTCATACTTGGTCGCATTAGCAATAATGTGATACATTCTACCAGGACCTATGTTCAGATCTGGTAGGAACACATACGACAAGAACACAAAGCTACGATAATTGTTTTTTAGAAGCCGTTTAGAATTTTATTAAATGATTAGTGAATTATTAAATAGTATCCTTTTTTTTATAGACTTTTACATTTTCTATTATATATTAGACAGCATATATAAATATACTAAACAATCGTGACTCATTCAAAGCTACAAATTACGGGGATATTACAAATTTTCTAGCAACTATTTTGAAAACATGTATTTTGCTTTAAACAATTTACAAACAATATATTAAAAGCGTGAAACTTCACAAACTTACCCCCTTTATACATTGATAAGTATCAATGGGATCACGTGGTTAAGATAACCTAAGACCAACATAGATAACCAATATAGCGGGGAACACACCCATCTCTCGTTAAGGGTCTAAGAGTTTCCGTACCTCTTATGAACTTCTACGACCACTTGTAGCACCCTGTCCGTGTTAAAAACTCTTAGTGGTTGCTTTAATCTACGCTACAGGTTAGTTTTATCGGTACTTTGGTATTATACGGATGCCACTAGTTTTGGAGGTTAATTTTTACCGGATACAAAGGATAACTACATAATTCAAAAAAACGTACTTTTATTGACTTACTGTACAAATTTTACATCATTCTGATGAGCGGTCTTTGTGTTGTGCCTCCCAAAAGACAGCGATGTCCGCTAGGATCGTGTTGAATGCGTCGCCGCCGCTAGCAGCCACACCCGATCGCCACATGTACTCCGCCAAATATACAGCGCGCTGCGGCAGTTATGTTAGGATGGGTTATCATAAAAATACGTACGGTTTCCTCTTCATTTCGAGGTAAATCCCACACCAAAAGAACGTCACTCATTATGAAAACAAATGTAACGTAGTGGACGGCAATAAATCACTCATGACACTGGCCCAGATACAGGCGGTGACAGGTGATGCGCGCGCTCCGGTCAACGACCTGACCTTGGCCTAATTGGAGGGGGTTTGGTGGCCTGAAGTATGACTCATCAGGTATCATTCGATTTGTAACAAAACAAGGAAAGTCCTACTATCATTTTTATCATAACCCATTCTAACATAACTGCCGCAGCGCGCTGTATAAGGGTGGCATCCGTATAATACCAAAGTACCGTTTTATCTGTATCCACTAAACCTCCAAAATCCAAAGTCCATCCCAGTAGAACAACTTAAAAAATAAGACTATTTTTAAATCAAGGTTTTTAGTTTTCTTCTTTGTCTCATTACCTTGGATAAAGAATCATTTATAATTCGTTTATTTTGTTATAATCTATCATTTGTTAAAAATTGTTTTATCCATCAAAAACACAAAAAATCATAATTAATTGATCATAACTTAATGGTACACCTTGTTTTATGATTAAAACGATAATTACCTTACGCAATGAGAATTCCACTCTAACACACAAGGAGTGATTCTTAAAAAAGTAATTAAAAGTTAAAATAAAACTCAGAATACTGGCACTAAGAGTTGAGTTAAAACAAAGTTTGGATTAAAGACTGCTTTACGACTTCTGCAGTTTTAACAAGACTTATGCTTCATTTTTGCGATGATGAAGACAAAATTATTTCATTAATAAGAAATTTTCTTAAACCTTTTGCACTAAACTAGTATCCTCGCATAGTTGTCATAAGCGGTAAAATGTTTTTGAATATTTATTTTACTAACCAATAACCTTGCCCATGTCCTCATTTTAAAAATTAATTGGATTGAGTGAAACGATATCCTTATACTCAGTTTGGAATTCGAAGTAGTGTGACGCTATCTACATTTTAACGGTTTGATGGATTGTCATGAAATTTTTAGGATAACGTTTTTACGGTTTAATGCTTTAAATAAACTATAATTGGCGAATTATTATTACATTTTAATAATTATCAGTTTTTTCATTGAACATTATTTCAGCACATATTTTGAGCTTTGTAGTACCGTGTTGTTTGAAGTTTGAACTGTCAAAATACATCAGCTCAGCTGCTGTAATTTTGTTGATTGAAGTTTGTGTTCAGGTCAGAGCGGTTTATTTATTTAATTTGTTCTAAAACTTAGTGGTTCTACCCACCTAGACACCTTTCTGTTAGAAATTCAAAACGTGTCATTCTTTTGAGTTCAATAATAATTTCATTAATGTTATACCGTAGCAATAATCAAATGTAAATCTTATTTCCTTGCGAGTTCCATACACATAACCTATGTGAAGCACTTTGGTTCAAGTTGGATTTAATACGATTAAAAGTGTTTTCGGCGAGAATGCCAACATTATACATCAGTACTAAACACAAACATACATTTTGGAGGTTTTGTCTGTGTTCTTTTGTAGATAGTTTGTGTTCGAATAATACTCAGGTTTTGTATATTAGCTTACAGTCGTAGCCATAACATGGATGATTATAGCACAAGGTGTGACTAAAAACGAACTTTTTATGTTATTAATAAACTTTAAATACTGTCTACAAAGTTTTAATCGCCAAAACAGACAGTATCCTTTTGACTAATTTAGGTAGGCCAATGATACTGTAGTTTCTCAACCATCCCAAGTTGGTCAATCATCATACTATTTAAATTTTAGCCTTGCTGTAAGTTTATTCTAACCATAAGTCTGTCTTGGTAGTCTATACAGTGGGAATGTTATGATAGGCCTAGCTTATATTTATATTTGCGAGTTACTAAATGTCCATTTACTTTTCGTGAGAAAATTAAGTTTGTTGAGGCAAACTGTAGGCCTACTTTGAATGGCCAAACATACTTAAATGAATCCAACAGACCAAACCGTCATATAAACCTTACCTAACCCAAGGTATCTACTTAATGTGATAAGCACCCCGTGCCGTCCTTAGGGCGGCGCGATAGGTGCACCCACACAAGGGCCTTGCGCCTATGAAGGCCTCGCACTTGAGGGTTTTTGTATGTGGAAGCTAGAGGTGTCATGGCCATGAATGGGATCAGAAATGTGGACTTTTGATGATTAACTTATCAATTGAACAACTGAAGACAATGTACAAACAGTTAGTGGTACGTACACATTTTGCTAATCTGTGTCGGGACTATACAGGGGCGTAATTTTATTTTTATATTACATCAGAATGAGTTTCAGGTATTTTTCAGTGTATCCTAGCTATTTTGTCTATATTTTATAACTCATTGATTTTTTCCCAAGAGTGGTAAGACTGACCTCCGATGGTGAAATGGTATCGTTTGTTTTTACGACCCATCTTGTACAGCGTGCTGCGGCAGTTAGGTTAGGTTATGTTACGTTATTTTGAAATAACAAATCCTATCTTATCCAACGAGGATGTCTATAGAGGTCTCGTCTGGGATAAAAAACTCTGCTTACATGCTGACCGCCATTTTGACCCTTTATAACCTCCGGTCTCCATGGCAACAAATAAGTTAACCAATTAAATACCCTCTTCACAACTTATGTTAGTCTTTATTACTCTTTGGCTAGATGTTTTGTTTACAAAAATGTCCTCCAATGAGGCTTCACTTTTTTTAACAAGAGCTCTATAATTATTTAAACTTCGTTATCTTATCCTGAACTGTTGCATACTTATTCATAATTGGTTGAAATAGAAAGTATTGGACCAATAACTTATACGTTGCCTGTTTTATTTTTTCTGAAAGATTTTTTACTGTAGAATTCACAAATAAGGTTAGTGTTTATCAGAAACTTTCCTTTTGGGTACCTACACTTTCATAAATGATGAATGAATGATATGAAGCGATAATATAAAAAACTGAATGAAATTTTTCGTTACGGTTTAGCTATTATTTAGGTTATTTGGTTTTGGTTTCGGTTGTGTTCAGTCTCAAAGATGTGAACGATTTTGTCTTGGAATTTGTCCAGATAAGAAACATTGATTCCATTAATACTTAAATATGTATTCTCGGTACGGTATATCAGAAAGCTGTATCCTGGAAACCTTTTAAATTTGTTACGTTTTGTAGTTTTATGTTTTGTAAATAAATCATTTTGTTAATAGCCTAGGCTAGGAAGGTTTTTTTTTTAGTGTATAGGCCCTATTCAATACCTAAACATAAACGTAACCAAACTTAATTAATGTAAACCGAATTAATGGGGTTTTTATGATTTAAGTAACAAATGCCTGACCGGAATACTCATATTTAGTTCTGATAGCACATCCAAACCTTACCTAATTGGGGGTAGGCCTAAAAGGCAAAAAAAATAAATTCTGGTACGTGGATGGTGGGTTTGACGTGTGTTTATTACGTTAAGTAACGTTGAGTTAGGTAAGATATTTAACATAAGTCTAAGCACCCCCAACCAACCATACCTGTAAATTGTTTGGTACTTTGGTATTATACGGATGCCACCCTTATACAGCGCGCTGCGGCAGTTATGTTAGGATGGGTTATCATAAAAATGATTGTAGGACTTTCCTTGTTTCGTTACAAATCGAATGATACCTGAAGAGTCATACTTCCGGCCGCCAAACACCCTCCAAATAGGCCAAGGTCAGGTCGTTGACCGGAGCGCGCGCATCAGCTGTCACCGCCTGTATCTGGGTCAGTGTCATGAGTGATTTATTGCCGTGCACTACGTTACATTTGTTTTCATAATGAGTGACGTTCTTTTGGTGTGGGATTTACCTCGGAATGAAGAGGAAACCGTACGTATTTTTATGATAACCCATCCTAACATAACTGCCGCAGCGCGCTGTATATTTTGCGGAGTACATGTGGCGATCGGTTGTGGCTGCTAGCGGTGGCGACGCATTCAACACGATCCTAGCGGACATCGCTGGCTTTTGGGAGGCACAACACAAAGACCGCTCATCAGAATGATATACAATTTTTACAGTAAGTCAATAAAAGTACGTTTTTCGAATTATGTAGTTATCCTTTGTATCCGGTAAAAATTAACCTCCAAAAATAGTGGCATCCGTATAATACCAAAGTACCAATTGTTTTTAAAACTTGAAAATAACTAAAAAGACACAGGCTATTACAAATTGTTTGGTGTTTTCTTTGGTAATAAGAAATATGTTGTGAACAGTAGCAAATAAATGGAAAGCCAAAAAGGTTGTGCTGGTTAATTAACGGAAATGATACAAATATTCTTTTGATAGTTGTTATTAATGCACTTATAATCTAAATTAAATGAAAATAGAGTATAAACACTGATTACAGGCTTAACTGAACTGATTTTAGGTGTATAGTATGTATAGGCCTATATGCTGATGACATTTTTAACAAATAGGTATGCCACTTGAGAAGAATATGGAGTAGTGATGTGCAATATGGTCACATTTCGCGATATGGCTGAAGTGGTATCGCGTCACTGTTGAAACGTTGTGTTATCATGGTCCCGGACCTAGGTCTTACCATGCCGACTACGGTAATAGCTTCTTCCCTATTGGGGAAATTCGCTAAAAAGAGCTGAATATTTTGAACACAAGTTAACGGAGGGGGAAAATACCTAATTTAATTTTATATGATTGGGATTTATTTATTTCAAAGGATCACACCATTTTTACAGATCGAAACACGCAGTTTTACAAGATGGCTTGTAATATGTTTGGCATATGATAGGGTTGCCATGATTTTTAGAACCACATACTAAATACCCACGTCGCAGCAAACCTGCATACTCAGCGAATTTTCAATGGAGATATAAGTGTCCTAATACTACATAAAGCCACTTACCAAGTTTCATAACAATATATTCACAAATAAGCGATATATCCAATTTTAATTATACTCCATAAGAATAAAATTGGGGCTGAGTACGCAGGTGTGCTGCAACAAGGAATACAAAAAATGGGTTTTTATGCTAATATCAATATAACTCACCTAGGAGAAGTCGTATACCAGTTTTTATTCATTTATGTTCATAATTAAGGGAGACAGAGCATTTAATTGATCTCCATAAGAATAACATGGGGGCTGAGTACGCAGGTTTGCTGCTAGGGGAGCCGTTGGCAAAAAATATTTTTTTTTAGCAAATATCAATAGACCCCAACGAGATGAAGCTGTATACCAAGTTTCGTCAGTATACGTTCACAAATAAGCGAGATATAACAATTTTCTTTTCCTCCATAATAATAACATTAGACGACGTACTGTGTTTAGCACTTTCAATCTATCGGTAACCAATTGACGTAGAGAAATGATCAAAATACCAAATTGTGTATTTTTTAAGCTGAATCCAATGGGAAAAACTAAAATTTGACGATTTAGAAAATTATATGTAAACAATTCAAAAAACACATTTTTGGGGTACAAAACCCCCATAAAATACCCCTTCCAATGGAGCGATCTGGCTGGTTTTCGATATTAAAGTCATAAATGTTGCTTTACACGTTTAAACCAAATTTCATCAAAATCGGATCTTTTTTACGAGAGTTATCGTGCTCACGGACACACACACACACAGCAAACAGTTTGCTGGACTTTTAATCAAAAAAAGTTTGTTTTACAAAGTTTTCAAAGAAAGTAATTCAGGCTTTTTTTTATGAAAACTATAGCCAGGCTATCTTTGCCGCTTCAAATAAAGGGTCTTTTAAGTCCCTTATATGAGGAAATAAGTTAAATTCAAATTATACGGTGTACCTAAAATGATACAGTATAAGGTGACGCGATACACATCATATTGCCATAGCCTATCGTGATATGTGACTGTATTGCACACCAAATCTGTTAAAAATGTATTCTTAAATATTAAATCTCACATAAAAACGATTCAGTTGAGTACTTTAAGCCTGTAAGTAGATTTTTCATTTAGGCCTACATTTCTCGCTGGACTTCATTCCTGTTTTCAAGTGTAATTAACTAGGTGCTATCACTAATGCAACTAGGTACATGTAATACAATGGAAGTCATGCTCTAGGTGAGACAATGGAAAGTCCTCAGTCAAAAACTGTCGCAGCGACGACTACGTGCAGTAGAAATGTTTGGCAGGAGAATTGTCACAGCCCCCCACCCTGCAGCTGAGGGGGGGGGGGTTGTTCTCACTCTGCACATATTAACAGCAGGTCCGCTAACTTCCAGCATACAGTTTAAAATTATGGGTCCCTTATAAATTATGTGTTATGGACGTAAAATTAGAGCAACCTAATGTAACCCAACCGCCGCAGCGCGCTACATAAGTTTTTAGTCCTGCATAAAACTGTTATTGTTTACTTTTCATTTATAATTCAATAAGTTATGTTCAACTTTTATTCAATCAATGCTTTTCAGTTTACAAGGTCATGAAAAAAATGTAAATGTACTCTTTGAATTACTTAATTAGTTACGTAAGAACGTAAAATTATGTTCAAAGCGTCCAAAGAATGGCAAGGTTATGGTTTAAAATGGTCATATTTTATGAGTATACGACAATTTTCTTATATGTCTGTTGGCATCACTGATGGGGAGGGAGCAACCTTAGTCAAAGGGCGTGGTCTAATAGTACAGTAATGGTGGCGGCAGGGGTATGAACTCCATGAATGTACCACTCCACCAAATCTTTAGGACTGCTTGGAGTCGTCGCTGCAACACTTTCTGACGTGTCCAATTCTGCGCTCCCCTCTGGGTCATGTATGTGGCGTTTTTAGAATGGAAAAGTCTCAAAACTTTTTGCATTTCTAACTGCTTCCCCCATAAGGCCAATACTTTCAAAATCCGTCCTGTGTTATTTGTGAATATATATTTTTAAAATTTAGAAGAAATGATGTGCTGGTGGTTATCTAGCAATTTCAGTGACAAAATTTTCGATTTGCATTTTTAAATTCAATAGAAATAAAAAATAAATTTGAAACTTTGCTCACTGAAATCGGTTTGTTATTTTTTTCCTCCTGAAAAAAGCTATAAATCAACAACATCCGACCACCCATTGAGGCTGGATGGAACTTGAAAGAATCATTGCTCTTATGGGTTTAGGAATATACATGGATTAACTGGTACCCCCTCTTAAAAGATCTTGAATTTGAATTGTCAATGATAGCCTTGCTGTAGTTTCCATTTTAATAAAAAACCATTGCCGCAGGCAGTGATTTGTTTTGTGGCTTACACAAAACAACTTAAAAAACTAAAGATGTGGGTAGCACTGCGCAGTACTGTATCAAGTCATGATTTTACGCTCTAAAACAACAAAAAACATAGGTTTAAAGCAAACTTACTCAAAATACGCTATGTATTTATTAGTGAATTTCCTATGGAAAGTGAACTATTAGCATGACCCGCACGGTGAAACTTAAGCCCGGGACCACCATAGAAGTTCCTAACGTGACCCCCTGAACACGTTTTGGGGGGTCGTTCAAAATTTTATATTTATATATATGTATATATAAATACGTTTGCACTCTAGCGGTCACATTTTTGGTCCGATTTACTTCAAATTTTGTAGGGACGTTTCTTTCTATAATTAGTTGGACAAGTTCATTGGGCAAAACAATCGGAAAACTCTAAACCCCTTTTTTGGCGATTGATCTTTTGAATTTTGAGTTTTTGGCCCAGAAAGGGTTAGAAAAGCCCCGGATGTAAATTTAAGGCATGTAAAAATATGGGAATTAATGAGGCGAAAGTCTTAAGCCCTCTCTCGTCATTCTAGCATAAATATTTACGGAGTTATTAAAGTAAATGTGTATCGACTAAACACAGTACGTTGTCTTAAGGGGGTTTTGCATTAGAAAAGCCTGTTATTCATTTGTTGGTGTACTTTTCTCATCCCCAACAACCTCACACTACTTTCAAGCCTGACTGGATCCTCTCCTAACCTTATAATGTGCAAAATCGTATTCCCAGCATTGCAGGTAAATATAACCAGGAGCATCAGAACAGGCAAAAAGATCAACATTTTCAGATTTCAATAAAAATTGAAATAAATGTCTGTGTTTACACTGATTTTGAGTTTTAAAAGTTTTTATATGGAAATTCACATCCCTCACCTCAGCGTGCTGCGTGCGAACTCGTTTTTAGTTTTACTGTTAGTAAAATAGTATGACGGAACTAACTAGGCCTAACTGTAACCTTGATTAAGATATCAATTAGATAAGCTTTTAATTGTGAAAGTTTTATAACATTATCAATAGATGTGGGAGTGCGCCAGCTCTTAGGGTTGATATGTGTGAGTAGTTAGGGCGGCCACCTTGGGTCCAACATTGCTCTTATGGAGAATAGATTAACATGGGGTCTTATGGAGAATAGATTAACATGGACTCTTATGGGGGAATAGAATAACATGGGCTCTTATGGAGAATAGAATTGGGGTGTAATTGCTACCCTCTGTGGCTCTTTTGCAACCCTCTGTGGCTAATTTTCTGATCCTCTGTGTTTAATTATCTACAATTTTGGTAATTATTTAACCCTCTCGTCCTTCTCTTCCTTCTGTGTATCTAACTACAGCCCCTGCTCTCTCAGCGTACTGTAGCTGGCGGGTGTAACCTGATTGGCTGGTGTGTTAATTCGCGTCCTACTCAAGGGTTGACACACCCACTACAATTTCGCACTACTCCAGGTCTGTCCCCCTAGCCACCACTAACAGCTTGTCTCCAGATGGAGCCACCACCCTGCCATCAGACTCCTGTAACAATTCAAATATTCATTAGTCATCTCCCCCCACTCTAATCTACTCTATTACAACTAACATTCGTTCTCTTTGCGCTCAGATTTTCTCGTGGTTGGACGTGTTTTTACTTTGCTCCGGTAAAGTACCTTACTTTTATTCCTAACCTAACTGAACATAACCTCACTTTATATTGTAGTAATCTTGCGTGTTTAGTAACTTGGCTAGAGTAGTGTTGTGTTGACTAACATAACCTCCAGTAACCTGATTTTTGCTCTGGTTTTTTGTACAGTAAATTCACCTCAGCAACCTCACTTTCTATTCTTGTTCTTTTATGCAGTTTTGGTTAGAGCAGTTTTTGTATGTGTTGACTAACATAACCTCACGTTTCCTAACCTCACTTCCATGTGTCAAGAGTAGTTTTGTGTTTGTATGTGTTGAGTAACAGTAATCTCACTTTCTAGTCTTGTTCTTTAATACAGTTTTGGTTAGAACAGTTCTCAGTTAGAGTATTGTTTGCTACCTTCATTAGAGTTAACTTTCGATAACTTAGCTTGTAGCTCTGCTTTGACTTGCGTAGTTTATGTGGTAGTGTTTTTCTGACTTTCGTAGTAATACAGAGGTACTGTGCTCTCCTACATACTGTATACCTCTTACGACAGGCTCCATTACCTCAGTCTGATTTCAGTCGTGACGCTGATCAGACGTGTTTTGTGCTGCTCTTGCGTAAGTGTTCTCTTGCACAGATTATTATTGATTCTGCGTAATTCAGTTGTATCCTCGTGAGCTTGACTCTGGTCGGTGTGTTTGCTCGTTTTAAGCGTTAGCACAGTTTAGCTTGTTTTCAGTATTTAATTCTCTGTTAAAGGATGGACGTTTCTAAAAAGAGCTCTCAAAGCCCAGTAAATGTAATTGGTACCTCTGAAACCTTTGTTAAACACTTCAGACTTTACGGGACTAATACTGTTTTCAAATTCACTAAACCGCCAAGAGGTATCTCTGAGTTTGATTGGATTCGTAAAGGTTTTAATCAAATTGTTGAAAAGGCTAAAGCCAACGCTGTACCCACTGATTATCTTGGGTTTAAATTACAGTCTATAAGTTTAAAAAGTGCTGAACCGGGGTACGTAGCTTTGAGACCTGTCTCTGAAGTTAGCGGTGATGTTCTCTGGGATATTTTTGGAGGCATAATTCAAAGCAACTCTGAATCTTTAACCTCTAGCGACACTTTTAGAATTGACGTTACGAGGGTAAATGTCCCCGTAGGTAAAGGGAGAGTACATCCAGAGATGTACAACACGTTTGACGAGGAATGTAAAGCTAGGAAGGGTATTGTAGTAATTAATAATAAAGACAATTTATGTCTGGCTAGAGCATTGGTGGTAGGCAAAGCGTATGCAAAGAATGATCCTCAGATCTACGCTATACGAAAAGACAAGGGGAAAAGACAAACTTTCAGAGCTAATAAACTCATAGCAAAGGCCCGTGTAGAAATGCCGGAGGAAGGTGCCGGCATCCCCGAGCTTGAAAAATTCCAGTCACATCTTAAGAAATACAGAATAACAGTATACAGTTACGATAGAAAAGGTCGGGATATTTACTTTGAGGGAGGTAATGAAGACGCTAAATTTAAAATTAACTTGCTCTTTCACAACGGGCATTATAATGTAATCAACAGTTTGACTGCTGCTTTCGTATGTCATTATTTCTGTGAAGCCTGTCATATTCCCTACAATAACAAGGGTGAGCATCGATGCTCTAACATCTGCCCGTCCTGCCATTCTATCTCTCCGCCCTGTAAACTTGAACACGGAGGCATCACATGCCGTCTTTGCAAGCGCTTCTTCAAAAATGAGCGGTGTTTAATAGCCCATCAAGGGCAAGTTTGTAAAACTATAAAGTTCTGCCGCGACTGTAACAAAATGATTTATCCAAAAAAACGTAAGACAGCTCACGTATGCGGAGAAGTTTATTGTGAACCCTGTGAAGCGTTCAAAGACCCCGCGCATCAGTGTTTCATAAAGGTCGATAGAAGAACTCCGAAAGACCGAGATTTTCTTTTCATATTTTTTGACTTTGAAACAAGGCAGGATGACTCACTTCCCTCAGATCCCGATAAAAAATTGCATAAAGTTAACCTGTGCGTCTCACAACAATACTGTTTTAAATGTATTAATGGGGGTGAGTGTGAAACTTGTTCTGAGAGGCAAAGAGTCTTTGAAAAAGAACCAGTAAAACAATTCATGGACTATGTAATGGGAATTCGAAAGAAATTTAAAGATGTTTGTGTGATTGCTCACAATGGGCAAGGTTTTGATTTTCAATTCATTCTACAGTACATAATGGAAGAGACTAAATTTACACCAAAAATAACTCCTCGGGGAACTAAAGCAATTTTGATTGAAGTTGCCAACGTAAGGTTTGTTGACTCACTTAGTTATTTTCCCATGTCCCTCGCAGAACTCCCTAAAGCTTTTGATCTGCCTCCTGAGAAGAAAAAGGGCTATTTCCCGCATCTGTTTAATACATTGGCGAACCAAAATTATGTAGGCCCGATGCCCGGTAAACAGTTCTACTGCCCAGACTCAATGTTTGAAAAGCCCCACAAATACTTTGAGAAATGGCACGATGAACAAGTGGCCAACAACTATATCTTTGATTTTAAAAAGGAAATATTGGAGTATTGTATCTCTGACGTAGAAATTCTGGCTCAGGCGTGTATAAAATTTAGAGCCTTACTTCTTCAAGAGTGTAACGTAGATCCTTTCCTCGAAGCTATAACGATCGCTAGTGCATGTAACTTGGCCTTCCGCCGTAACTTCTTAAAAGAAAATACTATTGGGCTTATACCAAAGAACGGGTACAGACTTACAGACAATCAGTCAGCTATAGCCATTCAGTGGTTAACATGTGAGGAGGAGAAACGTGGAGTAAAGATTCAACATGCGGGCCGGGGCAAAGAAGTTAAAATTAATGGGGTGAAGGTAGACGGCTTTGACGGGGAAAACATCTATGAGTTTCACGGGTGCTACTGGCACGGGTGTCCAAAATGCTTCCCATATAACAGAGAGGCTCCTTTGAAGGAGGATCCCTCAGACAGCTTAAATCTCAGGTACGAGAGAACCAAATCCAAAATGGAAAAATTTAATAGCTATGAAGTTGTAGAGATGTGGGATTGTGAATTTAATAAATTGAAGAAAGACAAAAAACTAAATCACTTGAACCAACTATCCATTCTAAACACACTTCCACTTAATCCTAGAGATTCTTTCTTTGGAGGTAGGACGGGCAATACTAAAACGTATTGTAAATGTGAAGAGGGACAAACAATCCAGTATGTTGATGTCTGTTCCCTTTATCCGTATGTAAATAAATATTGTAAGTATCCCGTGGGTCATCCTACTATTTACGTTGGAAATGAGTGCCGAGAGAGAGGTCTTGAAGTAGAGGGCTTGTTAAAATGCAAAATTCTACCTCCTTACAACCTGTATCATCCCGTACTTCCGGTAAAAATGAATAATAAATTAATGTTTGTTTTATGTAGAACTTGCGGGGAGTCTTTAAATCAAGGGGAATGCGAGCATGATAGTGAGGAACGGGTTTTAATCGGGACATGGACCATGGACGAGATTAGGAAAGCTGTAGAAAAAGGCTATATGATTTTGGACATGTTTGAGTTGTGGGAGTATAAAGTCGCTACTTATGAAAATGGGGGATTGTTTACAGATTTTATTAATAAATTCTTGAAAGTAAAGCAGGAAGCCTCAGGGTATCCCGCCTGGTGTATGACAGAAGAGGATAAAGAAAAGTATGTTTATGATTTCTTTGTGCGTGAGGGTATTCAATTGGAGAAAGATAAAATTTGTAAAAACGGGGGACTTAGATCAGTAGCCAAATTAATGTTAAATTCATTCTGGGGCAAGTTTGGTCAAAGAGAAAACATGACACAAACTTCAATCGTCAGAAACTCTAAAGAATTATTCAAGTTGGTAACTCAACCAGAAGTAAATGTAAAGTATGCTGAAGTAATAAACCAAGAAGTTTTGCTAGTTAATTGGCAGAATGTTGATGAAGCTAGTGAGGCTCTAAAAACTGTAAATGTTGTAATTGCGGCTTACACTACAGCTCACGCGAGACTTAAACTTTATGAACATCTAGATGCTTTGGGCGGTCAAGTCTTGTATTATGATACAGATTCATGTATTTATTTATACCGTGGTGGGTTGTATAAGGTTCCTACGGGAGATTACCTCGGGGAAATGACAGATGAATTGGCAAGCGAGTACGGCCCCGGCTCTTATATTGTTGAAATTGTTTCTGGGGGACCAAAGACTTACGCTTACCTTGTCTGGTCAACCAAGAAGCAAAAGTTAGAATCTGTGTGTAAAATCAAGGGCCTCACCCTCAATATGAAGACTTCCGAAACGCTAAACTTTGAGCAATTAAAAAAGATGGTACTAACCGAAGCTGCTGAAATACTAGAAATTGAAGAGAATAGAATCAGGAGAACAAAGACACGAGAAGTCGTTACAGTAAGCGAAATTAAAAAGTTTAGAATTACAGGGCCCAAGAGAAAATTTAATGATGATCACGACACGTTGCCTTTCGGCTTTAAAAAACAAAAACTAATGGAACCATCACACGGGTACTAAGCGTATATACCTCTAAACATAAGCTCTGTTACCTCATTCTGTTCTGAGACGTGGTCCTGATCGGACGTGCCTGTGCTGTTACACTCAGCTGTATCTTGTTTTGTTATCTTCTTGTAGAATGCCTGTTGAACATATTACACCCACTAACCAAGAGGTGTTTCTTTTCCTTTTACACAGAAGTAGGTTAAATGAAGATTCAGAAAGTGGCATTATATGCTTGGAGTATGAGTTCTTACTTGACGGTTCAATAAATGCACAGGAATGGCCTTTGGTGTTTTCGGAGTATATAGTAGATAAAATAATGGAGGACTCCTCATCAATCACCTACATTGAAGTATCAATAATGCACGGCGGTATTTCAAGAGATATATCGCTCATGCCCTTACCTGATTTAACACCGAAGCTTTTTGATGATTACATTAAAAAAGTATTTTGTAGTAATAGGGAACTGCCTGGTTGTTTAAGTTTTGAAGTATTACTTATGCCATAATGCTACCTTCGATAAAGGTAGCACCTTTCCCTACGGAGCAGTGTTACTTTTGTACATACTTCTTGTCACTAGTACAGTTACATCATTATACTCTGAGTCACGGTACTGATCAGACGTGCCTGTGCTATTACACTCAGCTGTATCTTGTTTTGTTATCTTCTTGTAGAATGTCTGCTGAACATAATACATCCGCTAACCAACAGGTGTTTCTTCAGCTTATACACAAAAAGAGGTTAAATGAAAATATAAAATTTAATATTACACGCTCAGAGTTTAAGTTCTTACTTACAGGTTCAATAAATGCACGGGAATGGCCTTTGGTGTTTTCGGAGTATATAGTAGATAAAATAACGGAGAACTCCTCATCAAACACCTACATCGGAGTATCAATAAAGCACACAGATGCATCAGGAGACATACCTTACATGCCATTAGCTAATCTAACACCGACAGTTTTTGATGATCACTTTGAAGAAATGTTTTGTAACGTTGAGAAACTATCTGGGGTTTTAAATCTTGAAGTATCACTTGTCTATATTCCTAGTTGCTACCGTCGATAAAGACGACATTTTCCCTACGGAGCATTGTTACTTTTGTACATACTTCTTGTCACTAGTACAGTTACATCATTCTGCTCCAAGTCGTGGTACTGATCAGACGTGCTTCTGCGCTGTTTTTGTCTGTAAAAACGTAATTGTGACATGGCTGCTAAATACTATACATTTAATAACAAACCGGTATTGGTTCTGTTTGATAATGAAGGAAAGCCATGGTTTAAAGCTAAAGATATAGCGTCTGCTCTTAAGCATGTTAATGGCTGGAGCGCAGTTCGGAAACATGTAGATGACAATGATAAATTAACTGTTGGAAGTTTTTCTGAGGCCCAAAAACAGGGCGTTGGGCCGATTGAGAAAACAACAGTTTTCATAAACGAAGCCGGATTATGTTCTTTAATGTTAAAGTCGACTACTCCCGAAGCAAGACTGTTAGTAAGAAGTCTGTTGCCGGAGAAGTTTTACCTTACTTACACAAATATGAAAGATGAAAGTTCACTTTAAATGTTAGTTTTAAAATCACAAGTTCCCACTGTATGAATGTGTGTGTGTGAATGGAGGTCCCTGGCGCGGGTGACTAAAAACTCCGTAAACCTGAATGAGGATACTTAGTAGATTGAGGCGTCTGGCTAACACCCAGACTACTCCTTCGAACGAGCCGGTGTGAATGTGTGATGAAGGATCTAGTAGATTGAGGCGTCTGGCTAACACCCAGACTACTCCTTCGAACGAGCCGGTGTGAATGAAGGATTTTGTACATTGAGGAGCCTGGCCAACACCCAGGCTACTCCTTGGATCAATCCGGTGGGACTTGTAAAAAAAAAAAGAAGTAAATAAATATAAAGCAAATAAAAAAACTCTATCCTTTCGTTTGCTAAAAGGGAGAGGACTTTTATTTTGTACTGGGCGTCAACCAGGTAATCTGGACTGGCTCACGCACGAAATAAAGGTTGAACCTGGGTGCTCATGCACGAATGGTCTCAAACCCCATTCAAGCAAACATACACTTACCGAGGGTTTATCACAGAATGCCCAGAGATTTACATGGTAGCTGTGGAGACTCAATGGATCGAGGTTGGAAGCACCGACCGCAGGAGAACATCTGACTTGGAAACATTTGACCGGAGATAAATATTTGTCCTCGGTGGACAGTTTTTCAGCGGACTTGGAGGTATTTTATAGCTTAAGGTTTCCATCAAAGAAAAATATACCCCAGTAAACAGTTTTATCGGACTCGGTATTGTTTGGCCGAGAAATTCAAAAGGTTTGGGCAAAGTTAAATGTAGCCCCCGGTAAACATATTTTAGCGGACTCGGTATTGTTTGGCCGAGAAATTTAAAAGGTTTGGGCAAAGTTAACTGTAACCCCGGTGGAGTATTTTCAGTAAGTTTTGACGATAAGTTAGATCGTCAGAGTACCTCACGGTCCCCGGCAGACAGTTTCAACGAACCTGAACATATTCAACCGAGAAATAACACCATCAATCTGCAGAACTACCCGGACTCAGAAAAAAAATAACCAACCAAGTTTAGAGACTCAGAGCGAAATACTGTATAATTTCTGTCCTTCTAAAGAACGCATTTTATGTTTGTTGTATTTTGATATGTGCTCTTGCCCAAGGTGTTTCATTTGTGGTCAACTCTCCAACGATGGTGTTGGTTACAATATTTGACTAGTGAATGCAGTAAAATTATATTTTTATTCAGTTTTTACAGTGTTTTCAAGCAGCTAATTACAACAAAAACACACATATGAACTCTAAAATGTTTAATCTCTGTATTTGTTTAACTTTACAAAATACCATACCACCACCAGCCTCTTCTGCATTAGTTTAAATTAAAAAACTGTGGACCCTCAAGGTCCAACACTTAGAATCTTTATCTGGTGTAATGTTATGGGCGTGTCGCCTCACTTGGGTGTCGGTATAGCTTCTCTGTTAGTGTTTACAAGTATCTTCTAGCTACTGTGTCTAGAGGTTTCTAAACAGTTCAATGCATACAACAAATTAGTCCTGCTATCATAAAGTTCAAAATTTGCCTTAATGTATTATTTTACAGACCCTAACCATACTAAACAGCTGAAAAACTCCAAGTGTTGTTCTTTCATACAGCTGAACACAAAGTAAAAACTTGACATTTTAATTCAGAACCTACACAATAGCAAAAAACTATCTGCTCATAATGTTAAAACCTCAGTTGCAATGATCTAATAAAAGGCAGAGACATGCCCCGAAATAAAAACTAAAGAGCAGATTGAGTTTGATGTACCCAACTGCTATAATACTAAACTACAAAAACACCTAAACAACGGGTAAAATCAACATCAGTCAAAGTATCATTTATTTTGTGTGACTTGTGTTTTCGCTAGTTTGTCACTCATACAACGTTTCTTGTATGTTTGTTTCAATCACATATATTTGACAACTGTAGCTAAACTAAAGAGACTGCTCAAATCTTGGGTTACTCTAACCCACAAAAAAAAAAGCAATCAGAGGTAATGTTAGAGAAAAATACCGCAAAAGTACGCCTGAAGTACTAGGCAAACCCCTCTTCCCCACCCCGCCCCAAGGGGGCTCCAAATCGGAGCCCCCTTTGAATTATCAATCTCATACAGTTTACATCAATGAGTCAGGTCTTTATTCACTTAATTTAACAAATAAAATAGAAGTTAAAACTTACAGCTCCCAACATTCACATGCTAGCCTCTACAGACTCAGGACTTATACCCAGTTAACATACTAATAAAAAGACAGAGCCTGATGAACTCAAATGCTTCTAAACGTAAAGGTGTAGATGAGGAAGATAGGTGTAAGGCTGTAAATATACTCTCTAAAGGGGGATGTATCGATACAACCCCCTTTAACTTCCCATCAAACACAGTTTACATCAATGAATCCGGGTGCCTATACTACTGATCACTTCTGTTAGCACTTGCATCTTCTGCTTCTTTTCTCCCTCCCTTCTCCACCTCACCACTCCTTTACTCTGTTTTATTTATTTATCTTTTGTGTTCTGTTACTGTCACTCCCCTCACCTTCCCCTCTCCCCCTCACCACACTTTCTTTGTTTTTTCTTCTTTTTCTTCTCTTTCTTGAGTCAGATTTTCTTAAAATCGCTAATATCTCGAAAACGGTAAGTCCTAGAGCGATTCTGATAACAGATTTCGCCTACTACGTAGTGTAGGCGCCCGCGGGGGATACCTACCCAAATGAAAAATATTAACCAAAATGTTGCGGGTTGCATCTCAAAAAATGAAGGGGCAAATTTTCAAAATTAAATATCTCAAGAACGGCTTGGCCGATTTTAATGAAATTTGGTATGTAAGTACTTGTTAACCACCGCTACATCTTACAAAAACTTAAACTCTGTACTGCGGGAAAGTATCAAAATAATTGAAGGAGCCATACTTTAAAAATCAATATCTTAAGAACCGTTGGGTCTATTTTAATAAAACTTGGTATTTAGGTACTTGTTGACATATTCTACGATTTAAAAAATACTTAAACTCTGAACTGCGGGAAAGTATCAAGACAATTGAAGTAGCTATACTTTAAAATTAAATATCTTGAGAGTTTTTGGGGCAATTGAAATGCAGTTTGGTACTTATTAACCCACGCTAACTCTGTAAATAATAAACATTACAAAACTGGACAGACTGCAAGCTCTGTCTTACTATTTTTTCAGGGTGTTTGAAAGTTTTGGCTTCTGAGTTAAATTTTTAGTCTCCAGGGTGTTTGCTCCTATTTGTTATGTTGTTTTCTCTACATCATCCAAGGCCTCAGATACTCTTAAATCATGCCACTGACATGCTTCAACATATTTTTAAAAACACCCACATACAAGAAAACTAGAGAGAAGTAGCTCTGTTTTACTAGATTTCCAGAATATTTGCAAGTTTTAGCATATATTTGTTATGTTAAATTAAAAGAGTATAATCCAGATTCATTAATGTAAACTGTGTTTGATGGGAAGTTAAAGGGGGTTGTATCGATACATCCCCCTTTAGAGAGTATATTTACAGCCTTACACCTATCTTCCTCATCTACACCTTTACGTTTAGAAGCATTTGAGTTCATCAGGCTCTGTCTTTTTATTAGTATGTTAACTGGGTATAAGTCCTGAGTCTGTAGAGGCTAGCATGTGAATGTTGGGAGCTGTAAGTTTTAACTTCTATTTTATTTGTTAAATTAAGTGAATAAAGACCTGACTCATTGATGTAAACTGTATGAGATTGATAATTCAAAGGGGGCTCCGATTTGGAGCCCCCTTGGGGCGGGGTGGGGAAGAGGGGTTTGCCTAGTACTTCAGGCGTACTTTTGCGGTATTTTTCTCTAACATTACCTCTGATTGCTTTTTTTTTTGTGGGTTAGAGTAACCCAAGATTTGAGCAGTCTCTTTAGTTTAGCTACAGTTGTCAAATATATGTGATTGAAACAAACATACAAGAAACGTTGTATGAGTGACAAACTAGCGAAAACACAAGTCACACAAAATAAATGATACTTTGACTGATGTTGATTTTACCCGTTGTTTAGGTGTTTTTGTAGTTTAGTATTATAGCAGTTGGGTACATCAAACTCAATCTGCTCTTTAGTTTTTATTTCGGGGCATGTCTCTGCCTTTTATTAGATCATTGCAACTGAGGTTTTAACATTATGAGCAGATAGTTTTTTGCTATTGTGTAGGTTCTGAATTAAAATGTCAAGTTTTTACTTTGTGTTCAGCTGTATGAAAGAACAACACTTGGAGTTTTTCAGCTGTTTAGTATGGTTAGGGCCTGTAAAATAATACATTAAGGCAAATTTTGAACTTTATGATAGCAGGACTAATTTGTTGTATGCATTGAACTGTTTAGAAACCTCTAGACACAGTAGCTAGAAGATACTTGTAAACACTAACAGAGAAGCTATACCGACACCCAATTGAGGCGACACGCTCATAACATTACACCAGATAAAGATTCTAAGTGTTGGACCTTGAGGGTCCACAGTTTTTTAATTTAAACTAATGCAGAAGAGGCTGGTGGTGGTATGGTATTTTGTAAAGTTAAACAAATACAGAGATTAAACATTTTAGAGTTCATATGTGTGTTTTTGTTGTAATTAGCTGCTTGAAAACACTGTAAAAACTGAATAAAAATATAATTTTACTGCATTCACTAGTCAAATATTGTAACCAACACCATCGTTGGAGAGTTGACCACAAATGAAACACCTTGGGCAAGAGCACATATCAAAATACAACAAACATAAAATGCGTTCTTTAGAAGGACAGAAATTATACAGTATTTCGCTCTGAGTCTCTAAACTTGGTTGGTTATTTTTTTTCTGAGTCCGGGTAGTTCTGCAGATTGATGGTGTTATTTCTCGGTTGAATATGTTCAGGTTCGTTGAAACTGTCTGCCGGGGACCGTGAGGTACTCTGACGATCTAACTTATCGTCAAAACTTACTGAAAATACTCCACCGGGGTTACAGTTAACTTTGCCCAAACCTTTTAAATTTCTCGGCCAAACAATACCGAGTCCGCTAAAATATGTTTACCGGGGGCTACATTTAACTTTGCCCAAACCTTTTGAATTTCTCGGCCAAACAATACCGAGTCCGATAAAACTGTTTACTGGGGTATATTTTTCTTTGATGGAAACCTTAAGCTATAAAATACCTCCAAGTCCGCTGAAAAACTGTCCACCGAGGACAAATATTTATCTCCGGTCAAATGTTTCCAAGTCAGATGTTCTCCTGCGGTCGGTGCTTCCAACCTCGATCCATTGAGTCTCCACAGCTACCATGTAAATCTCTGGGCATTCTGTGATAAACCCTCGGTAAGTGTATGTTTGCTTGAATGGGGTTTGAGACCATTCGTGCATGAGCACCCAGGTTCAACCTTTATTTCGTGCGTGAGCCAGTCCAGATTACCTGGTTGACGCCCAGTACAAAATAAAAGTCCTCTCCCTTTTAGCAAACGAAAGGATAGAGTTTTTTTATTTGCTTTATATTTATTTACTTCTTTTTTTTTTTTACAAGTCCCACCGGATTGATCCAAGGAGTAGCCTGGGTGTTGGCCAGGCTCCTCAATGTACAAAATCCTTCATTCACACCGGCTCGTTCGAAGGAGTAGTCTGGGTGTTAGCCAGACGCCTCAATCTACTAGATCCTTCATCACACATTCACACCGGCTCGTTCGAAGGAGTAGTCTGGGTGTTAGCCAGACGCCTCAATCTACTAAGTATCCTCATTCAGGTTTACGGAGTTTTTAGTCACCCGCGCCAGGGACCTCCATTCACACACACACATTCATACAGTGGGAACTTGTGATTTTAAAACTAACATTTAAAGTGAACTTTCATCTTTCATATTTGTGTAAGTAAGGTAAAACTTCTCCGGCAACAGACTTCTTACTAACAGTCTTGCTTCGGGAGTAGTCGACTTTAACATTAAAGAACATAATCCGGCTTCGTTTATGAAAACTGTTGTTTTCTCAATCGGCCCAACGCCCTGTTTTTGGGCCTCAGAAAAACTTCCAACAGTTAATTTATCATTGTCATCTACATGTTTCCGAACTGCGCTCCAGCCATTAACATGCTTAAGAGCAGACGCTATATCTTTAGCTTTAAACCATGGCTTTCCTTCATTATCAAACAGAACCAATACCGGTTTGTTATTAAATGTATAGTATTTAGCAGCCATGTCACAATTACGTTTTTACAGACAAAAACAGCGCAGAAGCACGTCTGATCAGTACCACGACTTGGAGCAGAATGATGTAACTGTACTAGTGACAAGAAGTATGTACAAAAGTAACAATGCTCCGTAGGGAAAATGTCGTCTTTATCGATGGTAGCAACTAGGAATATAGACAAGTGATACTTCAAGATTTAAAACCCCAGATAGTTTCTCAACGTTACAAAACATTTCTTCAAAGTGATCATCAAAAACTGTCGGTGTTAGATTAGCTAATGGCATGTAAGGTATGTCTCCTGATGCATCTGTGTGCTTTATTGATACTCCGATGTAGGTGTTTGATGAGGAGTTCTCCGTTATTTTATCTACTATATACTCCGAAAACACCAAAGGCCATTCCCGTGCATTTATTGAACCTGTAAGTAAGAACTTAAACTCTGAGCGTGTAATATTAAATTTTATATTTTCATTTAACCTCTTTTTGTGTATAAGCTGAAGAAACACCTGTTGGTTAGCGGATGTATTATGTTCAGCAGACATTCTACAAGAAGATAACAAAACAAGATACAGCTGAGTGTAATAGCACAGGCACGTCTGATCAGTACCGTGACTCAGAGTATAATGATGTAACTGTACTAGTGACAAGAAGTATGTACAAAAGTAACACTGCTCCGTAGGGAAAGGTGCTACCTTTATCGAAGGTAGCATTATGGCATAAGTAATACTTCAAAACTTAAACAACCAGGCAGTTCCCTATTACTACAAAATACTTTTTTAATGTAATCATCAAAAAGCTTCGGTGTTAAATCAGGTAAGGGCATGAGCGATATATCTCTTGAAATACCGCCGTGCATTATTGATACTTCAATGTAGGTGATTGATGAGGAGTCCTCCATTATTTTATCTACTATATACTCCGAAAACACCAAAGGCCATTCCTGTGCATTTATTGAACCGTCAAGTAAGAACTCATACTCCAAGCATATAATGCCACTTTCTGAATCTTCATTTAACCTACTTCTGTGTAAAAGGAAAAGAAACACCTCTTGGTTAGTGGGTGTAATATGTTCAACAGGCATTCTACAAGAAGATAACAAAACAAGATACAGCTGAGTGTAACAGCACAGGCACGTCCGATCAGGACCACGTCTCAGAACAGAATGAGGTAACAGAGCTGATGTTTAGAGGTATATACGCTTAGTACCCGTGTGATGGTTCCATTAGTTTTTGTTTTTTAAAGCCGAAAGGCAACGTGTCGTGATCATCATTAAATTTTCTCTTGGGCCCTGTAATTCTAAACTTTTTAATTTCGCTTACTGTAACAACTTCTCGTGTCTTTGTTCTCCTGATTCTATTCTCTTCAATTTCTAGTATTTCAGCAGCTTCGGTTAGTACCATCTTTTTTAATTGCTCAAAGTTTAGCGTTTCGGAAGTCTTCATATTGAGGGTGAGGCCCTTGATTTTACACACAGATTCTAACTTTTGCTTCTTGGTTGACCAGACAAGGTAAGCGTAAGTCTTTGGTCCCCCAGAAACAAATTCAACAATATAAGAGCCGGGGCCGTACTCGCTTGCCAATTCATCTGTCATTTCCCCGAGGTAATCTCCCGTAGGAACCTTATACAACCCACCACGGTATAAATAAATACATGAATCTGTATCATAATACAAGACTTGACCGCCCAAAGCATCTAGATGTTCATAAAGTTTAAGTCTCGCGTGAGCTGTAGTGTAAGCCGCAATTACAACATTTACAGTTTTTAGAGCCTCACTAGCTTCATCAACATTCTGCCAATTAACTAGCAAAACTTCTTGGTTTATTACTTCAGCATACTTTACATTTACTTCTGGTTGAGTTACCAACTTGAATAATTCTTTAGAGTTTCTGACGATTGAAGTTTGTGTCATGTTTTCTCTTTGACCAAACTTGCCCCAGAATGAATTTAACATTAATTTGGCTACTGATCTAAGTCCCCCGTTTTTACAAATTTTATCTTTCTCCAATTGAATACCCTCACGCACAAAGAAATCATAAACATACTTTTCTTTATCCTCTTCTGTCATACACCAGGCGGGATACCCTGAGGCTTCCTGCTTTACTTTCAAGAATTTATTAATAAAATCTGTAAACAATCCCCCATTTTCATAAGTAGCGACTTTATACTCCCACAACTCAAACATGTCCAAAATCATATAGCCTTTTTCTACAGCTTTCCTAATCTCGTCCATGGTCCATGTCCCGATTAAAACCCGTTCTTCACTATCATGCTCGCATTCCCCTTGATTTAAAGACTCCCCGCAAGTTCTACATAAAACAAACATTAATTTATTATTCATTTTTACCGGAAGTACGGGATGATACAGGTTGTAAGGAGGTAGAATTTTGCATTTTAACAAGCCCTCTACTTCAAGACCTCTCTCTCGGCACTCATTCCCAACGTAAATAGTAGGATGACCCACGGGATACTTACAATATTTATTTACATACGGATAAAGGGAACAGACATCAACATACTGGATTGTTTGTCCCTCTTCACATTTACAATACGTTTTAGTATTGCCCGTCCTACCTCCAAAGAAAGAATCTCTAGGATTAAGTGGAAGTGTGTTTAGAATGGATAGTTGGTTCAAGTGATTTAGTTTTTTGTCTTTCTTCAATTTATTAAATTCACAATCCCACATCTCTACAACTTCATAGCTATTAAATTTTTCCATTTTGGATTTGGTTCTCTCGTACCTGAGATTTAAGCTGTCTGAGGGATCCTCCTTCAAAGGAGCCTCTCTGTTATATGGGAAGCATTTTGGACACCCGTGCCAGTAGCACCCGTGAAACTCATAGATGTTTTCCCCGTCAAAGCCGTCTACCTTCACCCCATTAATTTTAACTTCTTTGCCCCGGCCCACATGTTGAATCTTTACTCCACGTTTCTCCTCCTCACATGTTAACCACTGAATGGCTATAGCTGACTGATTGTCTGTAAGTCTGTACCCGTTCTTTGGTATAAGCCCAATAGTATTTTCTTTTAAGAAGTTACGGCGGAAGGCCAAGTTACATGCACTAGCGATCGTTATAGCTTCGAGGAAAGGATCTACGTTACACTCTTGAAGAAGTAAGGCTCTAAATTTTATACACGCCTGAGCCAGAATTTCTACGTCAGAGATACAATACTCCAATATTTCCTTTTTAAAATCAAAGATATAGTTGTTGGCCACTTGTTCATCGTGCCATTTCTCAAAGTATTTGTGGGGCTTTTCAAACATTGAGTCTGGGCAGTAGAACTGTTTACCGGGCATCGGGCCTACATAATTTTGGTTCGCCAATGTATTAAACAGATGCGGGAAATAGCCCTTTTTCTTCTCAGGAGGCAGATCAAAAGCTTTAGGGAGTTCTGCGAGGGACATGGGAAAATAACTAAGTGAGTCAACAAACCTTACGTTGGCAACTTCAATCAAAATTGCTTTAGTTCCCCGAGGAGTTATTTTTGGTGTAAATTTAGTCTCTTCCATTATGTACTGTAGAATGAATTGAAAATCAAAACCTTGCCCATTGTGAGCAATCACACAAACATCTTTAAATTTCTTTCGAATTCCCATTACATAGTCCATGAATTGTTTTACTGGTTCTTTTTCAAAGACTCTTTGCCTCTCAGAACAAGTTTCACACTCACCCCCATTAATACATTTAAAACAGTATTGTTGTGAGACGCACAGGTTAACTTTATGCAATTTTTTATCGGGATCTGAGGGAAGTGAGTCATCCTGCCTTGTTTCAAAGTCAAAAAATATGAAAAGAAAATCTCGGTCTTTCGGAGTTCTTCTATCGACCTTTATGAAACACTGATGCGCGGGGTCTTTGAACGCTTCACAGGGTTCACAATAAACTTCTCCGCATACGTGAGCTGTCTTACGTTTTTTTGGATAAATCATTTTGTTACAGTCGCGGCAGAACTTTATAGTTTTACAAACTTGCCCTTGATGGGCTATTAAACACCGCTCATTTTTGAAGAAGCGCTTGCAAAGACGGCATGTGATGCCTCCGTGTTCAAGTTTACAGGGCGGAGAGATAGAATGGCAGGACGGGCAGATGTTAGAGCATCGATGCTCACCCTTGTTATTGTAGGGAATATGACAGGCTTCACAGAAATAATGACATACGAAAGCAGCAGTCAAACTGTTGATTACATTATAATGCCCGTTGTGAAAGAGCAAGTTAATTTTAAATTTAGCGTCTTCATTACCTCCCTCAAAGTAAATATCCCGACCTTTTCTATCGTAACTGTATACTGTTATTCTGTATTTCTTAAGATGTGACTGGAATTTTTCAAGCTCGGGGATGCCGGCACCTTCCTCCGGCATTTCTACACGGGCCTTTGCTATGAGTTTATTAGCTCTGAAAGTTTGTCTTTTCCCCTTGTCTTTTCGTATAGCGTAGATCTGAGGATCATTCTTTGCATACGCTTTGCCTACCACCAATGCTCTAGCCAGACATAAATTGTCTTTATTATTAATTACTACAATACCCTTCCTAGCTTTACATTCCTCGTCAAACGTGTTGTACATCTCTGGATGTACTCTCCCTTTACCTACGGGGACATTTACCCTCGTAACGTCAATTCTAAAAGTGTCGCTAGAGGTTAAAGATTCAGAGTTGCTTTGAATTATGCCTCCAAAAATATCCCAGAGAACATCACCGCTAACTTCAGAGACAGGTCTCAAAGCTACGTACCCCGGTTCAGCACTTTTTAAACTTATAGACTGTAATTTAAACCCAAGATAATCAGTGGGTACAGCGTTGGCTTTAGCCTTTTCAACAATTTGATTAAAACCTTTACGAATCCAATCAAACTCAGAGATACCTCTTGGCGGTTTAGTGAATTTGAAAACAGTATTAGTCCCGTAAAGTCTGAAGTGTTTAACAAAGGTTTCAGAGGTACCAATTACATTTACTGGGCTTTGAGAGCTCTTTTTAGAAACGTCCATCCTTTAACAGAGAATTAAATACTGAAAACAAGCTAAACTGTGCTAACGCTTAAAACGAGCAAACACACCGACCAGAGTCAAGCTCACGAGGATACAACTGAATTATGCAGAATCAATAATAATCTGTGCAAGAGAACACTTACGCAAGAGCAGCACAAAACACGTTTGATCAGCGTCACGACTGAAATCAGACTGAGGTAATGGAGCCTGTCGTAAGAGGTATACAGTATGTAGGAGAGCACAGTACCTCTGTATTACTACGAAAGTCAGAAAAACACTACCACATAAACTACGCAAGTCAAAGCAGAGCTACAAGCTAAGTTATCGAAAGTTAACTCTAATGAAGGTAGCAAACAATACTCTAACTGAGAACTGTTCTAACCAAAACTGTATTAAAGAACAAGACTAGAAAGTGAGATTACTGTTACTCAACACATACAAACACAAAACTACTCTTGACACATGGAAGTGAGGTTAGGAAACGTGAGGTTATGTTAGTCAACACATACAAAAACTGCTCTAACCAAAACTGCATAAAAGAACAAGAATAGAAAGTGAGGTTGCTGAGGTGAATTTACTGTACAAAAAACCAGAGCAAAAATCAGGTTACTGGAGGTTATGTTAGTCAACACAACACTACTCTAGCCAAGTTACTAAACACGCAAGATTACTACAATATAAAGTGAGGTTATGTTCAGTTAGGTTAGGAATAAAAGTAAGGTACTTTACCGGAGCAAAGTAAAAACACGTCCAACCACGAGAAAATCTGAGCGCAAAGAGAACGAATGTTAGTTGTAATAGAGTAGATTAGAGTGGGGGGAGATGACTAATGAATATTTGAATTGTTACAGGAGTCTGATGGCAGGGTGGTGGCTCCATCTGGAGACAAGCTGTTAGTGGTGGCTAGGGGGACAGACCCGGAGTAGTGCGAAATTGTAGTGGGTGTGTCAACCCTTGAGTAGGACGCGAATTAACACACCAGCCAATCAGGTTACACCCGCCAGCTACAGTACGCTGAGAGAGCAGGGGCTGTAGTTAGATACACAGAAGGAAGAGAAGGACGAGAGGGTTAAATAATTACCAAAATTGTAGATAATTAAACACAGAGGATCAGAAAATTAGCCACAGAGGGTTGCAAAAGAGCCACAGAGGGTAGCAATTACACCCCAATTCTATTCTCCATAAGAGCCCATGTTATTCTATTCCCCCATAAGAGTCCATGTTAATCTATTCTCCATAAGACCCCATGTTAATCTATTCTCCATAAGAGCAATGTTGGACCCAAGGTGGCCGCCCTAACTACTTGTGTGAGTTACATAACCCCTCCCCTACATAACGCTACGCCATACCCCCTCCCACCCCTTAAGTGTGTTATGTAATATATGTGTATGGCCCCCTAGCATGTTTTTAAATGTAAAAATAACTAACGTAAAATGAGTAAGTATATAATTTAAATAGGCTACCAGTATAATCAATCCTATAAACAAATTAAAACTTGAAAAATGATCATTTTTTTTAGCCTATTTCATTAATACTTGTACTTCTCTGAAAACACATCAAACTACTTTAAAATATGTTCTAGACAGGTCTCATCCCCAGGACAATTCAAATACGGTAATTAGAAAAAACTAATTTTAAAAGTTAAAAAAATTAACATTGGGCTTATACAGTTTAAAATCCAAACAAAGTAAATAACAGCAGTTTATAATCTGTGAGTTAATGTTCAAAGTAATACTCATGTTGTTGTTGTTGAAGTAGTACTCGAAGGCCGGGCTTTGCTCGGGGAAGGTCTGTCAGTTTGTTTAGATGACTTAATATTTCATCACATCCCGCAACTTATGAGTAGATTTTCTTAGCTCATTTGTCTCTTCTGGAGATATTTAAGGTCACTGCAGTTGTTATTATAGCTCAATGTCCCTTTGATTAATTTTGGATATGACATTGCCATTCTAATATAATCTTCATTTTATGATTTTAGCTTATTTTAGTCACTGCTTTGAGGTAATCACATGTTAATACTTAAACTACAATAATAGTCTAATATATATACAGCCCCATGTGTAACACACCAGACATAAGAATTCTAGACCATTTCCAGACGAACTAGAAACGTGATATTTAGCAAGCAGGTAGCTTGTACCTTGAAACCCCCGGTAAAATTGCCAAAATATACAATTTTTAATTTTAAAACCACTAATTTTGATCTTGAAAATTGGATATTTTAACATTGGGCTTATGGAGTTTTAAATCAAAACAAAAGAAATCGTAACAGCTGTAAACAAATATCCAGTAAACTGTCAAAGCAACTTTCACATGGTAGAGTATAAACAAATTATAGAACTATTGAACAATGAAAACATCTAGAGTGGATTTAACCATAATGAATCTAAATAGTATACTATGTAAAAAATACTTGAAGGGTCATTGACCAATAATAACAACTGGAGCGACCCCAAGCGGGGGTCTGGGGGCGGAGCCCCCAGCGAGCAAAGCAAGTTCACTATATACTTTGACAGTTCACTTATTTATCATAAACAGCTGTTATGATTCTTTTGTTTTGATTTGAAACTCCATAAAACCAATTTTATTTTTTAAATTTTCAAATTTGTTTTTAGCGAATTTCCCCTATAGGGTAGAAGCTATTACCGTAGTCGGCATGGTAAGAACTAGGCCCGGGACTAAGTTAACTTTTCCTTTTGAGGTCCCCGGACCCCAAAAACGCCATTCGTTCAAAACTACATTAGAACCTCGCTAATTCGAACATCGATAATTCAAAAACCTCTATAATTAGTAATGTTTGTCTGATCCCCTCAGAAAACTTCTAAAATTTGAAAAATAATATAAAGATAATTCAAAGTGATTTTTACGCTTAATGCAGCCTCTAAAATTTGAATTTGTATATACTCGAGCCTCTACAATTAAAATTTTGTTGCCGTAATTCGAACTGTTACCTCCAAAATTCGAAGTCAACCTCTACAATTCAAACTGCGTTACCGTTAGCCTCTGTAATTCGAATTCAGGACAAAAAAACACGCCTGTTGAGTATTTTGTTCAAGAGATGTGTTTGAACTACACTATTCTGTCTAGCTTTTAAAAAATAAACTTGGACCTCTATGGTTTGAATTTTATTTTGACCTCTATAATTCAATCTCTCTACACTTAAAACAGGGACCTCCATAATTCAAATTTTATTTATTATGACCTCTATAATTCAAACCCTCTTTATTTCAAACTTCCCATGATTCAAAATATATTGTCTTTCCCCTGAAATTCGAATTAGCGAGGTTCTACTGTATATATATATATATATTACAAAGGAATGAATGACAAATGAGCACGATAACTCTCGTAAGAATTGTGCGATTTTGATGAAATTTGGTATACATGTCTAAAGCGAACTTTATGACTTAAGTTCGAAAACCAGACAGATTAATCTATCCGAAGGGGTATTTTGGGGGGTTTTGGACCACTAAAATGGGTTTTTAGAAATTTGCACATTTAATTTTTTTTAAAAGACAAATTTTAGTTTTCACCATTGGATTCAGCTTAAAAAACACATTATTTGGTCTTTTGATCATTGCCCTACGTCAATTGGTTACTGAGATATTGAAAGTGCTAAACACAGTACGTTGTGTAATGTTATATATTAATTATTCTCTATAAAAATAACATTGGGGATTTGTACGCAGATTTGCTGCAACAAGGTACACAAAATAATGGGTTTTTATGCAAATATCGATAGAATTCATCTTAGCGAAGCCACATACCAAGTTTCATCCATATACATTCATAAATAAGCGATATATAACATTTGAACTATTTTCCATAATAATAACATGGGGACCAAGTACTTAGGTTTGCTGCTACAGGAACCATTGGTGAAAAATTGTTTTTTGTGGAATCAACAATAAACCACAACCAGATGAAGCCATATACCAAATTGTGTCAGTTTATGTTCATAAATAAGCGAGATATACAATTTTTCTTTTAGCGAATTTCCCCTATGGGGAAGAAGCTATTACCGTAGGTCTCATGGTAAGCCTTAAGCCCGAGACCATGATAACTTTTCATTTTGAGGTCCCCAGATGCCAAGAACACCACTCGTTCCAATATATATATATAAGTGACCGTAAGCACGATAACTCTCGTAAAAAAGGTCTGATCTTAATGAAATTTAGTGCAAATGTGTAAAGCACCATTTATTTGAACGAGTTCGAAAACCATATGAATCGCACCATCCGAAGGGGGTTTTCGGAAATGGGTTTTTTCGGGTTTCCACATCTCATTTTATTTAAATCAAATTATAATTTGTACCATTGAATTCAGCATACAAAACAGACAATTTGGTATTTTGATCATTGCTCTACGTCAATTGGTTACTGAGATATTGAAAGTGCTAAACACAGTACGTTGTCTAATATTTTTCTTATGGAGAAAAATAAAAATTGTATATCTCGCTTACTTATGAACATAGACTGATGAAATTTGGTATATGGCTTCATCTGGTTGTGGTTCATTATTTTTGCACAAAAAAAATTTACCTACTTGAGTTATATTGATATTTGTGTAAAACCCCATTGTTAGAGTTCCTTGCTTCAGCAAACCTGCACACTCAGCCGCCATGTTATTCTTATGGAGAATAATTAAAATGTCATACATTGTTTATTTATGAAAGTATATTGATGAAACTTGATATGTGGCTTTATGTGGCATTAAGATACATATATATGCATATTTATGCATTGGAAATTTGCTGAGTACGCAGGTTTGCTGCTACGGGGGTATTTATATATTAAGATGTATACAAAATCTTGGACCTTGACACAATGACTCGTGGATTCTAAGAAGTGGGTCAAAGAGTTTTAATTTCTTCCTAGATTATATTTAACATAAGATACTACTTTTCTTTTCTTTTTAAAATGAGGCAATTTATTCTTCTTAAAAAAAATGGAATGATTTAAGCCTTATTGTTTTTTAAGTTCTGCATTTATAGGTTGCCTATGTATTTGAACAACCGTATCAAGCTACAATAACAATGGGAGGCCTGGGGGGCACAGCCCCCCTCCCACCAGTAAGGTTAATGTGCTACATTAAAACCTCTGGATTAGAGTTTAAAATATTTTGGCATTCAAAACCAATTGACTGATTTTAAAACGTATTGTTCTTAAAGTTCTGTACTTATACTTATAGATTTTTACAGCAATATTAAGCTACAATAAAATAAATATCCTGATGGGTCCTCCAGTGGAACCAAAGTGTAAATAACTACTTTTAAACCACGTGCTCTCACTGATTGGGGACCTTTATTGCCGCCAACATATTATATTTTATCAAAATCTTCAGCTAATATTATTATGAGGGCCTAGATGATACAGCCCTCAGTGAGACTGAGGGGTGAGTAACTACTTCATATGCACTTTGTCTGACTGATTGACAGATTTCAGGCCTCATTGTTTGTCATGTTCTGGATTTGTGTGTCATTGTCAAGCTGCAGTTATAATGGAGGGCCCATGAGGTATATTGTCAATTGAAACATTTTTTTGGTATTTTACGCGATCACTCAATCCTTATACGCGATATAAGAGCGTACTCCTAGTTTATAATTTCAACAATTCCTTGGTACAGTTTATTAAATAGGAAACATTTGATCAATATAATTAAAAGTTTATAACATTATTAGGAGAATCAACCTTACTTTGTGGTTTGTCTGTCAGCTGACATGTGTCTGCGGACGTCAGGTTAGACGTCACACAAGTAACAAGTATGGTACTTTAGTAGTTCTGAACATTTTAATAATTTAATTCTTTCTAGAAAACTACGATTATAGAGTCATAAATTTTGGAAATTAAATCAATTAAATTAAATACATAATGTGCCTAGGACTCATGCAAAATACCATTTTATATAAATATTTGAATTATTACTTGAAATAAAACACACCATGTTAGTTGGTTAGGAGCTATAACCAACCTAGCGAGCCCGAATGACTTATCTCTGTGTGTTATCAGTGTTGGAAAATAATACTGATATTCGTTTATTCAGGAAACACTTCAAAAATCCGAATTAATAGTAGCCTGTGACTAATTGTCAAAGTAATATATTTAATATGGAATTCTAATCAATAATATATAGCATATTGTTTGTTTACACATTAAATATAATGTTTAAAATTGGGTGAATATATCTATCTCAAGGGTTTGGAAGGATGGGGTTATTGACGCAATTATCACTGCTGTTGTGGCTGTAAGCGACGATATATCATGATTAATGGACTTCAATGCATAAGCCCCTGGCAAACAGCCAATGATAATCTCCTACGACATACTTGCCAGAGGATATTAAGATGAGTTTAAACCGTTATATGTACTTAGCCAAATAAAATGTACGATTGTTACAAAGAATATTGCTCATATGTTTGAAATAACGATATACTATCTACTGCTGTGTTTAATACTTTAAGTACAGCTTAGTAATTAAAACTGTACTTTTTTGTTTTTGAAAATGTTAGACCAATGTTAAAATTTACATCGGTACATTATGACACTTGAACATTCTATACTGCATGTTATTTGTAGAAATCTAAAAAAAAAATATTATACGGTACCGGAAGAAAGCTGTTTCAATTTGACGTTATTCAATTACGATCGTTATATTTAACCTTGAAAACAGCTCCAAGTTTCGAAGCTACTTTTTCGATTAATCTAAATATTTTGATCATAGGCCATAGTGTTAGGGGAACCTAAAAGGAGTGTTGTCTCTGTGACCTGCCTGTGAGGGGTTGGCGTCAGCTCAAGGCGACCTAAATTAGCAGCTGGTTGCTGACACATACAAAACTTTTTCTGTAATTTCATTCCATTTCACTAGATCTTTGCTCTCCTTAAGTAAAATAAAAAAATAAGTATTTAAAGAAAATATTATACTTTGATTGGCATAAGAAAATTGTTTCTTTTTCATTTGACAAACATTAACCTTGCATTGGTTTCAAACAATTGAGTCACTGAGGAATGTCAAACATAATTGATACATTACTTTGTCTTTTCATGGAATTATTTTGTTATTTTTATGAAATACATTTAATTTTTTTGTACTACGATTTTCAAAGTTTATTTTGTTCTATTTAAGGAAAAATTTAAATAAGAGATCAATGTAAGTGTGTAAGCATGTAAATCAATATAAAAAAACTCTATGTAAAAAAATAAGGCCTTGTTTAAAAATATATCTCATCCCCTAGAAAAATGTTTAAAATTCTAGTGTATATTAAAATTTTAAATAAATTAATTAATTAATTAAAATGTCACATTATATAACGGAATTTTACAAGTTGCATTCAAATCCCCAACGCGGGACAAGGAAAACTCCATTAAAATACGGACGAAAAGTACGTCCATAAATGGCAACTAAAGTGCGTCAGTTATGGCAACCAAGCGCGATTCCAACAAATAGTTTTACATTTAAAAAAAAAACAAGGTTTATAAAGGCCGAACAGTCCGACTCTTATACCCGGTCGTGGCGGGAGTTATCTGTTACTTGTAACAGTGTTTATCAACGGCAGAGAAAACACTCGACACAATGCCTCCAGGTGGAGCTCTCCCAAATACTTAACTGGAAGATATTGTTCTAACACAACTGTAACACTTACAATAACATCTTTACCAAATACTTCTACACTCGAACAGTTTGTGTATTTGTTGTCAACAAAAATAAGTGTAAAGTTACTTTCTCTTTAATACATAAAAATAAATGATACCTCTCTGTGATAAAAATTGTGTGTCTTGAAATCTTTTGTCTGTTTCGGTTGTTTTATTAATATTATTTTTAGTAAAATATAATATGAATAGTTGTTGAACATATTATTTAAAATTATTCAAGTAAAGTGTTTAATTCTCATTAGTAAACGTTTCCTGCCTATTATAATAATTAAAAACGGCCTATTCTACTACGAGAGGTGTTAAAAAGTTTAATAGTAAAGTACATCATTTAAATCTGGCATATAATACTCTACTTATTTTATAGTTTTCTAGTACAAAAAATAGCCCCAATAAAAATATAACAGAAGAATTGATTTAATATCAAGATGACATTGTTATAGACTAACACATGGTCACTTTATTTAATATAATACTCATCAGCAGCTAACAAAACACATTGCAGGTAACTGGATCAGACCTGTAACGTTGCACGGGTGATAACACCTTATGGGCTCTATAACTGATTATTGCTCCTAAAAAAACAACGTGCGCGACAGTTTGAACCGGTTATTGTTTGTGAAATCGTATTAACGAATCTCTAAACGGATATCTTTCACGTGCTATTTCGTAAAAGGTTTAAATATGTAAAAACCTACATTTGTTAAAATATTTGAATTGAAATAAAAATTGAGTTTAATTATTTGTAAATTAATATTACAAATATTATTTAGTAAAATCCAACTTTACGGAAATTTATAATATGTAATTATCTGCTATAATCACCAGATTGCAATGTTGATATTTGAGGATTAAAATACTCTGCCCAAAGATATTATAAATATAAAACTCGTCAATTAGTTACATCCTAAGCCTTTCTAACTTTGTATTTGCTCTTCCAGTAGAATCGAACTAGCTTCCTTGAGGGGCAGTTTACACCATATTTGAACCCTTTTGGCAGACTATAAGAGCACAATAATAGCACATTTGATTAGCATTCAAACAATACCTTTTTGGTTTGTATCTACGATACCAAATTATTTGTGAATATTGCAATAATAATTGAAAGCTATTTCTCAGTCAACTCTTAAAAATCAATTTACATGAAAGAGGGTGAGAGACATTTTGTAAATGTTTTTGTAAATCTTAGACACTGTTAATTAAAGTGACATTCATGACTTTAGTTCGAAAACCAGAGAAATCGGACCATGGGAAGGGGGGTTTATGGGGGTTTTCAATTTTCCAAAAATCAGTTGTTTGCATTTTTCATTCTAAAATAATAAAAAAACGTAATATTGGTTTTGACTATGTTATAGAGCTTAAAAAAATAGTATAGTATTTTGAATTATTAACCTAGGTTAAGTGGTTGCGGAGAAAATCCAAAAAACGTACTCATAAAATCTCCCATGTTAATCTTATGGGAAAAAGGTTTTTGGCTTTTCACAGTTAATTTTACTTAAATCTTAACATTTGCTTTTACCAATCACTTCAGCTCCACAAAACAATAATTTTGGTGTTTAAATTGTGATTCTACGTCCAACCGTTGCAGAGATATTCAAAGTGCTAAACACAGTACGTTGTCCAATGTTATCCTCATGGAGAATAAATAAAATTTGATGTCTCAATTATTTTTGAATGTATATTTATTATACTTGGTATGTGAATTCACGTAGTACTGGTATATTGATATTTACACATAAAAAATGATTTGTTGTTGTTTATCGCCATAGCAGCAAACCTGAGTACTCAGCCCCCATGTTATTCTTATGGAAAATAAGTAAAATGTAATGACTCCCTTAATTATGTAAATTAATAGAACTCATTGATAACAAGCAATATTTCACTTGGTTGAGTTATATTGATAATTAAATAAAAACCCAGATTTTTTGTTCTTGTTGCAGCAAACCTGTTTTCTCAGCCCCCATGTTATTCTTATGGAGAATAACTAGAATGTTAGATAGCGCTTATTTATGATTGGATATTGATGAAACTTGGTATCTGGCTTCGCCTAGTTAAATTCTATTTATATTTGCATCAAAACCAACTGTTTGTGTTCCTTGTTTCAGCAAACCTACGTACTCATCACCAATGTTATTCTTATGGAGAATAATTAAAATTGTATATATCGCTTATATGTGAATATATTTTTATGAAACTCGGTATGCGGCTTTATGAGGTATTAAGACATATATTATGCATTGGAAATTCGCTGAGTACGCAGGTTTGCTGCGACAGTGGTATTAAATATTCTATAACTTGTACTGATACGATCAGTGTAACCGAAAAGTCTTATAGAAAAGTCTCATCTTACTAAATCTAGTGATGACGTACCTTGGAGCTATAAATATGTAGCCTAAATGTTAAGTTTTGGCTTATATTTTAAGAAGGAACCCACAATGTTAACAGTTTTTCTATTACACCAATAGACTTTTACGATGTAGAATTGTATATCAATTGTCTAGTTAAAATATGCTACGAATTATTTTCTTGCAATTTTTTAAGGAAGCCACTAAAATGGTTTGATGTCACTTTCTAACCTTTGGTTTGAGAAACACTGGTATTGACAAGCTGAAATGCTATTGGCACTAAGGTAGGAAATAAAATACTTTTATGAATTTATGACATGCTATTAGACGTGATACTGTGCGTTCATTATATGAATCAATTGTATATGTTATAAAATATGTTCTTTCAACAAAGGAATACATCCCAAACAATGAATGGTTATAAAAAGGATTACTAAGAATACATGTATGCATTTTTCATTTTACTACAGTAATTCTCTTGCATGATTGTAAATAATATATTCATAATTACATTTACTTTTTACATAATTTCTTGCAAGGTCGGCCAAAGACCTGCAATGTTCATAAATCTACAGTACATAATGGCAATATAAAACAATTACTTCAAACCGATTACCAATTTTGTTCACCCCATAACGTTTTATTGAAACTGTTTTTTGTTTGCTGATATTAAATCTGTCACAATGAATTTTACACGTCATCCAATTGTTGCCACATTCTGAACAATATATTATTCATTAAAAGCTACATATCATACTAATACATTTTCAACTATTTATTAGTTTTACGCAATTTCACTATCATTCATTAATTATATTTCTGCGATAAAGATGCGTTCCAGAAAATTATTTAATGTTGTTAAGTTTACAAGATTACTTTGAGAAAATTACTTAAACCAAAATTCAATATTATACTTTTATTTTGACCTCAAACGAGTCTGGAAATTGGATAAATTATGAATAATTCTATAAATACCTGTGACTACACGTCTGAAAAATATGATATTGTATCATTTGTGGTTTTATTTGCTTATTACGACGGTTAAATAACTATTAAAGGATATTTATCGGATCACGCTAAGAATGTTTTATTTTCAGTTTCTACTTTGTGCAAATAGAAGGTGTAGAGTAGAATACTGTAACTAGGATTAAGATTCCAAAACTTTTTAAGCGCTGAATAACGCAAACACATTCAAAAACGTATAAAACCCTCAACGTGAGGACTCAAGAGTAAACAGTTGCCCCCATCTAAGGTAGGCGTTATCTTGCCACTTAATCCCGTTCGACACCCTTTAATGGATATAACAGTGGTCGACTATGTGTTCACTATTAACATTGACTATACATACTTAAGGAGCCTTTATGGCCCAGCTGCCTTACTTTAAGTGTTTGCCAGAATTTGAAGTGGGCGTAGTTTGATTAGATCACCGACAGATTGTGCTACTGTCAACTATTTGAGTTATTTACGTTATTGTAAAATATCTCCCCCAAAAAGCAAGTGATAATCAACTTATGTTAGCTTCCTGACGCACCAACTCTTTTATTATTCCCTTCTTGAGAGGATAAGTGATAGTTTACAGCCGTATACTCTGTTGGTGATTAGTAAGATCTACGTCCTCCTTAAATCCTTGCACACACAAAACCAGGGACAGATTTTACAATGGCAATGAGAAGTCTACTTCAGTATTTATAGTCAATGTTATTAGACATAACGTATATTGTGTGTTGTTTTAAAACGACAATGATTTTAAATAAAGTGAGTTTAATTTAAATAGTATAAAAATGAACACATTGAGTTTGAAAGGCTACACCAAAACAAAATGTCATTTATTGCATAATTTGAAGTTTTTCATTCTAAAATTAATTTAAAATAAAGTTTCCTTATAAGTAATGGTTATTCAAAATATCAAGGGTCGTTTTAAATATTAATCGAACACAAATAATAACCAAAATAACTTACTTACTTGAGTTCCATCCGTAGTCTATTGTGGCCAGGAGGAATTATTGGGCAGGTCAATAGGTCTTAAAGCCAATATTTGCAAAGAATAACTACCAGCTGATAAAAAATGTTTGTGCGTTCTGCCGCCATTGGTATTTTGTTTACCTTTTTAAAGGGAACGGTCCAAACTCTGGTCTTTATACAATTTATGCTCTAGCTGTTCTTACAAAGAATCGATAAGTAATCGGACTCTCCCATTGACAAGATGTTGGTTCCAGTGCCAAACATTCATACACAATGGTCAGTATTTGTTCAGGATCCACTGGCGAACTTGAGATAGCTAAGCGGACTACGCTTTAACCACTACGCTACCGTTTTTCAACATACTAACTCCTACGACTTCCCAATATAGCAATAAGTTATCAAGTAAAACCCACATTAAACAAAATAAATAAAAAATCTTAGTTTTTATGTACGATAAATTTATTTAAAGGACCTTAAATTCAAGGTTTGATGTCTACTTTAAACCAAAATTAACTAGTGTTATATAACAATAGGATGGTGGGAATAGTTAGAAAATCGTGTATTTTGGTCCCAAAATACTTCAATGAAATTACTTTTATTACTGTCCCTAACACAGGTTTAACACTACCTCTTGCTTCACCTTATTAATATTTGAAATAATTTATTGTGAAATTTGATTCTGGCATTTTGGATGAGGTGGCTAATTTACATCAGCTTCCTCCTCTACAAAAAAAGAAGATGTAATCAGTTGAGAAATATAATCGTAAAAGTGATAATTACTGTTATAACAGATACTAGTTAACAAAATAAATAAATGATATCCCTCAAAAGGACTGACATTCAAAACTGATGTAGTCCCAATATTCCCTTCCACTCAGGAACAGGGGAATATCTTTACAAAGACGAAGTATCAGTTTTCTGAGAACGTCATTGCTGTCATATTTCAGTGGTAGTTTAATTTCGCTTAGCTAGAAAGATCGCTGGAGATAAGTTGCTCTCCAGGTTCAATATATGTGTGTTACGAGTCTTTAGTTATTTGTAACCCCTTTTTTTCACTTACGTTAGTCATGTTTCTAATCCAAAAGCTATTTCTCTAGCTAGCTGATTGTTAATTAAATAAAAATCTGATGGTGTATTGATGCATAGTAATACGATAACATATCTATAGGGTATTTACATTATTCTTATCATATTTTTATCTAAGTATTTAACACAGCCTCTACTGATATATAACTTACTAATTAAAATATATAATATGTATATTTCCAATAAAAATAAATGGATAGAAAGCACCCTGCTTTTATTTTCTGGTGCAATTGGAAAGCAATGGATAACAATTGATTAAGAAATAACAAACTATGAAACGTTAGAGATTTCCATTGAGTTGTAGAGGCACAACGGAAGGTTTGACCTAAACTGAAACCTGTTATTGGGGGCTGATTATACAAATTAGAAATGTGTACTTTTTATTTTTCAATATTTATAATCATATTTATTTTATTATAACATTGAATCTAAAATAGGTATGATTTGAAGTCCCCGAAAAATGTCAATAAATCGGTTTATCATAACAATATCTATGCTAACTATTACCTTTGTTTTCTACGACTCATTCCCACCGCTCAGATATTCCTCTCACACTCGCGGGTCTCAGCTTTGTTGCTCGCTATCGGAGTTTGAACTATTTCAATACATCTCGGATAAATCATGACACACTTCTCTCTGCAAGTCGTGTTCACACTGTGACAGCATAGGTTTATGTTTGATACAGCTAGATAATACATACAATGGTCTTAACCTGCCACAGTCGGTAAAAGACCAAAAGGCAAAGATTAACCCATGAAAGTTTTATAATCTCACTTGAAATTCTGGAAGGAGGGTTTTGTACGTGATTTTTTTTATTATTGACGAAAAGTCGTGTCGCTCTTTCAGAACCTCATTGTCAGTTTAGTCGCGAACATTTTAACATTGGACTCACGTAGGACTTTTTTACTTGCCATTTCTTCCAATCATCGAGTTATGAGCCATGGTAATGAAAGTTTAGTTATATTAATAAAACACGATGATACAAGTGATTATTTTTAGTATTAATAACTAACGGAATTAAAATTTATACATTTTAGTAAACCATCGTGGACTTCCCAAACAATAATAAGTTTATTTACTCGAATAGAAAAAAACGACTTATTAATCTTTCCAATTATATAGTGCCACAAATCTGAAAGTAGCCAAATAACCAAATTTAATACCATTTTGAGAAGGATTGAATGGCAAGTCGCTGGTCTAGAGATTAAGGTAACGCATTTAGGAACTGTGACAGCGACACTGTTGATGGCTCAGACCCCAGGCTTTGGAAGTGTGTGTTATCAGTAGTGTGGCTTGTACTGTAGTTGCTCACCGTAGTTTAGCTTCATACTTTCCACGCGCAGGCTCATTATTAATAATGCATAAGTATAACTACCTTTTGAAGTTAAAATATATTTCAAGAAGAATAAATATTTGTATTTATTATGGAAATACAGTATCTTAATTGAACAAAAATGGTAACAACTACACATAAATCATGTTGGATTGGATGTTGGAATTTCTAATAATTAATTATTAAAAACCATAGACAAATTAGATGCAGATATTTGAATGTACATTTCTTAGTTTTACACTTCAAACGAGTTTGTATCATGTCTTCTGATTTTGGTTAATTTTGGTAATTAACAAATGATTACTTGCAACCTTGCAACGTACCAAGGTAATACTCAACGGATTTGCCTGGCGAGCCATCAGTATGAAGGAGATTGTGTTGAGAGATATTGTCAATATTTAACTATACAGTGGAGCCTGCGGATAATTACCGCAATCGCCTTTGTTCAGTCAACATAAGCTACAGTCTCTGCATTAACTGCTTCCGACTGAAATATCACATATAAGTGCTGCAAGTGTGTGTAGTAATTTTTGTAAAAAGTAAAGACATGATGACTTTTATGACAAGTTTCCTTCTTTGAGGAATGGGTAGTGAAATACAAAGAATATTTTTGAAAGTTTTTCTTGGTGTTCGTGTAAGTTTCTCTCTATATTTGTTTAATGCCTTCAGGTAAACACGAATTCGGAACGTTCTGATTAGTATCAAGAAATCATCAGAAACACAATTCGTGTCAACGTGGAAGGAATTTCATATTGAAGAGAGGAGACATTTTCTTTAATTAGCATACGTATCGTCCATTGAAAATACGGTTAGGTCGATATTATAGGTTAGTACTACAATAGGTTTATTTCTTTGAAACAAAAAGAGTTGAAGTTTATGGTTTTGGAATGCGTTTCGGTGCTTTTAACAAAATGCCTCTGGCATTTAAATAAAAATAATTCAGGTCAGTTAAATGTCTTAGCTGAAAAAGAGTAAATGACCAAAAGGTCGATCAGATAAAAATATATTGCGGAATCTCTTCGGTTATTTCCACATGTACTCAGTAAATTTATAGTTTTAATGTAAAAGCGTTTGCACCTTATTTTTTAGTTTCAACATCTCTCATATTTTCCCAAAATACCGAAAATATTTAAAATCTAAACAAACAGTAAACTTCTTTTCGCTAACAGTATAGGTTTTCATCTCACCAGATTTTAACTAAATTATATTTATAATTGTAAAAGCTTTTTAAAACAATATGTTAACAAGCAATCATAACATAAAACCTAGATTTTTACTGAATGCCTTCTTATTGAATTTATAGTTTAACTATATTATAACTTGCCTGGGTCTAACCACTGTGCTAACAGCTTGGGCGTGTATTTTAGCATGATCAAAAACCGCACAACCTTTTAAAAATTACTTAAAAAAAAATCTATTTAATAAAAGCAAGACAAATTATATATTTGGAAAAGTAAGAATATTCAGGTAGTTGATGATATTAACTAAAAATTTTTAAGTTTATAATATTAATTGTGTAAAAGTTATTGCTTCAATAATATTTAAAATGATTTACATTGGTAGCATGACATTATATAAATAAGATAAAATGATTAATTAATCTGTATTGAAAACTTTAATTTTGTAATACAAATCAGAAAACTTGATCTAATATAAGGGACACACAAGGATTAATCGTGGCAATCCAAAATAACTTGGTTATCAATTTAAAAATTATTATTTTTTAAATAGAAGTATTCCAGAAACAACAAGGAATTATATTCCATCCTCGGAAATAGCTACAGTATAAAAATACGATTAACCGATTTCTACATGACATTGCTACTGCATAGGTGATATTTTTACACTTCATCCTGATTTTGGTTTCCTCAACACATAAAAGTATATTTGATGAAAAATAATACGTAATACGCATTAAGTTGTATAATAAGTAGGTTTCTATTCAACATGGATCTATAATTGATCCGATAAAAAGTCATGAGTAATTGAACAGGTTAAGTATACCTTGATTTTACACGTTATGAAGATCTGTTCCGCTTAAGTAAATGTAAACTTTTGATTGAGGCCTTCAAAATGAACTGTAAAAACCATACTTCCCTTAAGAATACTCGTATTGTTTACACATATATTTGAATACTGAAAATGTTTATTGTAAACTACAAGTGACATTTAAGATGAGAGAGAAAGGGAAAGGAAAAGAGAGAAGAGTACATTTCCGTAATAAATGTTCAATTCAACGCACGCCCGAATGTGCGATAAATACGTAAGGAATGACATCACTGGGCTGTTCATGTGGCATGGCAATTTCGTCCCATATTACAGTTTTTATTTTTTCCATTCTTTTTGAAATATTTGGATATAGTTTTCTACATATAGGGGTTATTTTTGTAAATAACAAGCGATAGAAGAACAGAACGTAACAGAGAAGAAAATTTTGCTGCAATAGATTTTAAATTAAACGCCCTCCCGAATGCGTGATAAATACGCAAGGAATGGCACCACTGAGCTGTCCACGATGCATGTTGATTTCGTCCAGTATTACTGTTAACACAGTTTTGATATTTTTGATACTTGTTGGAATATTTATAAATAGTGTCCTATATATAACGTGCATTTGTCTTCAGTCTCCAGTTTTAAAATCTCACCATGACATTTAAAAGAACTAGAAGCGTGAACACTTATTTAATTGACACCCCGGATCAAGTCTTCAAGCTTGTTTATACATATGTAGGGTTATAAAATTATAGAAATTATAATATACATATTGTGAAGTTAGATTTTAATGAGATAAGTTTAATTAACAAAATAACATTTAGTTTTCAATACATGTGTCAACTCTTGGAATACGAGGGAAATTTAACGTGTCTCGTACTAAATTTTTTAATAAAACTATTTAAAAATATTAATTCCATTTACCTAAATACGTTTTTCTACTTTTCTTCTCGTGTGATTCGTTGATGAAGAGATCGAGACGACGAACTCTGAGGCCATAGGAGCGGCTAGTTTAACGTATGTGTTCGTTTTAGGGTATGTTGTTGAGGTTTTATAAACATTAAGTGTCATGTGATATCCTTCAAATATGGGAAAACAAATCTATACTTACGAATTGCCATTTGGTTTTACGGTTAAGTGAACTGAAACTCCAGCTTCCCTCTCCAGCTGTCAGCTAATAGGAGCTTACGATATCTAGCTGACTAACAACACAATACTCTGTATGCTCCAGTGGTTCAGATACGTTTGAATCTGATGTTCTGATTGACTCCTCAATGATCAGATACCAAAGATGGATTTTGGATGATACCTAAATTAAACAGCTGTAAGAAGTATAAAGAAGTATACTAAATACAATAGCAATTTATTACTTAAGATATTACAGAACTATTTAATGCGTAGTCAAATCTATTTTGAAGAAAGACTTTAAAAACCTTAACGAAAAGCACTAGAAACGCTGGAGACAGGACGGGAATGTGTGATACAAGTGACAATTGGTGCGAGGGGTTCCTCTGTTATCGGTGTGTTTGGAAAGATAATCCTCACTAGCTGTTCCTCTCGTCTTGTCAACCCTCGAGTAGTTTGTATTTCTTTTATTTGTTCCAAATCTAAAATATACGTTTAAACAGAGATAAACAGTTTTTGACAAAAATATTTGTCCCAATGGCATACAAAAATAGAAAACATACATAAATAGAAAAAAATTATTTTTTATTTTGAACATTGAGCTTACTATGATAAGGAAAAGGATAATAATCCAAACGATAAAATTATTTTTTTTTTTCATTCATTTTCACCGAAAGTAATAAGATGCATACTGAAAAAAATGTTGAAGGAGCTACTGTAATGAAACCTTTTTGGCAATACGCCACTACTTTAGATAGTACTTCTGAATTAAAAAACTATTTTAATTTAAAATTGATACATCCAACTTTTACTCTAAACTCAAATTTAATGATCGTTTGACTTCACCTGACCAAATAAAATCATCCTGTAATAGGCTAATATATATGTTCGCCCTAAGAGGTTTTTGAACAGTTATTGAGTTTTTCACATATATGAATCATAACGAACGTTCGTATATACTACATATCGGGGGTTTGTTACTAAATCACCTTCAAGTTTGATTCTATGGATTGAATATTTGATTACATGAATTATAAAATTCTCTTATATATATATAAAGGACAGATTTAACAATGCACTAAAAGCTTATTGTTGCCTAAACAAAATTTGTAAATTTTCAGTATTAGTCTTTATAAACGGCAAGAATCATGCTTATAATACTTCCTAGCAATATGTAATGGTCCTATATTTATTGACACGTAAATACACCCAAATATTTAGTGTGTAATAAATAAATAAACATGAATACAAAATACCAAATCAGATAAGTGGTTGTTATAAAATTATAGGTTTTTATAAATTGCACTCGATATTTACGAATACAAATTACATTTTATACTAATATGACAATATGCATACTTCAAATAACTAAAATATATAAAGGCTTTATTATACAAATTCCCATAATACTTTGAATGCAATATGGTTAATCGCCGGAATATGTCAATGATAAACCTTGTACATATTTTACCACCTGAGGCACCGGTAGTTAACATGCTCGAATTACTACGCCACATAGAGGCTATGGATGTTTACAAAGGAATTTAATTAAAATATTTTATAATAAAACAACTGTTTAAGCAAATAATAGCTTGATGCAAACATATTTTACAATGGTGCTTTAACAGTTTTAAAAATATTTATATACCGCCTTGTTGATAAGGAAAGATAAGTATAAACCTATTTTGTAGAATAATGAGACGTCATTTATGGTGTATTGGAGAATACAAAAGTACTATTACTCATTATATTTATTCTGAAGATTTGATCGATTCCATTTTTTATTTTATTGTAAAAAACTACCTGCATGCATTTTTTTGTTGCGAAAACTTGTTACTCTTTTCAAAACAACAACATCGGTTTGCATATTTGTGGTATATTTTGAATTTATAACAATAAAAACTTAACTTGTGTGCAGGTTTTTGTTGTTCCAGTTAAAAATTACGAGTTTCATTGTAAAACTTTAAACTAAGGTTGAAATCGGTAATAATGCAGCAGCATAATTTACGTTACAAAGCTTTGCTAAGCGTACGTTTATAGAAGATTTTCCTGCTTTCATAGAGGAGATGTTATAACTGATGAGCCAAACGCAACGTTCGCAAGTCGTCGCTTAATTAACCAAAGGCGTTTAGTTCCAAAGTCAGTCAGTGGGATGGGCGCAGTTCATCACTGTGGCGGAACTTCGGAAACGCAATTTAGCTAACAGCCACCGGTTATTGTTGGAACCAACATTTTATCAGATAACATAGAGAATTGTCAGTTTGGCCACAAATATACTGCAGTTGCTTTACTCAATAATTTTGCACGCTATAAAAGGGAGTATTTTACACAATTGAGTATTATAAACATTATAAATAATGTTTGTAATATTTATTTATTGAAGCTACTTGAAATGCGACGTTTTATCCTGAAAGGCGGTCTGTAGGTCTATAGGTACCGTAACTAGGGGTCTGTATAATGCATATTTTGGCTACAGATACATGTTCCCTTCTATATTTTCCAACGTTAAACTGTGTTACGTCAACGTCATTTTTAACTTGTTTACATCATGAACGTATTCTAAATACAGGTTACATTAACAATTAGTTTTCGACTTTCATCGCATATATTCGAATTCCATATTTCGTGATTTGAACTACATTCCATTGTGTCATTTCCATTCCTCTCGCCCTGAGAATTTGAGCTAAAATAATACAATAGTTTTTTATTGTCGATTTCCGTTTAAAAATCGGTACTGTTTACATCAATCCTTTTTGTGTATGTGTGAAAATAGATATCAACACGACTTAATGTAAAGTATAATTTGTAATGGCAATCCACAATATGGATAATAACTGTGTATTATAAGTTAAGAAACATACAATATCTCTTGCGTGTTTATTTTTAAAATGAATCCTTAAACAATACAGGAAAAAAATAGTTTCTGAAGCAAGACAAAGGTTAAAAGTTACTGTAAATGAAAATATTGAAAATATACGAGTATAGATCTCGTATGTCTTGAATTAGTACCAGAATAAAACATGATTTATTTGGACAGTTTATGCATTAATAATAGCTCCATCAAATGAACATAAGTTGAACTATATCATTTTAAAATTATTAATACACTCATTAGTATCAAATATTTCTCAATTTACAGGTCATCTTTCCAAAATACCTTTTGACAGTAACTTTGATATTTATATGGTCAAGTAAAGCACCGAAAAGTTGTATATCGTTGTATAGTGTATGCATTTTCAATACGTCTTACAAGCAGTAAGGTTTGAACTAATCCCTATTAAATATTCTAAGATTGTAACGAGGGTTGGGATGGGTGTGATGATCGTGGAGTTTATTAATGTAAAAGGTTCGGGAATTTACGATGTATATTGAAGGAAATGTTAACATTTCGGTTAGAGTAACACAGTGCGGCGTCAGCAGAACGGCGTTATATTGATTAGAGTTTGACCAGAAGTGTCAGACAGGCAGACTAGATCTCTTCAGGGATTATTAGCGGATTAAAATGTATTGGATCTAACTCTATAATGAAATGCAAACCAATTTCAGTGTTTACCCTTGAATGCATTACAAACCAAACCTTTTAGAATTATTTCAAATGTATAAATAAAATCCAATCATTTTTCTTCACTGTAGAGGTAGAATATAAAACTCATCAGTTATTTTTACAATAGCAGTTAACAACTACATGCATAGTTTAGTTGTCAGGTCTAAACCTCACCCTGACATTATAGCAAGTAATAATAGTGTTAAAATGTTAGGATAAAATTTGAGATCTGCATGTAATTAGTGAAGGCAATCAACAATCCAGATACGTTTTTATTATCTGGCTGTAACCAAGGAAATATTACAGCAGAACATTCTAAGATGCTACAGTTAATTGTATCCAAGGTTGTAATTCTATTTAAGCTAGATTCTTGGTAAAGAAACCCCGCATACTCATACAATGTTTGAAAAACTATTATACGAAAATACCATAGTTTAATCTAGCATAATGTTTGTATGGCTAGTTTTGTTTTTATAGTTACTTTAAAGTAAGTAGCATTAATCTTGTATGACCTTTTCGATTTTTCTGCTTTCTTGCAGAACGTTTTGAGAAAAAATTTGAATTATGTTTAATGTTAAGAAGTAGAACGTACTTTTTGGAGGATATTATTAAGATTGATCACTTACCGGAGCATGAACAAATCAATACATTTTAGTTTATATTATTTGCTACGATGGTTGAGATCATGAGTAAGGTTTGTTCTCCCAGTCCGCACATGTGTCCTGAAGTATGCTCAATAAACCAGCTCTACAAGGTCAACAGTCGCCGCGCCAGGAGTGCCAACTACCTAACGGCCTGCGAGAGGTATTATATTAACGAGCGTATCGTAATTTCCAATACATACAAAGTCATGTTATTCAAATACTTTTCATTTATATGTGTTGCTATAAATTGTTTTTTTAACTTATGATACAAAGGTAATTTATTTATAGTCCTTTTAGCGAATTTCCCCTATAGGGAAGAAGCTAATACCGTAGTCGGCATGGTAAGACCTGGGCCCGGGACCATGATAACTTTTCGTTTTGAGGTCCCCAGACCCCAAAAACACCATTCGTTTGAAACTGTATATATATATATATATATATATATATATATATATATATATATATAAATCTCATACAGCATTTGGCTGCCTTTCATGGTGAAAACCGCATTTAACATGGCGGCCGGTGCACTTGGCTGCCGTATCCGGCCGCCAAATCCACATCACATGTTAAATCAACTGAGGAAGCCGGCAGGAAGAAATCCTGAACATTTGAAGAGGCAGCCAAATAACGTATTTTTGATAGGTGTATGACAAAATGTAGTTCGCCGTTCTACCACATGGAACGCTGCTGCTTTTAAAGGATACACCACGAGTATGTTCCTATAAATAATTGCCGTGGACTCGGCAGCCTAAAAGTGGCAACATTGTTAAGATGAATACGCATCCCGATTATAAATTTTTGCCGCGCAAGTGGCAGCCAAAACACATCTGGCCTGACTCACTTGCAGATGTTCAAAGATTGTTATCTTCCATCATAATTTTCTGTACTCACTCGAGACCCGGGATATTTCCGAGCCTGCATACTTCCCGCCCGCTTGTCTGTGAATCGGTTAGACCACTCAACGCTTTCCAAATAAATCCTACATTTGCATGTTCTTATTGCTCACACAGTGAGAGTCAACAAATTCGAGCAGTTTGATTATTTTCCTTGACTATGTTCTGTTGAAATCAATATAAGTTGAACGTATTTGCTCCAAATCGTTGGAGTTTCCGACTAAACCTGCTTCATTTGTATCGGTAATGTAGATTCACCAATCACATTTTTAGGTACAATACCGTTTACTTCAATTTGTAACAACTATATTACTATAAGCGATTTATACACGAACATTCTACAATAATATAACGATTTATGTTCTGTTGAAATTAATAATAACCTTGGAACAAATTAGATATACGAGGTGTAACTAAAATGTAGCACTGGCTATATGTTTTAAGATTCTACACCCAAATATAATAAATGTGGAGGATAATAAAATGTATTTGAAAATATTCTACATGATAATACAGAATCAAAAAACCTATCAACTAATTGATATGTTGAGGGCCAATCCTTTACTCTGATATGAGCAATGTCTGTCTGTCTGCAAAGTTTATCTCGGAATCCAGCGGAACAATTTGTTCAAACTTTGGAATTAGATTCGTTTGGACCTAAAAGTACGATTGGTAAAAACCTCAGCCCCATGGAAATTCATAATTGGTTAAAAATATCATTTGAAAATGGAAAATTGTAATATTGGACTTATGGAGTTTCAAATAAAAAGAAAAAAATCATAACAGCTGGGAATAAATTAACCAGTAAACTGTCAAAGTTAAATAAGGTAAAGTATCAACACATGATTTCTTGAAAACAGTGACCAGACCCATTGAATTAAGATTGTTTATAGACATATGTTTCACCTACGAAACTAATCAAATATCAACGAGCATAGCTCGGTGTCCCCGGTCCTAAATTGTCTCTGTTTAGATGTATAATAAGCAGGCCTGTCCAATAGTTAGTGCGTAGAAATACTTACTTCGATATGAGATAACTGATTAAACAACCGTTTTTGTTTGTAAAAATATAAAATTAAACCAAATTTTGAAATAACGGTAATAAAAACTTGATTGTCTAAGGAAAAACTAATTAGTTTAGTTATAACATTTACAGGACATCTTAACTATTCAGTATAGTTGTAATCTTGACTCTAAAATGTGTTTGAGTTTTTTCTTATTTTCCCTATAGGGCTTACGAAGTTGTATAACTAATAGTGGAGACTGATATTTTCAACATTTTCTGCAACCGCTATTCATGTTATGCTTGAGCATCATGTACTGCTACTACGATGTATTATATTTTATTTCCTCTTAATTTTTGTTAACATTCCACTAACTAAACAATGATGATAATAGTTTTCATTATATAGTAATCAGCACGATTTGTATTTACATATCACGGCTGCAAATAGTAAGCAAGTGCAGTAAGAAAAGGCAAATTCCCGGACAAGGCAAATGGTCGAGATGCAGTTGCTATCACCACCACCATAAACTACCTTCGAGTATCAAAGATGAGAGAGAAGTTTATGGCCTTAAAAGAAACCACTGAAGTGTCACAAACTCGGCCGACCGGACTCAGGTAGGTGCCCGTTTGTACAAGGAGGGGGCACTTGTCACTGAGACCTGGGACCTGACCGATGCAACGTCCTCGCCTACACTCTACCTTGTGCATACTGCACTACACCTGCACAGGTGGATGGTATCAATTTGAAGAGGGTCAATTTTTGCTCTTGAGGTGTAAATGGTTAGAACAACTTTTTCAATTGTTTAATAACTCTGATCATTACCTTATTACATGTTGTTATTACTAAGGGATGTGTGAGAAAATTGCTTACAAGAAATTCCATTACGGTAAATGTATATACGAGGTAATACGAGGCAATCAATCGACTTCAATAAAACATGAGAAAGTTATCAGGCGCATTTTAAAATCTTAAATAAAATGAGATTTTCATATTTGGCCTCTACAATAATTTACGTTCCAAATAAACATACAGCGAAGAAGAAGCACAAAAAGGCCTATACATTTATTTAGTTTTAAGACTTTTTTCATGAAATCCCGTCAATTTTAAAGTCCTAGTAATGCTTTTTCTGTTTTAACGACAACCTTAGACCGTATAGCCGCAGTGAAGTAACATATTACTTCTCTGTGGAATAGCAAATTTGGTGATAGCTACATTTAGGCTATTTTAAATCAATAACCTTATTTTTTTGTCTCTTGTAATTCGAATTTTGCCCCATTATTGTTTATAGCTCCAATTTTATCGGAAATATATAATGATACAATGATATAATGATATTAAATATAGTGTGTGATTACCATGGTAATGGTAAGTAAAATGTAAGTTGGTTTTATAACTACATTACAACCCCCTTCGGAGGACGGGATACCAGCTAGTAAATAATAGAAGAAGTAAATTACTATATTATAAGTGGCATAAAGGGCCATCGTAGGTCCCGACCATGGCCCCAAACCTTGCTCTAATATTCTGCCTCGTCTGATTTGTTTACTCTTTACATGCTAATGAAAGTAAAACAATATAAGTAGGAACACGTGTCAGTTCGTAAGTAACATAGACATTTAGGCGCACTTAGTAACATGTTATAATATAAATAAAGCAGACGTTTTTAAATCCCCATGCTTCTCTTATGGGGGATGGTTTACATGATTTCTCGTTTTCTAATAACTGTTTAGAAATGCTGCTATTTTTCCCGAGTCCCTGGGATCGAGATCTTTAATTTGAGCCATCTTCGATCACCCTGCAATTTGCAAAACTCCAACAATTTTGACCTACAAGTTTCGCTTACAGAATTACATATACAGATTACTTTTATCATACATCGTCGATAAGACTATTTAGTTTAGGCGCTACAAACCTTGCCAGATAATGTCTAGTTTGAAAACTTTGAAGTTACTTGATTGCTCATCGGTTCAAGAGGAACAATCCCAAGTTTCGTTAACGATTTTTGGAAAAAATCAAACTAGACCAATCAAATTTATATACCACTCCCTAAAAATACTAAGAAATAATTTACAACAACAGTTAAAATTATTTGTTTGATAGTCTTTGTGCTAGCGCAACCTACATTGGTAATATGATTATAGGTAATATGATAATTTATTTATTTTATGATTAGGATAAGGACTCCATTCACCTCTTAGCAAAAACAAAGAAGGTTTTAAAGTGTATTTCTTGCACTTTAAATGGTCTTCGTTCAAAGATCTAATCAAGGGGAAGTTGGATTTGCCCCCTTTGTATCTGGTTTTTGGTAAGGAGGCAAATCTGAGCAGTTTAAATAACAAAATCAATAAACTTTTAGCTGGCATTAGATTAAATAAACATAGAGAGGTCTAGTTTGCGGAATTCATTTTCTTTCTTTCTTCTCTTTAATATGATATGCAACGTGTTAGGGGTTGGAATAACGCAACGTGTTATTTTTTGCAATAACAGTTCATTATTGATGCAGTCATATGACTTGGATAAATCACAGAACATAGCAACTGCATTCCATTATCCATCCGAGGCTGACAGGGAAAGTTATAAAATCAGAAAGTTTTGTTTGTGTATTCTTGTTTTTTCTGAAACCAAATTGATTTTGATAGAAGAAAGAGCTTTTTCAAGATATTGACTTAGGCTATCATACATGACTCTTTCAATGATTTTTGATATAAACAGGTCGATAGTTATTTAATTTGGAACCCTTTTTATAAATTGGAATAAATTTCCCAAATTTTAATTTTTCTGGGAAGACACCATTGCTAATGGAAAGGCTGCTAATGTTTCTCACAACAGGTGCCAAAAATAGAGCATTGTGTTTCAATATTTCTACTGGAATTCCATCCCAGCCAACTGATGACTTGTTTTTTAGATCTTTTGTTATTTTATATACATAATTCTCAGAAATATTTTCAACTGTAAATTCAGGATTTAAAAAGTCAACTAAGAGGTATTAATTTTGACCATGAAAAGTAAACGGGATATATATTAGTACTCAATAGTTATATTTTATATAAAGTTAAAAAAGTTAGTTAGCTAATCTTTTACTTTGTGCTTTTTATTCTATTTTTATTCAACCATGTATTATTTTAGTTATAAATAAACTAAAAATCTGTTACAATGTCATAGTGTTTTTATTTTAAACTAATTCTAGTCTGGTTAATCGAAGGTGAAGTATAATTAATTGACTGTAAGCATGCTTAAAATTGTATCATAAACTTTATTGAATGTTCCATATGAGTTACACGAAAAATACATTAATGGTTTACGCCCTGTTTAATAGTGATTTTTTACAAATATTGTCTGTACAATGGAATTATTCCCACATAGACTATCCGTGTGCGTGTGGGAATTCACATAAGCGCTCTTACAATTAAAACTTAAAAACCTTAATATATAATTCTGTAAGCGAAATTTTGAGGTCAAAATTGTGGGAGTTTGACAAATCGCAGGATGATGGGAGACGGCTCAAATTAAAGGTCTTGATCACGGAGACTCGGGAAAAATAACAGTATTTCTAAAACGTTACCAGCAAACGATAAAATACGTAAAATACCCCCCATGAGAAAAGCATGCAGATTTCAAAACGTCTGCTTTGTTTACAATAATAAATGGTTGTCTTTGTTTACGAACTAACATGTGACCCTTCTTAATCCGCGTTTACACTATACAACTTTTTTTATAAACTTGTACAACCAATTATAGTAATCGATTTGAACATGCTTAAGAATGCAATGAAAAATATTAAACAAAGTTGTACAACAAGCGTGTTTTAAAACCAAAAATCGTGTTTTACAGCAGGTTGCAGATTTCCCGACCGGAGTTGGTAAAGATCAAAGGAATTTTGTGTTTTACAAACCTTATATAAATGTTTTTGCACTCTAGCGGTCGCATTTTTTGTCCGATTTACTTCAAATTTGGTAGGGAAATTCCTTTCTATAATCCGTTGGACACGTTCGTTCGGCAAAACAATCGGAAAACTGTAACCCCCTTTTTTAGGGATTAATCTTTCAAATGTTGAGTTTTTGGCCCAAAAAAGGACAGTAAAGCCCCGGATTTAAAATGTATACATTTAATAAGATGGATATTAGTGGATATTAATTTTTAAGCTATCACATCATTCTAGCACAAATATTTATCGAGTTATTAAATAAAATGTATATCGACTAAACACAGTACGTTGTCTTATGGGGGTTTTTACAGTAGAAAATCCTGTTATTCATTTGTTGGTGTATTTTAATCATCCACAGCCACCTCAAGCCTATTTTCAAGCCTGACTGAACCTTCTCCTAACCTTCTAATGAGCAAAATTGTATTCCTAGCATTGCAGGTAAATGGAACCAGGAGCATCAGAACATAAAAAAAAACAATGTTTTCAGATTTTGATAACATTTGGTAAAATCAATGCTTTTACACTGATTTTGATTGTTAAAAGTTTTTTATGTGGAAATTCACTTCCCTCACGTCAGCGTGCTGCGTGCGAGCTCGTTGTATTTTACAATGATTTTTCAAATTTTGTCCCAAATAAAAACGTCCTTACTCGTCGCTTGAAACAATCACGGCGACTTTAGTTTTTTGGGCGGGCTTGTGATTGAAACATGTTCGATAATTTGTTAGTGCATAAAATTAATGTTGTACGACAAAAGTTTTATAAACACAAGTTCAAGTTTAATAAAACCAAATTTGTATTAAACATGTTTGACAAACAAAAGTTTATAAAACATGTTTTATAGTGTAAATGCGGCTTTATATTTTTTATTTTTCTCAGCATTTAAAGAGTAAAAAAATCAAATAAGGCATATATTGGAGAAAGGTTAGGGACAATGGCCACTTCAAGCCACTAGTATGTTATAATTCAATGAAAACGAATAAGCTATACTTTGGAACGACAAAAGTATTAACAACATACTCTTTCGTAATTTGAACAACACAAATAAGGAAAGTATACATGATAAGCATTGAAAACAAGCAAACTACCGCAGGACAGTGTTTAATCTTATTAAAATAAACTAAGCCAACAAGTGTTTAGTAATTGCAATTAGTTTAGTAATTTATTTATAAGAAATTAAAATGGCGGGAATTATATCTTTGAAAAACTCGACAAGTTTTGACTTGAGATAATAATCACTATAGTCTATATCAGAACCACTTAATTCAACTACAATCTCTCTTAATCTTGTAGTGAATACTGGCACTCATTGTCATTTCCAAGTTAATTTGTATGCAGATTAAATAAATCTACAGTCTCGGATGATAAAGGCCATCCCAGCGAGCAAAGAATATAAATAGAGGGGCTACGTTTATCCAACAAGCATTATGGGCAGTGAAGCCAATTCCCTACCGCTCTTGCGGGCAAGTCCCGGGAACTGCTGCACACAGCTGCAGAAAACCAAATATATGATGATTAGACACACTTATAGTAGATAATATTTGTTAGTACTCCTCAATTTTGATAAGCTTAAAAATTTTAAATATATTCTATTGTACTTTTAATAACTAATAATATTTGAAGAAATTATTAAATTAACTATTAAAACATGGAAAAGTGAGTAATAGAGGAATATTGTTAATGTTTGGTCAGGAAAGTTTTGTAAGCGACAAAGTTTGAGAGCTTGAGTTAAATCATAACATATATTTTTTCGACAAATTTACGATCAGTGGAAAAAATCAGTTTGAAGAGGTAGCATCAATTGTGTTGCGGCGACGCTCGAGCGCTACCACTACGAGCTGCCGCGTGTCGCCTCGGCCCGTGCTTCTCGACGTAAACACAACGCAATGTGTTCTCTCTGTCATTCATTAGTGTAAGAGGATGTTCAGGAGTGTTATATGAATGATTGACTTTGACATGATGTTTGTTCTTTACGAATGGGTTTATTTATCCCTATCGCTCTGGTCTGTAGGACAAGAAAATGTCTTAGGAAATACTGTCCATCCGAAAATTACATTAGTGTTAGAATTGTCAAGCAACATAAGAGAATTGAATACTTACTTGCTTAAATACTTGGGGTTTCCAACTGGTATTGGCAATATTTGGGCAGGCCATTGGTTAACGAGTTTTAAAATATGTTTCTTTAATAGTACAAGTCTTAATTGCCATAATTTTAATTTAAGGTTTATAATTAGATTAGACTGTAAGCGAATAGCATTAGATTATACAAGCTTGATCCGGACAGTCAACATTGTATTGTATGCAACTGTATGCTCAAGACGTGCGGGACTCAGATGACTCACCGCTCTCCCCTCCACTGATTGGGGCACACCACCGATATTCGCGTGGCTTCACCTGCCGCGCCCGCTGTCCTCTCTATTTCTATTCAGTGGCTCTGTGGGCCACAATATGTTCAATATGTTTAGGTTTGCATACGTTAAAGTTCTTATAACATTGCCCATGGTAGCGGGCTCAGCCGCAATTCAATCAATTACATATAAAAGCCTGGACTTAATTACAGGCCCATAACTTTACAGGCCTAATCATAATTTCTATCATCACAAGCATTAAGGAGCGTTTGCTTTATTTAAATCGTTGAAAGATCATGAATTTGGTTGGTATCTAGAAGGAAGTTTTGGGGAAGACACCGCTTTTTATCCACATAACAAACAGTCATGCTTGCCAACAAAAGTGGTTTCTATAATTCTCTGAGAAAGTGCTACGATTTAGAAGATTGCGAATTTTCCGCATTAAAAGCTGCTTTAATATTGCAAGGTCTGATATAATTTTGCCTGAATACAAAATGTACTTTTACCATAACGACATTAGCAAGTAACTTATGGATTTAGTCTTTTCTATCTATACTCCGGCATCTTTGACTTCCTTATTACATATTATGCAAACACTGTTCAAATCAGTCATTATTATTAGCTTTTGGTTATAAGGTGTGCCTAACTGTAAAGTTAACAGTTCAGATTAAAAAGTGTTTACCATTTTTAAAGGTTTTCTTCCATTTTATTTCCCTCGTTCAACAATCCATGAAATTAGCACAACTATCAGCATTTCACTGCACTTGGCACAACACAACCGAAATCCTGCACAAAAAATAAAACGTTATAACGAAACCCAAAATGCCAACGAACCGCTCAATGCAATGGTTAACTGAACACTAAATTGACAAGACTCACTCTTAACGATGAATACAAACCTTATAAGATGATGTTATTAATGAACATAGGCAGTATTCAACAAGCAACGTAGGGAGGGCAGTAAACAAAAGTATAAATATGCAGTCCGACTCATGCTAACAGCCAGAAGCGCTTGAGTCACTACGCAATACGCGGCGCTGCTAGGCCCGGCATGGTGTCCGGTACGTTAATCGCTCTTTATGAAGCCATCATGTTAACAAATATATTTACTAGGTCCATAATTTCAAAGCTAATTAAATTATTCATAGTTTTTGTGATAAAATTAAATCCCATGAAGCAAGGATAAAATTAGTTGAAGTTACCTTTTGTTTTTCGCAGTGGCAGTTGTTTTTATATATTTAAGAATTACGGTGAAATTAAGCTGTCTACATAAAAAGTGTATACAACTTATTTTTTTAGAATATTGTTAAGCGTACATTAAAATGTTCTTTTTTTCACATTTTTGGCGCGAGTATCGGCTATTTCGTATATACAAATTTTACAAATGAGGCTACTATTATTGTTTTATAACAAGAGTATAAAAATGTGAATACCTGGGCCAATCAGACCATAGATCAACGTAGGTTAAAAATTAGCATCAATCAAATTATTTCTGAACACTCTTCCCAACATTAAAAATATGCACGAACTAATTTGTACCATTCTCACTTGTCTCACTATTCTGTCTTGAGACTCTTGAGACGAGACCATATATATTACTTATCTGTTGAAAGTATACAGGATGTTGAAAAAACATTCAGGACTTTGGGATATGATTTCTCATACAAAAATAAAGAAAAAAGTTCATATAAAGCTATGTCCTACAACGTTTAGTTTTCCGTCTATCTTGCTGTTATGTGTTTTCCATTTAATACGGCATATCTTAGGAAAGTCTGATGATATCAAATCCAAACTTGATACATATATTACATATAATACGACCCATTTTGGCATGAAATATTAAGATTCTACTTTGTACTATTTTAAAATGGCGGCTATTTTTGTTTTCAAAGCTAAATATCTTTAAAACTGTAATATTTAGGAAAAAATCTGTAAGAATAAAAAAGCTATGTCATAGTGTCCTCAACCAATGAAATGAAGATATTGGCTGTAGGATTATAAATAACTGATGAATTGTGATTGTTATAAGTTAAAACATTTTTTTTAGTGAAGAAATGGCAAAAATGCATGTTTTAAATTATAAAAATCACGATATCTCAGTTATTTATTATCGTACACCTAATATCTTCCATTGTTTTTATGACAGAATGACCCAAGTTTTTTTACAGTTTTTTCCTAAATATTACCGTTTTTAAGATATTTAGCCTTGCAAAACAAAAATGGCCGCTATACGAGGTGGAGGGGATTACATTGCGTCAAAATTTAAAACCTACTTATAAACTATCAAAACGAACACAAGAATTTTATGGAATCCATGGAATTGCGATATTATTGCAGGTACAAAAATCTATTTGCCTAAAGGTTCATCACTGTTTGAGGAAAAAATATGTTATTCCGTTCCCCTGAAATAGAAATTATATATCAAATTGATTTCGTTTCAACCTTGGTTGGGATAAACAAGCAAAGTCTACCTAAAACAAAATAGCACTGAAGGGCCTTATGTTTCCGTAAGTATTAGGTTTATTATTTCCGAACATTCTTACCCCTTTATACTGTATATTATTTATACCTAGATTAGTTTTATAAGTAGAGAATATAATTATATTAGAACTACACTAATCCGACTTGAGATGGTCCGACTCCTCGCTTACCGACCGTGCTGTTATCGTTGTTAGACGTAAACAGACCACGTAAAACAACCACTCACGCAACTAACTTTCTACCTATGATGTATATAATTTAAAATGTTGAACAAGTCAATGTAAAATTAATAATAAAATGTTATATATTTTTATTTGACCTGAGATTGTTCATGATGCAATGAAATGTGTCAGTATCTAACTACTTCAATAACGAAAGACGTTCTTGTGCTGCCATTCCAGTGCTTTGGACAATGATAACAGTTAGGAGATTTAAGATACGAAATAATACATTAATACAAGTTAAAGCAGCGAGAGGAGAGCTAATTTTGTCCATTATGCTCGTAACGTTTCCATGAAGATCGTCAAGACGAATTGGCAACAGTGGTGACAGCGAAATAACGCGAAATATTTATGAAGTATCATAGCTGGCAGTCATTTGGCTGCTAGACATACATGGAGCGCCGAATCAAATGTAAACTTAGGGCAGTCAAATTACATGGGTTTTGATACACATAGTTACAATAAAAAAATTATGAAAATAAGTTAATAGTTATATTAATAACGTAATTTTGAGTAACAATACACGTTAAAACTTAAACATACTCTAACCTTTGAGGTGGCAGCTACTTAACCGAAATTCGTACGGCTGCTGAATAGATAGTGAGATTTATATATATATATATATATATGTATATATATATATATATATATATATATATATATATATATATATATATATGTGTGTGTGTGTGTCCGTGAGCACGATAACTCTCGTAAAAATTATCCGATTTTGATGAAATTTGGTATAAACGTGTAAAGCAACATTTATGACTTTAAGTTCGAAAACCAGCCAGATCGCTCCATCCAAAGGGGTATTTTGGGGGGGGGTTTTGTACCCCAAAAATGGGTTTTCGAATTTTGTACATATAATTTTGGAAAAAGTCAAACTTTAGTTTTTCCATTGGATTCAGATTAAGAAAACACACAATTTGGTATTTTGATCATTTCTCTACGTCAATTGGTTACCGAGATATTGAAAGTGCTAAACACAGTACGTTGTCTAATGTTATTCTTATGGAGGAAAAGAAAAATTTTATATCTCGCTTATTTATGAACGTATAGTGACGAAACTTAGTATACGACTTCATCTGGTTGTGGAACATTGATATTTGCCCAAAAAACAATTTTTTTCCAAAGGCTCCCGTAGCAGCAAACCTGCGTACTCAGCCCCATGTTATTCTTATGGAGAATAAGTAACGTGTTATCTCCCTTAATTATGAAAATAAATTAATGAAATTTGGTATGTGGCTTTACCTACTTGAGTTATATTGATATTTGTATAAAACCCCATTTTTTACGTTCCTTGCTTCAGCAAACCTGCATACTCAGCCGCCATGTTATTCTTATGGAGAATAATTAAAATGTCATAAATCGTTTGTTTATGAATGTATATTGATGAAACTTAGTATGTGGCTTTATGTGGTATTAAGATACATATATATGCATTGGAAATTCGCTGAGTACGCAGGTTTGCTGCTACGGGGGTATTTATTTATAACGGTTGTTTAATTCTTTGTTCAATTGTTGTTCATATTTAAGTTTTGCATGGAACAGTTTATATTGACTGGCCAAGTAGTCTAACCTAACGTAGGTAAAATAATAACAATAACAAATTCTGTATAAATTTAAAAATAATATTATCCTTGAGACACTCTAGAAACTAGATTAAACATTGATAGAGGATAGACTAAAGCCAAAGGTAAATTGGAAACCCTCGAGCTGCAGGCTAATTAAGTCAAAACAATAAATAACTCGGTAATCTGAAGTTTCAGGTTTTCTAGTTTCCAAACAAACAACCACTAAACTCTGGCGACTTTCATTTTTTTTAATTCCTTTACCTGAACCTTTTTTATCACTTGCATTACACAGACAGAAACGTAACTTTTTGTAGTGATAGTCTAAATTAGAAAATAATAGATCATTATTAGATTTAATATTTAATATTGAAAGTAGATATCATATTTATAAAATAATCAACAATATCCACCTATAATAATGTAAGAAATTGTGTAATTCCATTCCAATACATTTTTTGATTGCATGTTTTCTATTTAAGATCTTTCAAAACTCTATTCTCACTGCAAGTAATTGAAGACAATTATCACAGTACTGTACATAGTATAAAGGCCTGTTGGACTCGGTATCTGACTGAACACGATTGCCATTGAGTACTCGGGCATACACTTTGCAAACTTAAGTTTATGAAAATTATTTGAAAAATAACAACGTAACATATTTATTAGTAATAGTTATCTATCATCAATTACCTTAGATAACTCCGCTTAACCCATATTTATAACTTCGCGTACGCGAATATTTGAGCGAACTTTAGTGTATTTCCTCCAGTGATTCGCACAGTTCCCAGTTTGTCTTTCACATGGAATCAGCTGATTGGAAACAGTAATACCAACTGATATCGTCAGTGAGATAAATGTATGATCGCCTGAATGGCTGAGCGATACCAAACCAATCATCGTGCGAATATTTATAATTATAAATAGATAAATTGCTTTTAATAAAAAACTTGCATTTTAATATTTTGCAAATAAAACAAAATAACATACCCTCTTTTCGTTTTTGTATTTCGGCAGTTAATTCGATTATTTAATGAAGTTATTTGTGTCACTAATATCTCAATTTGTGTTCACAGATACAAATTATACACCATGTTAAGTTTAGAAAACAATAATTTTATCCATTAAATAATTATGTAATGCAAGTTCAATATCAATAGAAAATGAACATTCATATAGCAGTCACGCACTGTGAAGGAATGTAAAACGACTTAAAGAAGTAAAAAAGTTTTGTTTTTGAGTCAATGAAAAGTTTTGCCGATAGCTAATCAATTTAGTGTGATAATTTTAGTTATTCATAAGTAAACAGAAATAAATCTTAACCCTACAGCAGAGCAAGCAGAACAAAATATGATATACATTTCAACAGTGTACACAATTGATTGGTCTTAACAATTATTGCGTCACAGCTCAAAATGTTAAGTTGTCATCCTCAGTTGTATAACGTGTATTACAAGCCTACAAGCAACCGTTAAAGCTTGATTCAAAATGTTATTCTGATCGGAATATAATGGCGGAACGGTAAAATGTTCTTATTGACATGATAACTAACACCGGCGTTGGGTTTAAAACTTCAGTAGGATTAGTTCAACCTGACAGTAAACCATGGCCTACGTAACCCAAACAAAGAGTTTTCCTGATATTGCTGGCTAAGGGGATTATCCCGGAGCTCCGATAAATTGACAATTTTATTTCCGGCGCGCGTTAACTTAGTAAAGTGGCTCAGTCCTACGGATTAGAAGCCAGTACAAATCTATATAAGAAAATTTATAATTTCTTATTCTACTATGTAACTGCTTAAGCAAAAGATGTTAAATGTTTGTTTATTTGTAGATTTGTAATCTATCGTATGACTTACAGGTTTGAAATTTGGAAAATTCATAGACATATGGGAAATAATCTAACAGGAACTGACTGTTTTTGTCCTCATTTACACTTCAAGATTTCCTTAAAGTACAAACAGGACAAAAATGTTAAATGAACTAAATGAACTGTCTTTATTTATAATATTTCTTCAATATAATAAGAAATTAAATGTAAATATAAGTATTTATTTATCCAGTAAACAGTCCATCTAATAAAATTTATCTAGTAGGTTAGACTCTGTAGCCTCTACAAGACATTAAGTCCAATACAATGTTTGTTGCATGTTTTATAAATTGACTTGAATGGTCTTGAATAAAAACTGTGCTACAACTTAATGAGTCACATCAACGCAAGAGGTTAGAGTGGGAATCCCAATCTAAACTTAACTTTAATATTGTTTTAAATACTTTGCGATAATCAATACTGAATTGAGATGTATTCCTGGTGGTTGGTTTTTTAGGCACGTTGGGTACAGTGGTATCTTCACACTTTAGGTTTTCACAACTCTATTAGTAGGTAATTGAACTTTACACATTTGTATTTGTGAACTAGATCGAGTCACTGTAAGATGAAATCACATGTAGTGTTCATGTCGTACCACAACCCCATCCACACCCTTCTACCCTTTTATGTGTAACAAATTATCAACAATACTTTTGTTTAGGGCTAAGCATTTATAGCCCTAAATTAATAGTTAGTAAATGTTCTAAGATTTTTGCATTTCTGATTGTATTTCGCATATGAGTTGTTAATCAGATTACAGATAATAAAGATAAACAGATGGAATCCACGTGTAGTTAATTATTTGACATTCCAACTGGCGAATGACAAGGAGGAAGAGATATCCGTGGTGCAGCATTGCACTCCAGAAGAACGGATCAACCGCCATCGAGTTAAAACACTAATGATATGTAATTTCAGTGCAAAATATTCTCTTCTGGTGTCAAAGTTATATTTATGAAGCTTTTAAATAATGGAGCTGTTAAAATATGCAAACTCTTTGAGTGGCGTTATGTTCAAGTCTCTTTGGGAAGTCTCGAGAATCCTAGTGAGCTAAAGTGGCCGACAAGGAGTTAAAATGAACACATATTTAACAACTATTGCTTGGTTTTTCTATTGTGTAAGATTTTTAAATTGTTACAAGACTTCTTAACAGGATAAGATAATCTACGTCTCACAACACTAGACCAATTAGACTTCTAACTCATATCAGGTTATCATTTTTTATTTTGAGTACATTAAAGTTATAATAATTTTGTAATCACATGGTAAAATTGTGGGAGCGCATTGTGGCAGGGATGTAAAATGAAAATAAATAATCCACAAAACAAACTTGGAAAATTATGAAAAGGAGGAAAAAGATAATTTAATGAGAATTAAAATAAAGCGATGCTTAAACTGAATCCTCCAAATACTTGCCAGAGAGAATTTTAAAGCTGTCTGAAAATGGAAATATAGTAAATACCCCCGTCGCAGCAAACCTGCATACTCAGCGAATTTCCAATGGAGACATAAATGTCTTAATACTACATAAAGCCACTTACCAAGTTTCATAAAAATATATTCACAAATAAGCGATATATACAATTTTAATTATTCTCCATTGGCTGAGTACGCAGGTTTGCTGCAACAAGGAACACGAAAAATTGGTTTTTATGCTATTATCAATATAACTCAACTAGGTGAAGTCACATACCAGTTTTTATTAATTTATGGTCATAATTAAGGGAGACAGAGCATTTAATTATTATCCATAAGAATAACATGGGGCCTGAGTACGCAGGTTTGCTGCTACGGGAGAATTATGCAAAACAATTTTTTGGAGCAAATATCAATAGACCTCAACGAGATGAAGCTGTATACCAAGTTTCGTCAGTATACGTTCATAAATAAGCGAGATAAAAAATGTTCTTTTCCTCCATAAGAATAACATTAGACAACGTACTGTGTTTAGCACTTTCAATATCTCGGTAACCAATTGACGTAGAGGAATGATCGAAATACCAAATTGTGTGTTTTTTTAAGCTGAATCGAATGGTCAAAACTAAAATTTGACTTTTTCAAAAATTATGTGTAAAAAATTTAAAAAAAAAAACATTTTTGGGGTACAAAACCCCCCCAAAATACCTTTTCGGATAGGTCGATCCGTCTGGTTTTCGAACTTAAAGTCATAAATGCTGCTTTACATGTTTATTCCAAATTTCATCAAAATTGGATAATTTATATAAATTATATATATATATATATATATATATATATATATACAGTATCGAACGAATGGTGTTTTTTGGGTCTGGGGACCTCAAAACGAAAAGTTATCATGGTCCCGGGCCTAGGTCTTACCATGCCGACTACGGTAATAGCTTCTTCCCTATAGGGGAAATTCGCTAAAACTGAATAATTTAAATATAAGTTGCTGTTGTTGTTACATTTCGGAAACTAATAATTTTAACTGCTTGGATATTTATATTTTTAGTGTTTTATTTAATTTTTTACACTATGGAAATATTCCTACTTTTTCATCTTACTAATATTATTATTACCTTGGTAATTGTATACCTAACTTTGCCTCATATTATATCAAACGATATTACCCAATACAGTTAAGTAAAATCGTCCATGATTATTTTGACTTAAAATACCTAGATTAAGATGTCAATTTCTTAATAGTAAGGAATTTAAAAACCATTTTATAACAACTTAATGTTGTGAAAAAAATAGTAAATATAATAAAAGCACACTCAAATAATCTCTAGCTTTAACTTAAAAGCCGCGGAAGCTGAAGTAGTTTTGTTTGATGTATGCTTGAACTTTAAAAATATAAGGACCCATTATATATAAGGACTCTTATATATGAAACGATACAGTATTGCCTTATTGAATGTTCTGTTAGATATAGTATTCATAGGTACACGTATTATACATTTCTGCAATAACACTAAGGTAGTTCTTGAAGAATAGTCATTTGAGTCACATTAATATTTAGAATGCCAAGCTCAAAAACTTATTTACCAAAACAAAAACCAATTTAAATATTTAAACTGCAAACTTCAGAAAGATATTTTATAGCCTGGTGTCGACATAACTGATTTATTCACCAGTGTCTGCACGTAGGTGTCGAACCGAAACAAAATATAACTTTATCTTAGAATTTTATATTTGTTCTACAACATATCTCTTATGAATGCATTTAAACTTCTCACTATTTGTGTAAGAAATGTCAGCTACCTTCTTATGATTATTTTATGGGAAATATATTACATAATCTACTTGATACTTTAATTTTGATTGTCTGTAATTATTATGTTATTATATTTTCAGTACTGATATTAAGATTTAAGTCTCGACATCTTTAAACTACAATTACCATGCTGTTACCATGCTAAAGTTATAAATGAAGGTATACAATATCAATAAAATATAACATTGAAACTATACATTATTGAAACGATGACAAATAAATTTTAATGCATATTTAATGTTAAGATATTTATTTTGTTAACAAATATATATGTTTAGTAAATAAAATAAAAGAGAAGGCCACATAATAAATATTAGTACATTTAATATAAAAATATTTTGATTTTAAATTGATTTATACATAGCAAAAATTTAAATATAGATTGGTATGTTGATATTTTTGGTTTAAGATCGGAACATCCCATTTTACTTTTTTAGTTTGGGGCTTTAAACGTTTAAAACGATAGTCCAGTCATAATTTAAGAGATGTGTTTATTGCTACTGCAATTTAGTAAAACCTGTATTATCATATTATAAAACATTTAATACATGTCATTTTACATTAACTAGGAAATGAAGTAAAATAAACACCTTTTACCCATGACAAATATTTTGGGGTTAAACAAGAAAAACGACTTACTTATGACTTATAACTTAACTTTGAAACATGCCTACAGCGAAGACGGAGCTGCCATTTTGACTGAAACATTGCAACACATTTATCACTGAAATTGAGGCGCGGAATGATCGCTGAAGAGACAAAGCATCGCTCGTAGAACGCTATTGCTTTCATATTTCAACTGCATTTTAATACCTCACGGAAAGTTACACAGTGACTGTAGCTTCAGGTGTGGATGAGGACTATACGGATTGCTCCATGTGTCAACAATTATTTATTTATCTTCAGTATAGTTTAATGGCAGCAACACCAAACAAATATATTATTAAAAATGGCAATCTGCACTTTCGTCAGGGGTTATTCATTAAACATACTAAAATCATAAAAGGTCTCACATTTATCGGGAGTGATGTTTATGTTCGTTGACACTTTTGATCTTCTACCCACGTGCTCGCTGGGTAACGCAATACGAACATTGGAGCTGGACTATCACTTACTGTTAACTCACAGCTTTGACTGTTACAGGTAAAATTAAATTATTGATATAAAGTAAACAAAATTTAATCTGAGAGTAAAAAATTATCTTATGAATTGTTATTTTGTAAATCTTATCTTTTCATGCAAAAAAATCGTATTAATTTTTTAGATTGTCTTATTCCGTCCGAAAAATACCAAAGGTAACTGTAGATTGTGGATCTTTAAGATCATTGTTTAAAAACTTGTTTACGAAAGTTTCCCTATTTATTTATAGCTATAATAGAGGAATCAGATTTTAGTATCACAATAGTTGAGAAGTTCCATGATATTAGATATTTACATCAGATTACATAAGTGTGCTTTTTAGTAATAGATTTTGTTGTCATCATTAGTGTTAGTCCCTAGGTTCAAGTAATTTTGTCCATTCAACATAACAAACTGTTTTCAAACTATACGTAGCCAATCAAACCATATAGTTTGGATGCAAACTTAATTATAATTTTATTTCTGATCATTATGACCAATTACATCATGATCACAAAAGCAGGGTTTAAAAGGAAATATGAAAGGGATTTTAATTGCTTTCTCCAATTATATACGACAAATAAAATACAGATTTTGTTTCTGTACGTATTTGTATAATCTCTAAGTTATTAAATAATGCTTGTTTTCCCATATACTTTAAAGTGTTTAAGTCATAACATAAATTAAATAATCAGAAACAAAAATGAGATCATAACTAACATAGCTATTTATTTAATTTTTACATATAAAATTATAAATCTGATTGTTGATGATCATTTAGTTTTTAATTTAGCTGTTTTAAATCACACGTATTTAAATTGAGAGGTATTACGCTAAACGACATTCCCCTGATAAAGAGCTTAAAACAATGATTATAGATTTGGTGAATTGATATGCAGGGTTTCCATTACAAACAAATCAACCTTGATTTACCTCGATTAAGATGTCATTTTCAATATGTCAATCGGATTATCTAATGTAATGTAATTGTAGCGAGGACAAAATTAATAGGAGGTTTTGATTTATTATGGAAATCAGTTTTTTTCACATAGATTATGTTCTTACAACTTCATTTTTTTAAATAATATTTAGTTGGGATTTTTTCAATAAATGCATTTACAAATTAAGAAGTTTATAAAACAATCAACACAATTATTAACAATAAACAAATTTATTTCTCGTGTTGGCACAAAACATGGAAGATCAACTGTACCCATAAACAAACTCAAGATTCATTCATCCATCAACGTTAAATACATTTGTTAAGTCAATAATATTTATTATTTATTAAGCCCGAGAAAGGTCAAACTTCTTCAACACAATGGCTAAACGCCATGATGCGTTTGGTGATTTATGTCATTGTTAAATAAAATGTCATAACAAAAAAGTATTAATCATAACGGGAATATGTAAAATTCTCCGTTTAACGTGTGACGTAAATTGAGTTTTAAATATTGTTTACAACTTTTGTAATATCTCATCATTACTGTCATTTTCTCAACTTTAAATATTGCAACACTCCATTCTAGCACTCCGTCTAATGTAAAGTTGTTGTTATATTCACTGTGTAAAATCAAAAATAATATTTTATAAATTAACTAAACCTATATTTTTAATGTTAAGGAATTGCGGGTTAAAATAATATTTTGCACTAAGATTCGCTATGTATCATGGCAATCAATGTATTATATATTTATTAAACTAGTTTTTTCAAGATCAAGTTTTGATAAATTGTAAAACATTGCAGTTTATGACATTAAAATAAATCCCTACAAACCTCTTAGTTTCTTCTATGCAACATAACATTTGATACAGTTGTATTACTTTTCACTTTAGTGAAAAGTGCGCCCCACCGGTGATTTAACTCAAACCCTCCTTTGATGATTCCGACACTACAATTACCGAAGATATTGACTAAATTATCACTTTGCTGATACGGATTTAAATATCGCTTCAATAATGCTGACTTCAACTTGCATCTGGGTCTTGGTTATACAGACTCCCTTCAAAATGAACTTAAAAATCTAAAGACAACCGCCACAAATATCTAAGTTTAAATACTAAGTGTGTACTCCGGTTTACTTATTTGTATTGCGTGTCTGTAGATTATTTGTAAAACTGTCAGTTACTCTCAGAATAATCTATATAAGTCATATATAAATCAATAGGCTAGATTTGTCAAGGCGGATCTATTACCGTTAATATAACTACAAACATTTGATCTAAGGACAAAAAATAAGATTAATAAAATATTGAACGTGCAAATAACGTGAAGTTTGATCCACATGCAACGTTTTTTTCCTCTGACTGGAACAGGAAAGGAAAACAGTTCAGAGACCATTTCGTATTTTAGTGCAGGTCCAAAGTAAACGTTGTAGAAAATATTCTTATTTTGACTGTCCTTTTCTCAGAAACAAGTGAAATAATTACTAACATGAAAACAAATAATTGTAAATACAATATTTAGTTCATTATATAGAATTTATGAAATTCAATAATACAGTACCTAATATTTTGTTAATTTATTGTTTATAATTATGTTGAAATTCAACTTATATTAATTTTTATGAAAAGGAAAAAGTTATACTTATTTTTGAGTGGAAAAAGTGTTAGTTTCAATAGTTTTGATTATTAATATTAATTATTAGCACTTGGTATTATGTTGCAAAAGAAACTAACATTATACTTTATCCACACCTGCTGTTTGATTTTGTTAATTTCAAAAAAGATGTATAAGTAATATTAGAAAAAATACTTTTACTCAGCAGCATGCTATATTAAAGCCATTTCAATAGCCAAGACAATACTACTAGGTTCTTCAGGCAATAACGAAATATGGATAAGTGGACATTATTCTACACTAAAAGTGTAAACACATTGTTAAAGTATTAGGACGAATAACAACAATTATATTAACAATATTAACAATTAACAAGGTTTGCAAGAGGATTCAACAAACACTCCCAGCTAGTTATCTTTGCACTTTGAAAAGTTTACATAATTGCCTGCAGTTGTTGTTACCAAGAGGTGTCAAGTGATATTCGTACCTAAAAGCATCCATACTTCTTTGGTGATAGAATCGGTTTATTTAGCAAATCTTTTTTATTTCTCTTAGTTTTTAATGTCACGTTTGACGTCGTTACTATTTTAAATATAATAAAGAAGATTTACTAATATATTATCTGTTTACATTTTATGATTAAAAATAGTACCCGCGATATAAATTACAACAATATGTTGAATTGCAAAACATTTTTGCATAATAATGTTGAAATGTTGACTTTGGTAGCGTCAAGGTTTTCTGGTATCACGGTTATACCAGAAACATCTCTCCCCTCATTTGCCTTATCTCATAATATTAATTGCGAATTCACTTTATCTTTTAACTTTTGCTAAATATGGAAGGTGAATATCAGCCAAGAAATGTGTAAAATGTTCATTTTTCTGTAGCAAACTAAATAAACCAAAATATAAAATTAACACCTAAGTGTTTATGAAATTACTAGTAGAATCTTAAAGGCACACGGGTTGGGTTTCTATCAGAATATAGAATATTTTTTAATCCTTATAGTGTAGAGGATACAGCAGAATTATATTAAAAAATATGTGAAACAGTATTACACTTATTTCAATGCAAAAGTGACTGTTTTAGTTAACTTAATGTCATAATGACGTTTGCTATGGTTATATTTATGGCAGTAAATATATTATTGACTGATTATTAATCTCAAAAACCACAGAACGGATTGCAATGAAATTTGGAACATACCCTCCTTTTGGGTCTTAGGTGCTCACTAAGAAATGGTTTAAAGAAATTCCCATAGGGCTCCGCCCCACGGGGAGCCAAAGTTCCAATCCTGTGTTATTGTTATGGACATTCACCTTAAGTTTAAGCTGATTAAAATACAAACAGCTGATCTTGATTCGTAGAAGTTCCACGGGATGAACATAGAATGCAGCACACACAGCTGTCATAGTTTTATAAATTATCATTTTCGGGGCGAAGCCTGCGAGAACAGCTAGTATTATAAACAAAAGAGTGATGCTAAATAATTATAAGCCTTTCTCTACGATTAAATATTTTACGTATTTTAAACTTGGTAGTTTAAAATCAGTTAGTGACTGTCATATCAAGTAGATACTTAATTTAGAATACACAATTTAATTAACATATATAAGTTGTAAAATATTAATAAAAAATCTCATTAGATATTATTTCTGATTCATTCACTATAATTCTAAATGAGTTACGAGGAAAATGTACAAGTGATTGTAACTGGGTATGTTTTTGTAGTTACATTTCTCACTGATTCATTCAGCGTCAAAAACTAATAAATCCGTCGATTCACTCTGCCATCAATACACACCAGTATTAATAGTATGAAGCCTAATTCTGATATAAAATATTTATTTGAAATACATTAAAATGTTGTATAATATTATGGTTACAACTCAATTATTCGTTTACTAGTTGACCCGTGCGGAATTCCGCACTGCGAACCAAATCGTGACAGTTGATTAGATGTTCTTTTGTGTACATTTTCGCTCTTATCAAAACAATCTATTCCCTTTATTTATCTTTCATATTATTCAAATTTCCGAGAAGCGGTACATTTTTAGACAGTGGGTCTATTTTTCGTCAATAGCCGAAATGATAAGCTTTAAAAATGAGGGGTTAATCAAGGAATTTGATAAAGGAATAAGGAAGATTTCGTGGACTGACAGAAAAAAAGGCTAGAGATATAATATATAAGATTATTCCGTATTGTCACAATACATTTTTATTAGTCAAGCCACTAAACCACAACTCGTACTTTAATAAAATCAATATTTTGGCTCGTAAATTTGACCAAGACCTACTTATTACTGCTACTCTTCATACTTGGGCGCATTGGCAATAATGTGATACAAGACCTATATTTCCAGGACCTATATTTCGATCTGGTAGGAACACATACGACAGGAACACAAAGCTACGATAATTTTTTTTAGAAGCCGTTTAGGATTTTATTAAATGATTAGTGAATTATTAAATATTATTCATTTATTTTATAGACTTTTACATTTTCTATTATATATTAGACGGCATATATAAATATACTAAACAATCGTGGCTCACTCAAAGCTACAAATTACAGGGATATTACAAATTTTCTAGCAACTATTTTGAAAACATGTATTTTGCTTTAAAAAATTTACAAACAATATATTAAAAGCATGAAGTTTCACAAACTCACCCCTATACATTGATAAGTATCAATGAGATCACGTGGTTAAGATAACCAAAGACCAACATAGATAACCAATATAGCGGGGAACACACCCATCTCTCGTAAAGGGTCTAAGAGTTTCCGTACCTCTTATGAACTTGTATATGAGTTTGTATGAGTTTATATATGGGTTATATATGAGTTATATTATATGAGTTTATACCTCTTAAGAGTACCTCTTATGAACTTCTATGACTACTTGTGGCACCCTGTCCGTGTTAAAAAACTCTTAGTGGTTGCTTTAATCTACGCTACAGGTTAGTTTTATCTGTATCCACTAAACCTCCAAAATCCAAAGTCCATCCCAGTAGAACAACTTAAAAAATAAGACTATTTCTAAATCAAGGTTTTTAGTTTTCTTCTTTGTCTCATTACCTTGGATAAAGAATCATTTATAATTCGTTTATTTTGTTATAATCTATCATGTGTTAAAAATTGTTTTATACATCAAAAACACAAAAAATCCTAATTGATTGATCATAACTTAATGGTGCACCTTGTTTTATGATTAAAACTATAATTACCTTACGCAATGAGAATTCCACTCTAACACACAAGGAGTGATTCTTAAAAAAGTAATTAAAAGTTAAAATACAACTCAGAATGCTGGCACTAAGAGTTGAGTTAAAACAAAGTTTGGATTAAAGACTGCTTTACGACTTCTGCAGTTTTAACAAGATTTAAGCTTCATTTTTGTGATGATGAAGACCAAATTATTTCATTAATAAGAAATTTTTTTAAACCTTTTGCACTAAACTAGTATCCTCGCATAGTTGTCATAAGCGGTAAAATGTTTTTGATTATTTATTTTACTAACCAATAACCTTGCCCATGTCCTCGTTTTAAAAATTAATTTATAATTCCAACAATTCCTTGGTACAGTTTATTAAATAGGAAACATTTGATCAATACCATTAAAAGTTTATAACATTATTAGGAGAATCAACCTTACTTTGTGGTTTGTCTGTCAGCTGACGTCACGTGTCTGTGGACGTCAGGTTAGACGTCGAACAAGTCACAAGTAAGGACAACTCTTTAGTGGTTCAGAACATTTTAATAATTTAATTCTTTATAGAAAACTACGATTATCGCGTCATACATTTTGGAAAGTAAATCAATTAAATTAAATACATAATGTGCCTAGGACTTATGCAAAATACCATTTTATATAAATATCTGAATTATTCCTTAAAATAAGACATACCATGTTAGTTGGTTAGGAGCTATAACCATCCTAGCGGGCCCGAATGACTCATCTCTGTGTGTTATCATTGTTGGAAAATAATATTGATATTGGATTATTCAGGAATCACTTCAAAAATCTCAATTAATAGTAGCCTGTAACTAATTAGTTACAGAAAAACAGTTTTATTTATTTTCTGTAATTAGTTTTTATGCATTGAGCCCATGCTTAATTTCAGTGTTTATGTGAGAAAATAAGGCACGTAAAATATTTAATTTTGTATTTATTTTTTATTTTTTGTATACACATAGGTTGTCTGAGACAATTGTGTTTATTATATTTCGATCATTTCTGTTCGCTTACTTTACTTTATGTTATTTTAATTTAAGTGATGGAACCTCAAAACAGGCATTGCCTTCAGAGGTCCTATTGTTTTCTCATTATTTTATTTTTATTTTTATGTCAGCCTGACAAGTAAAATGGACATTATTATTTATTTAAGTTACAAACAAGCTGCGTAATTAAAAATAAAGTTACAACTATGTATTTTCGCTATGTATTATGAGAAAATAAAAATATTCTATTCTATTCTATTCTATTCTATTAATTGTCAAAGTAATATATTTAAAAGGAATTCTAATCAATATTATATTAAATATTTTGTTTACACATTAAATATAATTTTTTAAATTGGGTTAATATATATATATATATATATATATATATATATATATATATATATATCACAAGGGTTTGGAAGGATGGGGTTATTGATGCAATTATCACTGCTGCTGTGGCTGTAAGCGATGATATATCATGATTAACGGACTTCAATGCAAGCCCCTGGCAACCAGCCAATGATAATCCCCACCTAAGTCATACGACATATTTGTCAGAAGATGTGAAGATGAGTATAAACTGTTATATGTACTTAACCAAATAAAATGTATGATTGTTACAAAAAATATTGCTCATATATTTTAAATAACAATATACTAACTACTGTTATATTGAATACTTTAAGTACAGCTTAAATAATTAAAAATGTACTTTATTGTATTGGAAAATGTTAGACCAATGTTAAAATTTACATCGGTTCATTATAACACTTGAACATTCTAAACTGCATGTTATTTGTAGAAAACAAAAAAAATATTTCATGGTACCGGAGGAAACCTTTTTCAATTTGATGTTATTCAATTTGTTTTTTACGATCGTTATAATTAACCTTGAAAACAGATCCAAGTTTTGAAGCTACTTTTTCGATTAATCTAAATATTTTGATCATAGACTATGGTGGTAAGGGAACCTAAAAGGAATATTGTCTGTGTAACCTGCTTGTGAGGGGTTGGCGTCAGCTCAAGGCGACCTAAATTAGCAGCTGGTTGCTGACACATACAAAACTTTTTCTGTAATTTCATTCCATTTCACTAGATCTTTGCTCTCCTAAAGTAAAATTAAAAATTAAATATTTAAAGCAAATATTACACTTTGATTGGTTTAAGAAAATTGTTTCTTTTTCATTTGACAAATATTAAGCTTGAATTGGTTTCAAACAATTGAGTCATTGAGGAATGTCAAACATAATTGATACATTACTTTGTCTTTTCATGGAATTATTTTGTTATTTTTATGAAATACATTTAATTTTTAGCGAATTTCCCCTATAGGGAAGAAGCTATTACCGTAGGTCTCATGGTGAGCCCGACACCATGATAACTTTTCGTTTTGAGGTCCCCAGATGCCAAAAACACCATTCGTTCAAATTTTTATATATGTACTTATATATATATATATATATATATATATATATATATATATATATATGTCCGTAAGCACAATAACTCTCGTAAAAAAGGTCCGATCTTAATAAAATTTGGTACAAATATGTAAAGTACCATTTATTTGAACGAGTCCGAAAACCAGACAAATCGCACCATCCGAAGGGGGGTTTTGGGGGGGTTTTGTACCCCAAAAATGTTTTTTTTTTTTAGTTTTCACATGTAATTGTTATTTAAATCAAATTTTAATTCATACCATTGAATTCAGCTTAAAAAGGCAAACAATTTGGTATTTAGATCATTGCTCTACGTCAATTGGTTACTGAGATATTGAAAGTGCTAAACACAGTACGTTGTCCAATGTTATTCTTATGGAGAAAAAGAAAAATTTTATATCTCGGTTATTTATGAACATAAACTGACGAAACTTGGTATATCGCTTCATCTGATTGTGGTTTGTTGTAGTTTGAACAAAAACACAATTTTTCGCCTATGGTTCCCGTAGCAGCAAACCTAGGTACTCGGTTCCCATGTTATTCTTATGGAGAATAATAAAAATGTTATATATCGCTTATTTATGAATGAATATGGATGAAACTTGGTACGTGACTTCACTTAGAAGAGTTCCGTTGATATTTGCATAAAACCCCATTATTTTGTGTTCCTTGTTGAAGCAAACCTGCATACTCATCCCTAATGTTATTCTTATGGATAATAATGAATATTTTAAATATCGCTTATTTATTAATATATTTCTTATGAATTCTGGTAAGAGGCTAAATGTGTTACTAAGACATATGTATTCATTGGAAATTCGCTGAGTACGCAGGTTTGCTGTGACGGGGGTATTTTGTACAACGATTTTAAATTTTATTTTGCTCTATTTAATGAAAATGGGAATAAGAGGTCAATGTAAATGTGTGAGTATGGAAATCAATATAAAAAAAACTCTATGTAAAAAAATAGGCATTGTTTAAAAATATATCTCATCACCTATAAAAATTAGTAAAATTGTAGTGTATATTAAAACTGAAAATAAATAAATAAAAAAATAAAATGTCACACTATATAACGGAATTTAACAAGTTGTATTCAAATCCCCAACGCGGGACAAGGAAAACGCCATTAAAATACAGACGAAAAGTACGTACATAAATGGCAACTGAAGTGCGTCAGTTATGGCAACCAACTGCGTTTCTAACAAATAGTTTTACATTAAAAAAACCCAAGGTTTATAAAGGCCGAACAGTCCGACTCTTATCCCCGGTCGGGGCGGGAGTTAACTGTTGCCCAAGACTTGTAACAGTGTTTATCAACGGCAGAGAAAACACTCGACACAATGCCTCCAGGTGGAGCCCTCCCAAATACTTAACAGGAAGATATTGTTCTAACACAACTATAACACTAACAATAACATCTTTACCAAATACTTCCACGCTCGAACACTTTGTGTATTTGTTGTCAACAAAAATAAGTGTAAAGTTACTTTCTCTTTAATACATACAAATAAATGTTACCTCTCTGTGATAAAAATCGTGTGTCTTGAAATTTTTTGTCTGTTTTGGTTGTTTTATTAATATTATCTTTAGTAATATATAATATGAATAGTTGTTGAACATATTATTTAAAATTATTCAAGTAAAGTGTTTAATTCTCATTAGTAAACGTTTCCTGCCCATTATAATAATTAAAAACGGCCTATTTTACTACGAGAGGTGTTAAAAAGTTTAATAGTAAAGTACATCATTTAAATCTGGCATATAATGCTCTACTTATTTTATAGTTTTCTCGTACAAAAAATAGTCCCAATAAAAATATAACAGAAGAATTGCTTTAATATCAAGATGACATTGTTATAGACTAACACATGGTCACTTTATTTAATATAATACTCATCAGCAGCTAACAAAACACATTGCAGGTAACTGGATCAGACCTGTAACGTTGCACGGGTGATAACACCTTATGGGCTCTATAACTGATTATTGCTCCTAAAAAAAACAACGTGCGCGACAGTTTGAACCAGGTTATTGTTTGTGAAATCGTATTAACGAATCTCTAAACGGATATCTTTCACGTGCTATTTCGTAAAAGGTTTAAATATGTAAAAACCTACATTTGTTAAAATATTTGAATTGCAATAAAAATTGAGTTTAATTATTTGTAAATTAATATTACAAATATTATTTAGTAAAACCCAACTTTACGGAAATTTATAATAGGTGACCTTATCTGCTCTAATCACCAGATTACAATGTTAATATTTGAGAATTAAAATACTCTGCCCAATGATATTATAAATATAAAACTCGTCAATTAGTTACATCCTAAACCTTTCTAACTTTGTATTTGCTCTTCCAGTAGAATCGAACTAGCTTCCTTGAGGGGCTGCTTTACTCCGTATTTTTACCCTTTTGGCAGACTATAAGATCAATAATAGCACGTTTCATTAGCATTCAGACAATACCTTTTTGGTTTGTACCTACGTTTCCAAATTATTTGTGAATATTGCAATAATAATTGAAAGCTATTTCTCAGTCAACTCTTAAAAATCAATTTACATGACAGAGGGCGAGAGAAATTTTGTAAATGTTTTTGTAAATCTTAGACGCTGTTAATTAAAGTGACATTCATGACTTTAGTTCGAAAACCAGAGAAATCGGACCATGGGAAGGGGGGTTTATGGGGGTTTTAAATCTTCCAAAAATCAGTTGTTTGCATTTTTCATTCTAAAATAATAAAAAAACGTAATATTGGTTTTGACTATGTTATAGAGCTTAAAAAAATAGTATAGTATTTTGAATTATTAACCTAGGTTAAGTGGTTGCAGAGAAAATCCAAAAAACTGATTCATAAAATCTCCCATGTTAATCTTATGGGAAAAAGGCTTTTGGCTTTTCTTTAGTTAATTTTACTTTAATCTTAACCTTTGCTTTTACCAATCACTTCAGCTTCACAAAACAATCATTTTGGTGTTTAAATTGTGATTCTACGTCCAACCGTTGCAGAGATATTCAAAGTGCTAAACACAGTACGTTGTCCAATGCTATCCTCATGGAGAATAAATAAAATTTGATATCTCAATTATTTTTGAATGTATATTGATTATACTTGGTATGTGAATTCACGTAGTACTAGTATATTGATATTTACACACAAAAAATGATTTGTTGTTGTTTATCCCCGTAGCAGCAAACCTGAGTACTCAGCCCCCATGTTATTTTTATGGAAAATAAGTAAAATGTAATGACTCCCTTAATTATGAACATAAATTAATAAAACTAGGTATGTAGCTTCACTTGGTTTAGTTATATTGATAATTAAATATAAACCATAATTAAATATAAACCCATATTTTTTGTTCCTTGTTGCAGCAAACCTGTTTTCTAAGCCCCCATGTTATTCTTATGGATAATAACTAGAATGTTAGATAGCGCTTATTTATGATTGAATATTGATGAAACTCGGTATGTGGCTTCGCCTAGTTAAATTCTATTTATATTTGCATCAAAACCAACTGTTTGTGTTCCTTGTTTCAGCAAACCTACGTACTCATCACCAATGTTATTCTTTTGGAGAATAATTAAAATTGTATATATCGCTTATATGTGAATATATTTTTATGAAACTTGGTATGCGGCTTTATGTGGTATTAAGACATATATTATGCATTGGAAATTCGCTGAGAACGCAGGTTTGCTGCGATGGGGGTATTAAATATTCTATAACTTGTACTGATACGATCAGTGTAACCGAAAAGTCTTATTATAGAAAAGTCTCATCTTACTAAATCTAGTGATGACGTACCTTGGAGCTATAAATATGTAGCCTAAATGTCACTAGGTCACTATGATTATGCCATATATTTTAAGTTTTGGCTTATATTTTAAGAAGGAACCCGCAATGTTAACAATTTTTCTATTACATCAATAGACTTTTACGATGTAGAATTGTATATCAATTGTCTAGTTAAAATATGCTACAAATTATTTTCTTGCAATTTTTAAGGAAGCCACTAAAATGGTTTGATGTCACTTTCTAACCTTTGGTTTGAGAAACACTGGTATTGACAATCTTAAATGCTATTTGCACTAAAGTAGGAAATAAAATACTTTTATGAATTTATGACATGCTATTAGGCGTGATACTGTGCGTTCATTATATGGATCAATTGTATATGTTATAAAATAAGTTCTTTCAACAAAGGAATACATCCCAAACAATGAATAGTTATAAAAAGGATTACTAAGAATACATGTATGCATTTTTCATTTTACTACAGTAATTCTCTTGCATGATTGTAAATAATATATTCATAATTACATTAACTTTTTACATCATTTCTTGCAAGGTCGGCCAAAGACCTGCAATGTTCATAAATCTACAGTACATAATGGCAATATAAAACAATTACTTCAAACCGATTACCAATTTCGTTCACCCCATAACGTTTTATTGAAACTGTTTTTTGTTTGCTGATATTAAATCGGTCACAATGAATTTTACACGTCATCCAATTGTTGCCACATTCTGAACAATATATTATTCATTAAAAGCTACATATCATACTAATACCTTTTTCAACTATTTATTAGTTTTACGCAATTTCACTATCATTCAATAATTCTATTTCTGCAATAAAGATGCGTTCCAGAAAATTATTTAATTTTGTTAAGTTTACAAGATTACTTTGAGAAAATTACTTAAACCAAAATTCAATATTATAGTTTTATTTTAACCTCAAACGAGTCTGGAAATTGGATAAATTATGAATAATTCTATAAATACCTGTGACTACACGTCTGAAAAATATGACATTGTATCATTTGTGGTTTTATTTGCTTATTACGACGGTTAAATAACTATTAAAGGATATTTATCGGATCTCGCTAAGAATGTTTTATTTTCAGTTTCTACTTTGTGCAAATAGAAGGTGTAGAGTAGAATAACTAGGATTAAGATTCCAAAACTTTTTAAGCGCTGAATAACGCAAACACATTCAAAAACGTATAAAACCCTCAACGTGAGGACTCAAGAGTAAACAGTTGCCCCCATCTAAGGTATGCGTTATCTCGCTACTTAATCCCGTTCGACACCCTTTAATGCATATAACAGTGGTCGACTATGTGTTCACTAATAACATTGACTATACATACTTAAGGAGCCTTTATGGCCCAGCTGCCTTACTTTAAGTGTTTGCCAGAATTTTTAAGTGGGCGTAGTTTGATTAGGTCACCGACAGATTGTTCTACTGTCAACTATTTATTTGAGTTATTTACGTTATTGTAAAATATCTCCCCCAGAAAGCAAGTGATAATGAACTTATGTTAGCTTCCTGACACACCAACTCTTTTATTATTCCCTTCTTCAGAGGATAAGTGATAGTTTACAGCCGTATACTCTGTTGGTGATTAGTAAGAACTACGTCCTCTTTAACTCCTTGCACACACAAAACCAGGGACAGATTTTACAATGGCAATGAGAAGTCTACTTCAGTATTTATAGTCAATGTTATTAGACATAACGTATATTGTGTGTTGTTTTTAAACGATAATGATTTTAAATAAAGTGAATTTAATTTAAATAGTATAAAAATGAACACATTGAGTTTGAAAGTCCACACTAAAAACCAAATGTCATTTATTGCATAACTTGAAGTTTTTTCATTCTAAAATTAATTTAAAATAAAGTTTCCTTATAAGTAATGGTTATTCAAAATATCAAGGGTCGTTTTAAATATTAATCGAACACAAATAATAACCAAAATAACTTACTTACTTGAGTTCCATCCGTAGTCTATTGTGGCCAGGAGGAATTATTGGACAGGTCAATAGGTCTTAAAGCAAATATTTGCAAAGAATAACTACCAGCTGATAAAAAATTTTTGTGCGTTTTGCCGCCATTGGTATTTTGTTTACCTTTTTAAAGGGAACGGTTCAAACTCTGGTCTTTTTACAATTTATGCTCTAGCTGTTCTTACAAAGAATCGATAAGTAATCGGACTCTCCCATTGACAAGATGTTGGGTCCAGTGCCGAACATTCACACACAATGGTCAGGATTTGTTCAGGATCCACTGGCGAACTTGAGATAGCTAAGCGGACCACGCTTTAACCACTACGCTACCGTTTTTCAACATACTAACTCCTACGACTTCCCAATATAGCAATAAGTTATCAAGTAAAACCCACATTAAACAATATAAATAAAAAATCTTAGTTTTTATGTACGACAAATTTATTTAAAGGACCTTAAATTCAAGGTTTGATGTTTACTTTAAACCACAATAAACTAGTGTTTAGTTACAATAGGATGGTGGGAATAGTTAGAAAATCGCGTACTTTTGTCCCAAAATACTTCAATAAAATTACTTTTATAACTGTTCCTAACATAGGTTTAACACTACCTCTTGCTTCACCTTATTAATATTTGAAATAAATTATTGTGAAATTGGATTCTGGCATTTTGGATGAGGTGGCTAATTTAGACCAGCTTCCTCCTCTCCAAAAAACCCGATGTAATCAGTTGGGAACTAAATCGTAAAAGTGCTTGAGTTCGTGATAATTACTGTTCCAACAAATACTAGTTAACAAAATAAATAAATGATATCCCTCAAAAGGACTGACATTCAAAACTGATATAGTCCCAATATTCCCTTCGACTCAGGAAAAGGGGAATCAATTTTCAGAGACAAAGTATCAGTTTTCTCAGAACGTTATTGCTGTCATATTTCAGTGGTAGTTTAATTTCGGTTAGCTAGAAAGATGGCTGGGGATAAGTTGCTCTCCAGGTTTAATATATGTGTGTTACGAGTCTTTAGTTATTTGTAACCCCTTTTTCACTTACGTTAGTCATGTTTCTAATCCAAAAGCTATTTCTCTAGCTAGCTGATTGTTAATTAAATAAAAATCTGATGGTGTATTGATGCATAGTAATACGATAACATATCTATAGGGTATTTACATTATTCTTATCATATTTTTATCTAAGTATTTAACACGACCTCTACTGATATATAACTTACTAATTAAAATATATAATATGCATATTTCCAATAAAAATAAATGGATAGAAAGCACCCTGCTTTTATTTTCTGTTGCAATTGGAAAGCAATGGATAACAATTGATTAAGAAATAACAAACTATGAAACGTTGGAGATTTCCATTGAGTTGTAGTGGCACAACGGAAGGTTTGACCGTAAACTGAAACCTGTTATTGGGGGCTGATTATACAAATTAGAAATGTGTTATTTTTATTTTTCAATATTTATAATCATATATATTTTATTATAACATTGAATCTAAAATAGGTATGATTTGAAGTCCCCGACAAATATCAATAAATCGTTTTATTATAAAAAATATCTGTGGTAACTATTACCTTTGTTTTCTACGACTCATTCCCACTTCTCAGATATTCCCCTCACACTCGCGGGTCTCAGCTTTGTTGCCAGCTATCGGAGTTTGAACTATTTCAATACATCTCGGATGAATCATGTCACACTTCTCTCTGCAAGTCGTGTTCACACTGTGACAGCATAGGTTTGTGTTTGATACACCCAGATAATACATACAATGGTCTTAACCTGCAACAGTCGGTAAAAGACCAAAAGGCAAAGATTAACCCATGAAAGTTTTATAATCTCACTTGAAATTCTGTAAGGAGGGTTTTGTACGTGATATGTTTTTTTTATTATTGACAAGAAGTCGTGTCGCTCTTTCAGAACCTCATTGTCAGTTTAGTCGCGAACATTTTAACATTGGACTCACGTAGGACTTTTCATTGTTTTAGAGATATTGGCAATATTTAACTATACAGTGGAGCCTGCGTATAATTACCGCGATCGTCTTTGTTCAGTCAATATAAGCTCCAGTCTCTGCATTTACTGATTCCTTCTGAAATACCACATATAAATGCAAGTGGGTGTAACACCATTTGTAGAATATATTGTAAATATAAAGACAATGACTTTTATGACCAAGTTTTCTTCATGGAAGTATATTTTTCAATGTTATTCTTGCCATGCAATACCTTTAGGTAAATAAAAGATGTGGAAGTTCCTGATTCATGTCAATTATTCATATTGTAATCATGTGAAAGCGTTTGTACCTTATTTTTCACGTTTCAACATCTTTCAGACTTTCCAATACACAAACAATAAACTTTTGTAGCTAACAAAATAGGTTTTTATTTCAACATATTTGAACTAAATTCTGTTCATTATTGTAAAAGAGTTTTTAAACAACATTTTAACAATACAATATAGTAACCGTCAAAACCTATATTTATATAATGAATGCCCTTTAATTCAATTATAATACAACTATATTATAACTTTCGTGGTCTAACCTTTACGTTAACTACTTGGCATATTTTAGCATGTTCAGAAACCGAACAAACTCTCAAAACATAACTTAGTTAAGAAATCTTTGATGATATTAATTGAACATTTTTATGGCCATAATATTAGTTGTTTAAAAGTTATTGCTTCAGTAAAATTTAAAGTTGTTTACATTATTATCATGACATTATATTAATAAGATAAAACAATTAATTCATCTGTATTTGAAAAAAATAATTTTGCGATAAGAATCAGAAAACGTTATCCAATAAGAAACAAATGGTCACAAAGATTAACTGTTTCAATAAAAGATATCTTGGTTTTAAATTTTAAAATCCTTCAATTTTTAAAGATAACTATGCCAGAAACAACAAGGAATTACATTCAATCTTCATAAAATACTTCATTTGGAAGAAAAATACGATTAAACGTTTTCTACATGATATTGCTATTTTAAATATGATTTATTAACACTCCCTTCTAATTTAGGTTTCCTTATCATAGACCATACAATATTCGGTTAAATCATACGCATGGAACGCTTTATGTTGTACAATAAGTAGGTTTTTAATTTAGTATGGAGCTGTAACTGATCCGATAAAAGTAACGTGTAAGTGTAACAGTTTAAGTATATCTCTATTTTATTTTATGAAGAATTGTCCCGCTTTAATAAGCGTAAGCTTGAAGTGTTGAAGTGTTTATTCATTAATTATCAAATCTATACTCCAATTAAGAATACACGTATTTGTTTACACTTATATTTACATATTGTAAATGTTTAGTTTTTTATTTTAAACTACAAGCAACAGTTTAAATGAAAGAGGAAGGGAAAGGAAAAGAGAGAGGAGTACATTACTGTAATACATGTTTAATTCAACGCACGCCCGAATGTGCAATTAATTGAATGTGTGTAAATTATGTGACATCACTGGGCCTTCGGGTGGCATCATAATTTCATCCCTGAAATATAGTTACTCATATTCTAAATGTCAGCGGATTATATTAGTATCATTTTGACCATGTGATGTAATGTTTAGATTTTGATTTGTTTAGGTTTCAATCTTTAAAAGTTGGAGACGCTTTATTTTAATCAAACAGTGTTTCATTTAACTTGTATTAATTATTTTACGTAAGTACTATATAAAAAGTCCCATATTATAGTTAACACAGTTTTTATTTTGTCCATTCTTGGTAACATATTTTGATATAGTTTTACACATATAAGGGATTATTTTTGTAAATTACAAGCGTTAGAGGAGATGAAAGAGGAACAGAACTGAACAGAGAAGCAAATTTTGCAAATTTTGTAATAGATGTTCAATTCAACGCCCTCCCGAATGCGTGATAGATACGTAAGTAATGGCACCACTGAGCTGTACATGATGCAAGTTGATTTAGTCCAGTATTACTGTTAGCACAATTTTTATATCTTCGATACTTGTGGTTATATTTATAAATAGTGTCCTATAAGGCACATTTTTCTTCCGTCGCCAGCTTTAATAACTCACCATAACATTTAAAAGTACAAGAAGCGTGTTACACCTATTTAATTGATACTGCGGATTAAGTCTTCAAGCTTGATTATAAATATGTATAAGTAATGTAGATATTGTGAAGTTAGATTTGAGTGACCTAAGTTTAATACCTAACAAAATAAATTTTAGCTCTACCATAAGTATCTCAACTCTTGCCATACGAAGTAAATTTAACGTGGCATACTCCAATTTATAGATAGAACTATTTAAAAAAATAATTACTTTTACCTCACTACGTTCTACTACTTTTACTCATGTGATTCGTTGATGAAGAGATCGAGACTTTGAACTCTGAGACCACAGGAGCGGCTCTTCGTGGGTTCGAATCCCAGCCAAGTAAGGTCACCCATCAATCTCTATTTTTACGTATTTGTTTGTTTTGGGTATGATTTTGAGGTATTTAAAATTGTTGTATCAAGTGATATCCTTCAAACATTGGAAAACAAGTCATTACTGAAGAATTACCTTTTTATTTAGGGTTAAGTCAACCGAATCTCCAGTTTCCCTCATCAGCTATCAGCTAATTCGGAGCTTACGATATAAAGCTGTTTAATAACACAATACTCTGTATGCTCCAGTGGCTCAGATACGTTTGAATCCGATGTTATGATTGACTCCACAATGATCAGATACCAAAGATGGATTTTGGATGGTACCTAAATTAAACACGTGTATAAAGTATATAGAAATATAATAAATAAAATAGCAATTTATTATTTAAGACTAGCTGTGTACCCGTCCTTCGTACGGGTTGTATATAAATGGTAGGTAAACTAAAAAAATAACAACCCACATCATTTTACAGTATTAAAATTTATTACATTTTACACTTTTAAAGTAGAATTAAATTAAAGTTAACGAAATATACTATGGCAGATAGTTCAGGTACTGTTGCCAAGTCGAGGAACTTTGTCGGGTAGTGAACGGTGTGGTTTTTGCAACTCCAAATCGGTACACGTAACACTTTGGATTTGCTTTTAGAAATAAAAGAACTCAAGTACAAACAAATATTAACCCTGTTCAATTTAACACTTTAAATACTTAGATACATTTAATCTTTACATTCCAATAAATTAATAGTAATGTAACAAAACATTAAGCTTTAAAAACATTGGCAAATCACTTTTAAAATCACCATTTTTGCCAGGACCTGTTTTCATTATAATTGTAAATAAACTTGGAAAAATCATATGTTTTAAAAACATATGACTACTTGATTTTTTTTAATAAATGTAAATCAATATATATAAAACTGGCCTAACAGTGGTCATGGTTAAATGAACGGTGTTAAATATTGTATATGTTCGTTCCTCCCTTTGGAGTAGACCTACATTTGCGTTGATCTCCGTTGCTTGTTCATTGGTGGACGTGAGGATGGCACTATCACAGAGCCAGGCACTTTACAGATTAAACTGTTTATGAATCTCGGTGTAACAAACTGTAAATCAGTAAATCCTGTGATTCATCGATTGTGCCGAGTGAAGGATAGATATTTCTGAGACTTAATTTGTTTTTCTATGTCCCAATCTCAACTTTTAAAAGGGCATAAGAAAACTGCTCAACCCCTTAATCTTCTCCAAAATAAATTTTCATATTTACTGTTAAGTTCAGACGCTCAGTGGTCGGCTACATAAAATATATTTTTAGAGAGGCGTAGACTCGTCCACTCATGTCTCACTTACGACAAAGGGTCTGTGTAAAATCTCCAGAGAACAACACTTGATCATGTATTGCCGTGACTCCCCATGATATTGTTTCTTATTCCCTTTAAGGCATCAAATTTCAACTCTCCTGGTTGAGAAGTTGGTGTGTTATGACTGACACGCTTATATTAAAGGCCAGTGGGCCAGAGTCCTTGAGTATAGTTGTATCTGGAGTAGGTAAATGTCTGCACTGAGCTATCAGCTAAATTCCTACCGAATTTCAGATCCATCAGTCCAAGAGAATGTGCAAGATTGTTAAAATATTCTATTTTTAAATTCCGGGGGCGAAGCCCTTAAACATTTTCGTAACAGAAATAGGCTTGCGTTTTGTTCTGATGAATTAGTTATTTTCCTACCGAAATTTAACATATAAAGGTCCAGTAAATACTAATACTCATAAAATTGCCATAAAAGTAAATTAGCGAAGAGACCTATAGGACTTTTTTAAACGTATTCTTATTGTGAATCTGCAGCATAAGGGGAACCACCATCCAAAATTTTATCTTCAATAGACATTGTAGTTTCTTAGATAAAGTAATCACTATGTCAGTGAGTGCATGAGTCTGACAATTATAGATTTAGATCATATATCTACTCTGTATAATTATGTTATTTATTACCAATCTTCACTCAACGTTTAAAAAAAGAACTACAACACCTGTTTATAGAATAACTATGTCATCATCTGGTTCAATATAAATAAATGCTTTGTCCATAAGCATAGCATAGGATTTTTAAAACCCTATGGGGCAGTGTCCTAAGGTAATTTAAACAATCCACTTAGCCTAAAACCTTCTAACGCATATACAGAACATAGAAAAAAGTTGCGTAAAAATCGGTGACCCGTTTTCCTGTGAAAAGCGAACAAAACATGACCAAAACCGCACAAAATCACGTTTTTGAGCGGCCGCCATTATTTTGTTAAAAAGCGTTTGCCATTTTAAAGTGCCCTAAAACCTTCTCACGCATGTATAGAACAAAGGAACACAGTTTCATTAATGTCAGTGCACCCGTTTTCCCGTGAAAAGCGAACAAAAGCCCGTCCTTGAGCGTTACCGACAGACAGACAGACATAAATTGAGATAAGACTTGTTTTGGTTTCCCTAGGGTGTAAAACGTGAAAATATGCAAAAATTTCATAATTCCAAGCAATGTACAGACAAAACTCTAATTTTATTTCTATAGATTAATTATACGATGTATTTAAATAAATATATATACTTGACATACCCGTTCTTCGCACAGGGGTTTTCTCTACCCGTTCTTTAGTCAATGCAATTTGCATTTTAGTTAGCTTGAAACAGCTGATCTTGCTTCTGCTCCTGCTCTTTAAGCTGTCAAATATAAGTATCCACAGCTGTTCGCATTACAGTTCCTGAATGTTTACTTTCTTCTGAAATGTAAACATTGAAACTTAGGACGTTCATGGGGCGTAGCGCGAGGGGATTTTAAGGAAGTGAATAGGCCTATGTGTTGCATGTGTTCAATATCTACCTATGTGTAAAGTTTCAGCCCAGTCGGTTCAGTAGTTTTTGTGTTCACCCGGAACATCAGACAGACAGACAGACAGACAGACAGACAGAAACCACCTCTTCTTTATAATATTATAGATATTCCAGGAAAATTTAAAGCGTAGTAAAATATATTTGGACGAGAGATTTTAAAAGCTCTTAACAAAGACCGCTAGAAACGCTGGAGACAGGACGGGAATGTGACAATACAAGTGACAATTGGTGCGAGAGGTTCCTCCGTTATCGGTGTGTTGGAAAGATAATCCTCACTAGCTGTTTCCTCTCGTCTTGTTTTTGAAACTCGAGTAGTTTGTATTTATTTGATTTGTTCCAAAAATCTAAAATATACTTTTAAACAGGGTTTGTCCCAAAACAACACTATTTTGTCCCAATGGAGTAGCACGTTAATAGAAACAATTTTTATCTTTGAATTTTTGAGCTTTGAGCTTAGTTTGTAAAGGAAACGGATTAAAATATAAACGAGAAAATTAAATTTCTAGGTTATGAGTTTTCACCGAAAGACATGCGATGAATACTGAAGAAACTATGAAGGAGCTACTTTAACGAAACCATTTTGGCAATACACCCCAATTGTTGTCAATTCAAGTTAGTTGGTACTTATGAATCAAAAATATATTTTAATTTAAAAACGTACAACCTACTTTTACTCTAATCTCAAATTTAATGATTGTTTGAATAATCACCTGACCAAATAAAATCACCCTGCAAAAGATTAAGCTTTAAAGGCTAATAGTTCATCCTATGAAACCTTTGAACAGTTATTGAATATAACACACACATGAATCATAACGAACGTTTGTATATACTCTACACACCTTTCAGTTTGATACTACGGATTTACCATTTGATTGCATGAATTTTAAAATTGTCTTATATATATAAAGGACGGATTTAACAATGCACTGAAAGTTTATTACTGTCCATACAACTTTTATAAATTCTCAGGTTTGGTCTTTAAAAACGGAAAAAGTCATGCATATAATACTTTCTAGCAATATGTTATAGTGCTATTTTTTTAAAAACCTAATCATTTAGTGAAAATAAACATGTTTTCAAGTTATAAAATCAGATAAGTGGTTGTAATTAAAGTATATTTTTTTATTAATTGCACTCAATATTTACGAAGAAAAATTACATTTTATACTAATATTGCAAATTGCATATGCCAAATAATTAAAATATATTCTGGCTTCGTTATACAAATTCCCATAATACTTTGAAGGCAATCAAGTTAATCGCCGGAATATGTCGATGATAAACCTTGTACATATTTTACCACCTGAGGCACCGGTGGTTAACCTGCTCGAATTACTACGCCACATGGAGGCTATGGATGTTAATAAGGGGTTTAGTTAAAATCTGTTATAATAAAACAATTATTTAAGAAAATAATAGGTTGATGCAAACAATGGTGGTGTAACAGTTTTGTAATATAATTATTTATACTGTTTTGTTTTAATGGAAAGTATAAGTGTAAACCTATTTCGTAGTGTAGTAAGACGTAAGTTATGGTGTATTGGAGAATACGAAATAACAATTGCTCATTATACTTATTCTTAATGTTTTATAGATTAGATTTTTGTTTTACTGTAACAAAAACGACCTGCATGAATGTTTTTATTGCGAAAACTTATTACTCTATTCAAAACAACAAAATCGGTTTGCATGTTTGCGCATATTAGGAAATAACAATTTAGAAAATAAAAACCGAACCTGTGTCCAGGATTTTAATGGTCCAGTTAAAAATTACTAGTTCCAGCGTAAACCTTTTAGTAAAGGTTATTGATCTTTTAGTAAAGGTAAAGGGTTATTATTTTAGTAAATTATTATTGACAATCCTAGTGGATTGTCAATAATATTGCAACAGCATAATTTACATTACAATGTTTTGCTAAGCGTACGTTGATAGTAGATTTTCCTGCTTTCATAGAGGAGATCTTACGATTGATGGGCCAGACGCAAGTCGTTGTTTAATTAAACAAAGGCGTTTAGTTCCAAAGTCAGTCAGTGGGATGGGCGCAGTTCATCACTGTGCTTCGGAAACGCAATTTAGCTAACAGCCACCGGTTATTGTTCGAACCAACATTTAATCAGAGAACATACAGAGTTGTCAGTTTGGCCACAAATATACTGCAGTTGCTTTAGCCAATAATTTGGCACGATATAAAATAGACTTTGTTACATAACTGAGTATTATAAACATTATGAATAATGTTTGTAATGTTTGTATTGATTATAATCACTTGAAAAGTTGACTTTTTATCCTGGAAGGCAGTCTGTAGGTCTATAGATAACTACGGGTCTTTATATTGTATATTTTGGCTACAGTAACATGTTCACTTCTATATTTTCCAACGTTAAACTGAGTTACGTCATGTAAGGTTTTGTTATTGTTTGAATTTAAAATATACATATTAAGGTACTTATCTTTTAAACCTTGAATGATAACTCGCTTAGCTTAGTGAGATTTTACCTAGGAAATTGTTTGAATAGACACAAGAGTTTGCAACAACATGTAACCCTTTAATGCACATAGTTTAGAAGGTAAATATATCTCACTTCAATAGATAATGAATCTTTGCAAACAAGTTCAGACTTTATGAATTCAAATCAGAGGCCTCTGTGCTCTAACCATTATTTAGCAAATACACAAATGAAATTCCAAGCACAGAAACCAAATTATTCATCCTCTTAATCTAATTAAACATTTAAATAGTCACTTTATTTCGGCAAGGCCAAAGTCCATCCATTCAACTTATAAATCATACAAGGCTACAACTTCTTAGTTAAATACACACTTTAAGTTCAAATATATGAGATACTCGGTGGGTACCATTTGTCCAAAACTAAAGGTCCCTGTCACTCAGATTACCTTATCAAAATATCATGTTATTATATTTCAGTTATTGAATAAACATATAATTAATAATTATATACAAATATTAAGCAAATAAAATAATGTTAAAGAATATCCCGCCTAAACTGTTTTAGCCGTGAGGCCGTTACTACTCCAATAAAACAATCTCGCATGCAAAACTCGAAATTACAGTAACGTATATCATTATTCTTTGAATTATATACTAATCATTCTTTTATTTCAGATAAAGGATATCAATAATCGTAATTTATATTAAGTCACAATTACATTTATTTACATATATTTTAAAGTTCTTACTACAGCCTACAGGCCATGATTGAAACACCACTCGTGTTATAACTTTATCAAACAACTGATTCCATCATGTATATTCTGATAGATCGTAATGATTTACAATATCCCTCCTATTCAACTTTAGGAGTTGAATAAAATTTGTATTTTATTTTAGTAATCTTTACTCTTTACATTTTTTATCGTTATTAAATTATTATTATATGGTGAGTCCTTAAACGCTTTCCTTTACAGTTTCCTTTTAAATAAGAGCAGCAAAGTTAGCAGAAGATAAGACTCCACATACCACGAAGTGAGAGCTCGGTGATCCAGAGTGGTGAATGTCCAGTGCAATGTCGGTACTCGAAGCCCCGTGGTCTCGTGTGGTGCTCGAGTGGTCCTAGGGTGGTCTTCGTGTAGTCCTCGTGGTCCCTTGTCGGTGTCTCTTCTGAAGATCCTCCAGACACTCCTCTGGTCGCAGACTCTGGCCGTGTGGACACCCTCTCCCCTCGCTGTTGGTAACTCCTGGACTTCTCGTGGATGTGCGTTGATGGACTTGGCCGGAAATTGGACAACACTAGGTAGCAGATTTTACTATCCTAAGTGTAGTGGGACTTACTCAATCCAGCCCCTTGTCCCTCTAACTCTTCTCACCTTGCCTCTCCTTTCCCAACTGACTATTTTCTCTGTTTTTGATATTTCCCCGATTTCAATAATTTTCCCCAATTTCGGTAAACCACGCCCACGTCGACCAATCATGTTGACTGCGGACGTCTACCCCTGCTTTGATTCGTGGCCGTTGCAGATTAGAATTTCGCCGCAATTATGGAACTTTTGGTGAGTTACCTAATTTTACCCGAATTCATATTTTTTAACCTGCATGCTCATTTCCTGTTATTGTAACAATGTAATTTCCTGTTATTTCCAATTTTAATTCTTTGACCTCCCTAACTTCGTAGTTTGTACACATTAATTTTGGAATTTTTAGTTTGGAATTATATTAATCAATAATGTACACAATGATCATAATGTTTACAGTCAACGTCATTTTTTAACTTATTTGCATCATGAATGCATTTTAAAAACACGTTGCTTTAACGTTTAACTTTCAACTTTCATCGCATATATTCGAATTCCATATTTCGTGATTTGAACTACCTTCCATTGCGTCATGTCCCAACCTCTCTACCTGAGAATTTGAGGTAAAGTAATACAACAACATAGTTTTTTATTGTCGATTTCCATTTTAAAATAGGTACTGTTTACAAAAGTTATTTTTTGCTTACGCGTAAAATATAGATATCAACACTACTAAATGTAGTGTATAATTTGTAAGGGTAATCCACAATATGGATAATAATAGTGTTTTATAAGTTAAGAAATATGCAATCTCTTGCATGTTTATTTTAAGAATAAATCCTTTGACAAAATAATAGTTCCTGAAGCATGGCAAAGATAAAAAGTCATTGTAGGTGAAAATAATGAAAATATACGAGTATATATCTCGTAAGTCTTGAGCTAATACCACAATAAAACATGCTTATGTTGCCAGTATATGCATTAATAATAGCTCCGTAATCAAACATAAGTTTAACTAAATACTTTCTAAATTATTAATACAATCCTTAACTCTATCAAATATTTCTCAATTCGCAGGTGTTTGGCTACCTTACCTTTTGACAATTATTACTTATTGATATAGTCAAGTAAAGCTAGGACAAGTTTTATACCGTTGTATAGTGCATGTTTTTAATACGTCTTACAGCAAGGAAAGTTTGTGTTAATACTTAATACTTCCCCTAAGATTGTAACAGGGGTTGTGTGATGGCTTTGATGATCGTGGAGTTTATTGCTGTAAAAGGTTTGGCTATTTAAGATGTACATTGAAGGCAATGTTAACATTTTGGGTAGAGTAACAGAGTGTGGTGTCCACAGAACGGCGTCATATTGATTATAGTCTGTTCTGAGGTGTCAGACAGGCAAACGGAGAACTAGATCTCTTTAGGATTTCGTACTAGCAGATTAAAATAAAACTGATCAAACTCTATAATGAAATGCAAAACCATTTCAGTGTTTACCCCTGAATGCATTACATACCTAATCTTTTAAAATAATTTTAAATGTAGAAATAAAGTCCAAGTATTATTCATCATGGTAGAAGTGGTGTAAAATGTAAAACTCATCAGTTATTGTTTACAGTAGCAATTAAAAACTACATGCATAGTTTAGTTGTCAGGTCTAAATTTCACCCTGACATTATAGTAAGTATTAATAATGTTAAAATGCTAGGGGAAAATTTGAGATCTGTAAGCAATTAGTGAAGGCAATCAATTAGTGAAGTTTATATTATCTGTCTGTAATAGAAAATATGACAGCGGGACATCCTAAGATGATACAGCGAATTGAACCCAGGGTTGTAATCCTAGTTATGCTAGATTCTTGACAAGGAAACCAGGTGTTCTAGGTTGATTTACAAAATGCGTACTCATTCCAACCTGGGTACAAATATTTAAAAAATATTTTAATTTAGGTTTTTATTTTGTTTTTGGGGCTTATCGGAACTGTTTTTTTTTGCCGTTTTGACACTTGTGTATGCAATTATTAGAGTGTTTTTCAAGGATATAGTAAATATATATTTGTCTAGACAGCGAACAATTAAAAGCAAGTAATGTTTACTAGGCTCATTAAAATAAACTATATGTTTTCCGGAATATTCTTTATTGTCATTGTCTTAGGACGGCGTAGAAAGATTTCATGTAAAACTTGGAATCATAATTTCCATAAGAAACCCAATGTACAACCTTATAATTAATACTTGGATCAAGTATAAATCGTAATATAAAGTAACAAACGTAGTATCAAGCTACTCTATAATTGTTCCATTTCGATGTGAAAGGGATTAAATACGTTAAATCTACACATACGCTCTACACGTCCACAGGTGCCGCACCAGGAATGCCAACGACCTAAAGCCCTGCGATAAATATTATATTAATGTTACGTAATTTACGCTAAAAGTCATATTATTCAAATACCTTTCAGCTATTTGTGTAGCTAAAAAATTTGTTTTATCTTATTATGATACAACTGTATTTTATTTTTGGTCCTTTTTATTTATGTCCAACTGTTGTTTTGTTTGTTCAATTATTGTGCATTTTTAATTTTGTTTAAAACAATTTATACTGACTGGCTAATTTAACCTAACCTAGATGAAAAAAAATAATAAAAAATGTTTTAATTGTTATTTCCGTCAACAACATTATATAATGCCGTAAATAAAATAAGACTTTGCACATAACAAATGAACTAGTTCATGCCTATTTATATTGGAAAATCACGTAATTGTAAACCTGCCAATTTAAACATTGAATCGTAGTAGAGTGTTGTGCAAATTTTTAATTTTCACCAAATCCATACACTGATAGTTCCTCACATCCAGTCAGTAATTCATTAAATATTTACTTAAGAGTAATCTATAACAAGTTTAAGTATCTTAAAAATAAGAATACCATTTATCAAGAGAAGTAAAAATTCAAAGATAATATTATCCTTGTGAGACTCTAGCAACTAGAGCAACCATTGTTGGAGGGTGGACTAAAACCAAAGGTAAATTGGAAGCTCCGAGCTGCAGGCTAATTAAGTCAAAACAATAAATAACTCGGTAATCTGAAGTTTCAGGTTTTCTAGTTTCCAAACAAACAAACCAATAACTTCTCGTGATTTCCAGTATTTTTGTTATTCCTTTACCAAAATTTTCTTTTATTCAGGGTGTTGTACGAGTGAAAACCCAAACCGTCCATAATGCTATTGTTAATTTTAACATTTTGAGCTCATGGGTGGTCTGGGTTTTCACTCGTGCAACGCACTGCTTACATTTGTAATATGAGGTATTTAATTAATAACGTTACTGTTTTTAGTGATAATCTAAATTAGAAAACAGTAGCCCTATAACATGATTAGATATAAAATATAACATTGAGAGAAGATAAAATATTATTAATATATAAGGGTTTTCTACCTCTAAAAATGAAAGTAACTATACAATTTCAATAAATTTGTTATAGTTTTCTATTATTGATGTTTTAAAAGTCGATGCTCACTGACTTGGGGCACAATTAGCACAGTACTGTTGACACTATAAAGGCATGTGACTTAATACGATCATTATAGTGTACTGAGACATACACATTTACAAACGGAAATATTTGTAACCGTCCGTCAGTTCCCTACTTGACAGGCGTTTATTATTGCACTCATCGAAATAACTCAGTGATTTATGTGTCAGTTTATGCATCAGTTTAAGTTATGAATCAGTTTACACTTATGATTACGAAATAAAAGCGATCTGTGTCTCACCGAATATCGTGATCGTTGTATAGACAAAGTTTACAGTATAGATTTAATTCATTTTTAAGAAATGAAAAGCTTCCAAAAAGTAATTTCAATATTCAATAAATAAATTAACAATTTATCCAACATCTAATGAAAGAAATTATTATTTCGTTAAAAAAACTAGTTATCATAACAATTAAATAATCTAAGTAATTTATCTCCAAATCTCTAAAGTAATCAAATATATTTGGTATTTTCTCACAATCTTAATGTAAATTAAAGTTTGACTTACATATTGAATCAACCACTGACCGGATGCAGTAATACCAACTGATATTGCCAGTGAGGTGATATTCTCTCCAGCTTTATGGCTGAGTTGTTTTAAGCCATGGGTCAGCATTCAGTAGCTTTAAACATTTTAACACAACGTTGACAGTGCCGGGAAAAGGTTTTCAGAAATGTTGCAAAGATTTATTTTAGTAAACAATGTACTCTTTCTGGAGTTACTGTAACATCAGAGCACTATCAATAATACTTCAGCATATCGAAAAAAACTGTCATTACCTTAGTCAGTATAACATAGTATGGATTACTATTTATTCTAAAAAATACAACAACAAAATGAAACAGGAAAATATCGTGTGTTTGGAAGAACTTAATCCTCTACAATAGATGTTAGTACTTTTTTTATTAGTTGTCATAAAAATTCTGATGAATAATCCCAACCAAATGCCTCGCATTAAACAATGCAATTTATGGGCTCTGCTGTGAAGTACTGGTTCTTTCATAATGTTGAGTCGAATATCGAAACATAAATTGCTCATCCCATAGAAAAAAAAATAGTTTCTCGTCACAGTAATAGGTCGTAGGTGAAATACCGCTTACGAGCAACAAACACTACGTTAAGTATCTCTGTACTTGTATTTTTTCAAGGTTATTCGTACACATAAGTTGAAGTTTGATCATTATTAGTTTTAAGGATATCGTACATTTAATGAAACACTCATATCATGGTTATCTAACACTATATACAAAATTAAGATAAGAACGAAGTAAAATAAACGGTATCAGGAAACTGACACATACTTTCTCCCTTTTAGCCAAATTTCAATGAAATTTTTTTTATTTACTAAATATAGAATATGAAGTACAGATAAATGTACAGAAAATTGTCTAAAATAGTTGTTTTCAGAAATATCCACCCAAATCCCTTTTTGGGAGGCACTATAGAGTCCGTTGCCACACACAGTGGTTTTGAGAGGGGAAATGCCCCCTTGCCCCCCCCAGGGTTAAATAGCAACACATTTCGAACATCATCTGTTGGTCAATGCTAACTTGACCTGCATATCAAATTTTAATGAAATTGATCAGTAAATAAGAGAGAAATAGTTATATTTGTATTCCCCATAAGAATAACATTGGACAACGTACTGTGTTTACCGCTAAATGAAAATTTCAATTTTCTCCGTAACTAGCTATCGTAGAATAGTAATTTAAAATACTAATTTATTTAGTTTTTTGAGCTCTTTTTAATGGTGAATAGTAATCTTTTTTAACATTTATGATTTTTTATGAAAAATCCAAAAAATTGAATTTTGGATGTTTTAAGTCCTGTAATTTCTGAACCCGAATTTTTACAGAAATGCGGGTGGTGTCATTTTGTTGCAAATCTAAAGTTCTACAAACCACGAAAGTTTAATCAAAATCGTTAGAGCCGTTTTTGAGAAATTTGGATTTTTCATGTTTTTTGGCGGTTTTTGGGGGATAATTACCCTTAAAAATCAAAAATCCAAAAAAATGAAAAAAACACCTGGAGATATCGTGGATTAGTACCTACATACCAAATTTCATAAAATTCGGCCCATAGGTTAGGGCTCTAGCTCTGTACACATCCACACAGACACACACACACACACACGGACACACACACACACACAGACAGACATCACGTAAAAACCACTTTTTTGGGTTCAGGGAGCACCAAAACGAATATTTCCACTAACAACTCAAATTCGAAAATTTTTACGAAAACAATACTTTCTCCATATACTATGTATAGGGGGAGAAAGTAAAAGTAAAGGAGGCCCTAACTCTCAGCTAGTGTCTTTATCAAAGTTCTAATCAAACCTAGAAATTATATTGAATAGTTAAAAGCTGTCTAACAATGAAAACACACAACAAAAGTCGCTACATAAGGCGTTGTGAACGTCAAAAGAGATTTATACATTAAATTAAGTGACCGGAAAGTTTGTCTGCTGTTATTTCGAAACAGTAAATTCAGTCATATATTGCTGAGTAATTACGGGATGTAATGAAAGACGTCTTACATTACTTAAGATATATTTACACTTATACTTATTCACATACAGACGGTAAACATATATAAAAGATGGTACTAGGCTATCGATTTCGACCAGTCACACCAGTCATCATCAGGCCGATGAGAGAACTGAGAACAACACGTAATATGCTAATAAAAAAGTTGTTTTGCTGAGTAATATAATCAAGAGTGTGGATGTTTAAAGATAGCAATATTTCCCAAGTGTCTTTTACCAACATTTCACATTACCTGTAGCTATGTGTGTAAATTGCGTTTACGTTAACTTGGTTTTTCTGAATCTATGCATTTTTGCAGCATTGGATCATTCTTTCTCAGTAAGTGTGGAGTCAGAATTGCTTTTTGTTTGGATAGGTTCTCCTGTTCTCAATCAAACAACGAAGAACATTGCTAGGTACTTTAATCACAACTTAAAACACTCCCGTCACAGTAAACCTGCGTACTTAGCGAATTTCCAATGCATATATATGTGCCATGCTACTACATAGAGCCCCTTACCAACTTTCACAAAATTACATTCATAAATAAGTGATATATAACATTTTATTTATTCTCTATAAAAATAACATTAGGGATGACTACGCAGGTTTAATGTAAAGATAAGAAATGAGTTTTATGCAATTATAAATATAACTCAACAAGGTTAAGCTACCTACTTACCAAGTTTTAATAATTTATGTTCATAATTAACGGAGATATCAAACTTTAATTATTCTCCATAAGAATAACATTATGACTGAGTATGCAGGATTGCTGCTACGGGGATCATCAATAATAATCAATTCTTTGTGCAAATATCAATTAACCAGTACTAGGTGAAGTCACACACCAAGTTTCATCAATATACATTCATAAATAATCGAGAGATAAAATTTTATTTATCCACCATAAGGATAACATTGGACAACGTACTGCGTTTAGCACTTTGAATATCTCTTTAACGGTTGGACGTAGAATCACAATTTAAACACCAAAATGATTTTTTGTAAATTTGAAGTACTGGTAAAACCAAATGTGAAGTTTTCAGTAAAACTAACTGAGGAAAATCTAAAAACGTTTTTCCCTTAAGATCAACTACGGGGATTTTTATAAACACGTTTTTTTGATTTTCTCCGCAACCACTTAAGCTAAGTAAATAATTCAAAATACTATATTTTTAGCGAATTTCCCCTATAGGGAAGAAGCTATTACCGTAGTCGGCATGGTAAGACCTAGGCCCGGGACCATGATAACTTTTCGTTTTGAGGTCCCCAGACCCCAAAAACACCATTCGTTCGAAACTGTATATATATATATATATATATATATATATATACCTATCCGAAAGGGTATTTTGGGGGGGTTTTGTACCCCAAAAATGGGTTTTTTGGGTTTTTTACATACAATTTTTGAAAAAGTAAAATTTTATTTTTCCCCATTGGAATCAGCTTAAAAAGATGCACAATTTGATGTTTTAATCATTGCTCTACGTCAATTGGTTACTGAGATATTGAAAGTGCTAAACACAGTACGTTGTCCAATGTTATTCTTATGGAGGATAAGAAAAATTGTATATCTCGCTTATTTATCAACTTATCCTGACGAAACTTGGTATATTGCTTCATTTCATTGTGGTGTATTGATATTTGCACAAAAATCCATTTTTTTTCCGATAGTTCCCGTAGCAGCAAACCTGCATACTCAGCCCCATGTTATTCTTATGGAGAATAATTAACGTGTTATCTCCTTTAATTATGAACATAAATTAATAGAACTTGGTATGTGGCTTTACCTAGTTGAGTTATAATGATATTTGTATAAAAGCCCATTTTTAGTGTTCCTTATTTCAGCAAACCTGCATACTCAGCCGCCATGTTATTCTTATGGAGAATAATTAAAATGTCAGAAATCGTTTATTTATGAATTTATATTGATGAAACTTGGTATGTGGCTTTATGTGGTATTAAGATAAATTAATATGCATTGGAAATTCGCTGAGTATGCAGGTTTGCTGCTACGGGGGTATTTTATTTTTGTAAGCTCTATAAAATGGTAAAAACCAAAATTGAGGATTTTTACATTTTTTAGTAACAAATGCAAACAAAGATTTTTGGAAAATTTAAAACCCCCATAAACCCCCCTTCCCATGGTCCGATTTTTCTGGTTATCGAACTTTAAGTCATGAATGTCACTTTACCCATTCAAGCAAAATTTCACATATATAAGACGATTTTTTCTCAAGTTATCGTGTTCACGTACACAAAAAAACACACACAAATATATATATATATATATATATATATATATATATATATATATACACAATATAGATACAATACAGACAATAACAATATACATATATATATATAAATTTGAACTAATAGTGTTTTTAGCATCTGGGGACTTCAAAACAAAAAGTTATCATGGTATCGGGCTTAAGTCTTACCATGAGACGTACGGTGGTAGATTCTTCCCTATAGGGAAAATTCGCTAAAATTGTAATAACCATTTAAATCTATTAGTTTTAAATTTGTAAATACCATTATTCATTAAAATGTGAATATCCTGATCTGTCAATAATTGCAATTTACACAGTTAGTTTACAGTCACAAAAAAGTGATCAATCTGACCTACCAAATTGAAGGATAGTGTTAGATTAGGACAATTATAACTAGTTTACACAGTTTTAAAAGGAGAACATATTTTGTACTGAGTGTATCAGAGCTATTTAGCTACAAAAATATACCTTAAAAATTACAAGTTAGCTTGCAATATTATGGTGCTGAGGTTAACTGACATATTTTTCCAATCCCAATAATACAAATCTATGGTATATCGTGAAAGGGCGTGGAAAGAGCAGAATTAAAACTGCCAGCGGAGAACCTCAATACTTCACCAGTTGAACTAGATGCGAAAACAGTTTTCTCATTATCTTTAATATGTCTGGAAGTAACCACAGTTGATAATATTCGACTTTTCCAATTGACCTAGATGCAATGTCGGTTTCCTTATCTTTAGCCTGTCGCTAGGTAACCGCAGTTGACACTATTCGCCTTTTCCAATTGACCTGGATGCAATGTCGGTTTTCTTATCTTCAGCCTCTCTCTAGGTAACTGCAGTTTACACTATTCGACTTTTTCAATTGACCTAGATGCAATGTCGGTTTCCTTATCTTCAGCCTGTCTCTAGGTAACTGCAGTTTACACTATTCGACTTTAACAATTGACCTAGATGCAAAGTCGGTTTCCTTATCTTCAGCCTATCTCTAGGTAACCGCAGTTGACACTATTCGACTTTTTCAATTGACCTAGATGCAATGTCGGTTTCCTTATCTTCAGCCTATCTCTAGGTAACCACAGTTACACTACTCGCCTTTTCCAATTGACCTAGATGCAATATCGGGTTCCTTATCTTCAGCCTATCTCTAGGTAACCACAGTTACACTATTCGCCTTTTCCAATTGACCTAGATGCAATGTCGGTTTTCTTATCTTCAGCCTCTCTCTAGGTAACTGCAGTTTACACTATTCGACTTTTTCAATTGACCTAGATGCAATGTCGGTTTCCTTATCTTCAGCCTATCTCTAGGTAACCACAGTTACACTATTCGCCTTTTCCAATTGACCTAGATGCAATATCGGTTTCCTTATCTTCAACCTATCTCTAGGTAACCACAGTTACACTATTCGCCTTTTCCAATTGATCTAGATGCAATGTCGGTTTCCTTATCTTCAGCCTGTCTCTAGATAACCGCATTTATCACCATTCAAAATTCCAAATAACTTTCATGCAATTTTGATTTCCTTATTTTCAATCTGCCTGGAGGTAATTGCAGTTGAAAATATTACCTTTCACCAGTTGGTCTAGAGGATTAGAGGAGCAGTAAATAGATTATGAAGATAAGTTAATCACAATAAATTAATTTTGATAGTGGTTGGGAATTGAAACATGGTAAATGTATCTGCCCCGGTTCTCTGTTTTCAGTCATAAATTCACAACAATTACATTTGAATAAGTAATGATGAAATGAATAATAATTGCAATGATAAATGTAAAAATAAATTTCAAACCAACTGAAGTGCACAACTGGAAAGGTGTTAATGGTGTTTGAAACATTTCCCTGTACCGTTAAAGCTTTCACGATTGTGAGTTTGTCGAGTTCACTCTCCGTCGGTGGCTAAGCTCTGTATTGACACTTTTATTGTTTCTCGGTCTAAGAATGCCTTTTGTTTAATACTGTCTCAACACAGAGTAGCAGCGAATCAGTTAATATTGCTGTTGTTTAGTTTGAAAGCGTTCATGTTTCGTATCTCTATTTTTATATCATAATATTGTGTTGTAAAATTTAGTAATAATTATTCATTATGCCTAGTCAATGAGACTTTTTTAAACTAATGTAATTTGACAAAGAAAAAACATGTTTTTGTTATCAGTGAACGCAATTTATTTGATCAATGAGCGTTTTCTATAAATGAGTCTAGTATTTTTTATTTAGCGTAGTTTTTGATTTATTAATGAGCGCAGTTGAATTTACCAATGAGTATTTTGTAACATAATAATCATGCAAGATATTACGTGATTTAGTAATGTAAATAGCACATTAAAGATTTATGACAATGTCTGGCGAAGATGAGGGAACAGAATCCCTTTAACAATAAGAAAGTATCCATCCCCACTTTTTAGTGGTGGTTTCCTTTAGAAACTTGGCATTAAACTTTCCATTTGAGTTGCAAAGTTAATTACTTGAGGCTGGCAAGCTGCTAGTTTTAAATTAAAGGGAAAAGTATCAAACAAAGCCAAGTTTAAATGTTGTTGGAAGATATTATGAGACAAACAACTGTATTGAATGTTGTATTCAACGTTTTGAATGAATTCATCTCAATATTAAATTCATGAATTTTATGCGACTTTAAACCCTTGAAGCGATGTTCCAAAGGTTTGTGTACATTGTTTATAGAGTAGCAATTATTTAATTTTATAAACATTTATATAATGTTATCGAATACTATAGTACTTTCATGTATAAAACATATAAATATAAACTCTTCAAAATCTTACTATCGGAGATAAACCATTAAAATCATGTTCATCCTGGTGTAAGAATTTGCTCTTGAGGATTCATTTATGCAGTCGTTTACTTTCTTAGTTGATAATATTTGCCTGTCCTCTCCTAGGCAGTAGTCAGATAATTGAATTCATTACGAATTTAAATTAAAACTCTCCTACATATTTTGAATTTTTAAATTATTATAGTTTTGTTTAATCTATAATAATTTAAATTGTAATATTAAGTGATATTCTCAATGTTATCTACTTGAGAATTAATAACATTAAAACATTAATACTGACGTTCAACTTTGCAGAGGTACCATCCTTCCATGGTATTGCTTTCTTAAGAGTATGTCTACATCAATTATGGATTAAAAGAAATATTGATTTATTTGAAAATATTATTATATAATTTAACATGTTTTGGATTTATATGCCAGAAATTACAAGGTTACATCCCGAAAATGCTTATGGATTTGTAGGTAAAAGGTAGTTGTTTTTATTCTATAACATTGTTACCCCACAATAACTCGGTGGTACTTTTCTCTGAATCTAAAGAAGCTGTATCGACCTAGAAATGGCATTTTCACTCTCATTGATCATTTTCAACAAACCTATCCTTAGTGTCAAGGTGCTGTAACTCCACTCTAAGCTTTAAAAGGTTTCAGTAAAGGGTCGTGTGCTTTTCAAACAATAATGACCTCTTGACCACTCTTATGACGGCTTTCACGCTGGATCATTGTCCGCCTATCAACGACAATCCTAGTTGGTCGAGTGGTTCGGCGAAACCTTTTGTTGCTCTTGGATCTGGCAATGGCCTTGTCGAACACGTTGAGTGCTTTAACTAAATATTCGTTGCAAGTTCCCACCATCACATTTATGAACCTTGAGGCTGTTTCTGACGATACCATATGATTATTGCTCAACTAATGAAGATGAGTTGTAGATAAATAAAAGCCTAGGCAATTATAATTTTATGTCCCACATGGTTTACAACGTTGAAAATGTTATTGAGAATTTCTGGAAATAAATTAATAAAGATACACAGAATGGCGGGTTAGCTGCTTTAGTATTTTAATGAATACCATTTTTATAAATATTAGTCTAAACATTCAGAAGTAATTGTCAGATTGTAAATGAATAATAGTATACTTTTTCGCTCGCTAAGCAAAAACACCTGTTTTACGGTGTGTTTTTAGATCGTGAAAGCACTTTGACGCGGTTGAAGGAAATTATATTTTTTTAACTCAATTAGCTCAATTAGGAAATTGATAATTCAATAAACAATTGTTTTCAATGAAAAAACTGTCTAGACATACATTAAAAGGGTAAAAGTACATAATTTTAAATTTAAACTAATTAAAACATTTATATTACTTTAGGGACAACTTACATTACCAGAAATTAGTAGCTCAGAGGTAGAACAGTGGCCTCGGAAGCCAGCCGTGGTCAAGCGTAGGTTCGATTCCGGCCGACTGCTGTGATACGTTTTCACGAGCGGTGCCACTGGTTTGCCGATGTGACTACTTTTGTTAATGGTACCTCTCTGTCTTTAGATCACTGCACAGGCCTGTTGGCCTATGATAACGGGCAGGTGAGCTTTTATAAGCAAATGCTACTTATAATTTCATCTTTGATTTTTATGATATTGGTACCTTAACAAAAAATCAAATTATGTATTATACGATAAAAACGGTTCAAGTCTGTATTCTATAAAATTGTTATGCTAATAATATTGCTTTGTTTTTTTTTTGGAAAATACTTATTCCTTTGTTGTTTTTATTCCACATTAAATTGCGAACTCAACTCACGTATTAATTAAAATTCCAACATTCGTAATGATAAGCCTCGAAGCGAACGTTGATTCAATAAAGCGTTGTGTTGATTTAGTTACTGACGCAAGTTTCAAATTTTGTTTTACGGTAATTTTTTTAAATGGAAATTTAACTTTTTGTTTTTTTTATCTTGGATTTTTAAGACAGAGTCCAAATTCATTCGGGAAATAAAAACAAATATTTTAAGTACATTTTAAGTGGTTAGTGGGAAATAATAGTACGTTAATGTTACCTTTTAACTACCGAAAATTTTGTCAGTTGTAATATTTACGTTACACACATATGGTTAATATTTTAGTATGTTCTACAAAAGCAGTAATTTCTGAAATCTGACAAAGTTCGTTTGAGAGCTCGTAATCTCATATCTCTGCTGCACTACGTCCTGCTATGAGAAACAACAACTAGACTATTAAAGGTTTATTAACTAGAAATACTGGGAAATTGGGTAAACATTTCAGATGGGCCAAAAATATTAAACATTGATGTACTATATTTGTAATGAAACTTGTCATGAATTTTGATTTGTTTTGTCTATTATTAATTTATTTTAATTTTTTTCCTACAGTTATTAATTTTATTTTTTAAGGATGAGCTTGGTTGGAAAATAAATTGATAAAACTATGCCTTAAGTTCATGCTTTATTAAACTTCTTGCCTGTTGACTTACACCTTTGTTTCGGCTAAATTCGTTTCTAACACGCGTGTGGTGCTAAAATATAACAGATTTTGATGATTGTTCCTAATAACAACAATTTAAACAATATAATAATTTATCGGTCAGTGATAAGTAGATGAACTTATATAATAATAATTTGATTGAATTTAATTACATACCAATTTCCCTGAGCAGACACTCTAAATAAACTACCAACAAATTTACATTAGTTTCAAATCACTCAACAATTTATTCTGTGCAAATAAAACTTATTACAAAGAAGCGAAAGTTTTTATCCCAGTCTAAAACATATAGAAGGTTCCTTGAAATATGAAAAGTCTAACCTGATTGGTGGATTTGAAACTTGTCTCATAAGTTCATCTTTACAAGAAAATGAATCGACATGTTTTAGACATGAAGTCTGTTCTTTCATGCTTGAATATAATTCTAAAATAATTCTGTTAAATCTTTATTTTTTATAAATTTTGTTTTTTTCTTGTATAAATTGTACAATAAATATTCATGTATTTTAAGTACAAACTTACGTTGGTACGAATTACAAAACAGTATGACTCATCACTAGTACCAAAAGTCGTCTTTTCCAGTACAAGTACTTGAATAACACTTAAGGTATGAGTTATGAATGATACTACTCATTACACTGTAAATAATAATAATAAGAAAAAATAAATCTTTCTCAGATATTGTTATCACGTTTACTGTGCAATATTTCTCACAAATAATGGCAAGAATAGTGTTTAGATTGTTATTACGTTTATTTGCTAACTATATTAATAATAATCTAGAATGCACGTAAGAACAGATGATTTAGAATGCATCGCTCCTATTGATAGAAACAGCAAGGTACTATTACCACTGGTGACTGAATGCAGAGCTAAAAACAGTGCGGGAAAAATATATAGTTTTTCTGGAAAGTATATCTTACGGTATTCAAAGCTGATACCGAAAATTGCTATTTTCGAACAGTGTGGTGAAATAGTATATTTCAATACTAGTCATGAAAGTAACATATTTTGCTGTGCTATTGAGCCCCGAAATAGGACTTTTATGACGAGTAGTGAACGATACTTTTCATCACGATGCAAATAACGACACTAAACTTAAACAAAAATCATCTGATTTTTCATAGTCTAGTAATTTTCTATAAGTAAACACAACTCGGTTTTACAGATCATTTTAGTGTTAAATTCAGCTCTTTGAACACAGAATCGTCAATAATAACGAAATCACACTGGTGCTTCTGTTGAGTAAAACGGGAACTTCAAGTATTTAGGACAGGCAATTTTTTTGCGACAGGCAAAGTATTGTTTTAGACAGGAAAAGTAATGGTTAGGACAGGCAAAGTCAGCTGATCATGTTTTGCTATGTTTCAAGGAAATCGATAATTTTCGGAGATCTCAGCTTCATGATAATGTTCTATTTTCGAATAAAGAGTGATGAAAATACGTTTAGTTGAGTTTGTTATGATTAGTAATCATTCCTAATTGGTTCTAGATCAAATAAATTATAATAACGTGATTACTGGGTAGAGTATAAGATAGGGGAACTTCAGTTAGATAAAGAAATACCAAAACCCTACAAAAAAGCAGGATTATTTCATTGAAAGTTTATAGTTGATGTGTGAGTTATATTTTTAAATTTATGTTCATGCAAAATCTTATAATTAAGGGAGTATTTTAATAATCGTTTTGTTCCGTTAAAAATAACTTCTTTAAATAATTTGATTCAGTATAATTTTAATTTCATCTTTAATCCTTTAATGTAATAAACTGTTACTCAAACGAGCTTGTATCAGACAGGGTTGAGACTCGAAATGAAGTTATCGGGCTCCCTAGGTGTCGTCTGCTCACTGTACGTTTTATATGATAAACAAAGGGTTATTAGGTTGTACAGATCAACAAAAAAATATGAAAATTGGAATTTACTTTATGACTATTTTAGGTCAAACAAGCCTGGATACAATCCAGGTATCTCTTATTTTGGTATCTCTTTTGGTATCTCTTACTTATTTAAAATAGCTTAGTAACAATTTATCTTCCCACAAGATTTGAAAGTGAAGGCCCAAGATCCACAGTGTAAAGTGTTACTGGCGGTTTCAAGCCACCGTTATAAGTGGCAATATCAGAGAAAGCCTTTTTACTGTCTTTCCGTGAAAGAACCATTTGGTGGATAATTGAAAAAGATACTCTTCGATTTCTCAAGTATATCTGAATTAATTGTAGCCGAGGCTTTTTGAAGCGAGCTTTAAAGAAATTACTATCAAAATATAATATAAAATATATGATATTTGATAAACTGCCTGTTTAAGCTTCTACAATATTTAAGGCCAACGGGATTGCGCTAAAACATAATAGCCTAAATGCTTCATGACAAACAACTAACTAAGCAAATCCGTAAGTAAGACTGGCCGGAAAAAATTATGTGTATAGAATAACACTTTATTTTGCTCTGACCTTCTTTGGTCACGTATTACAGGTATGACCGATTTGGATACAAGTTTTGAACAGTAAATCTTCTTTATTAGCCTCTCCCCTCTATTGTTTGGGTTCTATGGAAAACACTTTTTAAACATAATCAAAAGTTTAAACTTGTTCATAATTAATATTACGTGTCTAAACTATTCTATTATATAGGATGAAATGTTTGATTGGTAAAATTAAGCGGTAAATGTAATACAAAATTGAGACGTATTATTAAATAGAGTAAACCGTCTGCTTGTAACGGACACGTATAACTTGTCCACTGCGCCATTCTATGAAGAACAATTAACTTGATGTATTTTACTATCAGGAACACTTTATCAGAAAAACTGACATTAAGGTTGCCAGCACTCTTTAGAAGTAGGAATGTATTACTGTCCATAAAAGAGTAAACACTTTTCGTTGGTATTTAAATAGAAATATACTCCACAATTGTGTTAATTTAAATAAGTTGTATGTTATATAATGATTGGCTGTGAGTTTTATAATGAAGTATTTAGCAATACAGTTTTCTAACCTTTTCACTGTTAGGTATACTTACTTCTTTAGTTACTTAGCACATTAATTTTTTCATGGTGAAGAAGAGAAGGGAGTTAAGTTTTACAATAGTGTGAAATAATTTTTAAATAAATGAATACATAAAAACTGTTGAGTCTGTTTCAGAGATATACAAGGACAACTTATCAACTGTAAAATCATTGATAATTCATTTAATCGGTAAGTCTGACAACTCAAAACACATTAGCCGTTTGGTAAATTAAATTCTTGAGGACTGTAGATGACAGACACTGTAGTTATAAAGAAACAAATAGCATGGATTTATACAATGTATAAATGTAATAGGTTATGATCCTCAGCGATTGCATACGTTCAAATTTAGAAACCGTTTTTGCATCACATGACTTTAAAACTGAATTAACGTTTATCCTAACAACGATGTAATCAAAATTATATTTTCTTGTTATCAATTTTATTTTTATTAGTAGTTTACTCGTTTATTTGATCACAACTGGCTATTTCGTATATCTTTGTTTTTTGGTTTATTAATTATTAATATTATTCTTCAAAATGTCTTATTTTATTCGAATTTGTTTAAATTATTTACTCCTGAGTAGGAACTCTAAAATATAAAAAAAAATATCTTGAGCTAAGTTGCAATCTCTGTGTAGTGATGTATGTAAGTAAATAAACTACATCCATTGTGTTACTGAAGATTACCTTTCAATCAACATTTCCAAAGGTTCGTTGTATTTCTTAAATGTAAGTTTGTAATATCCCCTGTGCGTCACTAACATGTGGGTCATTAAATAGCTGAATTGTTTTTAATAAATCTAGTATAAATTAATAATTTTACTCGTCATACTGACACCAAACTTATCGCCTCCGGTAATGTTACACATGGAAGGTATATGTGATCCTTATTGGTCGCTGTAGCCCAAAAACTCATAACGATTAAGCTGCAATATTTCGTAAAGTTAGTTAGTATATATGGGCTCCAGATCCCATCTTGACCTTTTCAAATTTCAAAATTCCTTTCTCCAATCTTCTTATGTTATTATTATGGATACTGATTCGCTTATTAATACCATGGTTACATATTGAACAAATATAGCTTTTTTGACTACGATATTCTTGACCGATGAACAAGACACCTACGAGCTACAGCTAGGTAAATGAACACATCCTGCTAGTCGTCATAAAGGAAAACTTTCTGGATCTAATCTAGTCATATTCTCTTGCCAAACTGGAGATTGTTTTGTGATAAGGTAAACGTGATACACAACATTATTTAAAACTTCACGAGGGACAAAACATAAAAATAAATACCTCTTTGTATGTTATTATATATATTTTTTAAATATCTGAGACAGTATTTAATAACTTTTTGTTTTGTTTCAGTCGTTATTTGTAACACGTGGTAGTTTTTACGCTGAACTTACTAATCTTACAGATCACTGAACTGTTATGGATGAAGAGGATAGACTTGTAACCTACTCATTTATATATATGTATTGATGTATTGATGGTGTTATTTCTACAGTTATAATACCATCAATGTGATACTTGATTGGAAATGACATTTAATCCCCAATGTTTTTATTATCTACTGTCATTATCAATAAATATCATCCTCTAACCTATGTTACTGACATCACCATCAAGACTTATATACTACCACCAAAAAAGGTTCACATACAATTTAATGTGCAATTTAATAAGTGCCATAACATTTTTTAGAACATAAATATTGTTCTATATTTATGGTTGTATGCATTTTAAATTAAAAGTTAGTTATTCTATCTATATTAGCGTGAACTACAGCTGTAACAAATAAATATTGTTAAGGTAAAATCACTTGTGAAAATCTAATTGAAGTAGTTAAAACTTGAAGTACTAGAAAACATAATTGAAATATCTTACAAATGTTGTCAAATAAATTGTATGATTGTACGAAATGAAATAAATTATAGAAAGTTATTTAATCACAATTTTACAATTATTTGGAGAAATTCAATATAGAACCAAGAGAAGTTTCTCAGTCACCTTTTAATGTAATGAACTCTTTTGACACGAATGCGAGCTGGACATTGCATTTGAAAGGCCAAATTAAGTTACAGTACCCAAGTACCAAGGGGCGTCTACACTGGACCTTTGTGCAACGGAACTTTGTAATAATGTATTCAGTACAGCGATGCAATACGATCTAAAATAAAACCGCAGCCATAAATAGTGTTGCAATAAAGCACTATGCATTCCAGAGTTGTATAGACTTGTGAATAACATTTGTTTTGCCATATATCTGCAATACCAGTTGTATACATTTTAAAGTTTATCCTTAGTTTTAGCAAACAAGAATGCATCTAAGAACACCCCATTTGTAAAGCCATTAATATTAGTAATGTTTTAATTAAAGTAGGCATATTAATGACAATTTTAAAGTTTTCTTATTGAATTAATAATTGCTTCGATTGCCTTGTCCTAAATAAGTACACTAAATACATTTTTCCATAAATATTTAGTTAAAATTCAATGTGTTATGTTTTAATTTAATTTTCTGTGAAGATCTGTTTAAATAATTAAATTACATGTCGCAGCTATTTGGTAATTTGTAAAGCAAATCTGTAACAAAAATCTGCAAATCTGCAAACAATTTAAGTAAAATTATTGGAAATCCCTTGCAAAGGTACTGAATAAAAAATGTTTTATTATATAAGGTAAGGTGATTTATTTATCATCAAGAAAAATCCTACAACCTTAAAAAACTATTGCACTATATAATTATGAAAATACGGAACAAACATATATTATGTTTGCCGTAGTTAAAAATACAAATGATAGTTATAATTGTATACTATTATAAATATTGCCAAGAAGTTACCTTCCTAGAAGATTCTGAATATTGCACTTTGCTAGAGGTGATAACCTCACACTGTCACACTGACGAACACGCACCACCTTAAGTGTTGGGATCAGATTTCGTGGCACCGGATGTAAGCGATCCTGGAGGAAGTATCTTGCCCAAGTTAGGCAGACTTTGTATCAGCACACAAAGTCTTTATCAACAACTCTCTTGCAACCATCAGTCATTCATTGTAACACAACATCGACAAAAGACTACAGTACGGTTGTATTCAACAGCATGTCTAACCACCCCTCTCTCTCTCTCTCTCTCTCTCTCTCTCTCTCTCTCTCTCTCTCTCTCTCTCTCTCTCTCTCTCTCTCTCTCTCTCTCTCTCTCTCTCTCTCTCTCTCTCTCTCTCTCTCTCTCTCTCTCTCTCTCTCTCTCTCTCTCTCTCTCTCTCTCTCTCTCTCTCTCTCTCTCTCTCTCTCTCTCTCTCTCTCTCTCTCTCTCCCCCCTCTCTCTCTCTCTTAATTTCTTAATTTAGGGCTACTAAGATTATTAATATTAAAAGGGTAATCTATTATAATTCTTGTAATATTAAGAATTCAAACTGTAATAAAATATGGGTATTAGAAATAGTGTTTTTAGACGCTATAAAGTACCAACAATGTATCTTTAAAAGATCCTGTAGGTAACTGGGTAAGATCAAGTTTTTATGGTATGCACTTCGCAGGTAGTATGGTATGCAGTACTGCAGGGTTAGAATACATACCATACAAACCATATCTTACCATATCTCCATGAAATTCGTTTTTGTGACTATTCATACATTAATTTTCGCTTATTTAAATGATCAAAATGTACTTATTATACTCTTGCCCCCGATTATAGATCTTACTAGCTGTGTACCCGTCCGTCGTACGGGTTGTATGTCTAAATAATAGATGAATTTGAAAAGAATAACTGTTTTACAATGTCCTGTTCCCAACTTTTAAAAAGGACCTAATAAAACTCCTCAAACGCTTAATCTTATCCAAAAATTATTTTCAAATGTAGTGTTAAGTTAAGACACGCAGTAATTGGCTACATAAAAGATCTATTTAGAGAGACATAGATCTCGTCCCCCATATCTCAAACACACAAAGTGCCTGTATGAAATCTCTAGAGAACAACACCATGACTTTAGTAAGTTTTCAACTAGGAATACTCTTTTCACGATCATTTTTGTATAATGTTTTCACTTTTTAAGATGCGAAATGTATAATTACACTTGTTTACAACTTACTTAAAAGAAGGCAATACTTTTTAAACAAATATTTAATTAGTTACAACAATATTACTCTCAATAAAATAAAAGTGAACATATTAATTTATTACTTTTATCACAGATAGTAAATTTTGTGTACCTCAAATGAATGTGGGATAATTTTAAAATATGGTTTAAATTATCATAATACTTTGTTAAAAAATTTAATCTTCAATAATACTAATATATCAAGCAATATTATATTAGAATTATTTTGTAGCTACTTAAGTATAATATCTGGCTGGAATAAACATATTTTTTTCAATTTATCTAATGTCCCGACAGACCTTCAGTGCAAACTATACGTTTTCCGTATAACATCTAAAGCTACCACGCGCGCTTGGTAAGTAATCTAATGCATTTAAACTGGTGTTGATCATCTTGCAAAATCTTGGTGGTAATATATATATTTTTAAAACTGGAATTAACCATCATTTTGTTAAACATTATGGTAAATAAATCATTTGGTTGTGAGTAAATTTGTGAAACTAGTGAAGCAAACTTTAATTATAGTTATGTAGTTTGTTTAAGATGCAAAGTACTGTTAAGTATAAAGAGAAGATTAAAGAGCTTGTGGCTGTAAAGTTATGAGACGGTTCTTTTATTGAGTTTTATCTTTATATATAATGCTTCGGGTAACTTTGCTATCCGGCTAGAAAACGACGTTTATTATTATAAATTCAGTTCTGGTTTGTGTTTTTAGAAAGTTATCAGTCACAAAAAATATACATATTTATTCTGAATGATATTTAACATCCACTCCAATCAAATGAAGTTTGTTTTAATTCACGCAGAGTAGAGCGTATGTCAGAGATTAAAAGCAATATTTATTCTGTTAGGTTCTGCGTCTTTCAGGTACTTAGACTAATATAAGCTTGTTATTACGTTATTTTCAGCTGATGTTGTTTTTAAGGAGGACGGATTTGTGTTAGAAACATTTCTAATAAAAAGTCACTGCTTTGTGAACAGGGCAGTGGCCAAGTAGTAAATTTGTTTTGTAGGGTTTTAAGGATCTGATAATGAGATAAATTGCCTCTAAATTGATTGCTCCTAAGAAAACTAACTGCCTTAATAATTATACAAAACAAATTATTTTATTATCTTATACATAATTTCAAAAAATGGTATTTGCTTATGTGTGGACTCTTGATATAAAATGTATAACAAGTATAATTAAAGGGGAAGATATTATTTACACTCAATAAACTAATGTCTGGTATAATTTTAATTTGTGACAAACACTAACCCAAGTGTCCTAGCATAACTAGTAATTAAAACCTGCCTTAGTTAGGTTTAGCCTCAACTATATAGGTTATGCTTAGTTAATAACATTGCAGTATAATACATGGAAATTAACCTCATTATAATGTGCAGTGACAGTCTAAGTGGAATGAATTGCCACAATTATCAAACACAAATATTATGAAATATTTTAATTTATGTAGGTGTAAAATATTGCAAAATATAAGTAAAATATGTAACAAACCTGATTAGTAATTTTATATTCAGCCAAAACACTGCTTTAGGATTCCACAGTATTTTAAAGAGTTTCACTTCAAGCCATCGCATTTTCTCTTTTAAAGAGTTGTAGCTCTATTTTGTTCTAATTCTTTGCCCGTCCACATGCGCCGCAGGCTTATGCGTGAAACCTTTCAAACAAAGAAGGGATGAACCGCTAAAATACTAGCTTGAAATTACTGATAAAATGTACAAGTCAGTAAGTAAGGATTTGAATCCACGACCCCCGTCATGGTTCCCATGTCCATCATACCTTGACTACTACACCAGCAAATTACCAACGCAAGCTACACCAGGTTTGTTAAAATACAATTTTAATGGGATTACCTGCTTTAGTTTCAGTTTCAGTTTATCGATTTTATCATGTCTCGATTGACTGAATCGTTGGGTGATTGTATTATTACATTCACAAACTATGTACAATTACCTAATGTCTACCTATTTCAATCCCCACATTTTAACCCTTACTTTAGCTCGAACAACATATGTCCAAAATCAAAATATATACTAGACTAAAAAGTTATCACAAAACTCAGTTCAATGGTGAAGCAAGAGGGAGTTCAAAGAGTTCGCTCTAGGCTACAATATTAGAGAGAGCTTTTGTACTTGCTTCTTTTTGAAGGACAATTTTAGAGGATGACGTTCTACTAGTGGTTGAAAAAAGCAACTATCATGAATTATTTAACAACAAAAATGCAGCCAATATTGTTTATATACTAAAGAATTCGTTAAAAATTAATATTATTGGCTTACTCAATGAAATTTATATAAAGTAGTACCAGTAACAATTTATATTAAATAGTAACAGTAGTCCAATCGATGTTGGATTAAACCAGTACTCCAATTATTGCGATAATTTGTTTTAAGTTAAATGTTACTTAAAGGTTCCTAGAGTCTCTTGTAAAATCTTTAATGATGTTTTAATTTTTGTTTCATGTAGAAAGTGTAATATATACAACACTATTTAATATATTAAATTTTATATGTATATTATTAAAACGACACTTAAGAAAATTCCAAAAGCAATAAAATAAATCAAGTAAAAGGGATAAAATATAAAGGTACTAAATAAATGAGGAACAAATGTAATGTACATAAATTTCCTCATAAAAGTAAAATAAAAAACAAAAACATACGAAATGATTATTATTATTTAATCAAGTATTTTCTGAGGAAAATTATATCGATAACGATAACGATGTATGGTATATGCAATCACTAGCTCAAACAGTTATGTGTTTGATTTTCTATATAATATATAGAAAACGACAATTTTGATACATCTTTCCATATTATGGAAAGATGTATCAAAATTGTCGTTTGACAAAGTAAATTTAAGTTACACTTATTCTATATTAAAATATTTACTTTTCCAGATTCTCTATTCCAAAAACACTAAACCTTAATCTTAGTTTCTGCCACTTTAATGTTGGTTTAAATTAATTTTAAATACAGTCTGAGCCATCAAGAAATCCTTTTCTATATTTGTAATACACTCATAATATGTAATAATTAGTACCTAACATTCCAGTAATATACTGCTTGAGGCTGAGATGTATTGAATATTTTAAATTTCAGTCAACCTTCAGTTAAAACTAACCGCGCTGTTAAACAATGAAAGACAACAAGCGCGCAGGGGATTTTATCATATAATACTTTCAAATTTGGGTTGATCGCCTTTTCAACTATATATTTGTTAAACTCTACATAAGCCAGATTATGTTTAACAGCATTAGTTTTGTATTCAGCGTAGTTTAGACAGTTTTAGGATCTAGGGATGAAATACAAGTTTTCTATCCTTCGTTTAAGCATTTAAAATTCCACCTGAGAGATCGCGCAATTAGTTTTCAGGAAACTCCTAAGCGAATAACCAGCCATTTATTGTTTTATTACGACCCATGTTTAACTGTTAAATTTTAGCTGAAGGTTGCAATAAGTTACGTTTAGTAAATGTTGTTTAGTTAGTTTTTATTGATAAAATGTAGTCAAAATGTAGTTTAAACTAACAGATAAATAAAGAAATTGAACTACTCTAGTTACATGAAAAATTTTAAAATTCATTGACAAGTTCCAACAATAATATCTTTACAAAAATATCATAATTAGGCTTGGTTCTGAAGCCAGTATCAAATATCAGACTATCCGATTATCTTATCACCTTCATGACTGTCAGGATCGGACAATGCTTACTCAATGAAATAATATTTTCTCTCTAACTTCGTTGCCAATGGTGCAGGAATTGGATCTTTCCTATACAACACACCTTTATATTTTAGCATACAACAAATTATTACTCTTATTTTAAAACTGCAAAACATATTTGTAACATTAAAGTAGTAACAAAAGTTTACAAAATCTGAAAAAAATCACTGGATTGTCATTTTGGCTTTACAAATATAGAGGGTGTTATTTTAGGTTGCAGTGTTTGCTTTGCTCCAAAAGACCATACTCCTTATATTCCAGCCCTCTCCTTCGTAACAGGAGGAAGAAAACCCTGTGTTTACGATTCCGTTAATGTTAATTAGTTCTACAGGTTCTACATTAATGTTTTTATGTTAATTATTTCTATTGTATTTAAAATCAAAGCATTTCCAATCACTTTGAATATTTGATACTGAAAAGTTACAATTTTATAATTTTCTAAATTTACTAATGTTAAAGTGCTTGAGTACTTCTAAATTAATCCCTTAACAACTCACCAAAGTCACGTAATATAACTAGCGTCATAGGCATTAGAAGGAGTCAATTCGAGTTTTAAAAAACATAGTAAATTCAATAAGACAGTTAGTCATTAATGTTTAGCACTGCATCATTAACCCGACAAAATTCGTTATAATTTTACTAATTTAATCAAAATTCACATCGGAACCAAGCAGCATTAAGTAAACGTTTGCTTTAAATTGTGCTAGTAAAAACACGTTTAAAACTATAATATTAAAAATTGTCACTAAGTTTTAAACTTAAAAATGATAATTTGCTGCTTAGAATTAGTATAACTATTTAAAATACGAATATATATTTCTTATCTCAATCTTTCTAGCTTGAAAGCCAAACATGAATTGGACGAGTATTGTATACCTATCGTATTCTTTACGTTACCAACTTACTCGTATAAGTGTAGAAACACCGTAAAACTTTAATTCAGGAATACAAACAATGCTAATGATTTGTTTTTTAATTATTCATTTACTTTATAGTTTTAATAACTTGGATTCCATTCCGTGAGCAAGCATCTTTAATTTAAAAATCATTAAACATTTCCAGAACGTTCGCCTCGTAACACTTGTTAAGAAATTTACCTAGAGGACATCATTAAAATATAAATTCTTCTTTAACAAAGACTCGTTTTAATATTTTGCGATATAAAATAGCTCGGGATTTTCAACTTGTATGGTAATGATATTCAACATATATTCATATAAATTTTATGAGTTAACATAGTAAATGTTATAATATCAAAAACATGGATGATGATGCTATTTAATAATTATATATCTTATGACTAATTCATAAATACAATTAGAGTTTTGTCCGCACATAACTTAGAATATTGAAATATTTAGTAATGTCAACGTTTTATACATTAGAGAAGCCGAAATCAAAATTTAACAATTTTCTATCTGACTGTTGTATTTCATTGGTAAATATTTTTGTCGCGTATTATGGGAAAATGCCTTTACCGAATTTGACAAAACTTTTTCACATTGTTCTGCCCACCGTCAGCAGATTTAAGCTACTTAAATCGTTGTACCACTAGTTAATTATCACAATGATAATAGTAAGTAACATGTAAATTGGTTAAACCTCTGGCTTTACAACTGCAAGAACGAGCTAGCAGCTAGTAACTCTTAAATGTTCTAATTACCATAACAGTTGACAATCCCGAGCGCCACGTCTGGCGGTGTTGTTACTAACGAGAATATTGCGGTCATGTTTCTAATTACGTGCCTAACAACTCGACACCTAAACATGCCATATAATAATAAGCAGTACTATGTTTACCAAGTATTCATTTTATTATTGATTAGTAAAAATGAACGTAGCCTTGATTACATTCAAAAAGGATTAAACTATTTTGTTTCCTTATCAACATTTCATAAAAACATCTGGTTTAACAATAACTCATTGCTCAAATGTTGTCCAAGGACAAAATCAATAGGAAAATTCGATGTATTTTTGTAATAATAACAAGTTTTATTAAGGTTATATTTAATAACCCAGACCCATTGTCGAATATTATTAATTGTCCGCCGCCAATCAAAATCAACCGACCCACCTTTCTTTGTCAATAGTAATTTGGGTTGCTATAATTGTGTAAATTACCAAATAGTTGAAGGTCAACGATATTTTATTTATTAAATCATAAAACCTAATATGTATAAACCTATATGTATATCCACAGAGACATATTTGTCTAACAATTTAAACCTCATCATTACTTATTAAATGTTCAAGCTGGTTTTAAGGCTAAATAAAAGCAACTTTTTCAATCATCAACAAGATTGATTTAGGCAGTATCCATATCCCTAATATAATTGGGGTGGCAGGGGAATAAATATTCTTTATTATAATTGCGCCTAAACATATTATTTACAATCTAACATATTAAAACAGCTGTTTTCCGTCCAAGCCTTACTTTTCCGCTCGCTGACAGCAGATCAACAGCTGATTGATAGTTGCTTTCAACCAAGCTAACTGACTGTATGTTTATAACCTATACTCGTAAATTCAGCCATAATGGTGAAAGTGATTATTCTATGTTTTATGTTATCTACAATTTTGTATTTGGGGGTAAAGTATCTGTATCGCTTTTGAAAAATTACCAATGACCTCGCAAACATTTTTTCTCAATCTATAAAGTTATACTTTACGCTCTTAATACATAATGAACTATTTCGGTACAAGGAATAATGTTTCGTATTTGACCATCTATTTTGTTTCAGAACCACAGGATCATTCCGGAACATTTGGTACACAATGCAGTCAATATAACATGTTCATTCAATGACAAAATCCTCAATAAAATCCAAAGGGTGAAAACTTCTGATCAAGTAAGACCTGCTGTAATCACTCGGCCCAGCGAACCCGAGGTCGTCTGGTTTGCCGGCCGATGTGGCGCTGGCCCTGAGGAAGAGATCACTTGAACCCAAGGTCGTCTGATTTGCCGGTCGATGTGGCGCTGGCCCTGAGGCAGAGATCACTTGAACCCAAGGTTGTCTGGTTTGCCGGTCGATGTGGCGCTGGCCCTGAGGCAGAGATCACTTGAAACCAAGGTCGCCTGGTTTGCCGGTCGATGTGGCGCTGTCCCTGAGGCACAGATCACTTGAACCCAAGGTTGTCTGGTTTGCCGGTCGATGTGGCGCTGGCTCTGAGGAAGAGATAACTTAAACCCAAGGTCGTCTGGTTTGCCGGTCGATGTGGCACTGTCCCTGAGGAAGAGATAACTCGAACCCTAGGTCGTCTGGTTTGCCGGTCGATGTGGCACTGTCCCTGAGGAAGAGATAACTTGAACCCAAGGTCGTCTGGTTTGCCGGTCGATGTGGTGCTGACCCTGAGAAAGACATAACTTGAACCCAAGGTCGTCTGGTTTGCCAGTCGATGTGGCGCTGGCCCTGAGGAAGAGATAACTTGAACCCAAGGTCGTCTGATTTGCCGGTCGATGTGGCGCTGGCCCTGAGGATGAGATAACTTGAACCCAAGGTCGTCTGGTTTGCCGGTCGATGTGGCGCTAGCCCTGAGGAAAAGATAACTTGAACCCAAGGTCGTCTGGTTTGCCGGTCGATGTAGTGCTGTCCCTGAGGAAGAGATAACTTGAACCCAAGGTCGTCTGGTTTGCCGGTCAATATGGCGCTGGCCCTGAGGAAGAGATAACTTGAACCCAAGGTCGTCTGGTTTGCCGTTCGATGTGGCGCTAGCCCTGAGGAAAAGATAACTTGAACCCAAGGTCGTCTGGTTTGCCGGTCGATGTGGCGCTGGCCCTGATAAGAGATCACTTGAACCCAAGGTCGTCTGGTTTGCCGGTCGATGGGGCGCTGGCCCTGAGGAAAAGATAACTTGAACCCAAGGTCGTCTGGTTTGCCAGTCGATGTGGCGCTGGCCCTGAGGAAGAGATAACTTAAACCCAAGGTCGTCTGGTTTGCCGGTCAATGTGGCGCTGGCCCTGAGGACGAGATAACTTAAACCCAAGGTCGTCTGGTTTGCCGGTCGATGTGGAGCTGTCCTTGAGGAAGAGATCACTTGAACCCAAGGTCGTCTGGTTTGCCTGTCGATGTAGTGCTGGCCCTGAGGAAGAGATAACTTAAACCCAATGTCGTCTGGTTTGCCGGTCGATTTTACGCTGTCCCTGATGAAGAGATAACTTGAACCCAAGGTCGTCTGGTTTGCCGTTCGATGTGGCGCTAGCCCTGAGGAAAAGATAACTTGAACCCAAGGTCGTCTGGTTTGCCGGTCGATGTGGCGCTGGCCCTGAGAAGAGATCACTTGAACCCAAGGTCGTCTGGTTTGCCGGTCGATGGGGCGCTGGCCCTGAGGAAAAGATAACTTGAACCCAAGGTCGTCTGGTTTGCCGGTCGATGTGGTGCTGGCCCTGAGGAAGAGATAACTTAAACCCAAGGTCGTCTGGTTTGCCGGTCAATGTGGCGCTGGCCCTGAGGAAGAGATAACTTAAACCCAAGGTCGTCTGGTTTGCCGGTCGATGTGGAGCTGTCCTTGAGGTAGAGATCACTTGAACCCAAGGTCGTCTGGTTTGCCTGTCGATGTAGTGCTGGCCCTGAGGAAGAGATAACTTAAACCCAATGTCGTCTGGTTTGCCGGTCGATTTTGCGCTGTCCCTGAGGAAGAGATAACTTGAACCCAAGGTCGTCTGGTTTGCCGGTTGATGTGGCACTGGCCCTGAGGAAGAGATAACTTGAACCCAAGGTCGTCTGGTTTGCCGTTTGATGTGGCGCTAGCCTTGAGGAAAAGATAACTTAATCCCAAGGTCGTCTTGTTTGCCGGTCGATGTGGCGCTGGCCCTGAGGAAGAGATTCCTTGGTACCTTTAAATTGTTGTTTGTTAGTATTTGTTTTCGTGAAGTGTATGAATTAAATGTTAGTGTACTATTGTTATTGTGTGTGTGTGTGTGTGTGTGTGTGTGTGTGTGTGTGTGTGTTGGTAACTTGAACCATAGGTTGTCTGGTTTGCCGGTCGATGTGGTGCTGGCCCTGAGGAAGAGATACCTTGAACCCAAGATCGTTTGGTTTCCTGGTCGATGTGGTGCTGGCCCTGACGAATAGATCACTTGACGACTGCCTTGTCATCGTTCAACCAAGCAAAATCATTATCTGGGTTATAATTAGGTTGAAACAGTTATTACATGTTTACAAATAAAAGAGTATCATAAAGGGAACTACATTCCACACTTTTTCCATTCTTGTTATAAAAATTACAAATGTACGTAAACTAAAATAGTATGTTTGGCTTTTCAGAATTTCATCCAGTAAAATTTATTTTGTTAAAACTAAGTTAAGGTAACAGCTGTGGACTATGAAGGCTTTCAATTAAGTATACATTTCTGTTATCTTGATTCTGAAGGCTTTCTTATTCGTTATTTTTATCAAAGATCAGGGGATTGCTGTAATTAACATGAAAATGTAATGTATAATTTATTTGTTCACTGATATCCTGTATTAGATACGTCGAATTTTTTATAACTAATAATTCACTTTACATATTTTTATTTTTGATTACAAATAATAATATTATTGTATTGAAATGTTATAGTTTTAAGTGATATTTATGAATGGGAGGTATTGTCAGCTACTATGGTTAAAAACCACTATTTCATTATTTTTTAGATTATTTTAAATAGCAAATGAATGCAGTTTGTTTAAAGCTTATAATTGAACGGAATATTTTATAATTGCTTTATATCAACCCATATTAAACCGTATGCAGTAACTCAAAGGTCTCGAAGCCAGACAAAGTCAAGTGTAGGTTCGATCCAGGATGGTTTAAGATACTTTATCAAGAATAGTCTCCAATGAAATGCCTCTGTGACTAATGCCGTTACAGTAAGCGAGGTACTGTAACGAGGTAGCCAGGTACTGTAGCGAGGTAGTGAGGTACTGTAGCGAGGTAGCGAGGTACTGTAGCGAGGTAGCGAGGTACTGTAGCGAGGTAGTGAGGTACTGTAGCGAGGTACTGTAGCGAGGTAGTGAGGTACTGTAGCGAGGTAGCGAGGTACTGTAGCGAGGTACTGTAGCGAGGTAGTGAGGTACTGTAGCGAGGTAGCGAGGTACTGTAGCGAGGTAGCGAGGTACTGTAGCGAGGTACTGTAGCGATGTAGTGAGGTACTGTAGCGAGGTACTGTAGCGATGTAGTGAGGTACTGTAGCGAGGTAGTTGTAGCGAGGTAGTGAGGTACTGTAGCGAGGTAGCGAGGTACTGTAGCGAGGTACTGTAGCGAGGTAGTGAGGTACTGTAGCGAGGTACTGTAGCGAGGTAGTGAGGTACTGTAGCGAGGTACTGTAGCGAAGTAGCGAGGTACTGTAGCGAGGTAGCGAGGTACTGTAGCGAGGTACTGTAGCGAGTGTTGTAGTGAGGTACTGTAGCGAGGTAGTGAGGTACTGTAGCGAGGTACTGTAGCGAGGTAGTGAGGTACTGTAGCGAGGTACTGTAGCGAGGTAGTGAGGTACTGTAGCGAGGTACTGTAGCGAGGTAGCGAGGTACTGTAGCGAGGTAATGTAGCGAGGTAGCGAGGTACTGTAGCGAGGTACTGTAACGGCATTAGTCTCCAGATCACCACACATGAACTCATGAAGACCGGCAGTTGCTTTCCAAAAATATATTTTAAGTGAAGACAATTTATTATATATAAGCAAATAGTTTTCCATTACCTTACCAATAGGTATCCAAATAGAATGCATTCTGCCTCACCATATCATCCCCTGTTAGACGTTATTACATGCATAATTTCTTTGATTTAGTGACTGTATTACAAAAAATTCTGATTATTTTTTGAAACAGAATATAATATTATCAGTTAATAAATGTACCACCCGAGATATAAACTTGGTTATAGCATGTTTTACACACAAAGCATCGTTATTTCATAATACATTAATCGCAAATTATCAAACTTAAAAGTTGAACTATTCATTTGGATTATGTATTCTGACTTGGTATCATCTTAGAGAACAGTTTCTTTCCAAACTGTCATTATGTACCGCGTCATTACCTAAAGTTGTTTTACAATGAATATAGCTGTAAATAATAATAACATTATTTAATGCTTCAAGTGGCATAATATAAGTTGAACTAAATCAATTTTTTAAACAACTTTTATTACTTGAATAAAATCACTATTCCTCATCACAAAGAATATATATATATATATATATATATCACGTGAATTTTTTAATTTATAATAACAGCTATTAAACAACGTATATTTATTTTAACATTATTTTGACATTTTATTAACTAGTTTCCTTAGTTTAAAAAATCACGGATAATAATATAAATCAATTTTCCGAGCAATAAATGTTCCGAAAATTCAAGTGGGAGAAACAGTGGTTGGCTGCCTCGTTTGTTTAAAATAAACATAAGCAGATGCAATAAATAACAGAAGCAATATGGCCCCGAGGTTTCACCGCCTCTAGAGTGAACTACACCCTGCTCCAACATTTGGCTGGTATCAATATACAGTTATTTGAATACAGTCTATCCCGTTCCCAAAGAGATAACACATTTGGTTTTGATTACGTAAAAATAACTTTTATGTGATTGAAACAGTTGAAAAACGTTTTTAAACAAGTATTCGTTTTTTTATTTCATAAAAAGCAATAGTTTATGTAGTAAACTATAATATTGGCGTCTCTGATTGTTTTGGATTAATTTATATTTTAATTATTTTATATTTTAAAGTAAAATCCTAATGGAAATTATATTTAAAGCTTCGTATCCTAATCAAAACCCAAGTACGATACATGTTTTCCAAGTCGTTGCCACATTTAAAGAATCATAGATAACCCTGTAGTTTACATATTTACACGTTTGTTTTATTACCTAGACCTCCACGTCCTATGTTAGGAACATTCACACTGTGAATATGATTTATTTTTGCAAAATTTTGTTGAAAATATGTATTAATCTTTAAGCCTCGGGGCGTAATAACAACATGTAATATGCTAATCAAAAAGTTGTTTAATCATTAAGGAAAAAGCAAAATTACCTAAAAGATGTGATTTAATTAATTTTACTGTTTCCCAGTATATTATTAAATTAAATAAAAGTATAAAAACTGCTCAAGTTATTTCTTGATAGAAGCCAAATAAATGTTTATCCGTAAGAAAAATTCAAATTACACAGAATATTGTTATAAATTCATAGTTAATCCTGTATGTTTATATGTGATTCTGTAAGAGAAATTTTCAAGTCAAAATTATGTTAGCTTGGCAAATCGCAGTATGATGGGAGAGGGCTCAAAATTAAGGTCTTGATCCCAGGGACTCGGGGAAAAATAGTAGTATTTCTAAAACTTTCTAGCAAACGAGCAATAACTTAAATCATCCCCCATAAGAAAAGCAAAGGGATTTTAAAATATCAGCTTTGTTTAATTAAAACATGTGATTAAGTGTCTACTTCGTTTACGAACTAAGATGTGTTCCTACTTACCAAATGTAAAGGTAAAGAAATGAGGCTAGAAAGAGTATTGAGCAAGGTTAGTGGCTATGGCCCCTTAAAGCCACTAGTTTATATACGAGTACATATACTAAAACATTTAAAAGATAGATATTAATTATGGAAAAGAATTTTTTTTAATATTCGTTTATAATACAAACGTTTTCAAGAAATAAAGAAGAAAGTATGGAATTTGAACAGTAAATAAATAAAAACAAACATTTTACACCTGACTATTAACAATTAAAACGTGATTTTTGGTACAGGTAAATATATAAATATTGCATGGCTTACACAGGAAGCAGAAGTTAGTTTAGAGTAACCAAGTCATAGCAGTTGGCTGCTTGGTTGACTTTAGTACGACGGATCGTTGCATACTTGTTTGGACTTCACACTGCGTATTGCATTGAACAATTGATTTGCAGTAGTACGCAATGATGTAATAAAGTTAAAGAAATTTCGGGGATATGGGGACTGTGGGCGTTGAACATCTAACTTCTGTAAAGTGTATGAATTAAATGTTAGCGTACGATTGTTTGTTATTCCAAACAGGTTAGCTGGCTAAAAACCAATAGTTTATTATCTAGGATTAATAAATACTTGCTGGTTGTCAGTAAAAACGTAAGAAATACACTATAAGATAGGGGAATTTTATTAGTTGTAAAATACGGAAAAATACAAATACCTATTGTAACTACTGGCGACCAGGACTTGCTTTGATTAAGTCAAAGAGACTCACCGTAGTGAAGTGATATATATTCTATGTTCATTATAGCTCCTTACTCATAGAAACTAACATTTATTATTTTAAGATGAGTTCAGCATTCTAAATATTACAAAACAGTCACTATATTTCGTGATTACAAGAATTACATCGTTGTAAGACGTCATTAACCGCATGTTATTGGTACTTTAGTCCGATCAGACAGACGCACCATCATCACTATGTGGTTGTATCAGATTTCACGGCGCTGGATGTATTGAATGACGTACTTTGCTCAATAGATGGAGACTTTGTATCAAAGCAGTATCTCTCAATCTCCTTGCAAAAAGACGTCAAAAAACTGTAATAATGGTTCATGTAACCGTATCGTATCATCATGTATTAGTTTCATTATTTTATAGCGAATTAGTTTACTAATTACTTAAGAAAAACTTAAAATTACAATAATTTAGGAACATGTTTCTACATTTCCTTTACATCAAATTATGAAAAATAGATAAAATAATCTTACATCAAACTTTAAATATAATAAATTTTAAATTGATATTAAGGCCATTGCAAATCACTATCATTAACAATTTCTATTAAATTAAACGTTTTTCTTTGGTCGACATGCAGATTATCATATTGTACAAAACGGAATCTTATTATTTTGAATACAGTTTGAATGAGGCAGAAACATGAATTCAACATGTAGAATTGTTTTGTTATCCATTAGTTTTGATATTACATACAGGACATATAACTTTTGTAACAAGCAGTGTCAGTTTATGTACCTGGAACACATATATTACACACATATTTCGAACTATAATGAAATATTTTAGTTTATCTTCCAACGTAAAAGTAACATATTACGTTATTTATAGCCTGTGTAAATTACGTTCAGAGGTCATTCTCAACCATATTACTAACTAAAAGTTAAGTTTTTATACTTAAGGATTGTTGATCGGGCATCGCTGTTTTGAAAAAAATAATTAACGAAGTTTAAGGTTTAAAATAAAATTATGAATTCTATGCCAGTTGAATTAATGGTGTGGCAAAGGTCTGGCCAAAGAAAATTAGCTCTGATAATTTTATTTCGTCATATTTAAATAGTACAAATATCAAGTAGCCCAACAATTTAAACTTATTTTAAGAATTCAATTGACCTCTTTTCAGTTTAAGTGAAAAATGTCAATAAAGAATAGACAAAAAGGTAAACCACAAAATTCATTTCCCGATACGAGTGGTGAGCGGTGAGCGGCAGAGTGGTGAGCGGCAGAGCGGCGACGACGCTGACTTGCGACGACGCGGCCTGTGCGGTGCCGCTGTACTATACCACACATTACCTACTTATTTTTAATTTATACCTCCTGAAATAAGCAGTAATGCTTCACACCTCCAGGACTTTTTCACACCTCCAGAACTCTAATAAAATAATTTCCCATCCTGGCGTGGTACACTTGGACGTTAGTAGTGTGGGTTTGCCGGTTTTGGACCGGAAGTGACGTCTCCGGTCACGTGACCGGATGCGCTGAGTCATGAAAGACGTCATCTGAGGCTGAGCCAGTGACGTAGGCGGTTTTTTGACGTAATGAGGGAAAGTTTAAAGTTCAAGGTCACGGGGAGGTAATTTTAAAAAAGTACTACCTCGCACGCGTAAAATCTGATTGTTATTCGATAGTTTAATCGATAAGAAATATCGAATGAAACAATCGAATGAAGCAATCGGCCGATACGAGTGCGAGGTAGTACTATTACAAATATTACTTTATTTTATTTACAATAATTCATGTTTACAATAGTTCCCCGTTGTTCGTTGTCATCGATGTTGTTGATCCGGACGAGTTGCGGCCATCACTTCGCTTTCTGATGAAAGACGGTAGATACTTCGATTCCTGCGCAGAGTCCATGTTGTTTTTTGATGCGTAAAGTTCCAAAGATAAATCGTAACCGGACGCAATGAGAAGTCTTAACTCTTCATTAAAAACCTCGAGGTCTTGGAAAGTCGCCAGATGAATAGAGTCATAATGAATACACCTAATTTTGATGGACATTTTAACAGAGAGCTCGATGTACACTAGTCAAGAGCCGGAGGTGTACTGACTATTCGCTAGCTAGCGTTTTGGTATCAAACAAAATGGTGGGGGTAAAAGTGTGGTGGGGCGGAGCAGATGGCGGACGGCAGATGGCAGGCGGCAGGTGGCAGCTGGTGCGAGGCAGATGGTTGCTACTACATCCACCATCATTAGTCAAACCCTATTAGGGATGCCATTATTGCTTCTGCATCAGAAGATATTGTGCTAGAAACTTCATGTACTTGTATTTCATCATTTGTATTGTCAGCTTGCTCAATATTAAAAGAAGAACATGTGGAAGAAACAGTAGTGCCTTGTATTTGTGAATCCATGTGAACTATGCAAGAGCCGCAGGTATACTGAAGTGATACAAGCATGTAGGATAGACACTCGCCTTTACCCCCCACCACACCAGTTTCCCCCACCAAGTTTTCACATCGCACAATAACTACGGGACATGCATTAGTTAGGGTCTAGCTCTGACTCTGTGAGGATCGGAGCTCCGTAACTGAAAACATTAACAATTCTTGCTCGACACTGTTTTTACGCAATCATAACAGTCACTGTGATCTAATTTATTGCATGTACTCATATGATGCATCTTGCGTAGCAGACAACTTGCTAAGAATGTTTCAGCCTGGAGTATTCTACGGCGAAATCGCTCACAATCCACTAACAACGTCGACCTTCTATCTTCACAGTCGGAGAAGTAGAAGGTGGTGGCAGGCGGACTGTTGAAGGACACCTTCGTCATATTTCTGTAAAACTGTGACATCTTTAGAATAACACAAACTCTATAGGTAGATGTTAATCCTGCAAGAGCTGAAAGTATAATGATATAGTGCTAGCGTGTATGATACCCACCCGACCTACCCGCACCACAACGTTACCTCGGTATACTTTAAACTATAAATAACTTGTCGTAGTTTAATCCATAAACAAAGTATTTATTTATGTCAGGTCTTGAAAGTGTTGTTTTCGCGCTTTTCTTCCCTACTCTCAGTCGGATCTGAATTCTATTCGTACCATCTTGTTCGTCTGATTAACCCGCGTAATTTGAGTACCCACTCGCTATACTTTAACCCAATAATAAAGAAGTTATTAGTATGTAACCTTGAAAACATTGTTTTTTTCGCTATTTCTGCTATACCGTTGGTCGGATCTGAATTCTGTTTGCACCATCTTGTTCGTCTGATTAACCCGCGTAATTTGAGTACCCACTCGCTATACTTTAACCCAATAATAAAGAATCTATTAGTATGTAACCTTGAAAACATTGTTTTTTTCGCTATTTCTGCTATACCGTTGGTCAGATCTGAATTCTGTTTGCACCATCTCGTTCGTCTGATCAATTCGCGTAATTTGAGTACCCACATGACATACTTTGGACAAACTTTGTAGTTTTTTTGCTTCTGCTACTATACCCTTGGCCGGATCAAAATTCTGTTTGCACCTCCTTGTTCGTCTGACCGATTCGCGTAATTTGAGTACCCACATGACATACTTTGGAAAAACTTTGTACCCCCCCCTAACATGGGTCATGTTCAAGGTCAAGGTCAAGTTCAAGGACTTTGGGACTTAGAAATTTTCACAAAGTGGGCTGCACAAACAAAATCTCCTGCCTATGTACAGGCCAAGTCCCTAACTTGAAATGCTTAGGGTGGTCCTGAAAAGGACCGTTTGCGTGCTGAAGGTTGGTCGGGATAGGGATGGTCGGGATAAGGATCGGTTCAAACTTTATTCTTCAAAACCCACTTTACCCTCCCATCTTTTCTGGTTAAGAATAACTCCTGTGTGTCGGGTATCAGAGGGGGTGGCGGTGGGAGAGACTGCGGCAGACGCACCTCGATGTAGTGGACGGTGTGTTGAAACAGGAACACGTGGTCCCCGTTGGTTGCCACATATTTATACTCAGTCATCCGCTTCAGATTTCGAAACTCGACCTTGGAGACTTCAAACGGCGTCACCAAGTCGTTCAGCCCCATCACCCTTGTCCGTTGCATCACCTCATCGACAGTCGGTGTTGGAGACGAAGGTTGAGCCGCCGATGTAGAAGGCCGAGGCTGAGCCGATGTAGAAGGCCGAGGCTGAGTCGAGGGTCGTTGTTCAAAATACAGCGGATGGCCACGGAGATTCCGTTTGAGAGACTTCAAAGTTGAAGGTCTCTTAAACCCGCTCCTTCTTTCCGTCGACCTCTTCAAAGATTCCTTTAAGCGCTGGAGTTTTTCGGGAGTCAGAGGAGAAGACATGGTGTAAATAGGATGGAAGAGAAAATGGATAAGATAGAGTTGGATAGAGCACGTGTGTACTGGTTGGAAACCAAAGCCGGAATGAGGCGGCAGACAGAGTGAAGCAGGTCGTAAAGTGAAACCTTGCCCTATCCATACATGGGTAGAAAGCCGAGGACTGGTTACGTCAACCCCCCCCCCTCGAGCACCCTCGAGCCCCCCCCCCTCGAGGGGGCGGACCCCCCCCCTTGACGGACCCCCCCCGATTTGGGTCATGTTCAAGGTCACCCCCCCCCCTTCGACCTCCCCCCTTCCGCTTCGGTGACGTCACTTTGCCTTTATAAGCGGGAGCAGTCCGCAGTCTCGTCGCAGTAGCTTGCCGCCCGTTGTTTGGATATACGTCCCAGTGGGTTGCACTCTGCTGCAGCGTAGGTCTGTTAAGTGTGCGTTGGGCCCGACGCGCAATTAAGAGATCCGCGCCCTTGCATGTTTAGTTAGTTTGTTTAAGCATGTTAGATAACGCTTGTAGTTTGCTGCTAAGTAATGTAGTTAGTCTAATATATATGTTAGTGTGTGGTATCGGTTTGAAGTGTTTTATTTACTAATAACATATGTACTCCCGGCCCTACAGGTCCCTCAACAACCTTGGTCAAAACTTGGGTTCGCAGCAGCCTGACGCCGGGTGTTTGGGTCTACGTCCCACCGGGTTTCAGTGATACTGTTGACCTTTGCAAAACCGACCTCGGCTGTTTTTGTAAAAGTAACGTTAACTGATTAATTTGTTTCTTTTACATAGTTGCTGGTAAAGTCTTTATTTTCAAAGTAATGTATCTTGTTTCTCATCCTTTTCCTAACCCCCTGACAATAAGGTTCGGCCCTGAAAACCGGCCTTGTCAATAAGATCAATACGGCCATGCAAACCGGTTGACACCACCTATCTCACCCATGAGAAACGTTTGTGAAATATAAAATCAGTCTCTTGTTTAAAATCAGTCTCTTGTTTGTTGTCTTTTGTCCCCTTCCCCAATACAGGGCGGGGAATAGAGCAGTATGTTATGCTCTATTCCCCGCTTTGGCATTATGTCAGATGACCTTGACCTACTGACAGGACTTAGAAAAACCGTCGTTTGATCAAATATTGGAAGAAATGTGGACTTAGAGATATTTCATGCGGACAAGGTTGACACAAAAATGTTGTATTAAAAATAAAAACTGGAGGGGGAAATGTTTTATATACTGCAACAGCGTGGTAAAAATCATCATATCGCTATGGAAGCTGTAGGTGTAAACACTTGGCTTGTTCCTTCCGAGCTTGCTATTTCAGAAGCCTTTCTGTCCATCCTTACTTATGAGTTCCGAGGCATTAAATTAAAAGTAAAGATAGAGCTGAGACCGTTGCATAGAAATGATATGCATTGTATTTTGGTGGAATGGGAATCGCCCTCCGGCATTAATCTTTTCCATTTTATCAAAAGATCGTGCAAGGAGTTTTATGTAAAACGGATAATAGTCTCCCTTGTTTAAACGTAGTACAGCTTGCTTCCAAAATAAAATGGCAAAGGTAACACCTTTGCTATTTTACAAAATATTTTAACGTGTCCTTGACCCAGTTACCGGACTTGGAGCAATTCAGAGAATGCGATACAGTTTTGGAACAAACTACTGTCGAAGTCCTTGCCCCCCCCCCACCACCATGATATATTCCTATAAAAGCGGGAGCAGCCCGCAGAGGGTTCGCAGTCGCAGGCCGACAGCCTAGCTAGCTGTTTGCCCGCGCTGTCCGCAATAGTATCTCTAGTATAGAGTTGGTACCACTGTATATTAGAGATGCTACCTTAGCTTAAGGGATGTCTGTTTATTATTAAGCATGTTAGAATAACGCTTGTAGTTTGCTGCTAGTAAATGTAGTTAGTTTAACTGTAGTTAGTTCGGTGTTGGTTTTAAAGTGTCTTTGAAGTGTTTTTATTTACTAATGAAATATGTACTTTTCTTTCACGATCCCATTCAAAAAGGTATGGCACGAAAACCGACCTTATGTCTTTAAATATCTCAGGGGGGATTATGTTTCTCAAATAAACACCTTTCCTAACCCCTTACAAATGGTACGGCACGAAAACCGACCTTGAGTCATTACGGCATGAAAACCGGATGACTTTTTTTACCTATCTTAGCCCTCACTCACGAGAAACAGATTCAGTTAGTTTGCTTATCTTGGTTAAATCTAAAGGGATCTTGGTTAAATATTTGTAAAATTTAAGGAAATCTTGTTTAAATATCTGTAAAATTTAAGGGGATCTTGGTCAGGTGATTATTGTACTTCGGTTCGTAGTACTCTGGCGCCTACACAGTGATGAACGTCCTTGCGGTTTCAGAGTGCGCGACTGTTGTAAACTGGCCATATTGCTTATCTTGGGGGATACAACTTCGGGGAAATAAACTTAAGGGGACCTTGGTCAGGTATTATTGGACTTCGGTTCGTAAAACTCTGACGCCTACACAGTGATGAACGTCCTTGCGGTTTCAGAGTGCGCGACTGTTGTTAACTGACCATTTTGCTTATCTTGGGGGATACATCTTCGGGGAAATAAACTTAAGGGGACCTTGGTCAGGTATTATTGTACTTCGGTTCGTAGTACTCTGACGCCTAGACAGTGATGAACGTCCTTGCGGTTTCAGAGTGCGCGACTGTTGTAAACTGACCATATCGTTTGTTTGTTGGGTGAATAATTTTTCGGGGGAGAGGTTAGTGTTCCGTTATCAGGTTTATTGCCTATAATTGCGAGCTTTAAACTAGTCCTCTTCTCCTAATACAGAGCGGGGAATAGAGCAGTTTGTGGTCCAAGTGAGAATCACTTACTGCTCTATTCCCCGTTTTGGCAACATGTTCAGATGACCTTGACCCACTTCGGGACTTAGAGAAAATTATTGTTTGGTAAAAACATTTACTCTTACAATAATACCCCTTCCCTATCACTAACACCCCCCCCCTCCCTCGTAAAATGGGTATATAGGAGGGCTTCCACCAGTGGTAAAATCATTCTGCTGCTTACACTTTCCGAGCGCAGTTCAGTTTCCGACATGTCCAGCCGTAGGAAACAATCTTCACCAAGGAAGGTTGAACATTCTCCATCTGCTCCGCCAGCTCCTTCCATCCTTCGGCAGGCGTTGATGCTGGCATGCGTTGTTCCTGCGGAGCCAGCACCACGTTCGATTCCAGCTCTTGACGTATCGCCACCACTTCAAGCAAACCCTGTTGCTCCCCCGTCTGCTTCTTCATCTTCTTCATCGTCTTCATCTTCTTCATCGTCTTTATCGTCATCTTCTTCATCCTCTCCGGCTACTTCTCGCCCACCTTCTCCGGCTAGTTCAAGTTCTTCCAAATTATCTACATCGCCGAGGAAGGTTGGACAATTACCACTTACTTCATCTCTGGCTTCACCAGCTCCTTCCATTCTTCAGCAGGCGCTGGCAGACATTCTTCCACTGGAGCCGAAGCCAATCAGAGATGAGAACCCACCTTCTACATCAGGCTCTTCTACACGTCCGTCTGTAATTTGTAATAACCCGCAATCTCCTTCTGAGAATTTAAAACAATTAAAATGTCAATGTATATATATCTTCAAAAAAGGTCCGAAGAAAGGTGAACGCTGTCACAGGTCTTGTGTTTCAAATGAGGAAATATGCGGGTATCATTTAAAACTGAAACATAAGACTAGCGTTTCTCGATCTTCACCAATATCAACAGTGAACCCCAAAAAACTTCGAATTAATAGGCTTCGTAAAAACGAACGTTACTTTTTTGTTAAAAAGAAAGGTTTTCTAAAGGTGATTCTAAAATGCGCAGACCAACTGTTCTATTTAGCATTACCTAAGGGTATGTTCCACCCTGAAAACCCTACCAGACGAGACTATTTAATTCGAAACGAAAAGGGAGTCACTGTGTGGAAATCATTACCGTAAAATCAAAGTTCAAAAACCTATCTTCCAAATTTAAGTAAATATTTGTTTCTTTTCCAATTTAAAAAAAAAAGTGTGGACAACCTATTTAAATTCTGTAGCATGCTGCAGAAGGTAAATAGGTTGTCCACACTTTTGTTTATAATCTTAGAACGACCTTGACCTAGATAGGCGCGGGTTTCGGGACTTAGAAAATTTTTATTTGGTAAGATATTGGAAGATATATTTATTTCCTACAATAAAACTAGGGTCACATAGGCTAGAGGTCGTCGCCAATCCTTTTGAAGAGAGAAATTTACCGATTATTGCAATAGGGGTTTGTCTTGTGTCTTTATTACACTACACGTTAAGTTAGCGACTTTTCCCGAACAAGACATCGAACCAGCTATATTCATTGTAAAAGGGTGGGGGTAAAAGGGTGGGGGTAAACAGATATAAGGCAGTCGGCTTCAGGGTATAGTTATTATTCAACTATGGATAGCCCAGGAGGATCGTCTAACTTAGATGGTAAAGGCAAGGAGGAGAATGATAGAGAGAAAAGAAGGTGTGCTAGAGAGAGAAGAAGGATTGCAATATTGAATGAAGCCTATAATTTATTACGAACAAAAGTACCTTTTCTTGAACCAAAAGCTTCAAGACTTTCTATTATAACACACGCCATAAAATACATTGAAATTTTGGAAATGTTGTCACAAAATACTTCATTTCAACTGCCTGAAGAATTGCTAGCAATAGAAATTGAAAAACTTTCTTCAACTAACTAAGAGTCTTTGGAAATACTGAACAGCGGAAGACAGAACGGGGAATAGATCAGTTTGTGGTCAAAGTCAGAATCACTTACTGCTCTATTCCCCGTTCTGGTAATAGTTTAAGGTGGCCTTGACCCACTTACAAAACTTTATACTCTGTTAGTATTAAATTGTTCATATATTGTTACAATAATACCCCATCCCTATCACTAATTACCCCCACCACTTAAATCGGGGGGTATAAAAGAGGTTTTTCATCAGTGCTTATCTCATTCTGCTACTTGTGTTAGCATTAGGATATATAGCAGCTATGTCACCAAAGGATAATATAGTTCCTTCTGCAAAATCAATTGTGGGAAATATAAAACATATTGTGATTGAAAGTGAGGATGAAAATGAAGACGAATTGGGAGATGTTGAATTATTAAGTAATATGGATGCAATGGAAGATCTTGAATTATTAAGTGATATGGACAGTGATGATCTTGAAGCAGGATATATGGAACAAATTGAACCGTTAAGTGACGTGGAATCTGAAACCTATAGAATCTATCTGCATCTTCTCTGTTCTGAAGAAATACATGATGAAACTCCAACCACTAGTAGTAGTAGTTTAGATGGGTTATTTTTAGATAGCGCACGAGGGGTATATCATATTCGTCGACGACTATTTCTTTCCGATGCTTCTGATACAACTGATTCCGATTCATCAAATGAGTCTGATTAAGTGTTGTTTTTTTCTATTCAACTGTCAAACTTTAAATACAGAGCGGGGAATAGATCAGTTTGTAGTCAAAGTGAGAACTACTTACTGCTCTATTCCCCGTTTTGGTAATATCGTTGTATAACCTTGACCCAGTTACAAGACAGAAAATATTTACCAGTTTAAAATATATTAAATTTTCCTGTTGGAGAAAATTGTCCTTGTTAAATACAAAGCGGGGAATAGATCAGTTTATGGTTTAAAATGAAATCATTTACTGCTCTATTCCCCGTTTTGGCAAATATGCTCAATGTCCTTGACCCAAATACAGAATTTTGTAGCCTCCAGCTACAAACTTAAACTTAACCTAAAACGTACCCCCACCACTTTTTCTAGGGTATAAATAGAGGTGCATTTGCAGTGTTTTTTCATTATTGCGTTGACCCTTGTGAAGAGCACGCCTACATTATGAATCGCTGCGATATTTGTAAAGCTTCTTTCAGAGATGAATGGCTTTTAACCATTCATAAAGAATTGAAACATAACACCAATACAAATACAGAAGAACCAAATGAAGAAGAATTAGATTCAATCGACCAACAATTAGCAAAAAATCAAGAAGAACAAAATGAAGAAGAACACAACGAAGAAAAAGAAGAAAATGAAGAAAAAGAAGAAAATGAAGTTTCAAGACCAAGTGTCATTCATTATGCGCCTGGACCATCAGTAAATGTGGAACTACACGCCCGAGCACTTTCGGGTAATGTTGTAACCCACTTTAAAATTGACAATACAAAATTGAAACTTGAAGAATTTTTAAATAACGCAAAAGGATTGGTTAGTAAAACTCTGAAAAATGAATTAAAAAGATTAAATTTTATTAAATTTGGACTATTACTGGATACTTTATTTACAAACATTCAAAATGAAACCTCACCGAGAGGTTTCTTAACAAAAAACCGAACTATTATGTTCTCGTCAGATATTGATTCAACTGTATCTGAATGTTTTGATGAGCTGATGGTGAAAATACAAGAACATGAAGGAAGAGATGGAGTTTGTTAAGCATCACAGGGCTAGACTTAAGAGTACACAAACACGGCTATGGAATTCGAGGAAGTAGGTACATCCCTCTACCAACAAAGATTAGAAATACCTTATCCTGCGTCAACGTACAAAATCAAGATACTGAGTGTTTTAAGTATGCTATGTTGGCCAAATATGTAACAGACCATCCGGTAAGACCAAGTCACCATTATGAAGAAGTACAACATAGATATAATTTTCAAGGGATAACTTACCCTGTTGCTATAACAGACGTTTCAAAATTTGAAAAACAAACTCCTTCAGCTTCTGTCAACCTATTCGGATTGGATTCGTCAAACAATGTGTACCCCTTACGTATAACACCAAATGAGTGCAGAGATCATACCGATTTGTTATTGATTACTAAAGGCGATATTTCACACTTTGTGTATATCAAAAAATTTGAAAGTCTTGTTTCTAAACAATTATCCAATCATGAAAAAAATGACAATATGCAAAAGATGTTTTTGTCACGTGAACAAAGAACTAAGAATGGGAGGGTCAGATTGGCTAGTAGAACACCAGCGATTATGTAATGGAAACTATGAAGTAAGAATTAAATTGCCGCATCCTAGCAGAGCGCAGATAAAATTTGACAAAGTAATACAACAATACCGTGTACCTGTTGCTGTTTACGCTGATTTCGAGTCTTCTTTACATCCACTTGAACAACAAGAAGAGGACGTTACAAGAAGAAGCAAATACCAACTTCATTCACCAAACAGTTATTGCATACTAATTAAATCCACGTTGACTGAAGACCATCTTCAAAAATATGGACTATCATCTTCTCCAAAGATTTATCGCGGTGAAGAAGCAGCCAAATACTTTGTCGATGATCTGTATGACATAGCTGCAAAGGTAGAAGAACTGTATGGAACAAAGGTACCCATGTCACCTATGGAAGAAGAAGAGCTTCAACATTATGATTCAACAACAACGTGTTATCTGTGTAATAACACCTTTACACTGGATAACGTTAAAGTTCGTGACCACGATCATCTTACGGGAGCGTACAGAGGTGCAGCCTGTAACGCTTGCAACTTGAACTACAAACTGCCATATTTCATCCCCGTAGTTCTGCACAATCTGAGTGGTTATGATTCGCACTTTATAATCCCCGAACTAGGAAGAGATAATGGAGCAATAGACGTTTTGGCTACGACAATGGAAAAATTTATAAGCTTTTCAAAAAAGGTGGGTAAAATTAAATTAAGGTTTGTTGATTCATTTAGATTTATGCCTTCAAGCCTCATGAAATTATCTGAAAATCTAAGAAGAACAGATTTGATAGAAACAAGCAAAATTGTACCCAATAGTAAAATGGATTTGGTTCTTCGAAAAGGAGTCTTCCCCTATGATTACATCGATGGACTGCATAGATTTGATGAAACATCGCAACCTCCACCAGAACACTTCAAAAACAAACTTAATGATTCGGAAATATCACTTGAGGACTATCAACACGCACGTAGAGTATGGAACGAGTTAGATATGAAGACCTTAGGAGATTACTCGGACTTTGATGTCAAACTAGATGTAACTCTTCTTTGTGATGTAATGGAAGAATTCCGAAACACCTGTTTTGCTGCATACGGTTTGGACCCTCTACATTCGTATACTTCACCAGGATTAGCTTGGCAAGCCATGTTAAAAGAAACAAAATGCAAACTCCAACTTTTAACAGACATTGACATGGTTTTAATGGTTGAAGCTGGAGTAAGAGGCGGATTGACCCAAAGTGTTACCAGACATGTTAAAGCCAACAACAAATACCTTCCCGATTACGATGAAACCAAACCGTCAACCTATTTAGGATATTTCGATGCAAATAACCTGTACGGATGGGCAATGTCAAACCCACTTCCTTTTGATAACTTTAAATGGATTAATCCCGACTCTATTGGCGATATTTTACAAATTCCGAAACATGGTGACACTGGATATATTTTGGATTGCGATTTTGAATACCCAGAAAATTTACATGATCTTCATTATGACCTTCCACTTCTTGCTAAAACAGAAATTTCACCAATTGGAAAACACACCAAATTAATGATGACATTAAATAATAAACAACGCTACGTGGCTCACTTTTGGGTGGTTCAACAAGCTATCGAATTAGGACTGCGTCTAACAAAAATTAATAGAGTTTTGGAATTTTCTCAATCATGCTGGTTGAAACCCTACATTGATTCAAATACCATCAGAAGAGCACACCTACATCAGACTTTCAAAAAGATTTCTTTAAATTAATGAATAATGCGATATTCGGAAAAACATTGGAAAACAAAAGAAGACATAAAAATGTTAAACTTGTTACCGACACAAAAAAATTACAGAAACTAGTACAGCAGCCAAATTTTGGAACATCTATAATTATTAATGAAAAACTTGTAGCAGTGTCCATGAAGAAGACGAGTGTGAAGATGGATCGTCCTTTGTATATAGGCATGTCAATCTTGGACATCTCAAAAACACACATGTACGACTTTCACTACAACAAAATGGTGGCGTTCTATGGAAGAGAAAATATATCTATTACATATATGGACACTGACGCTTTCATATATTCAAGGAGAAGATTATTAATGAACTACACAAACCTGCAAGAATAAAGTTTCCAAGAAGAAATACTGTTATAAAAGGGATAAATGATCTATATCAAGCGGATTTAATTGAAATGCGACCGCATAGCAGAATAAACAAAGGATTCAAATATATACTCACAATTATTAATTGTTTTACAAAAGTTGCAGACGCTTTGCCTCTAAAGGACAAGACTGGTAAAAGCGTAACAGAAGCCATGGAAATAGCCATAAAAAGATATAAAAACAAAATTAAACATTTACAAACTGATGATGGAACAGAATACTTTAATACAAACTTTGCACAGTTAATGAATAAATATAAAATAAATCATTATTCTACAAATTCAGAGAAAAAAGCAGCTATTGTAGAAAGATTCAATAGAACTTTAAAAGGAGCACTGTATAAACAATTTTCAAAAAGAGGTTCTTACGTATGGTATGATGTTTTACCACAATTAATAAATGATTATAACAACAGGTTTCATAGAACTATCGGTATGAAACCTAACAAAGTAAATAGAAGAAATGCAAAAGATGTATTAAAACGCATAAAGAAAAATACAAAGCCTAAAGTAGAAAAAATGCAGCCAAGAAAATTTAATGTAAGTGATAAAGTACGGATTAGTAAATATAAGGGAGTGTTTACCAAGAAATACCTTCCCAATTGGACGAATGAAGTTTTTACAGTGTATAAAGTGCAACCGACTGTACCTGAAACGTATATCTTAAAAGATAACAAAGGAGATTTGTTGCAAGGTGCATTTTATGGACATGAAATGATAAAGTCAACAGTAGGTGATGTATATCTTGTTGAAAAAGTGTTACAAAGAAAAAAGGACGCAGTTAAAGTGCGGTGGTTAGGGTTTAACAAAACTGAGGATTCATGGATACCTATAAAGGACTTGGTTTAATGCAAGCAACTCATTTCATCGTTAACCTTTGAGCAGGATGGAGATTATTCACCATAAAGATCGATTCAATATTAATAACATAGATGATTTAACTGTGGATAACGTTAAAATCAACAATGGTAAACACGGTAGTTTACTTCCAAACACTGTTCGATGTATAGTAAGTGGCCCCTCAAACTGTGGAAAGACCAATGTCGTCTTTAATTTGATCACTAATCCGCAGGGATTAAGGTTTAATAACCTATATATTTTTTCAAAGTCTCTACATCAACCAAAGTATAAATTGCTGGATAAAATCCTATCTGATGTGTCTGATGTTAATTTTTACAAATTTAACGCTAGTGATAGCATTATGCAACCAAACGAAGCGAAACCGTATTCTGTATTTATATTTGACGATGTATCTTGTGAAAATCAGGATACTATTAGAAACTACTTTGCCATGGGAAGACATAATAACATCGACAGCATATATATAGGACAAACCTATAGCAAAATCCCAAAACAACTTATCAGAGATAATGCAAATATTCTAATTGTATTCAAACAAGATGATACTAACCTAAAACATATATATAACGATCATGTGAATGCGGATATGCCATTTGAAAAGTTTAAAGAACTTTGCGGAAAAGCATGGGCGGAAAAGTATGGATTTTTGGTTATTATGAAAGATCATGCTATAAAAGATGGTCGTTATAGAATAGGTTTTGATAAATTCGTTTTAATACACTGATTAGCGGTATTACTGTACAAGTCGTCAAGGTGTGAAGATGGTTAACCAGGAAAAGCTATTAAAGGAAATAAAATCACTTAGTGATTCTATTAGACAAAAAAACCGAGCTTTCAAATCAGGTATAAATGAAAGAGAGCAATTTTTAGAAACAACATTCAAACCTGTTACTGAACCTTTAAAGCGATTAGCACAAAATATGGAAAAACCTTCAATTCGCTTCGAAGGAGACAAAATGCTACCAATTTCCAAATATGAAGAAGAATTTCAGAATGATGAAAGTTTTGGCCAGTTACATACATCTGAAGAAAGCGACGAGTATGAAGAAAGCGGAGATATAGAGGATTTAAAGGAAAAGGATATTGCAGAAGATACAAGTACAGAAGATACAAGTGCAGAAGATACAAGAGCAGAAGAAGAGGATATTAACCCATCCAACTTAAGCAAATTAGGCACGGATATTATGTTTAAAGGAACACTTGGAAGAACATATACGTTAAAAATGTTACACGCCGCACATGCTAATCGAAGTTATCATACCTATGGAGCTAGAATAGAGGATAAAGGATTAATGATTGGAGATAGCAAGTTAGATATAAACGAAAATGATGATATAGTTATTGGAGATAAGAAATATAAAGGTACAAAAGGTTTGTTTGAACTTATCTTTAAAAATAATCCTGGTAAATATACTAAAAGGGATTTACAATTTTTTAAAAATATATTAGAGTATACAAATGCACATAGAAAAAAGTATTCCAAAGACCTACCTATTCATAGAAATCGGTCAATAAAATATACAAGTATTATATCTAGTCTTTTCCCCTCAAAATCAAAAAAAGCTCAAATTAAAAGAAGAGCTCTATCTTCTGCTGAATTAAATGTTTTGCATAAAAAGAGAAAAACAAGTGATCCTACCACATCTGGAAGGGGATTATTGAAAAATTTGTATAAAACTAATATAATATATTACAACGATATAAATAAGTTAGTTGATCGAATGAGATTATTACATGAAGCCATGGAAGCCGGGCACACTGGTTTAGAAAACGAATGGGTAGCTTTGGTTGATGAACTGCGAAAACAAGGAATAATTGTTCAGTAGACGCATATATATATATATATATATATATATATATAAGAACCTAAACGATAGCGATTCAGTTACATCATGAGTGTGGACAAGTTTGGACGGTATTCCGAGTTTGGAGTAAAATCTGGATATAGTGAAAAAAGAGCTGGGTTTCCGTTAACATCTGACGGCAACTATAATTTTGAAGGAAAAGTAATTCAAAATGTTGGTGATCCGCTTATGTCGTCTGATGCGGTTACGGTACAGTACATAAAAAAAGAACCCCAACTGTACACGAAGATCATTGGGGGTTTTCCGGTAAAAGGTTAAGCGATATACAATATCCCATTTATGATGGTGAAGCAGTAAATTTTGCTACTCTACTCTAAAATTGTTAACGATTTACAAAAGGAATAAAACTGGCACAAGCTATGATGTAAAAAAATTAAAATTATCAAATGTAGGTGATTGTGAGCAGGATGGAGACGCTGTAAATAAGAAAATGTTTGATATTGTACACAAGAAATGGACTACGGAATATGAAAAACATTTGGAAAGGTTTGGTGCAGCTCTATTCCATTATATCCATCGGGCTTCAGGAAGAGATGCAGCTTCAGATGTTGACAGTCACAATTATTTAGACTGGAAAAATATACACAATCCAGAGAAACCTAATCAACGAGATAAACCGTCTAAGCCTTCTAAAGTCAAGACATTAGGAAAGGAGGATAAAGTGAATGTGATTAATGAACCAACAGAAAACAATGAAGATTACATAAGAGAAAAAAGAATTTAAAATACCCCCCATGATAAGGGATAAAGCATCAGTCATATTCGAGAGACGATACAGAGAGGATGATGGAATCCAATATTACTGCGTGGAGTTTAATATCTCAAGAGCCGAGATTTCCCCAAGGAGTGTTGACAGATGGTTTTGTTCAACGGTTTGATAGATATATGGATTGGGAACAACTTTCCATACATTACCTTTTTACAATGACTATGTTAAGAATTTATTTTCACAGAGTTAACTGGGTCCATATTTTACAAAGACAACAGTTTTCAGAAGACTTCCTCGTAGAGATGACATCAAATTTTAATAACTGTTGGGAAGTAATAAGTAAATACCAAAATCTCTCTGAGAATTACATTGACAATTTTAAAGATAAACTAGACTGGGATGTGTTATTCAATTATCAACGATTAAGTGGCAAGTTTCTAAGGGAACATGACAACTATTTAAAGTTTATTCATTTTACCGAAGACAACGATACCATCACCAGCGGAGAAACATCTGGAACATCTTCAATTACACCTTATTTCTATTTTTACTACTTTTATTTAATATGTCTACATTTAATTAATAAATCCATTTCGATATAATAAATGGATTTTAGACAGTATATAATACAAGAAACCAAAACTGATATTACATTCATTGTAAAACATTTATAGAGTGCACCTACTGATTGTAAGTTTTGCTATAAATAGCCATGTCGAGGGTTAAACGCATCAGTCATAATCGAGAGAGATTACAGAGAGGAAGGGGAATAGCATCAACAGCATTTTCTCTATTGAGTAAACCGGTTGGAGCTATAGTTAACAAGGCGATTGATTTATTACCTGTGGAATTACATTTACCTGGAGGATATCAATATTGTGGTCCTGGAACCAAATTAGAGAAACGTCTTGCTAGAGGAGATCCTGGAATAAATAAGCTCGATCAGGCTTGTAAACAGCACGATATAGCGTATTCCAAATTTGGTGATACTAAAAATAGATCAATAGCGGATAAAGCACTTGCTGAGAAAGCTTGGCAAAGAGTAAAATCTAGTGACGCGAGTATTGGTGAAAAAGCAGCGTCTTTAGCAGTAACAGCAGCAATGAAAGCAAAAACTACGTTTGGAGGAGGAAAGAGAAGAAGGCGTGGGAAAAAACCCGCTAAAAACAAGGAGGTAATATCAGAAGAAAACGTCGATCTACCAGTGGTAAAGCTAAAAAGAAACCAACAATATGGTCAATGATAAAAAAGGGAGGAGGATTATACCTAAGACCGTATCGTGTGTATTAAATAAGAAAGAGCAATTAATAATTAAAAACAAAGAATTGACCAAAGAAGAACTGATTACATATGCTTCTTGTTTGAAAATCCCATTTTTTAGAGGAGTATTTATGAAAGATGAGTTACCGGTTAAAATGTGGAAAAATGAGACTGGTATTGTAAATTTGGATAATAGTGAAGGATTAGGCACTCATTGGGTGTGTTACAAGAAACTTGGTAAAACCATTTATTATTTTGACAGTTTTGGAGACCTTCCACCACCGAAAGAACTTCAACAATACTTTCGTGCGGCAGTAAATGTTTTTTACAATCATACAAGAAAACAACCTGATGATACATCCATTTGCGGTCATTTATGTTTAGACTTTTTAGCTAAAAGTGTTAGTCAACTTTAAGATGTCGTCGTATACAGTGTCATTAACCGGTAACTCATGTACTTTGCGCAGTATTCTGTTTCCAGCGCTACGTTTGCAAAAAGGAAGACTATGGGAAGCCGCATTATTGGATTTAACAACATATAACTCTATTCCTAACGTTAGTGAAGGAATTAATAATAAAATACATTATTACAAGACAAAAGATGATAAAGGAAAGTATTCAGCTTTGGAAGAATTCAGTTTACCAACAGGAGCTTATGAAATTGATAATATAAATGAAGTTATACAAAAACATATGGGAAAACAAAATATAACGATAAAAGGCAATAACAATACAATGAAAGCCGAAATTACGTCTAAGTATTATATTGATTTTAGTCAAGAACATTCAATTGGTAGTTTATTGGGGTTTTCTAAGGAAACAAAAGTATTAGAACCTAATAAAACTCATTCTGGGAATAAAACTGTGACGATCATCAAAGTTAATAGCATAGACATTACATGTAACATTATACAAGGATCCTACAGAGATGGAGAGAATCGTCATATATTACACACATTCTACCCATCAGTTGCACCGGGTTTCAAGATAGTAGAAAAGCCTCAAAACCTTGTGTACCTACCGTTAAACACCAGTTTCATTTCAGACATCGTGCTGAACATAGTGGATCAAGACGGAAACCTTATTGACTTTAGAGGAGAAGCTATTACTGTAAGAATACATATAAAATCATCCGCTTAGACAATGGGGTTATCATTTAAAAAGAGAGAGCCAACAAGCAAAGAGGTCAGTAACTCATCAGCTGTAGAAGGATTAACAAGTGACAACATTCGTTTTCTAGAAGAAATTGGATTAAAGGTCATTAACAATGGATATACTGGATATAGCGCAGGGTCCAACATTCGACGAGACCTTATGGGAAAAGGAATATCACACGCACAACCCTTACGCTTCGTCCAAATTAAACAATAACGATGAAATCAGGATTCCTATACAACAACAAGACATTTATACTCTTCCATGCGAAAGTTATTTATATATTGAAGGAAAAGTAACAAAAAATGATGGTACTGCTGGAACCACTGTTCCGTTCATAAATAATCCTATGGCATTTTTGTTTGACGAGATTAGATATGAAATTTCAGGAGTTACAGTCGATTCAACAAAAAAGGTTGGAATTTCCAGTACATTGAAAGGATTAGCGTCTTTAACACCAAATGAGAAGAATTTGTTAGCTGTTGCAGGATGGGTTGCACCAGACAAAAGTACAATCGCTCCTGACTCTTCGGGAAACTTTGATTTCTACGTACCTTTAAGATTACTCCTAGGATTTGCTGAAGACTACAGAAGAATAATAATAAATGTAAAACAAGAACTAGTTTTATTAAGATCATCAAACGATAAAGATATTATTAAAGCAGCTACTGGAACAACTTATGCCAATTTAGACTGGAAATTAACATTAGACAAGATTGTTTGGAGAGTACCACATGTGCGACTAAATGATGAACACAGGATTACATTATTAAGAAAGTTAAAATCAGATCGAGACATTGTAATGCCATTCAGAAGCTAGGAGTTTCATGAATACCCCGTTTTACCTACAACACAACGGCATACATGGACTGTAAAAACTTCTACTCATTTGGAAAAAGCGAGATATGTAATATTTGGATTACAAACGAAGAAGAAAAGTATAATAACTGAAAATGCTGGTGAATTTGACCATTGTAAATTAACAAACTGTAAAGTGTTCCTGAATTCACAATTCTTTTCCTACGACAACTTTAATATTTCTTTTGATAAAAAAAGGTACAGTGTTTTATACGATATGTACGCTAGGTTCCAAAATTCATATTACGGCAAAACAAATACACCTCTACTATCTCCCGTACAGTTTGAATCGAAAGCTCCGATTGTTGTAATTGATTGTTCCAAACAAAATGAATCTGTAAAATCGTCTAGTGTTGATATAAAAATAGAAATGGAATTTCAAGAAAACGTACCTGCAAATACATCTGCGTATTGTTTAATTTTGCACGATAAAATTGTTACATACACACCGTTGACCGGTATTGTAAAGACAGTATTGTAAAACGTTGTACCACCACCGGCACCGCCACTGTCGCTAACCTATAAATAGCGGAGCAACAATGCAGGTCTTCAGTTGATCGTCTATCGTCGCATGGGTAACATCTTCTACAAAATGAGTTCTCCATCTGTTGTACAAGGTGATGCAGAGGTAGCACCGTTATTGGAACGTGATAATACTAGTGAAGAAGAAATCATCAAGGAAATAACTGCATTTTTAAAGTTTGGTAAAAGAGATAGAGAGGAGGAAAGTAATGCAGACCCATCAAAGGTAGTACCAAAGAGGAAGAAGAAAGTTGAAGAAAATATTCCTCCTCACATTTTAACTGAAGTTTTTTTGCGAATCTGTTACCCCATCTCAGCATGCATCAGTAAAAGTGTATCAGTTGGATTGATGAAGTCATTGGATTATTCCCCTACAGTAATACTACACCATGGAACAAAAAAGGTTTTATTTTCGCAAAATGCTTGGGAGTCATTTTTGAAACATGTACATTTAATAGAATGTTATTTAACTAACAGTTTGTGTGGAAGGAAAACACATATTCGACTTTTGGATTGTGACAATGAAATCGATATTGTTAAACATCGCGGACAACTACAAGTGCGAATTAGAGACTTGACTCAACATGAAAATAAGATTCTACTGTCACGTGAAGAATTCTACGTTTTAAACTATGGAACACAACCTATTACAAGGTACATGAGACAGTTGGTATTTGCAAGCGCCATTATTAAAGAATATTTGGTCGATACTTTGGAAAAACAACCTGATAGCACCATCGTGTACGGACCTGTGGATACATCTATTTTTAATAGAATACCTCATGAAGTTTGCATGTGGAGAAAGTTAAAGGATTTTGAACCACTTGTAGAAATCGCTACAGAAGCTACAGAAGAAACAACACAGGAAGAAGAAACGGAGAAACAAGAAGAAGAAGAAAACGAAACACAAGAAGAAGAAGTTAAAAAAGACTAAAGTTTGGCTTAGTAAAGAAGAACACACGTGGGGTAGGCCTATTGGGGACGGTGCCCACGTTAAATATACACCAACGCGCCTGCAACTGTACGGCCTGGTATTTAACCTACCGTGGTGTGGAAAACAGTTTAGTTGATCGCTAGGTGCCATGATGAGCGGAGGGGACGAAGAAGTGAGTGTAAAGCCTTGTGTAATAGAATTTCAAGCATTTCGAAATAATGATGATAGGTTTATTATCAAGGAATTAGTAATTTTAGACTTGCTTACATTTGTAGCCTACCCATTCACGTTTGAAGCTCCTTTTTCTTTTAACAAACTTAACACCATAGCAAAAAGTACAAACAAATGGATAACAAACTACTTTCATCACATACATTGGTATGAAGGATTTATAAGCTACAGTAATCTGCACAGTATTATGTTTAACTTTTGCAAACAATATTCACATATATACACAAGAGGATTAGAAAAAAAGAACTGGATACAAAAGTACACGCACGGTGATGTTTTCGATATAACTATCAGTAAGGACTTTAACATTAATCTCGGTAATATTTGTGTCGCTGCAAAAGATCTTAAACACGGCCAAACAAACTGTGCATTGTACAACGCGTATCGTTTGGCTGCTTAATTGAAACAAACGCAGGAATGTGGTGGGGGTAGCGGAGAACAGAAATGTGGTGGGGGTAGCGGGGCCTATAAATACGAGGAGACAGCACCGCTCCAGCACGAGTATTATTCGAGACTCCGAAGAGGCAACATCACAGAAGACACCACAACCACCACTGACGAAGATGGCATCACAACAGTTTCTACAAACACTGGTTGATCAATTCAACACTCATTCAAAATCCGACCTTCTGCTAACTAAAAAGTGTTCAGAACTAAAAGAACAAAAACACTACATTATTCATAACATCAAGAAAGTGGAAACCACACATGGAGAAGCAATTCTAGTTTCATTGAGCGAAGGACCTTTCACTCCAGGAGATGAGCCGAAGTTTCAAGTATTTCTTCCAAAACGATTTTTTCAACTGCTACAAAATGAAGATTTGCGAGATATTCAACCGGGGACGTTGTATTTGGTATCACACGGTGTAAGCGGCAACAACTCGACGGAACTCACTCTGCACATCACGCATCCTTGTACATAATGTCTTTGTTTGTATTTTTCTGTTTGTATTTCTAGTCATCAATGTTAGACTTAAGCTTATTGTATTGTAAGATGTTTGTTTAATAAAGAAAATATCAAAAAAATATATATAAAAAATAAAAAATAAAAACAGCAACACAGCAGTATATTATTTTATATACTGCTGTGTTGCTTTTTTAAAATTTAAATGGATGATCTTGCACTTTCATTCAGGGTTAACTTATGAAGAGGTATAAAAGAGGGAGCAGTGAAGTTAGTCTCAGTCTTGTCTAACACGCTGCAGCTAACATGACGGTGCCACCTATGAACAATTTATTTTTCGATAACAATTTGAAGACATATTGTTGCGAGTTACAATGTTTTAAAATACCAGGCGATCAAGTTGACGGGAAAGCTTGTCGTAAGTGCAAGTGTTTCAGCTATTGCATATGTAGATGTAAAACGTATCAAATGAACCGACAAGATAAAATACAAGAATTACGCCGAAGGATTGCATTACTGTGGCGGCGAATGTAGTAGCAACCATCTGCCTCGCACCAGCTGCCACCTGCCGCCTGCCATCTGCCGTCCGCCATCTGCTCCGCCCCACCACACCTTTACCCCCACCATTTTGTTTGATACCAAAACGCTAGCTAGCGAATCGTCAGTACACCTCCGGCTCTTGACCAGTGTACATCGAGCTCTCTGTTGAAATGTCCATCAAATTTAGGTGTATTCATTATGATTCTATTCATCTGGCGACTTTCCAAGACCTCGAGGTTTTTAATGAAGAGTTAAGACTTCTCATTGCGTCCGGTTACGATTTATCTTTGGAACTTTACGCATCAAAAAACAACATGGACTCTGCGCAGGAATCGAAGTATCTACCGTCTTTCATCAGAAAGCGAAGTGATGGCCGCAACTCGTCCGGATCAACAACATCGATGACAACGAACAACGGGGAACTATTGTAAACATGAATTATTGTAAATAAAATAAAGTAATATTTGTAATAGTACTACCTCGCACTCGTATCGTCATATTGCTTCATTCGATTGTTTCATTCGATATTTCTTATCGATTAAACTATCGAATCACAATCAGATTTTACGCGTGCGAGGTAGTACTTTTTTAAAATTACCTCCTCGTGACCTTAAACTTTAAACTTTCCCTCATTACGTCACAAAACCGCCTACGTCACTGGCTCAGCCTCAGATGACGTCTTTCATGACTCAGCGCATCTGGTCACGTGACCGGATGACGTCACTTCCGGTCCAAAACCGGCAAACCCACACTACTGACGTTTGGTTAAATTAAATAATAACAACATTGTCCATTTTGACAAATAAAACTCAAATTACTATATTCTGCATTTATGAATTGTACACTTTAATTTCCTAACTCTTTTTAAATTTTACTGACATTCATTGCTAAATACTCATGGCACTGTCCATTCTAATCTTATTAAATTTTAACTAGCGTTATTTTACAAATTCCCCATAACATTTATTTATTTGATAGGATGGATTAGACAGGTTAAATGATTCTTATAACAAAGAATCTCCGGATTTAAGAACTTCAAGAACCCTGTAACAATTAAACAGAAAACACGACTTTTGTAGCAACTAGTCTTCATATAAATTTTTACTTTAATCTTGTAAACACATATTTAAATATTTAAAACATTTCTCCTTCTATCATTTACTTCCAAAAATCCTTAAAACATATTTAAAACTTATTTACTTTTTTAGGCTTTTAACTTTAATAGACTTTCGCTGTGTATTTCAAATGCAACGATTATATCTCAAAATTATTTTTACAACTTTACTTTACTTTACTTTAACAACTCAGTAATCAAACATTTGTTTACCAAACTTGCTCTGAAGCTTTTGATGGACATTTAACAAATTTAAAACTTTAATTCGATTTTATTTTATCTCAATAATTTGCTCACTGATTTACTGCTTTTACATAAAACCATTCAATTTTGAAAAACGACTTTTGAAATAAAATTAACCTTTACCGCAAATAGCATGTTTGCACTGTACCTCATGAAGTCAACTCGGTCAGCATGGCAGACTCCCTCGTCACTCCCGCTGCTGCGAACCTCCGCCGTCGGTTTCTGATGTCGTACAGACCATGGTCTACTTCGCTCCTGACCCCCTCTCTCTCTACTTCTACCAACTTACTTGTGCAAACATGATATCTACTTATCTACTCTAAAAACCTGTAGAAACAATAATCCCGTCTAAACGCGTCCCTCTATTAATCTGGTGACTCATCCTTGAGCAAACTATTGTTCAAAATTTCCTACTGTTCTAACTTGAAAACTACTTATAATTATGTGTAATTTCTTCCGAAATTTTTATTTAATTAAAATTTTCCTAATCATGGTACATCATCCCCCCAAATTTTGACAATAGTCTTAATTTTTGCCATGTATATTAAAAAAAAAACTACTCAAATAAAAGATTTACATTGTCTAAAGGTCTTCATTCTTCCCTATTACATTTTATTTATAAGAAGTAGAAGTCTTCTATCCACTAAGTAGTGGCTGTCACTGCGAGAAGTCCATCCCTCGCCCAATAGAGTGTAGTAGCCGGCCGCAAGGTTGTCCATCTTCCAGCGAAAAGGCTCTACGGGTAAGGAAAAGAAAGGATATTTTGGTTTTCCCCTTCCCTCCTAACTGTATTTTGGGTTACTGACCCTCAGTCTACGATACATTTTCGTACAGTGAACGCACGTCACTTTGCGCTCTTAAAAATAATACGTTTTAAAACTTACATTTCCTGTATTTATAAGTGTTACCAAACATTCAACTAAATTATAAACCTTCTTTACATTTCTCATAACTAAATAAATCTAAACCCTTTGTATGACAAGTGTAAAATCACCTTATATTTCATTTTCCTTGCTTTAATCACAACATAAATCATATCTTGGTTCTATTTTTTTTTGTTTGCGGTGTACAGTGAAGTTCTTAAAGTGAAGTGTTCAGTATGCCGGCGTCAGTTTAGTGAAGTGTCAACTAATTCAGTGTTTACCCTTCCCACATTTATTCTCACATTCGTATCACTTTCACACACACACACACACACACACACACACACACACAATAGTACCGCTTAGTCATGTCCGTCAATTACCGCTATATTGCCTTTTGTTTTCCATTACATAACAGAAATAAACCTTTTTTTTTACATCTTTCTTAAACATATTTAATTAACTAAACATTTTCACATTTTATTTCGCTCTTAAATCATAATATTTATTTTGTTTATTCCTACATACAAATAATATTCACTTAAATATTTCCGTAATTATAAATCTCAACCGCTAACTAGAACAATTTGACCTTTCAAGTCTAGGGTTGTCCATGACTCACTCCGCGATAAGCTTATCGTCCAGCACAACAATCACTTTCCCTTTTCATGGCGCTCTTCCTCGACGATTCTTGTTTTACAAAATTATTTAATTCTAAGACTCCGAAAAACTCCTAGTTACATTTTCCTTCAATTACTATATGACAGTACTACATTTATACTTTAACTCATATATGATCACGTCTTTATACTTCTCTCTACTTACTCTCCTACTTATTACATCTCTACTTACTTTCCTACTTATTTCATCTCTACTTCGCTCAAAACACTTTGATTTTGCTCATTATTGTTTTGCTACTTTGTGGATTATTTAATAACATATTAAATACCCTTTCTCAAAATTTTACTGCCTCAGATTTCACGTATTTAAAATACAATCTTTAGTATTTATCTCTTGCATATTAAATACAATCGACTATTTACTTTGTTACGTAACTTTGTTCTTTGCGCATTTTATTTACAACTTAAATACACGGGCCCATACTAAATCTAAATATATTACACTATTTACAAAGAATCTGCATTGTTTTATACAAACGTCTACAAGTATGACAACATGAGGGTTCTTAATTAGTAAAATTTTTTAATTGCCAGTGCTTAATTTTAACTGTGATATGTGTGCTCTTTTTATTACATTTGGATCGCTATCTAGTTGAGCTAAAACACTTACAGGGCTAAGAAAATACCTTATTGTGTAGGGTCCCACAAATTTCACATCCATCTTAGCTTGGTAACGCTTTACTTTGTTACTCTGGCTTTGGAATTTTATAAAAACTTTGGTACCTACAGCAAATGGGTGCTTTGTATCAGCATATCTTTGCCTATTTTTATTCCTCTTAACAGCTCGTTTACAATTTTTTATAACTCTGTCAAATACTTCCTTTACTTGTTTTTGTGACATTTTTGAATCAATAATATCCCCTAACCTCCATAAATTGCTTAAATTGTGATTGGGCTGGTGCTTAAACATAAGCTCAAAACTAGTGTAACCTGTGCTTTCATTTTTACAACAATTTATACTGGTTTGAATGTGTTTTACAGAAGTATGCCAGCTAGTCTGACTGTTGTGATGGTACATTCTAAGTTGCTCTTTAACTGTACGTAAATAACGCTCAGACTTGTTACTTTGAGGATTGTATGGTACTATTTTATAATGACTTATTGAATTTTCAAACATAAATTTCTTGAATAACACACTCGTAAAACATGGTCCGTTATCTGAGACTAATTTTTCACATGGGCTGAAATTATTAAATACTACTTCCTGTAACTTATTTATAACAGTTTGTGATGTTGCATTTCTTATTGGTACTAACCACACATACTTAGTAAAATCGTCTACTGCAATTAATATGTGCTTATGACTTCCTTTTGATGTGACTAATGGACCTGCTAAATCTACATACACTTTTCCATAGCACGCTTAGACTGACCTGATATTAATTCACCTTCATGCTGTTTCCTTACTGGTTTACATTTTAAACAAATTTCACATTGCTTAACTTTGTCTCTAATTAATTTTATAAGATTAGGTCTGTAAAAATGTTCTATTACTCGGGACACAGTTCTGTTTTGACCTTGATGACCGCCAAAGTTACTACAGTGGTAATAATTAAACAATAAATCAACTAGACTCTCTGGTACATAAATTTTACCTTTACAATGGGTTGTTCGCTTATACATCAATACTTGATTTTTTACATAAAAGTTACTCTTGTTTGTCTTATTTTTAATGCTTTCAAAAATCTCTGAGCACTCATGATCAGATCGCTGGTGTTCAGATATTTGTACAAAGGCTAACGGTATATCAGTAACTACATTTAAAATTGGTTTTACTTATTTTCGTGAGACACAACTAAATTTCCTACAGACTTTACTCTTGATTACATTCATAACTCTTGGGTCTTCCTCTACATTTACTATTTCTACCTGTTCCTTACTTATGTTTAATCTGGAAAAACAGTCAGCTACTGGGTTTTCCTTGCTTTTTACACTTAATACTTTAAATGGTAAGGCTAAAATCTGCTCAACCCATCTTCCAACTTTACCTAAACGGTGACGATTTTGCAAAACCCAATACAAGGCATGATTATCGTTTATTAAATAAAATGGTTGTAACTCTAAATACATGTAAAATCGTTTAATACTTAACACTACTGCAAGTGCCTCTTTTTCATAAATAGTCAAATTTCTTTCCGCCTCAGTAAACTTTTTGCTATAATAAGCGATAGGTAGCTTATCTCCCTGTTCATTACATTGCATGATTACACTTCCGGCTGATACCTGAGAAGCGTCTGTAAATAGATAAAACGGCCTCTGAAAATTGGGTATCCCTAAAACTGGTGGATTCGTTACAATTTCCTTTAATTTTATAAAACTATTGTTACACTGCTCGTTCCATAAAAACTTGGTTCGCTTTTTTTCTTAAATCGTTAAGTGGTGCTGCTAACATTGCATAGTCTTTTATATACTTACTAAAGTATGAACACATACCAATAAAGCTAGATACCTCCTTTGCATTCTTTGGTGTGCTAAAATTACGTATCGATTCAGTTCTGGATGGATCTATGGTAATGCGGTTTTTACTTATAATGTTGCCTAGATAACTAACCTCTGTGTGGAACAGTTTTACTTTCTTAGGATTAACAGTCAAATTGTGTTTGCTTAGCCTGTCTATTACTTCTGACAAATGTTTCATATGATCCTCTTTTGTCTTTGCAAACACTAATAAATCGTCTACAAAATTTAACATATAATCAAACTTTATGTCTCTAAAAACCCTATCTAAATAAGAACTCAATAATCCGGATCCACAATGCATACCAAATGGTAAGCAGTTTAATTCATACAATGACACACCATTACTAAAAGCTGTTAAATGTTTGGATCGTTCAGTTAACTCTATTTGATGAAAACTATTTGATAAGTCTATTACAGAAAAATATGCAGCATTTTGCAAGTACAAATAAAATTCGTCCATATTTCCTATGGGATGATATACTCTTACAATTTTCTCATTTAACTTAGCATAGTTAATTACTAGCCTGCTAGTCTTATCTGGTTTAGCTACTAAAAATGAAGGACTACTGTAGTTACTTATTGATGGCCTTATTATATTTTGTTTTAACAAATCATTTAAAATACCTTTCATTTCACTCATCTTTGTTGGATGTACAGGATATGGTCTAATATTCACAACCTCATTATCTTTCAGTTTAATATCGTATTGAAAGTCTAATGCCCTTCCAATTTTTGTGGTGAAAACATCTGGATATCTTTTAACTAAATTTTCCACCTCATTTGACATGTCTTTACAACCTATGTCTAAAATACTATCTGATTTAATTACATTTTTCAAACTGCATTCCTTGCTTTGTACATGACTCATAGTAATTTTAACTTGTGGTTTGAAATTAAAATAACATACGTTTTGCTTTAGATCTAATAACATTCCTGATTCTCTGATAAAACAACTCCCTAAGATTAATTCACATGCTAAATCCTTTAAAATTGAAAATTTAACATTCCATGAGAAACCTCTTATTTTTATTTTAACTACACATGTTCCAATTATTTTAATGACACTTTGATTTGCTCCTATACAAGTTGCATTTAATTTTTCTATTTGCTTAGCTAGATTTTTACTGCTTAATTTATTGAACAAGGTTTCACTTATGGCATTTAAACTAGCCCCTGTGTCCAAAAGTGCTGACACGTGGTGCGGTGCTTTGTTGCCGGAAGTGGTGAGTTGAACTTCGACCGTCGGTAGATCCATTGTTCGGCCTATTCTATGCATACCTAAGCGATACATAATCCGATTTTGTGTCCTTCTTATTTTATTCAAAGCCTTTTTGTCTGAGTTTACTTTATTAACACTCTTACCATTATATTGATTTACATTTTGCTTATGATTTCGGGAAAACCTATTTGAATTTATACATTGCACATTTTTATTTAAACTGACATTATTTAAATTTAAAAGGTTTTCCCTGGTACTTAGTTTTTTGAATTGCGGTAACACTGCCTAGCAATGTGTCCCTTCCTACCACATGTATAACATGTTTTTACATTTGATGGAGTACCTGCAACCTTCCTCTGCACATTGCCTACTACTGGATTACGAACAACGTTTGACATCTCCTGCCCACGTAAGTAATTACTAGCCTCCACATTTTGATTGTGTATGCAAGCTAACTCGAATTCCTTTAGTGTTTGCAATTTACCAAGACCTGATAAATTTATTCTACATCTCGTATTTAAACCTATGTTTAACAATTCTACTAGCTCTGATTCTTGATACGTGCAATTTAACAAATTGGTAAATTCCTTAACACGATGCACATACATATGCAAAGGTTCATTCATTTCCTGTGGTTTTGTTACATACATTCTTACTAAGTTTTCCCTGGTACTTACTGGAACAAAATTTCTTAACATTTCTGATTTTAAGACTTCTAGGCCTAGCGTTTTACAACTTAATACCACATCTTGCAAGGGGTTTTCGGTTTTACAAATAATTACCTCCATTAATTGTGAATCTGATACACTGGTTTCTTTCTTAGCCTTATATAAAACTCTTAAAAAATTGCACTAAATCATCTATTACTAAACCATTACACATTTTTACTTGTTTTACATATGCTTCAAGAGGGTTCGGCAATTTTTGATACAAGTTAGGATCAAACGGTACACTGGGTGATGCAGGGGTTATCTGTTGAGGTGTTGGAGCACGCAACCTACTCTGTCCAGCTACGATTTCCGGAATAGGATAGGTGACATGGGAAACTTGCGTTTGTTCTATGTTTGAGAAAACATCTCCAAATTGCTCCTCCTCAATATTGGTTTCACTCAATTTACGAATACTTAATTCTAGAGCTACCAGGTCTACCTTAATTTCGTTAAATTTTTCTTTAAGTACCTTATACTTTTCTGCATAGGATAACCATTCGGATTTTTCTGGTTCTACAATTTCACAGTGTGTTAAACTATTGATCCTACCACAACAATGATTTATACGTGCATTTTGCCTAGCAATATCTATAGGTCTACTTTCACTACTTAAGTTTAACTGTTTTTCTTCAATTACTGTCAATTTATTTGCAATGGTCTCGAGTTCATCTTTAACATTAATTATACCTTTCAAATTACTTGACTGAATAGGAACATTTTGCTTTATGCATTGCCTTAATAATTTCCTTAGATCACTAACTGTACTCTCATCGCTTGGATTTTGGTTTCGTAATTTTAACTCGTAGATTAATTCATCTTTTAACAACAAATCAACTTTTACTTCGGCCATTTTTGTTTCTAAATTTTTACAGAATATTTAAAAGCAGATTTTTAAACTAAATTACAACTTACATTTATTAATTATTTAGCAGAACATTAAATAGCAAAACATTATTACAAGATTACTAAGCAGAGTTGCGCACTTCGTATACCACACATTACCTACTTATTTTTAATTTATACCTCCTGAAATAAGCAGTAATGCCTCACACCTCCAGGACTTAAGTAAACTCTAATAAAATAATTTCCCATCCTGGCGTGGTACACTTGGACGTTTGGTTAAATTAAATAATAACAACATTGTCCATTTTGACAAATAAAACTCAAATTACTATATTCTGCATTTATGAATTGTACACTTTAATTTCCTAACTCTTTTTAAATTTTACTGACATTCATTGCTAAATACTCATGGCACTGTCCATTCTAATCTTATTAAATTTTAACTAGCGTTATTTTACAAATTCCCCATAACATTTATTTATTTGATAGGATGGATTAGACAGGTTAAATGATTCTTATAACAAAGAATCTCCGGATTTAAGAACTTCAAGAACCCTGTAACAATTAAACAGAAAACACGACTTTTGTAGCAACTAGTCTTCATATAAATTTTTACTTTAATCTTGTAAACACATATTTAAATATTTAAAACATTTCTCCTTCTATCATTTACTTCCAAAAATCCTTAAAACATATTTAAAACTTATTTACTTTTTTAGGCTTTTAACTTTAATAGACTTTCGCTGTGTATTTCAAATGCAACGATTATATCTCAAAATTATTTTTACAACTTTACTTTACTTTACTTTAACAACTCAGTAATCAAACATTTGTTTACTAAACTTGCTCTGAAGCTTTTGATGGACATTTAACAAATTTAAAACTTTAATTCGATTTTATTTTATCTCAATAATTTGCTCACTGATTTACTGCTTTTACATAAAACCATTCAATTTTGAAAAACTACTTTTGAAATAAAATTAACCTTTACCACAAATAGCATGTTTGCACTGTACCTCATGAAGTCAACTCGGTCAGCATGGCAGACTCCCTCGTCGCTCCGCTGCTGCGAACCTCCGCCGTCGGTTTCTGATGTCGTACAGACCATGGTCTACTTCGCTCCTGACCCCCTCTCTCTCTACTTCTACCAACTTACTTGTGCAAACATGATATCTACTTATCTACTCTAAAAACCTGTAGAAACAATAATCCCGTCTAAACGCGTCCCTCTATTAATCTGGTGACTCATCCTTGAGCAAACTATTGTTCAAAATTTCCTACTGTTCTAACTTGAAAACTACTTATAATTATGTGTAATTTCTTCCGAAATTTTTATTTAATTAAAATTTTCCTAATCATGGTACAGTACTGCCGCCGCTCACCGCAAAACCCAGACATTAATTTGGTGCGTCACCACAACTGCCGCTCTGCTTATTCTGTCATTTGTTCAGCTTTCGATCAGCAATTTCGACTAATATCTTCAAATACTTGTATAATTCACTGAAAAATAAACTTTTTCCTATTCATCAACCAGATATGTTCATTTCAGATTAATAAATCTGATTTCTTTTAACAGTTTTGTTATTATGATTACCTTATTCAGAGTTAAGCTATTCATTTGGGTATACATTGCATTTACAATGTAGTAAATTTACTATAATAAGTTATAAAGCAAGAACTAAATTAGACAACACCGGTTATGGACTTTCCAAAATAGTCCAGTCAAATTATACATGCCATCCTGCAAAAGGCTGAGTAATTCTGTTTCTGGAAATGTTGTTAGGACTCAAATTAAGAGTAAAAATAACCAAGTTTTCAAAAATCAAAACCAGTAGATCTTTTACAATACAACAATTTTAAACATTCTGGAATATTCAAGAACCTATTTTCGTCTTCTCTAAATCCGCGAAACAGATTATGATATTTATCAAATCTGCCTCTGCACATGATAATAGGATGAACGCCATATTTTTTAGGCTTAGATAATCTACCTAACACTCATCTTGATGCTATTTCCATGAGTGATGAATTTTGTACTTTACTGCCGGTCTAGTGCGATACAAATGCCGCTCGTATCCTGAGCGTGACTCCCGCGTTGTCGCGTGGCCGCTTTGCCGCTCACCGCTCGCCGCTCACCGCTCGCCACTCACCGCTCGCCGCTCACCGCTCACCGCTCACCGCTCACCGCTCACCGCTCGCCGCTTGCCGCTCGTATCGTGACCGAGGCGTTTTAGGCTGGCACATCAGAGAAAGCCTTTTTACTGGTGTCTTTTCAAGAGGCTATTTGGCGGATACACTGTATCCCAGCGATTTTATATAAAGATTTTTTAATTCTCACTAAACTAGAAAAAGGTTCTGATTCTAGACCGCTCCACTAATATCAATCAACCTCCCTCTTAATAAAAGAGGGAATTAATTTGTCGAACAAAGAAGTAATCGTTGCACAGTAAATCTAGTATTTCTCTTCTGTTTAGAATCTGATTAGATTCTTTGGCGTTGGGTATAATAATGACATTTCACTTTAATATATATTAGTGTCAGGAATAATAGTTATATACATTCTAAAAACTCCGAAATTTCTTGTAAATCTAACTATAAATTGCTTAATTTAGGGAGCAAAATCAAAATAATAGTTTGAAGCTCATCATTGTCGTGCAGTAACTTGGATTAAAATTATATTAAGTTACTTTAAGTGGTAGGTTGTTTTTAATATAGCTTAAAATGGTTTTATATCGATAACTAAATGGTTTTATGTTTAACTAAATCACTAAATTTTCTGATAAGATAAAAAGATAATTCGAAGCTTGAAGCTATGACCCGAGAGTGTTCTGATGACGTATAATTAGCCAAAGCAGCTGGTGTCGTATCAAATATCCATTTATCAGATCATTGGTCCATGTGTACATGTATCAATTTATATGATCAAATACTCCATCTCCCTCATTGCTTCAACATTTTTTATTGTGTACTTAATTCAATAGAATGAACTTCGTATTCAACGGTTGAGACAATAAAGGCATGAATGGATACAACCTGTCCATTATGTCCCTGCATATATTCTTTATTATTATTTACTATTGATATTCCCCATAATATATTTTTATGAGATATTTGGTAATAATCTTCAGTTATACGACTATAAACCAAACCTTTAAAATTTCAGATATTCAACATACATATAGTTATAGTTATAGTTTACAGCCTATTTTATTGGCTTAATTTCAAAAAGCAAAAATATATATCTTTATATTATTTTGTGTATCAGCATACAATGTTACACTCCCTTCACTTCTCCTGGCTTTTTTATTTCATTATATCATCTGCCTCCTAATCGTTGGATTTTCAATGTTCATAACAGTCGTGATGTCGTTCGACTATCTCGGGCGCCACGTCTCTAGTGGTAATGTTATTGTGAGCACGTTTATAATACCGTGGCTGTCAACTCCATGTATGCAACATGGCATATAATATGCGGCATGTCATAAACTTACCCTTTTGTAATTTCTCATAAATCTGGCATTCTATTTAATTGTGACCAGGAATAAAATATTAGTAAAAAGATAAGTTCAGAAATATTTTTACGAAGAATAATTAATTCAGCTTGTTTAACTTGCAAATACGTTTCCAGTCTCAATTTAAACACAGGATACAACACATCAAACGGAACGCAATCAAATCAAATTATTCAGTTCTAAAGATACTTGAAATGTTTTAATTTTCTACATAAACTCTTTATCAGCCTGTTTAAAGTTCCTTTTTACTTACATTTTGTCACTAAGACATTAAAAGGTTATTAGGTATACATTGAACAATATAAAATAAATGGCAGGAAATATTGAATAAAAAAGAAAGAATATTTTTAAGAATTGGTTTGAATTTACCGTCATGCATTATGTTTATGCTCAGACAAGTTTAATTCAAATCGGAGAATTTCTAATCTGACGGAACGAAACCAAAGGGACAGCGCTCTACTATCGGAGTCCCTGGGGAAATCCTCCTGAATACTGGAAACTTCATGTGCTGTAATCAACTGAAATTTCCTTTCAGGTCTGCAGCAATCGAAAGACACAGCCACTATAACAACGAACATTAACATTACGTTATATGATTTGGAACCCATTTTCTCTTCAAATTGCCTGAGTAAAAGGAAAAATATTTATTTTTCTATAATAGAATAAAATTACTGCAAGTTTTAGCTTAGTGATTTCATGAAGTGGATGTTAATTTTTATATTCATAGTTTATTTTCCTACAATATATAATGTAAAACGATATACTATTTCAACGGACAATGTTATAAGATGCTGTAATAGAGGTTAAGATTGGTTATTTTTAACCATTGTGTGATAAAATATAATTAAATTGTAAAAATAGGTACATTTATCATTTAACAGTCCCAAAATGTAATTAAAAACACTTAAAAATCACCGCTTTAGTTTATGTTTAGTTCACCTACAAGTTTTTTTTTACGTCATTGGCTAATTCAATATGGCTTTTCGTCTTATTTGTGAAGTATTAAGGGTACAGCACTAATAAAATATATTTTTAGTATGTATAAACCACTGTAGAATTGATGTATTCCTCTTCGGCATACATTAGTTAAGCATTTATTTCTATGTATGGAATACGGTGGCCATGGGATCAGTGGAAAAACATCACATTACAATTAAGACTCTGGCTCGCCGTACAAAAGAAGCTAAAACGCCAAATTATAAGAGAGAATGCTTCAGAGTATGTAACAAATTCCTGTAATGCCTTCCTAGTTACATTTCATCACATGCATACTCTACTGTTTTGGCTCTTGCAAACGCTCAGTCAAGTTATTCTTACATATGAGAAAAGTGTAGGTTAAGATTTTCTTAACTTTTTGTCGAATAAATTTACTTATAAATTTATTTATCGAAAACATTGTGTTAAGTGAATTTTCATTTTTGTAACAGTTTAAATGAGTTCAATTAAATATAGATAATTATCAATGAACACAATTTCTTACACGGACATTAATTAAAATACCCCCGTAGCAGCAAACCTGCGTACTCAGCGAATTTCCAATGCATATATATGTATATTAATACCACATAAAGCCACATACCAAGTTTCATCAATATACATTCATAAATAAACGATTTATGACATTTTAATTATTCTCCATAAGAATAACATGGCAGCTGAGTATGCAGGTTTGCTGAAGCAAGGAACACAAAAAATGGGGTTTTATACAAATATCAATACAACTCATCTAGGTAAAGCGACATACCAAATTTCATTAATTTATTTTCATAATGAAGGCAGATAACACGTTACTTATTCTCCATAAGAATAACATGGGGCTGAGTACGCAGGTTTGCTGCTACGGGAGCCTTGGGTAAAAAATTGTCTTTTTGAGCAAATATCAATGGTCCACAACCAGATGAAGCCGTATACCAAGTTTCGTCAGTATACGTTGATAAATAGGCGAGATATAAAATATTTCTTTTCCTCCATAAGAATAACATTAGACAACGTACTGTGTTTAGCACTTTCAATATCTCGGTAACCAATTGACGTAGAGAAATGATCAAAATACCAAATTGTGTGTTTTTTTAAGCTGAATCCAATGGTGAAAACTAAAATTTGAATATTTCAAAAATTATATGTGAAAAATTCGAAAAACCCATTTTTGGGGTACAAAACCCCCCCAAAATACCCCTTCCGGTAGAGCGATCTGGCTGGTTTTCGAACTTAAAGTCATAAATGTTGCTTTACACGTTTATACCAAATTTCATCAAAATCGGATCATTTTTACGAGAGTTATCGTGCTCACGGACACATATATATATATATATATATATATATATATATATATATATATATATATATATATACACACACAGTATCGAACGAATGGTGTTTTTGGGGTCTGGGGACCTCAAAACGAAAAGTTATCATGGTCCCGGGCCTAGGTCTTACCATGCCGACTACGGTAATAGCTTCTTCCCTATAGGGGAAATTCGCTAAAACCTGGTTTTTATTCCAAAACATGTTTTTAAAATTCAGACGGTATGAACTGAAAGCTTCCTTTTAATCATAACAGTTGAATTATTTTTATATTAATATTCAATATAAATAATAATAACTAAAGGGATATATTAACAATATACTTGCATTACAAATATGTAGTGACAAGTGTGTTTATTCTTGCTAATGTCAGTTCGAAGAAATGTTCAGCCTCAAGTTATTTGACTCCACTAAAGAGTATAGTTTAATTTTTTGTAAATTTATTATTAGCCTTTTTAATTTTGATATTTGATTAAGCGTAGGTTAAAATAATACGAAATAACATTTGACTATTAGTCTTCTATGTAAAAGATGTACCGTTAAGTCTTATTTCTTTTTGACGTAATTTTCTGTGGCATATTTTTAAAACTGATTGTTAAAAGGCTCAATTTGTGTTATATATATTAAGTTGTGATGTAAATGATTTACGAATATCTAAGTTGATTTACTACATAAACTAATATTTCATCCGCTATCAATTACCTCGGTATAGTATTACAAATAAATCTTACTTGCTCTGAGATATATAAAAACTAAATGGAACAACTAAAAAGTATCTAAAGGTATTTAGGTGCGAGAATAAATATTTATTTTTTCCAAGCAAATTTTACCACGGTACCTAATTTTATATAGTCGAAATACCGCTCACTGAATCATCGCTAAATCTTCATAACTATTTAGCATCCAGCCTCCAAAGTTTAAATTTAGCACGTAGATTAAACGTAAATTAGCACGTGTCTTATGTTCTCTTTTGTCGTAGGTGATCTCTAAAAAACAATTTTGCAACATTTCCTAAGTGCTCCGCCTCATTGGTCTGAAGACCAAAAAACTTTGAAAAGTGACAATGTAACTACCAAATGAAAGTGACTATTTGACCAAATGAAACTTAAGCAAATTTGCATTACTCGAAATAGCTCCAAAAAGGTTAACCAAAGAATACAGCACACCCAACTGTTTATACCGAGTACTGCCCCAACTAGATTAACCATGATTAAAGAAACGTAGACAAATTTTACTAAAGTAAGTAATGTTAGGACCTTTGCATTTTAAATATCATCAGGGTGCACATTAAACCAGGAATGTTTAATCGCAGTAATGGCTCACTCAGTCTTGTCTTACCGGCCTCCATTAATTGTTGTAATGGCTACGGTTAATACAAACAGAGGACTGCCCGTGCTAAGGTTGGTACTTATCATGTAGCCATTTTACACTTATTAGCATATTTACTGTGTAAAAGTGAGCTAATAAATTATTCTTGAACTTCTCGGTGACCACTAAGTCACGATATAGTGCACGGTGTACCACCATATAATTTCCTAACGTTCCCCCCTGAACAGATTTTGGTGAAAGATAAAAACGTTGTATTTATGAACAAATTTCGTTTGTAAATTGTTATTTATAAACAGTTGGAAAAGTGTGTCGAGAAAATTAATTGGAAAATCTGAAATCTTTTTTGGGGTTTTGTAAAATTTAAATTTTGAGTTTGAGGCTCAAACAATACACATTCCCATAAGTACACTATTGCATGTGAAAGATAGGTCGTACAAACAATTGTAAGCATGTTTTAGGTATTCTAGCCCGAATATTAACCGGGCTTCAAATAGTATATTTCATCACTAGGACCAAAAGTGACGCTTTTCTGTACGAGCTCAAGTTCAACGGCCGAGGCCGGATAATGAGCGTGGATCGAAAAGCCACTTTTGGTCCTCGTTGCGAACTCTAATTTTCGTCAACCTGTAAATAATATTAAGATAAAAATTTCACAAAATCTGAATTTTGTTTATTTGGCTACTTTTAAGCGTTTTCTTGATCTTGCTACTCTAAACAAACAGCAAGGGGGCAAGGGGGTTATACAAGGGGGCAGTGTTTACAAATTGAATAATTCTTTCAATTCCTATTTAACAGCTGATGACCTCGGCCGAAAAGTGTACAAGGTTTTTTTTGTCATAGCACGATAAATAACATCAACATGATACTTTTTTTGCTAGGAGTAAAAAAGAACAACTTTAGCCTTGGGGTATTCATGTTTAGAGAAATTTCAAATTAATAAGAGGAAGAGTAAATATTTTCCGTAGCCTTAGCTGTTTAGTAATTTTGTTCTAATCAAATATTGATAGCAATAAAGTGCTATGCAGCAATAGGTACATAGTTTTATTTTAAATTAAGTTTATATCAAGATGTTTAATTAGGTTTATGTAAAGAATTTAGATGCAGTTTGTTGATTTGTAATTAAATAGTTTTACTTTGGCATTATGACGAGACACCTCCACACGATATTCCATACATACAATAACAAAAGTGTTCCATCAAGTTTATCTATAAAGTGAGATAAGGTAATTATATTTATTTTTATCAACGTACAAAGTGTAATTTCCAGAATTGTATAAATGGTATTAGTATTATGACACAAATTGAACATCAAAAATTGTATTTCTGCATCATGATAATAGTTTACATAGACGGTTTACTCAATAACAAAGTAACTACCATAAAGCCCTGTAGTTTAATATATAATATGTGTCACAAATTAAACGTTACTGTGGAAAATACAAATGTAATTAAATTTGGTTATGTTTAAGAGACTAGTATAAAACATTGATGCATCATTTATTCTAGGTATACTAAATGCATTTGTTAAAATTGGAATAGCTCTGGAGTTAATAAATATAGTTATTACTGTTTTTGTTCACGTAAACAAAATTTAAAAACAACTTAACGAATTTCTTATTAAGATCAAGATAAGTTGTAATAAATAGCTTTAACTGAATTTTAGCGAATTTCCCCTATTGGGAAGAAGCTATTACCGTAGTCGGCATGGTAAGACCTAGGCCCGGGACCATGATAACTTTTCGTTTTGAGGTCTCCAGACCCCGAAAACACCATTCGTTCGAAACTGTATATATATATATATATATATATATATATATATATATATATATATATATGTGTGTGTGTGTGTCCGTGAGCACGATAACTCTCGTAAAAATTATCCGATTAAGATGAAATTTAGTATAAACGTGTAAAGCAACATTTATAACTTTAAGATCGAAAACCAGCCAGATCGCTCTATCCGAAGGGGTATTTTGGGGGGGTTTTGTACCCCAAAAATGGGTTTTTTGAATTTTTTACATATAATTTTGGAAATAGTCAAATTTTAGATTTTACCATTGGATTTAGCTCAAAAAACACACAATTTGGTATTTTGATCATTTCTCTACGTCAATTGGTTACCGAGATATTGAAAGTGCTAAACACAGTACGTTGTCTAATGTTATTCTTATGGAGGAAAAGAAAAATTTTATATCTCGCTTATTTATGAGCGTATACTGACGAAACTTGGTATACGGCTTCATCTGGTTGTGGACCATTGATATTTGATCAAACAAAAAATTTTTCCCAAAGGCTTCCGTAGCAGCAAACCTGCGTACTCAGCCCCATGTTATTCTTATGGAGAATAAGTAACGTGTTATCTCCCTTAATTATGAAAATAAATTAATGAAATTTGGTATGTGGCTTTACCTAAATGAGTTATATTGATATTTGTATAAAACCCCATTTTTTGTGTTCCTTGCTTCAGCAAACCTGCATACTCAGCCGCCATGTTATTCTTAAGGAGAATAATTCAAATGTCATAAATCGTTTATTTATGAATGTATATTGATGAAACTTGGTATGTGGCTTTATGTGGTATTAAGATACATATATATGCATTGGAAATTCGCTGAGTACGCAGGTTTGCTGCTACGGGGATATATATATATATGTGTGTGTGTGTCCGTGAGCACGATAACTCTCGTAAAAATTATCCGATTTTGATGAAATTTAATATAAACGTGTAAAGCAACATTTATGACTTTAAGTTCGAAAACCAGCCAGATCGCTCTATCCGAAGGGGTATTTTGGGGGGGTTTTGTACCCCAAAAATGGGTTTTTTGAATTTTTTACATATAATTTTGGAAATAGTCAAATTTTATTTTTTCCCATTGGGTTTAGCTTAAAAAAACATACAATTTGGTATTTTGACCATTTCTCTACGTCAATTGGTTACCGAGATATTGAAAGTGCCAAACACAGTACGTTGTCTAATGTTATTCTTATGGTGGAAAATAAAAATTTTATATCTCGCTTATTTATGAACATATACTGACGGAACTTGGTATACGGCTTTATCTGGTTGTGGACCATTGATATTTCCTAAAAAAAACAACAATTTTTTGACAAACGATCCCGTAGCAGCAAACCTGCGTACTCAGCCCCATGTTATTCTTATGGAGAATAAGTAACGTGTTATCTCCCTTAATTATTAAAATAAATTAATGAAATTTGGTAAGTGACTTCACCTAGTTAAGTTATATTGATATTAGCATAAAACCCCACCTTTTTTGTGTCCCTTGCTTCAGCAAACCTGCATACTCAGCCGCCATGTTATTCTTATGGAGAATAATTAAAATGCCATAAATTGTTTATTTATGAATGTATATTGATGAAACTTGGTATGTAGCTTTATGTGGCATTTAGATAAATATATATGCATAGGAAATTCGCTAAGTACGCAGGTTTGCTGCTACGGGGGTATTTTTTATGCTGTGATAACAAGTTCAAACTAATTGGAGACAAATCCTTACAGTTTTTGATAGCTGTTATTAGAATAACCTTAGTCTTAGTTTTTTATTTAGGTAGAGTTTCTTTTCTAAGAACTTTGTTGAACCTCATCTAACATAATTGTATAGTCTCAAAGGACCAAGTAGTTGCTAGAGTAAATCATACTCCCAAAACTAACTTGAAATTTATAGGATGTAATCACTACTATTTCATATTTAACTGTGTTAATCTAGAATCTAAAGTTTAAAAACAAAAAACGAGTTCGCACGCAGCACGCTGACGTGAGGGAAGTGAATTTCCACATACAAAACTATAAAAACTCAAAATCAGTTTAAAACATACAATTATTCCAATTTTTATTCAAATCTGAAAATATTGATATTTTGGCTGTTTTGATGCTCCTGGTTCTATTTACCTGCAATGATGGGAATACAATTTTGTGCATTATAAGGTTAGGATAAGGTTCAGTCAGGCTTTAAAGTAGGCGTGAGGTTGTTGGGGATGATAAAAGTACACCAACAAATGAATAACAGGCTTTTCTGAAGTAAAATCCCCATAAGACAACGTACTGTGTTTGGTCAATACACATTTTCTTTAATAACTCGGTAAATATATATGCTAGAATGACGAGAGAGGGCTTAAAAGTTTCGCTACACGAATTCCCACCGTTTTTCATTCTTTAATTTTACATCCGGGGCTTTTCTGACCCTTTTTGGGCCCAAAAACCCAAATTTCTAAATTTAAAAACCCCAAAAAATGGGGTTAGAGTTTTCCGATTGTTTTTCCCAACGAACTTGTCCAACTGATTACAAAAAGGAATGTCCCTACCAAATTTGAAGTAAATCGGACAAAAAATGCGACCGCTAGAGTGCATACACATATATATATATATATATGTCTATATATATATATATATATATATATATATATATATATATAAAATTTTGAACGAACCCCCAAAACGTGTTCAGGGGGTCACGTTAGGAACTTCTATGGTGGTCCCGGGCTTAAGTTTCACCGTGCGGGTCATGCTAATAGTTCACTTTCCAAAGAAAATTCACTAACAAATAAATTATATCTAATAGTATAAGCAATATTCATAAACAGGGATACTGTAAATACTTTTAAGGTATTGACTAAAATAAATTAAGGTTAAGTCATCCTAACCAATTTTATTAAGTTAGATTCGTTTTACCTTAATTGTCATTAGTTCTTGATAAACAAAGGACAACAAAATATATTCATTAATGACCTTGAAACTATAAGAACAAATATCTTAAGTGAAATTACATAGATTATGTTGAATTTGTAATATGTTATAATTTAGTACAGTTAGTTTAATTTTAAGAGAATTCAAACTAAGGATATTTAATTTTTCTAATGGAACACTTAGGTATTTCTTGCTAAACATCATTAATTTTCCTAATGGTCCCTCGGCCAACAAGATGGACTGACTCACCTCGCTCGGCTGGAGCCACTTGGATGATTATGTTGTTGTATATCTGAACTATCAGTGGTCAACGATTGCCCGATTGTGTCTCGCGTAATCTCATTATAAACACCTAATGGTTATACCGATATAAATAATGTTGTAATTACTATTATTTTGTTCCTATAAAACGAATAGTGTAAGTTCCTATATACTTAATAGTGTGTTTCCTATAAAACCCAAGAAACTATAGTTTTAAGAAAGGTTATCATACAAAAATAACCATACTAAATAAGAACTTGATCTGGATAATTTAGCTGTTATCAACACATAGAGGGGACAATATAATAACTATTTTACACTAATTTCCAGATGTTTATTATTTAAGGGTTATTTGTGAATAAAGATTGCAGACATTTTAAATCCTACTATATAATACCGGGCCTTGTAAATTCCAACGCAACGATATTTTATGGGAAGATATAATTTATAAAATTACCAGCTGTAGTTACGATGTTCGTCAGTTACTATAAAGGAAGTCATATGGTATAACATAAACAAAGATTTGATAGTACTGGTCAGGTTAATATTTAAAATTGTTTTTCATTTTCACAAGCGAAGCCGTGGGTAATGCGGTAATATTATTAAAGGTTTGAAAATGTAAGTTAAAGCCACCCATTACATATCTATTAGTTGTAAGATGGAAGACGAATTTATTAAATAGTACATTAAGCTATATTTGTATACATCGATTCGTTGAAACTAAAGATTTAATTGTTAAATTTATTATTTGTCCTACTTCAAAATTAGTTAAAAATAATATTGTTGCAATATAACGTTTGATTGAAAATAGTGTTAAGGAACAATAATAATTATGTCCATTTCCAGCTTCCTTAGTCTCACCCAACTTTTTATTTCTAGGTTGGAAAAGGTTATCTAAGTGATTTTCTAACGTGTTACTTAAAAATGAACCTCACTTCATTGACACAAAACCATAAAAATGAGTGAAGTAAGCTCATTTTGCAAGATTCCGGGAACATGCAGCTTAACAATATCATCCTCTGGTAGGGATTAACACATGAATTATTCCTCTAGCTTGGTGACTGTATGATTCTGAATATGATTTGCAATTAAATGGCATAATTCCCGAGATAGAAGTTTGCTTGTTAATTGTTTCACACAAGCGGCATTGTTTAAAACTAATCAACAATTACCTAATGTATAACTGGATCTAGACAGTTTTGTTATGTATTCAACCTTGATTTGGGTTTAAATTATTGTGAAATGTTTATATATATATTACGCTTTTACCCCAGTCGCATTTTTATTTTTAGGACTGAAAACCCTAAATAGTTTATTTTTGACTGTCCTGCAGCTAAAACATGTTTTTGACGTTAAAAAAGTAAAAATGTACCATCAAAATAAAACCTGGTCATTTAAATAAATATAATAATATGTTGAAACGAAATTATTTGTCTAGGGATGAAAAACATGTTTTTATGACGTTTAAAAAAGTAAATATTCATATTAAAAACAGCTTTTTATTCAAATAAATATGCTACGTGATATTTAAAAAAATTTTGTTTGAAAGTTGTGTTGTTTAAGATATATGGATTTCACCGGGATTGAACCCGGGTCTTTTGGGTGGCAGGTCACTACTCAACCCACTGAGCTATTACTGCCACACTTCTACCCGTTAAGACATGTTTATGGTACGTTTTAAAGGTCTGATTCATTGTAAGGTATACGGTGTTTTACAGCAAACAGCTAATCACGTGTTTTTGAACCTCGTACAGCTTCATATGATATGCGCACCCTTATACGTGTTCACTAACACACAAACAGCAATTGTCTTTCATTAATTAAGTTACTTTTTCTGATTTATATTAAAATCATAACATTATCTTTAAAGCAATTACTTTTTTATAGCGAGTGAAATAAATAAAGGTCAACTGTATCTTTGTTTGTTTAAAATACGCATGACCAGGAACAATAACAGAAACAATATTGGCCCGCGGTTTTCCCTACGCCACTCTTGTGAACTGCAGTTGATTACAACACACTCCTTTCCCTAAGGTTAAAGTTTTATATTAGTGATGGGAAAGTATTATAGTTTTACAATTGTTTTGCTGAAAAATATATCGGCTTCCAGATTATCTATATTAATCTGAGATTCATGAAGCTAGTCATTCATATTTCTTTTATTGTACGAAGTGGTTGGTAAAAACTTCAAAACTTGATACTGAACGTAAAAACAAAATACCGCCATTGTAGAAAACCTGCGCACTAAGCGAATTTCCAATGTATGTAGCCTATATGTTTCTCACTACCACATAGAGCCATTTACCAAGTTTCATACAAATAAATTTATAAATAAATGATATATAGCAATTTATTTATTCTCCATAAGAATAACATTAGGGCTGAGTATGCAGATTTGTTGCTATGGGGACAATCAACAAAAAATAGTTTTGTTATGCAAATATCAATATAACAGTACTAGATGAAGCTGCACACCAAGTTTTATCGACATACATTCATAAATAACTTATATCAAATTTATACAAATTTATATATAAATTTGAACGAATAGTGTTTTTGGCATCTGGGGACCTCAAAACTAAATGTTATCACGGTCTCGAGCTTAAGTCTTACCATGAGACCTACGGTAATAGCTTCTTCCCTTTAGGAGAAATTGGCTAAAATATTTTATTTTACATGTAGTTCTAAGTAATAATAAAGGGTGCATTATTCCAAATTTAAATATCTTACTGATATATTTTACGAAATTCGTTCACTTTTTAATGTATATTTAATAATGTAAAAATAGCTGGTAAAATAATTAGTCATGAGGGATTTAGTTATTTAAAGAACATTTATCAGTACTTGGTTTTAGATAGGTTACAAATACATTTTATAAAAAAATGGTGCAAAAAGCTATAATAATCACCGCTAGTGAATCAGGGGAATGGAGATTTGTGCAAGACAAAACGTTTTTTCGTGCAAAATAAACTGCAAGATTATCTAAGTTAGGCCTACTTTAAAAGTTTCCTCGAGGGTTGTTATATAATATTTATTATCTGAAGATAAGATTTTACCGAGTAAAAACAGATAATCACTCTGCATACTTAATTTCAAACTGTGTTTAGGTCCTTAATGCTTTAAATAGTATTATTTCCCTCCACTTATTTTACTACAAATACGTTAAAAATACTAATTAGTCCTAACTTTCAAACCTGACGATCTTATAGAACATAAAACTAAAGTTTATGAATTGTATAATCAACTGTAGCAGTTTATTCAATAAGAAAAATACTACGTGTTTTTAAAAAGTTACAGTATTTTCCATAAATCATTATTTTTCATTTATGGTTACACCTATAGTATAAAATCTCAACAGGAGTTATCAATTTTAAGATTACCTATCCCATGTTCAGTCTTTGAAAAATATTCAATATAATGTTTATCCACTGCTATTTTAGTTAAATAACATTCTGAAAAAACTAGTTTTAATAAGTTCAATATTTTAAATATTAATGTTGTGCGTTATCAAACTAATTTAGCAGGAAATCAATTAGTTTATCTTTATATGTAATTCTGTGAGCGAAATATTTAAGTCAAAATTATATCCATAACGATTTTAGACCTAACTAATATATTTACCAGCTCAAATCGTTATGTGTTAGATTTTTATCTATGTAACTTGAAGGCTATATCAAAATATGTCTTTAGAGAAAGTAAGTTTAAGTTACGCTTCCTTATGTATAATTCTGTTAGCGGAATTTGTAAGTCAAAATTGTGGGAGTTTGGCAAATCACAAGACAATGAGAGACAGCTCAAATTTACGCTCTTGATCCCAGGGACTCGGGAAAAATAGCAGTATTTCTAAAAAGTGACCAGCAAACGAGGAATATCGTAAAACATCCCCTTAAGAAAAGCAAGCGGATTAAAAAAGTCTGCATTATTTACATTAAAACATGTGAATAATATTTAATTTGTATACGAACTGACATGTTGTGTTCCTACTTATATCGCTTTATTTTCCTCAGCATATAATCAATAATAAAATCAGATGAGACAGAGTATTAGAGTAAGTTTAGGGGTTATGACCCCTTCAAGCCACTAGTTAAACAGTCTGATAAAGAGTCTGATTATGAGATGGGTAATCTTGGAATCGAAAACTCTAATTTTTGGTATTCTTGAATTAATTTTATTGGTGGTTTTTTTAGCAATCAGTTGATAATCGAGTGATAGCATACAGTGAAGGCAAACGATATCTAACCAGGTGCTGCGTTGGACGGAACTGACAGCCTATGGATTGATCTGCCTATGTTGTGTTTGAAGGTGATTTGGTTGTAGTCAATGTTATATCTACCTATGGTTTATCCTCGTCCTGCTGCTGATATCACCCACCTCCAGGCCAGAACACTGCAATTCTAAGCTGGACTTGGATTATTATGAAGACGCTATATATTCAACTAGATTAGCAAAACCGCTTCATTTGTTCACCTGATTTCAGTTTTATAGTCCAATCAGTTCTCACAGATGATCAAATTTAAATACTGAAAAACAAACGGGTTTAACTTGAAAATTATATTTAATTTTAAAACATTGGAAGAGGTTATAAAACAACGCATATTTTCTCCGTGTTTTTGCAGATGACTTTAATCTTCTACTTATATTTTAAGTATTTGGTTAATGGGTGACACACTTTTGAGTTTTCCAAAGGTTCCTGGGTTGGGTTGTCTTTATATATTGCCTAGGTATTTTACGGTTATGGAACTCTAATTTATCAGTATCTTCCTATTAAAATAGTTGTGAAGTAGAATGTAAAAATTACTCATTATAACACAATCTTATAGTGCTAAAAGAATTATTCCGTTTCATCTCAAACTAAATTAAGTTTTCTTTAAACCTTATATAAGCCATGCACACTTTGGAACGTATGTTGAAAATCGGATATCTAGATTACAGCAACTTAAAGTCTATCTGTCCTAGAACGTACGAGTCTCAAGTTTTTCTTATAATAAAAGTTTTATTAGATGCGCTTTTTCTTAGGTATAATATTTAAAATATCTTACTCGAATCCAATTAAATTTCTCAACGTATGGCACCTGTTGAGAAACTTACTGATAGTAAACATATCAAACCCTTTAGCACTGTTAGCGCTATTTCCTCTAACAAAGCACTTATTTCCTTAAGGAAGTACAAATTTATTTTGACACAGTTCTGTCACTAATTGAGGTAACCTGAGTTAATATAGTGGTTTAAAAATGCCGCATAGTGAGATGGTAAAATATTGAAGTCTGTTTCTTAATTAAACATAAATTTTAACAGTTAAAGTTGATTTTAAAATTGTATTAAGTATTTAATATATTCACTCTGTAGTATCCCAAAAATAGTGCTGTGGTAATGAAACAGTTCAAAATTAAAACTTTTAAAATAGCAGTAAATTACAAAAATAAAACAGAATTATTTGAAATCAAAGAGAATAATACCTCGTGGATTTTTATTGAGGTGAATGTAAGCTTATTATTAAGGTTAGTGTATGAAGGGCTACAGTGGCAGCGTTGTAGCTTATGTCTTTCGATGTAATCATTTTACCTTCGGTCTGTTTACGGTATTTTCCGCCTTTTATTCCTGTTTGCAATCAAATTATTTTGCCTTTTTCTCTTTGTTTACCTATATATTTTACAGTGTGAACCATTGAAATATTGCATACTTTTAAATACGTTTAATGTTCTACATTTTATTTATTGACATTGATCAGTAATAATTTGACGATGTTTTTTCGAACTTTGTAAAATTTGTATATATATAACAAACATACATACACATATTCATATATATATATATATACTTATATAATTCAATGGGGTTAACTCTGTTTTCCCCTATTCATATAGTTTAAATAACATTTTATAGTTTATGTTTTCTCTTTTTTGACTATATACTAAAACAAATTTTTATTTAGTTAATTTGATCATTACATGTATATCAAACATATTTATTCTAGCTAACTAAACTAACTATTCTATTCACAGTACTTCTTATTCAGACAAGTTATTATTTATGCTTAACTAAGCCAGAAAATGTACCAAGGAATAAAATAATACTATATAATATACTCATCATATTTTTGTATCAACTTTTACATTTTACCTTATTTATAGGGACAAAATATTTATTAAACTTCTTAAGTCTTACATCTAGTTTTTCTCTTTCAATGAGTATACACAACAGTAGTCCTTTCCCACCACATAGTAAATGCGTTGCAATTTTTTTTTATCAGTTTTACCTTCATAGACGCCTGAAATAAAAAACTCACAATTTTGCTAGTACATTTTCCAATTAAGTGTTTCATTGCCATCGAAGCACATAGGAGCTAAAATTCCAGTTACTATAGACATGTTGCCATACAATAAAATTGCTCAAACTATAACAAAATATTCATCATCACTCTGTCAAGTGTCAAGTTTAGGGTGCAATGCCGTTTCAGCTGTGTTGTGTGAGTCATTAGGAACTATTAATAATAAACAAATATATTACTAAAAACAAAGTGTATTCGAAAGATGATTTATATAATTAATATATTTAAAAAAAAAACAGTGTCACATGTCTCGTAAATATGACAAATAAACACCAACAAATTTATATCAAGAAAGTAGTCAATTATAACCTATATTCAAGAAACATGCAATTTAGAAGAGACACAGGTGCACCAGTTTAATCTAAAGTACGGAATCATAAATTACCAGCCAGTGGACCCAAGCTATTTAAACAGTTTTCAGTGTTTTGCAATTAATTTCAGTGGTGTGTCAGATACTGATACAATGTATGTCATGTCCATAATGTATATCTGCTGCTGATTCAGCATCAGGTTTTGTGGTTAATGATAGCAACGTCAGCTTTTAAAAGTGGGTCACATTAATTCAGTGGCGTAACTCATTTGTTTGGGCCCCCCGCAAACTTATTTTCAGTCCTCCCACCATTTAACATAATCGTACAGTTTCAACCTATCCCTATCCTATTTCTATATTCTGGGATATGTTGCTTGAGCCAGACTCCAGTTACATAACGTCAGTTCCAGCATTGTTTAATTTTATCCACAGTTTTGATATAACGGCTAAATGTTCGTATTTGAGCTATAATGTTTTAAATACGTACGATAAATATCGTGTTTCGAGCAACTCTACAGATTGGATTGTTGATCATGCGACCTAACAGCTGTTTTTACGAGGTATCTTCCGGTTAGCTATAAAACCTCAATTATATTTACTGCACAGACCTCTTCGAAGTATTTATGGACCTTGCTGACAAATAACTTTCAAAAAGCGTGCCATCGTATTTGGTATTTTGTATTGTTGTGATGTCAATTTGTTGGCGGAACGCTGTCATTCGACGTACAGGACGGCTTGTTATTAACACTATTTTCAAAATCCACATTACGAGAGCTTTTTAATTAATTGATTTGGTTTTGATTATCTGTCAAAGTGATTATTTATCTGGTTAGGCCACAGCAATCGTTCATTGTCCTATGAAATATTGAATTCATCAATTATTTTACGATTTTAATTGTCGACGGTCGTAAGGTTATTTTCTTAATTAGTTGGATTAGAGTGTTTTAGAAGGTCTATACGAGTTGTATGGCCTTCATATCTGACAAAATTGAGTTGAAGTTTGTAAGATCAAAAGCTTTCAAACTAAAATTTGTTGGTTACTGTCACCTATGATTTACTTTTACTACAGTATAAATATAGCCATTAAAAGTTTGTTAAGTATTAGTTTGAACGTAGTCCGTAAGTTTATATTCTTCGGCTACAAAACTAATTCTATTTGGAAACAGAATCATTTAGTACCGCAGTACTGCTCAGTGTTATTATTAAAATGAAATCAATGAATTATAATTTTGCCTTAATATAATAAAATATGAAATGAGCGTCCACTTAATGAACACATGGCATCTGTTTTATAGCTGACAACCAACTATTGAATATATCCCTCTCGTCAACCCATCGAAGAGCAAAATAAGTTTACATTAGTTAGACCAATATTTGTAAGCTGTACAGTTATTTTCTTCATATTTCAGTGAATTTTCAAAAACTATAAATAAAACCAAAATTATATCAGTAATCTTTGAAACTTATCACCTGTTTGACGTTTAAAAACTTTAATTTGTTCAATAATTTTCTTTTTCAGGAAAAACAAGACATACATACTGCATATAGACGATTACTCAGTGAGTTATTGTTCCTTAATTCCAAACAATCCACTGATTTAATTCTAAGCATATCAATGTTAGAGGTGGACCAGAACATCTACCTTTATAATGTCATTTGTTTGCAATTTATTCAAACTAAATTATGGGAACAATTAAAATAGCGTAACAAATTGGCAAATGCTGTATTGCATGGCAAGTATACTTAGCACGAGTGAACGGTAAGAATTAAAAAAGTATAAACGATAAATTTTAAAGACAAAACTAAACTGAAAACAAGCCTCGAGCTCCCATTATAATAAATGAAACAATGATCGAGTTGGGCATGCCGTACATTTTTAGTTCCTCACAGCCGTTAAGACGCTTGTATTATTGTTGGAAAAACAAAATTCTTTGTTTGTGAACCATTTAAATTTACTTCAAAGATGGTTTTTATTACTTTTCACTAAGCTGAAGGTTAGTTTTAATTGGTATGCGTATTGGGTTTTTTATAAATGGATAATTTTGCTATTATTTGATTGCTTAAACACGCTATTTAAAGTAAGAAAATACATGCTGTTGATGCTATTCCGAGAATTGGACCTATGAGCCCTCAAGCCGTAGGGTAAATTTAAATATATATATTTGTTATGGAATGAAGTAAAATAATGTAACAGTTACTATGATTTTGTGACTTACAAATTTATAGTATAATTTTTTTACAATGAATAATTATTACCATACAAAAATTATATATAGTATAGTACACTGTATTAAAAAATATTTTAGTGTATATACTGATAGGATAGATGTATTTCCCTCACACCTCCTAAATCATTTCCCTATACCCGCAGCTTGATTTCCATATGGGGCCAGCGAACAGGAAACAGTAATACCAATTCATCCTGGCGCGGGATGAAATTCTCTTCAACTGAATGCATGAGTGATTTCAAGCTGTCCGTGAATACTGTTGCGTTAATCACACTGATTCTAATTGGAAACAGTTTCGAGGAAATAATATGAAGCGAATTTGAAAGATCTGCAAACGTTAAATTTATTACAAAAGGTCTGATATGTGTACCGGTAGGATGCCCGTTAGTCAGTAATTTTGAAACTGTGCCACCCAAATCAACTGTTTAAGAGAACGTATCGAAATGGCAGTGTTACCAAGCGCACCCTGAATAACGTAGTAACAACTACAATCACTTCTTAAAGTCAGTCACTTAAAGAACAAATTTGAAAAATGTTATAGGAAAGTTTACAAATCGACATAATCCGAATAAAACTGAAATTGTATTACTTCTTATAATTTAGAACTTAATAGTCGCATAATACAGAACTAAGTTGGCGTACTTGTGTGATTCGCAAAGGTAACTTTGTCAAATTTGCCAAGGTAACTTTGTAAAGTTGTCACAGCGATATACACTCGAAACCATGGCGGCGGCCCTGTCGAGGGTTTGAATCCCAGACCTGACAAGTAAATTTTATCAGTACTGTTAAACTCGTAATGTAACTCTTTACTTTTTTTGTAGAAAAACGTGAATTTTTCGTAAATTTACATTGCCCTAATTGCAATGGAATTGTTTCAGATGGCGAGTCTATTTATTTTAAAATTAAAGCAGATTTGGAGATTTCTTAAATAATCATTTACACAAATGTTTACATTTTAAAGATTAAAAACACAACATCCCAGAAAAAAGCTCAATGTGGGGACAGTTAAAGTGCAGGTGGCTTTTATTTATGGTTGAATACAACTTCTATAAAAGTTTGATGAAAACACTAACATTGCATTGCACGTTCTTGTCAATAAAACTTCTTTATCACTTCTTTATAACAACACAGAGACAGTTTAAGATTTAAAGCAAATTTATGTCGAAAAAACTGAATGGAGAATAAGCACTGCGGATGTTTTTTTAATGGTCATAGTTAAATAGAGCATTTAAATAGCACATCTCGTGAAACCTACTACTTCATGGTCTACGGGTAGTGATCACTGCAGTTAACAAATTTCAATCGTATTATAAAATAAAAATTACCAATTGTGCCTGTTTCAGTTTATTTAAACTGTAACCTTTAAAACAACGGAATTAGTTAAATCCTTGTAATCATATTTGTTTACTGAGTATCTTAATATTTTATTTGCAGCTTACTCCAATGTTGAAGGGGTGAACGATGTAAAGTTCACAGACAACTGTCGTGGCCGTCGGCGTCGTCACATTAACACAACGTGGGGTCCGACCACTGCTAATGGGACTGTGTTACTACCTAAACGACGCTTTCCTCAACTTGAGTTGCTCATTGTAGATTAGTAACTCAGTTTTGTGTTACTTTCTTTACTTGAAGAAGATTTGACTTCATATAGCCCTACCTACAGATAAAGTTGTATAAAATGTAAAAGGAAAGCAAACTATGATTGACTTAATAATTTAAACCTACCTAATTCACTGAAAGCACACACAAATGTTATACTATATATTACAAAGTATTATATTACTAATTATAATTGTATTTTATTATCTTTGACTATTCTATTTTAGTCAAGTGTTTTGGTAATAAAAACCCTTTTTTCAATCTGTAGAATTATTGGATAAGTGTCGAGTTTTATACTGTATAACGAAATAACTTTTTACGCAGAATATAATTATTAAAAAACACACACGCACACACATTGTGAACAAAAACATATTTATACTACATCACAACAAATTATTTCCAATTTTGATTTTATTTTGTTTTTCATTGAATAATTTATAATAAATATCATGAAACCAAAATTCAGTTATTTACATAAGGTTATGAGATGGTATAAAACACGCAATTCCAAAAGTAAAAATAAAATTTTTCACCAGAGAGGAAAAATATATTGATAAATACTTAAAATATAACGAAATAAGTAACATGAATTGTGAAGTTATGCATTTCTTTTTAATCAAATATATTTTACAATTACTTGAAGTAAACAACAAAAACAGAATATTAATAATAATATATCAGGCACATGTTTAGTAAATCATATGATATGTACCAAGACATAAATGTCTTTACTTAATCAACTCTAAACCCACGTATACAACTATAATTTATTAAAATACCTGATACACATAGAACAAAACATGCGTCACAACAAGCTACAAAGCTATAGGAAGATTCTTGGCAGCCAAATATGCAATAGCTCTAAAACACCTGCGCCGCCGGACCATTCGCCTTCATATTCTTGAACTGTATTGTTCTGGAGATATATTATCATGTCTTATAAAGAGGTTTACGCTGTATAGAAAATCTTATAAATTAATAATATAATAAAACAAACGAAACAATTTTATGGGTGTGTTTTCCAAATCAGCAAATAATGTACAGTATGTGCTAACAACAGATGTTACATTTAACCTTTTCAGTTGTTTCACATAGTTGAAAAGAAGAGTTAAAATACCAGGATCATTGTTTTATCAAGAAGAACAAAGTTTGTTCTTAAAATACTTAATAGGTTTAAGTAACATTGAGCCGTGACGCGTCCCCGCCATGCTAATGTCACGCTCATGTAGCGTATCGTTTTCTGTTGTCTGTGAATTTCGTTTTATTTGGGTGGCTCCCTGCGGTGGTCCGTTCGACCAGGTCGCGCGGCCCCCTTTCCGGCCACTGGCCGCATGTTCTCATCTGTCAACGGCTAACGTCAGAGGAGCCGTGTTTCTCGAAGACTCAACATTGTTGTTCCTGTGTATGTGTTTCTTCGTTGTAAAATCTTAATGTCAGTTACCTGTTTCTGTGTTAAAGTTTAGTCGAATTAAGTGTGCTGTGATGTCGACAATGTGAGTTAAGCGGGCCGACTACATCAAATGAGTAAGTTTCACTGAAATTTACATTTTTACCTTACTCTGTTCTCATGAAAATTACTTGCCCTCATTTTTCCCTCGCAGGGAGTTACACCCAATTTAGTAATTTCTTTGTTTCACTGTCAGTCTTCTTATTGAAGCTGACATAGCTTTTCCAGAACTGTGCAGAATGAACTATGAATTCTGTTGTAGTTTAAGTTACTGCTGTTGAGAGGCAAACTGGCCAAGTAGTTTTTTTATCCTGAGTAATAATTATGGGGCGTAGAGCCGAGATTTATGTGTTATTTGTTTCATTATAATAGGCTACAACTATTGTAGCTACATTTTGTATCCCTGCTGTGTGTAAAGTAGAATTTCCGCATTTGGCTTGTTTAGGTTGGGCCTAGATGCTGGGTCCAGCCTAAGTTGAGAATGAGTTTTGTTTCGGGACCGATCCAGGCAAATTGTGCTTTAAAATAAGTAAGCATACTTCCTCACACATGTACTCACCAAGTTTCATTCACCTTAGTGCAGTAAGTTTTGGGTTATTAAGGTTTATAGGTAGGCCACTTTCTATAATCAATTTGGCCTAGGCACTTTGAAGGCCACAAGTAATATGGGGCTGAGTTAAGTAATAATTTTGTCTGTAAAAGCTGTGGACACTCCCTGCCCAACTTTTAAAAGCTTTTTGGTTAAATTTGGTTAGGTATTTTTTGAGTTATTCATGATTTTAGGTGGAAATGCTCTCCTAGCCTAAAAATTTTTTGAAGTGTTTAAATTTGCTTATTTCTTATAATTTATCTGTAGCTATGTGTTTTTCTTGTCATAATTAATTGCTGCCCATCTTATTGAGTAGGAATAATTTATTATTTTCTCTAGTTAATGACCTTTGGCTGCTAAAGCATGCAAACATTCTTTCCTCTTGGTGGTAAGGCCTAGGTGACACAATTGTAATTTGAGTGAGTTAAATGCATTGTTTTCTTGAACATTATTATTAATTATGCTGCCAGGAAGTGTTTTAAAATTGTCATACAATTTTACTTTATTTTTTTTGAAAATTAAAAAAAAGGGCTGTAGTAGGGTAAAAAGGGGAATTCTAGGTGAGCAATGGGGATATTGCTATTCTGGGCATTTCATTACTGGGTTGGGTTTTGTGATGACAGGGTCCCAGTCCCGATGGAAAATTTCACCTTGGTGCAAGGAGGACTGATGGCGTGGGGAAAGACTGACGCCCTCCCTCCTGGTTTCCCGGAGGAGCGCCGGACCACCCACTCTGGTCCGCCCCGCTTGGTCCGGCCCCACCTAAGGCCACTAGTTGACACCTGAGCCACCTGCTCGTACCCTGCTGCCCACCGGAATCGCAAGTCCCTATTTGTTTCTGTGACTTGAACTTTGTTGAGAATTTTTAGTTTATTCTGTTATTTAGTTTTAAGCAAATGTTTATTTAAGTGCCCCCGTCTGGTTGTTCATGTTGGTTGTTTGTAATAATTTAAATTCATTTAAAGATATTGAATGTAGTATCTGTCAGTTTATCTTAACCTGTTTTTTTTCTCTTACTAAGGACAAGGTTGACCAAGCTCACTGAACAACCGGAATCAGCTTTGCCAACTGTTCATGGTCCTTGAAATTTGTTAAAATTTGGCTGTTGTTATCTGGTGAAATATTAGGAAACTCCCTTATGGTTGATCTGCCGGTATCATATTTGTTTGAAAGCGCCCTTGAAGTTGAAATACCTGTAATTTGTTGTTGTGTTCTTTTTAAATATTTATATCAGTGCCATCAGCCATTTTATGTCCTTCAATTGCTATTTATTTATTTATTGGGTCTTATTGCTATTGTTAATGATTGATGCATGTTTATATTTTGATTGTTGGCCAACATTTCTTAGTTTATTTTTTTGCAAAAGGGTGATTGATATGAATTAATATGTCTGTATGAATAATATGTTGAGTTGATACGATATTATGAAATTTTGTGAACCACGGGGAAAGACCCTTTGTAAATAATTCTTGTGACCTGGGTAGAGAGCATTTTCTAATAGTTTGTTTTGGCAATAAATTTTGTTTGTGCCTCTCAACAGTGGTTCTTTTGTTGATCCCATCCACGTTAGGTCAATTTTAGGTAGGGATGTGGGCCCCCACTCGCTCTGCCTCCATGGGAGCACGTTTCTCATTCTGAGGGATATTCAGCTGGGAGTGGAGGCGGGTGGTGCGGCTCAGATGGTAGCAGAGCGTGGTTGGGATCATTTTAGAGATTTTCTGCACTGCCTGTGTTGTTCGGGTGTGTAGTGGCACTCAAAAAAAAAAAAAAAAAAAAAAAACACCCGACAAGTGTAGCTGTTGTTGTGTCGTGTATGTATGATGTATGTATATATTTTTTTTGGTTGATTCTGTATTTGTGATTGAAAATCTTGCGGTATGGGCAGCTGTGTGTGTGGGTAGGCCTTTCCATTTTTGGGACCTCATTTGATGGTAGGCATTTTCGAATTCCAGTCTCCTTAGGAGGTTAAGGTTTTGTGAATTTTCGTTTTTTTTTCTGTTGTGTTCAGCGTGCTGGCTGTGAGATGACGTCCATTGTTCCCGAGTATCTGAGGAAGGGGGAGTTGGTGTTTGAGGTGCGGTCCCGAGGAGAAACTCCTGGACCAGATGTGAGGACTCTTCGGAGTCAGCTACGAAAGGTAGTAAGTTGCCCTCAGTCCTGGCAACCTGACTTTGTCACACAGGCTGAAATTGCTGCTTGCCGTGAGCGGGTGGAAGAGCTGGGAGGGGAGTTTGGCAGTTGGATTGAGTTGCCCACTGGGACAGCCAGGACCTCTACTCTCACCCAGCTTTTGCATTGCCAGGGCAGACTGAAGTTGTTGGGTGATGCTCCTGACCTTGATGATCAAGACAAAATCTGGGCTGAGGCTCGAATTGTTGAGTTTCAGAAAATTTTAGAGAAAGTTCAAATTTCCCGGTCGGTTCAGGAGACCATTCAAGTTTTTGAGAATGTTGCTGGTGGAGAAACTCCTGTGTTGAGCGACGGCACCCTTCCGCAAAAAGAGAGGGAGGGTTCGATCGCCGATGTGGTTGTTGCTACGAGCCAGCAGGATTCAATTTCCTTATCTCTGCCAAATTTTGGTGGTGGTCAACCTGCCCCGCTTGCCACGGGCATAGTGCCTGTTTCCACCGCACCTCAGATTTCACTACTGAGCAATGCAGACACAGGAAATTTTTGGTTCTCTTAGGCCTTTGCCAGATTGCCCCATCCACTAGCGTCCATCCTAAACACTCTCCGACAGGTGGACGGCTTGGATGTTGAGGCACTGCTTGATTTCCTTGAGAGGGTCCTTAAAGTTCGAGATTTTCCTGGTATGTCTGATATCATGCTCATGGAGCTATTGGCTCCTCATTGTTTGAAACCTTTAGGGGATCGGCTTTTGGATTGCCTGAGGCGTAGAGTTAATTTTGACACCTTTCATGCTGAGGTGCTTGATTTCTTTGTTCCCCTTCGTGTGATGGAAAGGCTGAAGGCAGATAGGGTTTTTCGCCCTCAGAGAATGGAGGAGTCTCTCAGCCAGTACGTGGGCGATATTCGCATGGTGGGGCGTGTGTTGCGTCTGGGCATTCCTGAGCAGCAACTTGTGGAAATCGTGCTGCAGGGCCTTAAGCCTGAGGAGAGGTCACGATTGGTCTTTGCTCCGAGACCAACATCGTTTGCGGACCTGGATAAACTCGCTATCCTTTCTAGGAGTGTCCAGGACGCAGATCTTCAGAGGAGACAAGCTGCGGGGCATCTTCCCCGAGCTGCTCCTAGGCCCGTTGTAGCATCCGTCGGGCAGACCTGGGAACCACCGCAGAGGCAGAGGCAACCCTTTGTTTGTTTTGGCTGCGGGCAATCTGGGCACATAAGGCGGGACTGCCGTGAAAAGCGCTATGGCCCAGAGCCAAAAAACTAGTAACGTCACAGGGGAAAATTTTGCCCGTTCCAGCTTGTGATGTCAAAATAAATGTTGAGGGCAATAGATTGCAAAATTATGACGATGTGGTTTCCCAAGCTGTAAAGTTAAGTTTTGTAAAGCCTGTAGAGTCTGTCCCTAGTTTTGTTGTAAGGAATTCTGTACCAAAGGACCCCGATCCTAGTTCTGAGCCTCTGCTGCGTGGGATGACAGGTCTTGCCGCGATGGGGGTGAAAACGGTGCACTCAACCTGCCCACGACTTAACATCTTGGTGGGAGACACGGTGCATAAGGCCCTTGTGGATTCTGGGTCTGCCCGTAGTCTCATTTCTCTTGCGCTTTTCGAGGCTTTAACATCTTCTGGGCTAATCAGGCAGGTTGAGCCAAACACTTCTATCTGCTGGACTGCGTCAAAATCCCCTCTTCCGATCATCTATGAAGCCCGTTTAAAACTCAAGGTTGAACATTTCTCTTGGGTATGGAGCTTTCTGGTAGCAAAGGACCTTTGTTTTCCGGTCATCCTGGGGGCGGATTTCATTAAACACACTGGTCTGATTTTGGATTTAGGTAAAGGCCAGTGTTAATTTCGTTTTTTGCGGCGGGTGTCTATCTCTTTCGTCGATGAAATTCCTGGTGGTGCTGCTGCTGTAGAGCCTGAGACAGCTAGCGAGCCCGAGAAAGATCCGTTAGGACATCTGACCCCAGTGGAGGCTGAAGCGGTTAGAGTACTTTGCAATCGTTTTCCTGAGGTGCTGACGCCGAAGCTGGGGGTTACCAAGTTAATGGAATATGAAATTCGCTTAACTGACACCCGCCCCGTACGTTCTCATCCATACAAACTCGCTCCACCCAAGATGAAAATTCTTCGTGACATCGTTAATGAACTTCTCGAAAAGGGGGTTATCGAGCCTTCGCGCTACTCTTACGCAAGTCCAGCCTTTCTCGTTCCTAAGCCAAATGGCAGGTCTCGGATGGTCCTTGATTATAGGAAGCTTAATGCTCAGATTGAGATCGACTCTGTACCTCTCCCCGATTTGCATTCAGCGTTTGACTGGTTCGGTAAGGCCAAGTATTTTTCTGTCTTTGATCTAAACCAGGCTTATCATCAGATTCCTTTGAAGCCTGAGTCTCGACCTCTCACTGCTTTCTGCGTCCCGTGGAATTTATACCAATTCACAAGAGTTCCGATGGGTCTAGCTGTGGGGGCCCAGACTCTCACCAGACTCCTTGATTCCATCTTTCATGACGTCAAATTCAAATATGTGTTCAATTACCTCGACGATCTTCTGGTGTACAGTGAGAGTTTCGAAGACCATCTGACTCATCTAGAGGAAGTTATGAGTAGGTTGCGTAGGGCTGGCCTTACCGTGAATCCCGACAAAGTTAGTTTTGCTCAGCCAGAAATTTCTTTTCTTGGCCATCTTGTTTCTTCTCGGGGCGTCTGCATCGATCCAGCTAGGACCCAGGCCATCAGGGAGTTTCCTCCTCCCAAGGATGCCAAGGGTATTGCCAGATTTATTGGTATGGTGGGTTTCTACCGGCGCTTCATTCCCAACGTTGCTGAGTTGGCGGCCCCTCTCAATGAACTTCGCAAGAAGGGAGCCAAGTTTGTGTGGGGTGAAGCGCAGCAGACGTCCTTTGATTTGCTCAAAGAGGTCATCATGCAGCCCCCTGTGCTGGCTATGCCGGATTTCAACCGGAAGTTCGTCCTGCAGACTGATGCTTCCTCCGTCGCGATTGCGGCTGTGTTGTCCCAAGAAGTAGATGGTGTAAGGCAGCCTATCGCTTACGCTTCACGTACCTTGACCCCTTGCGAGAAGAAAAGTTCTTCTGTCTATGAGCTAGAGTGCTTGGCAGTCGTGTTTGGTATTAATAAGTTTAGAAGATTTTTGGAGCATAAAGAGTTTTTGTTGGAAACCGACAACCAAGCACTCTCGTGGCTTCTCGCACATCCCCGCCAGCTCGGGAAAATTGGTCGTTGGGTTGTCCAGATCGCGTCCCTCAAGTTCCAAGTGCAACATGTCCGTGGAACCCAAAATGTTATTGCTGACACACTTTCGAGGATGTACCACTTGCCTGACGACCTTTCTGTTGATCAAGAGCCGGTAGGGTGTGCCGTGCTCTTGGATTTTCCTCTTGCCTTTTCTGAATTCATTCCCCACCAACTCAATGATCCGGAGCTGGCAAAGATCATAAGTGAGCTTCAGTCTGGGGGAGCCCACCTCCCTTACTTTCTGTCCCGTGGTGCCCTTTGCTGTCGAGCCCGACAACGGGGTAAACCTAAGTTAGTGCTGCCAAGTCATCTAATACCGATGGTCTTTGAGTATTTTCACTCTTCCCCTGTGGGTGGGCATTTAGGCATTCACAAGACCATCGCGAAGGTTAGGGAAACTTTCATCTGGAAGGGTATGGATCGGGACATTGCGACGCGGGTACGTTCTTGCCAAACGTGCTCACTTAGCAAGCCCGCCCAAAATACCAAGTATGGGTTGTTATCATCTGAGGTGGCGGGAAGACCTTTGGAGAAGGTTTTCATTGACTATGTAGGGCCTCTCCCGCGTAGCAAGTCAGGAAACAAATTCTTGCTTGTTTGTGTGGATGCCTTCTCCAAGTTTTGCTGGCTTTTCCCTTTGAGGAACGCCACAGCCCAGCTCACTGTACAAGTTCTTCGAACTCATCTGTTCCAACACTTTGGAATACCCGCCACCATAGTTTCCGATAATGGCACCCAATTTGTCTCCAACCTTTTCAAGAGAATGTGCTTTGGGCACGGTATCCGCCATGTGACCACATCCCCTTACTATCCACAGCCCTCACACGCCGAGAGATTCAATCGAAACCTTCGCTCCGCTCTCATCGCTTTCCATGCTGACAAACAAACCACCTGGGATCAGGAACTTCCTTGGATCCAATTTGCTTTCAATACAGCCCGGCATGAGAGTCACAAGGCGGTCCCTTTCGAATTGTTTTTGGGCTACCCGCCCAACAATCCTTTGGCGAATTTGTGGAAAATTGGCGATCTTCTGCCACCTCCTGGCGCTGCCAATGTTAAAGAGATATGGCAGGCAGCCAGGCGGAACTTGATACGTGCTAGAGAGTTGGTCCGGAGGAAGCATAATAGAGGTCGCATTGACAACCCTTTCCAGGTGGGGGATTTGGTTTTCTGCAAGGCTCATCCTGCCAGTTCGGCAGTTGACAAACGAGCCGCAAAGTTGTGTCATCGGTGGACAGGTCCCCACCGCATCTTGAGGTTTCTCGGACCAGTTACTGTGCGGTTGGGAGAACCGCAAACTGGGAAGGTGTTTCGAAAGGCTCACATTTCTCATCTCAAGCCTTTCCGCGGTACATTTCAACCTGACTCTGGTGTCTGATCGGGAAGTGTGCTGGGCCGGAGATACTGATCATCTTTCTGTCCCCGTGCATTGCAGAAGTTTCCTTTTCCAAGATTATCTTCTCCAAGTTCTGGCCCGCACAAAACTCTGGAGGTGAGTCTTCCCTCCAGTTGTGTTTCCCTGGGCGTTCCCCGTTTTAGACACTAGTGTTTCTCTGGTTTCGTTTTCTTCACCGATGGGGAGAGGTTTGTTTTCCCTGGTTAGAGGTGTGACCTCTTTTGGGGGGGGAGGTTGAGCCGTGACGCGTCCCCGCCATGCTAATGTCACGCTCATGTAGCGTATCGTTTTCTGTTGTCTGTGAATTTCGTTTTATTTGGGTGGCTCCCTGCGGTGGTCCGTTCGACCAGGTCGCGCGGCCCCCTTTCCGGCCACTGGCCGCATGTTCTCATCTGTCAACGGCTAACGTCAGAGGAGCCGTGTTTCTCGAAGACTCAACATTGTTGTTCCTGTGTATGTGTTTCTTCGTTGTAAAATCTTAATGTCAGTTACCTGTTTCTGTGTTAAAGTTTAGTCGAATTAAGTGTGCTGTGATGTCGACAATGTGAGTTAAGCGGGCCGACTACATCAAATGAGTAAGTTTCACTGAAATTTACATTTTTACCTTACTCTGTTCTCATGAAAATTACTTGCCCTCATTTTTCCCTCGCAGGGAGTTACACCCAATTTAGTAATTTCTTTGTTTCACTGTCAGTCTTCTTATTGAAGCTGACATAGCTTTTCCAGAACTGTGCAGAATGAACTATGAATTCTGTTGTAGTTTAAGTTACTGCTGTTGAGAGGCAAACTGGCCAAGTAGTTTTTTTATCCTGAGTAATAATTATGGGGCGTAGAGCCGAGATTTATGTGTTATTTGTTTCATTATAATAGGCTACAACTATTGTAGCTACATTTTGTATCCCTGCTGTGTGTAAAGTAGAATTTCCGCATTTGGCTTGTTTAGGTTGGGCCTAGATGCTGGGTCCAGCCTAAGTTGAGAATGAGTTTTGTTTCGGGACCGATCCAGGCAAATTGTGCTTTAAAATAAGTAAGCATACTTCCTCACACATGTACTAACCAAGTTTCATTCACCTTAGTGCAGTAAGTTTTGGGTTATTAAGGTTTATAGGTAGGCCACTTTCTATAATCAATTTGGCCTAGGCACTTTGAAGGCCACAAGTAATATGGGGCTGAGTTAAGTAATAATTTTGTCTGTAAAAGCTGTGGACACTCCCTGCCCAACTTTTAAAAGCTTTTTGGTTAAATTTGGTTAGGTATTTTTTGAGTTATTCATGATTTTAGGTGGAAATGCTCTCCTAGCCTAAAAATTTTTTGAAGTGTTTAAATTTGCTTATTTCTTATAATTTATCTGTAGCTATGTGTTTTTCTTGTCATAATTAATTGCTGCCCATCTTATTGAGTAGGAATAATTTATTATTTTCTCTAGTTAATGACCTTTGGCTGCTAAAGCATGCAAACATTCTTTCCTCTTGGTGGTAAGGCCTAGGTGACACAATTGTAATTTGAGTGAGTTAAATGCATTGTTTTCTTGAACATTATTATTAATTATGCTGCCAGGAAGTGTTTTAAAATTGTCATACAATTTTACTTTATTTTTTTTGAAAATTAAAAAAAAGGGCTGTAGTAGGGTAAAAAGGGGAATTCTAGGTGAGCAATGGGGATATTGCTATTCTGGGCATTTCATTACTGGGTTGGGTTTTGTGATGACAGGGTCCCAGTCCCGATGGAAAATTTCACCTTGGTGCAAGGAGGACTGATGGCGTGGGGAAAGACTGACGCCCTCCCTCCTGGTTTCCCGGAGGAGCGCCGGACCACCCACTCTGGTCCGCCCCGCTTGGTCCGGCCCCACCTAAGGCCACTAATTGACACCTGAGCCACCTGCTCGTACCCTGCTGCCCACCGGAATCGCAAGTCCCTATTTGTTTCTGTGACTTGAACTTTGTTGAGAATTTTTAGTTTATTCTGTTATTTAGTTTTAAGCAAATGTTTATTTAAGTGCCCCCGTCTGGTTGTTCATGTTGGTTGTTTGTAATAATTTAAATTCATTTAAAGATATTGAATGTAGTATCTGTCAGTTTATCTTAACCTGTTTTTTTTCTCTTACTAAGGACAAGGTTGACCAAGCTCACTGAACAACCGGAATCAGCTTTGCCAACTGTTCATGGTCCTTGAAATTTGTTAAAATTTGGCTGTTGTTATCTGGTGAAATATTAGGAAACTCCCTTATGGTTGATCTGCCGGTATCATATTTGTTTGAAAGCGCCCTTGAAGTTGAAATACCTGTAATTTGTTGTTGTGTTCTTTTTAAATATTTATATCAGTGCCATCAGCCATTTTATGTCCTTCAATTGCTATTTATTTATTTATTGGGTCTTATTGCTATTGTTAATGATTGATGCATGTTTATATTTTGATTGTTGGCCAACATTTCTTAGTTTATTTTTTTGCAAAAGGGTGATTGATATGAATTAATATGTCTGTATGAATAATATGTTGAGTTGATACGATATTATGAAATTTTGTGAACCACGGGGAAAGACCCTTTGTAAATAATTCTTGTGACCTGGGTAGAGAGCATTTTCTAATAGTTTGTTTTGGCAATAAATTTTGTTTGTGCCTCTCAACAGTGGTTCTTTTGTTGATCCCATCCACGTTAGGTCAATTTTAGGTAGGGATGTGGGCCCCCACTCGCTCTGCCTCCATGGGAGCACGTTTCTCATTCTGAGGGATATTCAGCTGGGAGTGGAGGCGGGTGGTGCGGCTCAACATAACAAAGCCATACAATCCAGCAACCAGTAAGCCATCCCTTTCCTTTTCCCACTATAATATGCTTACATTAATTGTTTATTGTACATTATATATATATATATATAAATAAATTTTAGGCAATAAAAAAAAGGATCGATAAAGAAATACTTCCGGACTTGTTTTATTGGAGTAACTGATGGATAGTGTTTATAATTTGATCGTTGTTCAGCGTGAAAACATGATTTTCTGACTATAACGAGAACGCGTCTCCACGATGTAGTCAACTTGTTGCGTTATTTTCCTCTACGGAATGCATTTAAACTAGTGTTAAGCAGCCTCCTCTAAACCAATTTGAAACTTAATTTATTTTAAACTTACTTTAATGTCACTAAAATGATACAGTTTATATTCAGGGACCACAATAATATACTAGCTAGACTTTTAAAATCGTTCAAGGAAACTCAAGTTTGCGTGACGTTAAACTCAAACATGTTACTTAATCTTTCCATCGGAATTGTTCCTTTTGTTTGAGACATAATGTCTAGAAGGCAATATTGGCATAACGTTTTATATATTTTTTAATACATTAAGAAGTTTAAAGTGGTTTATATACCTGCATTAAGTAATCCAATGTGTTGCTTCATGCAACCGGTTTCAACTCCGTGGAGTCATGTTTTGTGATGAACATCATGACGACCTTCAAATGAAGAGATTGTTTTATCCTTGTACCAAACCTGATGATGACTCCACAGAGTTGAAACCGGTTGCATGAAGCAACTAATTGGATTAATTAATGCAGGTATATAAACCACTCTAAGTATTATACAGTAATCCGGAGGCTAAAATCCATAAATTTAGAAGCTGATTAATTACTGGGAAGAATTACTTAATATTATAAAACTTGTAATTGAAATATTTAAAAACAAGTTTAATATAGTGTAATATCACTGTTAAAGCAAGTATATGTACTGCGGTTTCGGTATATTAAGTTCGTTAGAGCTTTAATCTTAGATTGATTGAGTTTATTTCATTAAAAGTTACAATTTATTTGCAATAGAAATTTATAAAATGATGTCAACTTACAACCCACAGTTTGGACAGAGCAATATTACCTAAGCCTTGAATCGGTTAGCTAATGTGTAATGGAAGACTCATATCAATATACACCTAAATCAAACATTTGACCTTTCAGAAACATATTTTCCAATACAGCTGACCATAGTCAACTAACTTAAACTAACATTAACCGATAACAAGATAAACATTTGTTGGGTATAACAATTATTTTTCAAAAATTACGCCGTAATTCTAGTCCCTTCAAGGTTGTATGCAGTACTCGCGCCCTAATGTAGTACATACCATAATTAATGTGCAGCTTATTATAACACTATTCCCTCTGTCGTTGCCTTATTCCTGGAATCTCTTATACTTTGCATTAGTCGGTTTAGAATTATTTGTACCAACTGGAATATCCAGAGTGAGTGTGAAATGAAAAATTTGAATTCCCAAGTAAAGTTTTTTCTATAATAATAATAAAACCTCTTAATTATTCCTGAATAATAAAATGATGAGCAATAATTTATCCTTAAATAACTTGAAATTCATGGAACAATATTTCAAATGATTTTATCGATCGCAACTGAAAAACGGAGGTTAAGACGGTTCAATTTAATTTTACTAAAAATAAAAATTGTCTAATTGCGTAAAAATATAATTAAATCAGCAATACCTTATCTGCTTAATTATTAGTGATTGCCTTTGCGTTTGTCTGAATATTAATCAACCATGTATATCGGAAAGTGAAACTCATGGAGAAAATAACTGGATGAATTAATTACGCGGTTGCTACCAGATTTGTACAATTTAATTAAAAAGTCAAATTGATTGTTTTAACATTACATTTCAGATATGCAATATTTAACAGGTCAGAATTATTGCGTTACACTTGTCTCTTTACAATCAACTTGTTAATGAAAGCAAAGATACTTTTAAAAATACAACTTATTAAGTTCAAAGATAATTTAAACAAGAAATTATCAACAATTTCACCAATTCATCAGCAAAGCTGCCACACTCAGCAATACAAGCAGTATCTTATATCATAAGAATTGCACTTGAATATTTTCCACTCTTATAGCTGATTTAGGAAGGGCCGCCGTATGCCACATTAGGTACAATATTAATCTAGAATGTTCTTTTTCTCTGTTGCAGATAATTATATAAAACTATCCACATTGTGTAACAGTTTTCTAAGTTTAAATCGACTTCATTGATAAGTTTTTACTTATCGAGGTCAAAAAAATGGTACATTGTTTGGATATAATACTAGAATAAATCCAGTAATATACATTGTTCTGATAGAAAAGATATACTGTTCTTAACTAAACATAATTGGTGAACAATTTGTCTACGGTTTGATTTTTCTGGGACGCCAAGAAATTAAGTGACGTCTGGATTAAAACTGATTAAAACCAGTGCTTTCACTATAGTTAAAATGTATTTGCTAGTTTCATCTTCTTACCAGTTAATTTAATATTGTGAATTTTATTAAATGTATTGGTAAGGATAAATAGACAGTAAAGATTTCTTACGAAATTGAAGCCGAAATAGATCCTACAGAGATGGATGAGACATATTGTTCTTAAGTCGTTGTTTAATTAGACAAAGGCGATTAGTTTCAAAGTCAGTCAGTAGGAGGAGCAGTTCATCAATGTAATGAAACATCGAAAACGACCTCTAAGACAACTAATACTGGTGACTGTGTGCGTGAATATTGGCAATCAGGTAATTTACTGATCAGTATTATTGTTTAAGGGATTTGCTTTTAAGATTACTGAGATTTTTCCTCTAATTATTTGTTAAGTTTAGAACTAAGAAAGAGGTTGGGGGTTAAGCACAAATAAGTCCCCTTTATCCATATTTGTTACTTTATAATTTAAAATGTATATATAAAATAACAGTTTTGTAAAATACCAAAAAAGATTAAAAATCAATTTATAGGTGGCGGATTTATAGGTGGCATTTAATGATTGGCACATCAAAACAAGCAACTGATATCTATTGATCAAAAGCCAAACAACGAGAGACGTGATGATCTATGCTGAACTGTCAGCTGGTTTATTGGCATGTCCTTACTGTCATGACAGGCAAGGATCTGAAATAATTCATCCTCTGTTGTGGAAATTTGTTAATAGTTGCTTTGCAAAATTTTTGTAAACTTAAACTTATTTTCGTGACCAAGTATATTTTGTACGCTTCACCTAGATTCACTTACATCCTTTTCCCATATAAATGTTCTTCTTTCAGTTTATATTATGTGTTGTCAACACTTAGCTAACTTATTTACAGGCAGCTGTTTCATTTTATTTCCAATAACTGCACGACATAATATTTTTACATTTTATGCAAATCTATCATCTACTAATATTATAAATGTGAAATTTTGTAAGTTTGTTTGAATGTTTATTTAGATATTTGTGGCCCTTGTACATTTGTCCTTGTGTAAAACGAATGTGCAGTGTTCCTTGTGCGATAAGATTCCTGATTTTTTTAAACATGCAAAAGTACGTACGTAGTTGGAAGTGGCACAAAATGACCACAGTTAAAATTGTGTGCTCTAAGAACAATAGTCTACAGTGTGTATTTCTGCCAGCAACAATCGAGGACCTTGCGACTTTTTTGTATTAGGAGTACCTTATGTTCTGTGTAACTTTATTTAATTGAGAGGGTATTCAGGACCAGCAACTAATGCATAATTAATCATTATTGCGGGTACTGCACAGCCCTTATAATTTCATATTGCATAATTGCAACTAAGAAAACAGGTCAACGTGACATAATAAGATGCAGGTAATTAGTTTCAGAGTCACAACACTAATTAGGCAGGAGACAGGACGCGCTGTGCTGTTTGTTCTACAAAACTAGTTAACTATATCATCATGTAGGGGCATTTAACCAAAATATTTCTGTTTAATTTAGTATCTAGTTAGGTCACCTTATTGGAATAATGTTTTGTTTGAAGATGGTTTGTCTCTGTGAGCGTATGTACTTGTTTAAGCTCCATAAGTGGCAACACAATTGCCAGTTTTAAATTACCATAAATAATAAGCAAAATAAAAATGTATGTCATTACTGAACTATTCTTAGTTTTAATATTTTATATTTATTGAAATTGAAAAGCCTCGATTTATTCAAGGTCTACTATCAATTCTTGTCTCAAAGATTGTTATTTTACTTACATTTTTCAGGTTAGATAACTAAACTTGTTTGCTTACATTCAAATTGATTTTAAAGTAAATTGTATGAAAGTTGAAAGAAGCTGCTTTAACATTTAAGCCGTGAATACGTGGGTATTTACTATTGCCATTGCTTAACAAGTTATCAGGCTAGAAAAAATAAATAAATAACAAAGCAAAATTTCGCTAGCGAGACTTATGCTGCAATATTTAGTATTCTATAATTATGTTCATTGAAAGAAAATTTGCAATCAATTCAACTAAGAACAAAGAAGCACTGAAGAGTTTTATTTATTACCTAAAATTCATTAGTCCGGTTTTTAAGTGGGTTGGAAAAAACACCTAGTAGCACAGCCTATAAATTAAACCAAACACAAAACACATTGATATTGTATTTCCCAAAGAAATATTTTGTTAATTATTATATATATTAGGCAAGTGGCAAGTGGCTCAGAGTAACAACAATTGAATGTCGATGATTTTATTAAAAAAAGGAATATGGTCGATCTGAAGTTTAGTTTAAAATTGTAATAGAGGGATTCCATTTTTACGGCTTTTATCAGAATGAGTTCATCAAATAAATCTTATGGCAAAGCACTTTTTCTCAGCCTGCTCCTATTTTAGACTTGTTCCTAAAATAGCGGTTCACAAAAGTATTTTGACTACCCCTTGTGAAGGAGTGGGGGACGAAGGGACGAGAGGGATGGTAAAATTGTAACTTTCAGGGTGATCGATGTTGCACAACGAACAGCCACCATACAGCGTTCTAAGGAGGTAGGTTAGGTTAGGTTAGGTTGCTATATTTTGTAGTGAAATACTTTTGTGATCGCTGTTTTGGGAACTAGTCTGTTTTAGCAGCATGCTCAGACAACTGCCATCTATTCTATATATTCATTTGAATACCAAAACAACTAGGTAGTAAGTTTTGATTTATAAAAGTTAAAAACAATGTACTTAAACAAAAAACAATTTCAACATTCTTACTAAATATGTTTGAAAAAATAGTTATGGAACTGTTGTTACGTTAGAGCTTTAAATAAAAACAATCTTTGATACGTTTAACTATGAAAAATATAATTATTTAGTGCACACTAATTGTGAGGGACCTATGAAACTATAAATTTTATTTGTTAATCATTTGTACATTTATTATAACAGAACATTAAACAACTATATGCTTGAATAAAACATTATTTTGGGCGATTTTCACTTTCCTCCAGGTGATTTATGTCTAGACACTTGTTATATTTTCTTTTCTATTTGTCTTTTGGAACATATTTTACTTATTTTACTTACTGAAATTCAAATAATACATCAAGTGAAAATCAACAAAACCTTTTTACAAAAATAATATGGAGGAATACGTCAAACCAAAACATTTACGTTGAGCTGGAAAGAAACATAACCCTCTACTTTAATAATACACATTTATGATCTGAAGAATGTACATTAGGGGAAGAATGTTGAAAGATTGCATACTTAAATAAAATAATCTTCCTAACTATTTAAATCTATTACTTTCTCCCCCTATGCATAGTATAAGTAAAAAGTATTGTTTTCGTCAACATTTACGAATTTGAGTTGTATAAATAATATAGTATTTTGAAAATTATTATTCTACGATTACTGGTTGCTGAACAAGTTTAAATTTTTATCTTGCGGTAAACGCGTACGTTTTTCAATGTTTTTCTTAAGGGGAATACAAATATTACTAATTCTCTGTTATTTACTGATAAGTTTCGTTAAAACTTGTTATGCAGGTGAAGGTAGTGTTGACCAGCAGAGAATATATTGCCACACCCGGGGTGATGAGGGAGAATTCCCTCTCTCAAAACCACTGTGTGTAGCAAGAATTTTGTAGTTCATAAAAAAAGGATTTGGGTTGATATTTTTGAAAACAACTTATTTAGAAGATTTTCGGTACATTCGGCCGTACTTTATATTCTCTATTTAGTAAATAAAAAATAATTTATTCATTAAAGCTGGGCTAAAAGGGCGAAAGTATGTGTCAGTTTCCTGAAACCGTTTATTTTTAATAAATTATCGCATACAAAGTCAGAAATAATCAAACTTTGGACTATGCGGTTGGGTTTTGACATTGGTTTAGGTTACAAGGTGTATGATTTCCATCAATGTTTTTTTTAACCATTTCACTTTCTACTGCTTGTTGTGTTCATATTGTGAGCGTTATTTACTGTGTAATCCCATTGCTCAAATCTTGGTGGATATGAACATATGTTAGTAACTATCCCTCGGTAACAAATATTGACACAAGGCTAAGAAGGAATTTGTAAATTCGATGTTTTGTTTGGATAGCTCCGCTATATTTTCTACACCGGGTCATTTGCTAAATTTGGAAGATAGTTTACATATTTTGGGTTAGGAATAATAAAAACTATAATTTTGAATATTATTTATAGTATATTTGAACCATTGACTTAGAGGTAGAAATTATTTATCTTAATTAAATATTTTAAACATATAACAGGAGGTAAAACACACACAGCTAGGTGTACAAACAAGACACCAAGAGACACGCTATTGGGTAAGGACCTATGTTGAAAATTATCTGCTATATCGTCACATTATCATATCAATTCTGTTTCCAGGATATCTGCCGCTATTATCTTCACTTCTTTGTTTCGTGGTGGGTTATTTTTGGACGTTTTATTTGAACTAATAAAGTAACTAAACATATGCCATGTGTTACTACTACTTCATAGAAAATGATTCTGTAGGTACTAATAATTATAAACGCATTCTTATTTGATACTTGGAATTATCAGATGTCAGAACACATAATCCTCATGTTGGAGTTATCAGTTTTTAGTCTGTTAGAATGACAATAAACTTGACATAAGGTTTGAGTCTTAGTTTTCAATATCGAAATCTTGGGATATTGTTTTTGTACACAAAGCAAAATACTAACCTACACTTTAGGGTTTTGGATACACATTTAAAAATAATAAGCAAAAAAATTAAAAATAGACTAGATTTTGTGATAATGTTACAGAAAAAAAAGTTAGAAAATATAAATGACTCTATAACTCAGATAAACTAATTCTAAATTCCCTATTTATGCTTTTAATACTGCACTTTAAAACTTGCGTATGGTTGTATCCCATTATACAGTATCCCATTATATTTTATTATTTAATCAGATATATATACATTTATATAAATATTTTACTTTGTTCAGTTCTGTGCCTCTGGTAGCTATAGTGAATTTTTGTAATTATTGCGGTAGCTCATATCTGAAATTGAGTCCCCCGAACAGCTGGTTGTAAACCTGATTTTCTAGTCACCAACGTGTGTCTGATAATATTTCACGATAAAAAATATTACAGATATATCAAGCATTAAAAACAATCTTTTGTGTTTTACATAATATGCATAGAATAGACAGTATGTCTTTGTCTATGGCTTGGTTTTCTTTAATCCATAGTCTGCCTTTAGAGAGTTTTAATATTAGCCATAAATTAAACGAGTTGGCACGCAGCACGCTGACGTGAGGGAAGTGAATTTCCACATAAAAACTTTTAAAACTCAAAATCAATGTAAAAACATACATTTGTCAAATTTTTATTGAAATCTGAAAACACTGATTTTTTGGCTGTTCTGATACTCCTGGTTTCATTTACTTGCAAAGCTGGGAATACAATTTTGCGCATTATAAGGTTAGGAGAAGGTCCAGGACAGGCTTGAAAAGTAGACGTCAGATTGCTGGGGATGGTAAAAGTACTCTAACAAAGGAATATTAGGCTTTTATAGTGTAAAACCCCCATAAGACAACGTACTGTGTTTGGTCGATACACATTTTCTTTAATAACTCGGTAAATATTTATGCTAGAATGACGATAGAGGGCTTAACACTTTCGCCTCTCTAATTTCCATCTTTTTCCATGCTTTGATTTTACGTCTGGAGCGTTTCTGACCCTTTTTGGGCCCAAAAACTCGAAATTTGAAAGATTAGTCCCCAAAAAAGGGGTTTAAAGTTTTCCGATTGTTTTGCCCAACAAACTTGTCCAACTGATTACAAAAAGGAACGTCCCCACCAAATTTTAAGTAAATCGGACAAAAAATGCGACCGCTAGAGTTCAAACACACACACACACACACACATATATATATATATATATATATATATATATATATATATATATATATATATATATATATATATATGTGTGTCTATATATAAAATTTTGAACGACCCCCAAAACGTGTTCAGGGGGTCACGTTAGGAACTTCTATGGTGGTCCTGGGCTTAAGTTTCACCGTGCGGGTCATGCTAATAGTTCACTTTCCAAAGGACATTCACTAATAACTATTCATAAGTGAGACGAGAGTGTTCACCTGTTTGATATGAAAACAAAAGATCGCATATCAGTTAATTTCTGTTTAGATTTGATGTAATATTAAATATAAAAATCCAGTAATGTTTCTTTTAACTTAGTACAATAAAAATGGGAATTACAACTCATTTGGGAGTTTATTGTTTTAATTTATTTTAACGATTTTTCATTACCATATCATTAGTGTGGCTATTATTATAATAACAGTGCTACTCCTCTCCATGTAACATACATATTTGTAAGACCGTTGTTACATGTTTACGTATTGAGGTATAATTTTCACAAAACTGGATTTCACTTGCTAATGATCCAATTTTCTAGATTTACGTTATTATAAAAAACTAAAATATTAAAAATATGTACAGGGGTAATCCCAACATAAGAGAGACAGCTACAGTATGTAAAATAATGTATACAGTTGAGACAGCTCATGCTAATTACTGACATTACAGAAGACAAAATGTCGCGTCTCCCTTCCAAATGTCTCATTGCCAGCTTAGTCACGGACGGTTTTAACAGTAAACTCACGTAGAAACTATTTAATTTTCAATTTCCTTCCATCAACAAATTGCCATTTGTGGTAATGAAAGTATACTTGACATTCAAAAAACATATGAATTTTACAGATGTTTGTCTTAAGAAGCTTTACCTTCAATAAGCGAAATAATATGCATTGTAAATTGCTCGGGTGGATATATAATTAATTGTATTGTACAATAATAACAAGTTATTGTTTAAGAGCTTTTAAGAATATAAAATAAATAATAACGATTGATTAAGTTTATTATTTAAAAATAAAAAACGGAAGTAAAAAAGAACATACCGTATAGAGCTTTCTGCCAGAAAACGCTAAAGAAAGGGATCAACAGTAAGGTAAAACCACCGGTAGTAAAATAAATATAAAACCTTTCAAATTAGTTCAGCTAATAAACGTTTCATATCAGAAGTACTTGCTAGAAACATGAGCAATTTATTACCTGTTGATATATTTAATAATTTATATGTATTTTTTAAAGTACCAAATCTTACCTTGTTACTTCCCTACCACACTTTTTAGCAAACATTTGTTGGTATTATTTTACTCACTAATATAATCAGCTACACTCACAATAAAAGAAAAAAAACGCAACATGAATTTTTTATAACGAGTTTTATCGAACCATCAGTAACATATAATACATACCAAAAAGTCAGAAGTATCATAGGTAATCCAAGTGATAATGGAAAATTAGCTTTGAAGAGGAAACATTGAAAGTAATTTACTTGTAATTATTTAAACAAGTTTTAGATACAATTTCAATTCGTAATATGAGTTTTCAAATTATGTATAAAACACTTAGTGTAATAAATTAATAAATAATATATACAAAAATATAAAACAAATATTTGTTATGGAGACGAAAAGTCAAGCATAGCTTTTGCTTTTGATCACTGTTTTATCCCAAAAGCAATAACATATTCTCATCACGGACCCGAGACCTCGCTTTCTTTGCCAAGAATACATATTGGTTTTCAATATTTCAGTGGGTTTTGATCGATCTCTTCAACATATTCTCTTACACTTGTTACTTACTCAATTAAATATAATATTGTGAACGACGGGTATAGTTTAAAAAAATTATAGAATGATCAGTTTAATTAATTATTTTTAAATATAAAAATTAGGAGATTTTATTTTACATACGAAATTTAATTATACAAACATATTTTACATTTTCTTTACATAATGTCTTTTTAAACTTGATATTTTAAACTTGGACAACATATTTTAAAACATAACCCTTTTTTCCGAAAATAAAGAATAAATCTTAAAAGTAACATAGATATATTTTTGGACACAAAATAACCTCATATGATTACGTATTAGAGCCTTATTTGACTCTATTCCTCACCCACAGTTTTAAAGTATGGTAAATATTTAAGTCACGTCACAAAAATTAAATAAAATCAAACTGACAATGATTGCTGTACATGCAAAATTGTTATTTTTGAATAGTTTACGCTCAACTGTGGGTTTAACGGCTTGCATTAAAATGTATTTGTATTATATATAATTAATTAACATTTTAAATTACTATTTTGTAAAACTATGATCATTTTTATATAAGGAATTAAACTAAATATAGTATAGAAAGTTGAGTAAGAAAGATTTATCAAATAAAACAATTATGAGCATACAAATATATAGCTGTATACGAATTTATCCTTTGTTACTACCGTACTGCATTTGTCGTCACATTGTTGTTCAGCAATAATATTCTTATCTGTTTGTCACATATATCATACAACATATTCTTCCCTTAAATATTTTTAAACATACGATTTAGGTTACTTTCAAAAGAGATTAGACGCAACATGCCAAGAAAGTCATTATCACAATTTTGTGGTAGGCAAACAGTACGAGGGGGTTGTTTAAGGATACATATTGTAAATATTTAACCTCATTGAAGCATACAGTTGACTACAACCACCTCTTTTGTTCACTCTACATAACTTTTAAACAAAAAACAAGTATTTTCCTTCAAAACAGTTTTGTAAAGTATTACCAAACTATAATCATTGTGTTTTTGACTGTAAGTTTAAATACCCCCGTAGCAGCAAACCTGCGTACTCAGCGAGTTTCCAATGCATATATATGTATCTTAATACCATATAAATCCACAAACCAAGTTTCATCAATATACATTCATAAATAAACGATTTATGACATTTTTTTATTCTCCATAAGAATAACATGGCGGCTGAGTATGCAGGCTTGCTGAAGCAAGGAACACAAAAAATGACGTTTTATACAAACATCAATATAACTCAAGTAGGTAAAGCTACATACCAAGTTTTATTAATTTATGTTCATAATTAAGGGAGATAATAGGTTACTTATTCTCCATAAGAATAACATAGGGCTGAGCACGCATGATTGCTGCTACAAGAACTATCGGCCAAAAAAAATTGTTTAGTGCAAATATTAATAGACCACAACGATATGAAACAATAAACTAAATTTCATCAGGAAAAGTTGATAAATAAGTGAGATATACAATTTTTCTTATTCTGCATAAGAATAACATTGGACAACGTACTGTGTTTAGCACTTTCAATATCTCTGTGACCATTTGAGGTAGAGGAATGATCAAAATACCAAATTGTGTGTTTTTTTAAGCTGAACCCAATGTAGAAACAAATATTTGACTTTTTCAAAAAATATATGTAAAAAATAAAAAAAATAAAAATTTGGGGTACAAAACCCCCCCCAAAATACCCCTTCCAACAGAGCGATATGGCTGGTTTTCGAACGTGTAAAGTCATAAATGTTGCTTTACACGTTTATACCAAATTTCATCAAAATCGGATCATTTTTACGAGAGTTATCGTGCTCACGGACACATATATACATATATATATATATATATATATATATATATATATATATATATATATATGTATATAGCGAATTTACCCTATAGGGAAGAAGCTATTACCGTAGTCGGCATGGTAAGACCTAGGCCCGGGACCATGATAACTTTTCATTTTGAGGTCCCCAGACCCCAAAAACACCATTCGTTCGAAACTGTATATATATATATATGTATATATATATATGTGTGTGTGTGTGTGTGTGTGTGTGTGTGTGTGTGTGTGTGTGTGTCCGTGAGCACAATAACTCTCGTAAAAATGATCCGATTTTGATTAAATTTGGTATAAACGTGTAAAACAACATTTATGACTTTAAGTTCGAAAACCAGCCAGATCGCTCTATCCGAAGCTGTTTTTTGGGGGCTTTTGTACCCCAAAAATAGGTTTTTTAAATTTTTCACGTATAATTTTTGAAAAATTCAAATTTTAATTTTCACCATTGGATTCAGCTTAAAAAAACACACAATTTGGTATTTTGATCATTTCTCTACGTCAATTGGTTTCCGAGATATTGAAGTGCTAAACACAGTACGTTGTCTAATGTTATTCTTATGGAGGAACAGAAAAATTTATATCTCGCTTATTTATGAACGTATACTGACGAAACTTGGTATATGGCTTCATCTGGTTGTGGTCTATTGATATTTGCTCAAAAAAATAATTGTTTGCCAAAGGATCCTGTAGCAGCAAACCTGCGTACTCATCCTCATGTTATTCTTATGGATAATAATTAAATGGTATGTCTCCCTTAATTATGAACATAAATTAATAAAAACTGGTATATGACTTCACCTACTTCAGTTATATTGATATTAGCATAAAAACCCATTTTTTGTGTTCCTTGTTGCAGCGAACCTGCGTACTCAGCCCCAATGTTATTCTTATGGAGAATAATTACAATTGTATATATCGCTTATTTGTGAATATATTTTTATGAAACTTGATAAGTGGTTTGATGTAGTATTAAGACATTTATATCTATATTGGAAATTCGCTGAGTATGCAGGTTTGCTGCGACGGGGGTATATATATATACAGTTTCAAACGAATGGTGTTTTTGGGGTCTGGGGACCTTAAAACGAAAAGTTATCATGGTCCCGGGCCTAGGTCTTACCATGCCGACTACGGTAATAGCTTCTTCCCTATAGGGGAAATTCGCTAAAAGATTTTATATCCAAAGAATTGACCAAAACATATTTCAAATTTAAAATGTTATGCAAATTATAATCATTAAAAAGCAGGGTTTTCGTTAATATAATCTAACTTCCTCCATGTATCTAAGAAAGGTACTTAATAAAATTCTATTGGGTGGAGCGTATTAACAAATATAAAAATAATTGTATAAAAAGTAGGTTACGCTTAAATTTATGCAGGCTAATGATATTAAACATTAAAATAAATAAACTCAAATGCAATATTAAAATAAATACTTTACTGTCATTAATATACCCACAGGGAATGCCAAATAGAGCAGCAGGATCATCCCATCAAGTTGTATTAGGTATTAACCTGCAACTATCTGTACATGTTATGCTCATCAACGGCCTTGGACTACTGGTAAATTAGTTAAGGCTCTAGATATAATCCAAACAGTTTAGCTCAGTAATATATTTACTTTTTACAGTAAATGCAATATTACAATTAAATAAGTTATATGCCCCTTATAATAGGAATAGTTGTTATATGACCTATAACTTATTATCAAGTGATTTTATGGTGATTTCTTATAACTACTAATTTAATAGAATGCAAACACCCCACACACAAGGACCAAGTGTTACTTTGAAAAATAAATATTTGTTGTATCAAATTTCACCCGTCTTTAATTTTTAATCTTTTTATTAAATAACTAACAATAGATTGTTACTAAAAGTGCAAAGTTGACTAGAAATTTAATTTATTAATTTGCTGCAGTTTTAATTATATATTGAAAAACTTAACTGTAATTTGTATTCCCCTTTAGAAGTTTTATGAATATTTGTTTACTTACAATTAACTCCACCAATTTTTAGGCTACGCCAGATTACGTCATATCCGGTTTATTTACAACACCACTTACAATATTTGTCTCAAAAGTAGTTGATTTTAATAAAGTTTAAACGAAAATCAGGTAGTTTAATGGTGGCAAGTCGAATAACTATTACAGTGAGAAAACAATTTGCAGAGAGAAATGTTTGCATGATTTATCCGAGATGTATTGAAATATTCAAAGGGAAACTCCGATAGCGGGCAACAAAGCTGAGACCCGCGACCGTGAGGGGAATATCTGAGCGAGGGGAATGTGATTTGTCGGTAAGGATCATTTAGATATATTTAAATCATATAAGTCAATAAATGTATTAGATCATAAAGTTTTAGGAACGCTGATATTTCAAAATGTTTTTGTTATGATGAGTTTGGTTATAGTTTTCTGGTATTTTAATATACGTATATTTTTAGCGAATTTCCCCTATAGGGAAGAAGCTATTACCGTAGGTCTCATGGTAAGACCAAGTCCGAGACCATGACAACTTTTTTTTGAGGTCCCCAGATGACTAAATCACTATTCGTTCAAATTTATATATATATATATATATATATATATATATATATATATATATATAAATATGTGTGTCCGTGAATGCAATAACTTGATTAAAGAACTCCGATTTTGATGAGATTTGGCACAAATGTGTGAAGTGACATTTATGACTTTAAGTTTGAAAACCAGAAAAATCGGACTATGGGAAGGGGGTTTATGAGGAGGTTTTTAAATATTCCAAAAATCAGTTTTTTGCATTTTTTACCCAAAAATAAAAATAATTAATTTTGGTTTGGACCATATTATAGACCTTAAACAAAAAACAAATAATATAGTGTTTTGAATTATTAACCTAGGTTAAGTGGTTGCAAAGAAAATAAAAAAACCTGCTCATAAAATCTCCCATGTTAGTCTTATGGGAAAAAGGGTTTTGGCTTTTTCTAAGTTGATTTTAATGTAAACTTCACATTTTCTTTTACCAATCAACTCAGCTCCTCAAAACAATAATTTTGGTGTTAATTGTGATTCTACGTCCAACCGTTGCAGAGATATTCAAAGTGCTAAACACAGTACGTTGTCCAATGTTATCCTTATGGAGAACAAATAAAATTTGATATCTCCATTATTAATGAATGTATATTGATGGAACTTGTCATGTGGCGTCAGGCAGTACTGGTATATTGATATTTGCAAAAAAAAATGATTTTTTGTTCATTATCCCCGTAGCAGCGATCCTTCGTACTCAGACCCATGTTATTCTTATGGCGAATAAGTCTAATGTAATGACTCCCTTAATTATGAGCATAAATTAATAAAACTTGGTATGTGGCTTCACCTTGTTGAGTTATATTGATATTTGCATAAAAACCCATTTCTTTGTTCCTTGTTGCAGCAAACCTGCTTACTCAGCTCTCTTGTTATTCTTACAGAGAATAATTAAAATGTTATATAGTGCTTATTTATGATTGAATATTGATGAAACTTGGTATGTGGCTTCACCTAGTTAAATTCTATAAATATTTGCATAAAAACCAATTGTTTGTGTTCCTTGTTTCAGCAAACCTACGTACTCATCACCAATGTTCTTATGGAGGATAATTTTAATTGTATATATCGCTTATATGAGAATATATTTTTATGAAACTTGGTATGCAGCTTTATACGGTATTAATACATATATTATGCATTGGAAATTCGCTGAGTGCACAGGTTTGCTGCGACGGGGGTATTCAAACTAATGCTATAGTGTGCTACGGTCCCTGCAAAATTCTTTATATTACAGTAAACAACGTATGGTTTAGCGAATTTCTCCTATAGGGAAGAAACTATTACCGTAGGTCTCATGGTAAGACTTAAGCCAGAGAACATGATAACTTTTTGTTTTGAGCTCCCCAGATGCCAAAAACACTATTCGTTCAAATTCATATTTGTGTATATATATATATATATATATATATATATATTTATTTATTTATTTATTTATTTATATGTGTCCGTTAACTTGATAACTTGAGTAAAAAACATCCGATTTCGATGAAATTTGGCACAAACGTGTAAAGCGACATTCATGACTTAAGTTCGAAAACCAGAAAGATTGGACCATGGGAAGATGGTTTTATGTGAGTTTTAAATTTTCCAAAAATCAATCTTTTGAATTTTTTACCCTAACATTTTTAAAACACTCAATTTTGGTTTTGACCATTTTATAGAGCTTAAAAAACAAATAATAAGGTATTTTGAATTATTAACCTGGGTTAAGTGGTTGCGGAGAAAATCCAAAAAACGTGTTCATAAAATCTCCCATGTTAATCTTATGGGAAAAAGGTTTTTAGCATTTCCACAGTTAATTTTACTGTAAACTTGACATTTGCTGATGCCAATCGGTTCAGCTCTACAAAACAATCATTTTGGTGTTTAAATTGTGATTCTACGTCCATTATTTGCAGAGATATTCTAAGTGCTAAAAAGAGTACGTTGTCCAATGTTATCCTTATGCAGAATAATTCAAATTTGATATCTTGATTATTTATGAATATATATTGATATAACTTGGTATGTGGCTTCAACTAGTACTGGTATATTGATATTTGCACAAAAAATTGTTTTTTTTGTTGATTGTCCCCATAGCAGCAAACCTGCATGCTCAGCCCTAATTGGATTGAGTGAAATTAAATCCTTATACATAACTTTACTGCTTACACTGGTAAGAGAATCAACTCGAACTGGCGTGTCTTTGTCATAAATAACTCAAAAACGCCTCTACAGATCCACATCAAACTTTAGAGATAGATTCTATAGTACGAAATCTCGGTCGAGTTCGTTATTGGGAATATTTGGATAAGTAATAATAAAATTATCTTTAAAACAAATCTATTTTTTATCCCATAAGATTAACATTGGGAGTCATTTTAGTGGTACTTGAATCGTTGATATTTAGCCAACGTCTATGTTTCAAGTATAGAGTAACGTAAGTCACAGTGTCATAGATTCACTACAAAACTGTAGTTATTCATGTTCATGTTGACTACGAAAAAAACTTATTTTCTTAACTTGAAACACAAAAACTAAGGTTTAAATATTATTAGCTTTTAAAAGTTGTATGTATATTTTATTTTATACTAATTAAAAGATGCATTCTTATTTTTACATACTATTATAATTAATAACTTTATTGGTACTCTATGTCAAAACCTTGCCTGACGGACGGTGAACTACGGGAATTTGGTCCAGACTCCAGACAGACGACAGACGACAAAATGACAACTCAAAGGTCAACAAGAAAGTATAATTCCCACTCATTAACAGTAGAAAGTCTTAATTTGTTCAACAAATTGATATCTCGTTAATAAAACGTACGGTAAGTTACCAAATAAAATTAGATGTTTTGGTTATTTATCTATTTATTGACGGCTATCAGCAATGCAACTTTACAATATGACAATAATTAACATTTGTAAGAACAGAAAAAAGAACAAACTATAGCTACCTATAAATCTTGCTTTTATTGACTAAACAAAATCGCTTGTGAGAATCATCTGTTACGTGCCAAACCAAAACATTGCAAACGCGAAGTGATTGTTAAGCTAAGATCGTATATAGGTTAAGTCTGTCCCACACATCTCGCGACCAGGCCTAAACATTCGACCGGACATCCTCCCGAATGTTCACTGAACATTCCGTCCCATATTCTTGCTACCAGTACACAATGGCCCAACAAAAGCGAGCGCGATAGTTTACTCAGTTTGCTCGTTTATGTTTGGGAGAGTTCACCTCGCCATGATTCGTGTTTGCCTGTGCTCCGATTTTTGTCTGGTTTTTGGCTTGAAACAAATGTGACGAGCGGAAGCGAATGGGCGAGCATGGTATTGCATGGTATTGGGCGAGCGTGTACTGGTTACTTCATTGTGCACATTCATTTAATTTGGTGCAAAATTCGTTGTCACGACTCGTTCCGATCACTCAGTGGAGCATTTGAGCAAATCATTCGGCGATAGTGTACTGTTGCTAAAGAGTTTGTGCAGCTCCCACACTTCTCGGGATTACTCAGAACATTCGGAGTTCGGCCGTATATGTGTTCAGGCGTATTCGCGAGAAGTGCGGGACGGCATTTATTGATTAGGCCTAATACAAATCATTTTCATTTGCCTTCAAGCTAGCGAGTTCACTGCTGCGTCCATATGTTTAAACATTAGTTCGATAGGAAAAATATTAAAATTACAATTAAACAATCAGCAACAGCAATAAACTTTTTTAAGACTAAAAAACAGCTTATCGTACAAGAACTATACTGCCTACACCAGGGAAACAGTTCAACGGCTTGTGTTGACGATTCCATATGACAAAAAAACTCAAGAAGCTTAATGTAATCATTTACAATTTGTTAAGGGTGTTTGGCCGCTAGGCTAGTCTGGCAGTGAGGAGCAGTAGTTCTACAAGTCGCCACCGTGCGCCGCTAGGAAGACAACTCGCCCAGTGCTGTGAGTGTGTGTGATCTGGCTGGGGGGAGAGAGGAGCGTGTTCTCCTCATTTCTCCCCCTCCCCCCACGCAGCACTGTCTTTCCGTCTACTCGTTCTTCGTCGGTCCGGGGCGCACGGCCCGCGGCTCGACTGGTTGACTAGGGTTGGGTTGCTTACTATTTTCCACTGATGTGCCTTTCAATGTCGCCGACAACTCATCTTAAATATATGATTATTTTGAGCGTTCACTTTATAGTTTTGATGAGTAAGTTTCTTGTAGTCTATAAAGATTTTATCATTAAAAGGTTTGACACAGTTGTGAGCACATTTAAATACAGTGGAACTCGGATATTTAGAATCTCAAGGGACCGCGGTAATAACATTCGAACTATCAAAAAAATAGAATTTTAATTACCGGTTTAGAGGTTAGAATTATCTAGGCCCAAATTAGCTAGGATAGCTTTACTGTATTAAAAACTAATAAAATTATTATTTTAAAAACATTAATTATAAATATAAAATGGTTTTTAATTTTAAGAATTACAATTTAACAAATTTCTTTAATCATAATACATTGATCATATTAATTTCTTAAAATACTGTATTAAATAAATGTGCAGGGTGTCCCCGAACTATTCCATAACAATTTTCCATAAGTATACAACTGTGGGATATTTTACTCCAATCACCAACATCCTAACCTTTGTTATATGTACGTTATTCGCTATTTTTGTAATTTAGAATCCGTCTGTTAAAGTTACAGAAGAATTTGTTACTTACTGTTACAAAGTAAAATTCAGGCACGATCAGAGGCGGATCCAGGGAGTCACATTGGGTGGGGGGAAATACCCGCGTTTTTTTGGGGAGGGGGTGTATAGAATACCCCTCAGGGGTGGGGGGTCCGGGAGTCCTCCCCTGGAAATTTGATAAAAATTCCATATCAATAATAATTTCATCGGCCGTAAAAAATATCCGAACGCGTTTTATTGACCAATATGTGTGTTATCGGCCTAAAAAGACGACTGCCTTGAATTCATGGATCAAAATCAGCACCGGTTTTTTTTTCGGATAAAAAATTGCAATTTGACCGCAATTCATGGTCGCCGTAACTTTTAAACCGAAAACGACAAGTAGGCCTAAACGTTGTTTATCGGCCAAGGGAAACCGCAATAGTTTATACCCAAACCATAATTTAAAGGTGGCCACACACTACCGGACCTTTGCCCGAATAAGACATCGGATCGAGCAGGGAGCAAGGCACAAAGGTAGCTAAATTCACTCCGAACTTCTTCCCGATCAAGACCCCGAACAAGACATCGGATCGGACAGATTGAGCGCGAAAACCACCGAGCGGGGTAAAAACGGTGGGGACGACGTTAGTTGCCGTTGTGCAAGTCGGCAGTGTACTTGTCTGTTGATTTCACCCACTTAACCCATGTCACCCACCTCCCCACGATTTAACCCACTTTTCTCCAAGCGTCATTCCTCTTCACTTTGTGGTAGTGAAAGATGGGTCAAGTCCCACAAAACTGGCCTATTGTTGTACTCGGAAATAAACATCTAAGTTTTTACCTCAGACCACTCCATCGTGCAGACTACTTTACATAAACTAGTGAACTGGAAACTAAAATGACAACAGTCAAGACTGCAACCCTCACCGTCGTCGTATCACTAGCGGCGGGGCTCGTGACAGCGCCGGCGCTCGGAGCAGCGTATGGAGGTACCACACACTACCGAACCCCAAACCAGACCCCGAACAAGACATCGGACCGATCTTTCTTTGATCTTTCTTTAAAAAACCGCCTCGTGAGCGCTCGGTCTGATGTCTGGTCCGAAGTCTTGTTCGATGTCTGGTTCGGAGGCCCCATTAACTACAGGATTTTCTCCCTTCGACCCCAAATCCTGATCGGTCCGATGTTTATGAACTGATCTCGCTTATTTATGAACATAAACTGGCAAAATTTGGTATATGGCTTGATCTGGTTGCGGTTTATTGTTGTTTGCACAAAAAAAATTTTTCGCCTATGGTTCCTGTAGCAGCAAACCTAGGTACTTGGTCCCCATGTTATTCTTATGGAAAATACTTAAAATGTTATATACCGCTTATTTATGAATGTATATGGATGAAACTTGGTATGTGACTTCACTGAGATGAGTTCTATTGATATTTGCATAAAAACCCTTTATTTTGTGTGCCTTGTTGCAGCAAACCTGCGTACTCATCCCCAATGTTATTCTTATGGAGAATAATAAATATTTTAATATCGCTTGTTTGTGAATACATTTCTTATGAATCCTGTTAAGTGTTTTAATGTGTTATGTTATATATTCATTGGAAATTCGCTGAGTATGCAGGTTTACTGCAACGGGGGTATTTATTTTTATTAAGATAAACTAACCCAGAGTCCTAACCGTCACAGCAGACATGAATAAGTGGTACCCTGTACTATCCGTTAAGTACCAATATATTTATGATAGACTGGCAGAGCCTATAATAAGTGTCACACTGCACTATACAAATTATCTTCAAAACATATTAATTTATCTGGTCACTCATATAATACAGAATAATTATAATTGAAGGTACCTATGTAATAAAATACATGTATGGACAAAACTGAGCGACTCATGTATATAGTCAGTGCCTAAAGCCTATTCTGACAGTCAGAGACTGTGATCTGTGATGTCAGTTCAAACAGCAGCAGACGGCACATGCCTAAAAGAAGAAAACTACGACGTCATGCTTGTGAACAGTGACGTCATAGTCGTCCATCGTTTCTCCTCTGAGTCGCTCCGCTCTTCTCAACCGCTACGACTCGTTTCTGCCGTAAACACAGTATCCCCGCCATAACTAATAACAACATAGTGGTTTTTAGCTCTGATACGGTATTAATTATAAGAGCAGTGGTGAAAAAGTATTCTTTGTCTAAATCGACCATAAGTGATCATGTCCGTGGAAAATATAATGGGCCCCTTTTCTAACTGTCTTATAAACGTCTTTTCCCCTAATGGTTCTTTGTTTAGTTTCATTTTAGTTGCAAAGAATAAACAGCTGAAACGTGACGTAAGAATACCCTTTTTTCAGCCCCAACCCATAACAATTTTGTATTTATTTCACTTTTAAGCCTTTGATTGGTGCAAAGGCATCTGCAGACCTCAAAACACCGTCCAACTATGGGAAGAAGAGATTATACGTTATAACGTTAGTTAGGTGGATGTCCGGTTCAAGACCGTATGTGGAGGTTAACCCGGACACTTTTATTTATTTTTAGCGAATTTACCCTTTAGGGATTAGCGAATTTCTCCTATAGGGAAGAAGCTAATACCGTAGTCGTCATGGTAAGACCTAGGCCCGGGACCATGATAACTTTTCATTTTGAGGTCCCCAGATGCCAAAAACACCATTCTTTCAAAACTGTATATATATATATATATATATATATTTGTCCGTGAGCACGATAACTATCGTAAAAATAGTCTGATTTTGACGAAATTTGGGATAATTGTTTAAAGCAGCATTTATGACTTTAATTTCAAAAACCAGACAGATCGACCTATCCGAAGGGGTATTTTTTTTTGGGGGGGGGGGGGTTTGTACCCTAAAAATAAGTTGTTTTAGTTTTTTACAAATAATCGTTGAAAAAGTCAAATTTTAGTTTTTACCATTGGAATCAGCTTAAAAATCCGCACAATTTGGTGTTTTTATCATTGCTCTACGTCAAATGGTTACAGAGATATTGAAAGTGCTAAAGACAGTACGTTGTCCGATTTTATTCTTATGGAAAATAAGAAAAATTGTATATCTCACTTATTTATGAACTTTCCTGATGAAACTTGGTATATTGCTTCATATCGTTGTGGTATATTGATATTTACACTAAGAAACATTTTTCGGCTGATAGTTCCCGTAGCAGCAAACCTACGTACTCAGCTTCCATGTTATTCTTATGGACAATAAGTAACGTGTTATCTCCCTTAATTATGAACATAAATTAATAAAATTTGGTATGTGGCTTTACCTTCTTCAGTTATATTGATAAAACCCCAATTTTTTGGTTACTTGCTTCAGCAACCCTGCATACTCAGCCGCCATGTTATTCTTATGGAGAATAATTAAAATGTCATAAATCGTTTATTTAAAAATGTAGATTGATGAAACTTGGTATTTGGCTTTATGTGGTATTAAGGTACATATATATATATGCTTTGGAAATTCTCTGAGTACGCAGGTTGGCTGCTACGGGGGTATTTATTTTTGTTATAATAACATCCAACATAATAATATATAAGTTAGGCTAAAGGTAAATGGATATTGTAAATAGTACAAACACTTTAAAATGGTCTGGTTTTTATTGGTGACAACGTTAATGGGAAGGCACTATAACCTAAAAATAGTAAAAAAGTGTCCGAGTCAAGCCTGTTTTACGGTAGGCCTAACTGAAACCTAAATAACCTAAACCTTAATAGGCCTAACTGAAACCATAACTGAATAACCTAAATAATCGTTATACACTATCGAACAATTTCATTCGGTTTTTTATATCGTTCCACTTATGAAAGTCTACCCTGGTTTCGGTTTTAGCGAATTTCTCCTATAGGGAAGAAGCTATTACCGTAGGTCTCATGGTAAGACTTAAGCCCGAGACTATGATAACTTTTCGTTTTGAGGTCCCCAGATGCCAAAAACACCATTCGTTCAAATTTTTATATATGTATATATATATATATATATATATATATATATATATATATATATATATATATGTGTGTCCGTAAGCACGATAACTCTCGTAAAAAAAGTCCGATCTGAATAAAATTTGGTACAAATATGTAAAGTACCATTTATCTGAACGGGTTCGAAAACCAGACAAATCGCACCATCCGAAGGGGGGTTTTGGGGGGCTTTTGTACCCCAAAAATGTTTTTTTTTTTGGGGTTTTCACATGTAATTTTTATTTGAATCAAATTTTAAATTATACCATTGAATTAAGCTTAAAAAAATTTGGTATTTTGATCATTGCTCTATGTCAATTGGTTACTGAGATATTACAAATCCTAAACACAGTACGTTGTCTAATGTTATTGTTATGGAGAAAAAGGCAAATTTTATATCTCGGTTATTTATGAACATAAACTGACGAAACTTGGTATATCACTTCATCTGGTTGTGGTTTGTTGATGTTTGAACAAAAAACCAATTTTTCGCCTATGGTTCCCGAAGCAGCAAACCTAGGTACTCGGTCCCCATGTTATTCTTATGGAGAATAATAAAAATGTTATATATCGCTTATTTAGGAATGTATATGGATGAAACTTGGTACGGTATGTGACTTGACTTAGATGAGTTCTATTGATATTTGTATAAAAATCCATTATTTTTGTTCCTTTTTGCAGCAAACCTGCGTACTCATCCCTAATGTTATTCTTATGGAGAATAATGAATATTTTTAATATCGCTTATTTATGATTATATTTCTTATGAATTCTGGTAAGAGGCTTAATGTAATATTAAAACATATATATTCATTGGAAATTCGCTGAGTACGCAGGTTTGCTGCGACGGGGGTATTTTAGATTTCAGTTTTATTCGATCTCAAAAGATATTGTCTTATAATTTGTCCAGCTAACAAATGTTGATTCCACTAATCATGTTTTTCATCATATACATGTTTTGTTGGGAACAACCATTGTAAGGGATTTATGGAAATCACACTAAGCACTGATAAGAATATCCAGTCTTTTAGTCCCCCAATAATGTGTTATGGTTTGAGCAAATTTGAGGAGCCGTTAAAACAAAACATTTTGTCAATAAGAATAACGTGGCGGCTTTTTATGCCACTGGGGCAGAGTCCTGAGGTCTTGAGGAACAACAAAAAAGTACCTATCTGCAATTTGTTGATCCTCTACAACATTATGGTCCAGAGCAGTTTTGAGTAGGCGTTTTCAAAATCCCCTGGGACATACACGCAAATGCACAACTATTACATTATAAGTATAGACTTTTCTCAATACAAACTACTTTTAGCTCCCGAAACAGCCCGATTAACATTAAAAAAAATTTCTTTACGTAAATCTATTAGCAAAAACTACTGTGCCAATTTTAACTGTTTTAGTATTAAATTAAAGGTTTTGGCCTGCAGTTTGTCATAATTACATTTCTTTTATTTTTAGGTGTTTTTAACGCACAATGTTTGCGTTTATTATTCCCATAACAAATATTGTTCAACTTTCAATAAATCACTTACGGTACATTACTAGCAAAATCTATTGAATATAATGCTTATATAGGTTATAATAGCTTAATATATATAACTTATAATAGGTTTTGACATACACTAATGTCATCAATATCTTTGTTTAGTTTAGATGTGTTGTTTCTAATAATAAATTAATTTTAATTTTTGGCTCTCATAAGAGCACATGTTCAAATATCAACAACATTCCTTTTGTAAATCCACTAACAAAAACTAAAGGATCGATTAAAATCGTTTTGATCTGAAATTGAAGCTCCTGCAGGTTTTGGCCTGCAGTTTGTCATAATTACATTTATTTTATTTTTAGGTGTTTTTAACGCACAATGTTTGCGTTTATTATTCCCATAACAAATATTGTTCAACTTTCAATAAATCACTTACGGTACATTACTAGCAAAATCTATTGAATATAATGCTTATATAGGTTATAATAGCTTAATATATATAACTTATAATAGGTTTTGACATACACTAATGTCATCAATATCTTTGTTTAGTTTAGATGTGTTGTTTCTAATAATAAATTAATTTTAATTTTTGGCTCTCATAAGAGCACATGTTCAAATATCAACAACATTCCTTTTGTAAATCCACTAACAAAAACTAAAGGATCGATTAAAATAGTTTTGATCTGAAATTGAAGCTCCTGTCCTATAGAGATTGGTACTTTCATTTCCAGAAAACATGTTCTTCTCAGTGAAAAATTACTTTTCATGTTTAACAAGTAAAAGAGATGCTCCTGTTTAACATTTTGATCAAATTTTGTTAAACTATTTACCAGAAATTGGAATTATATATGTGTTAATGGACTGTGCAGGACTTGTCCTTCCAGGCCGATTATGAAATTTGTTTACTAAGTTTTCTCTAACTTTTTGCTTATGTTTGAACTAATACAATACATTTTAAAAATGGAAGGAAACGTCGTTCCTATCTTGTATAATAAATTTTGTTTCCCCCCACCTACTTAGTAAAGTCAAATTTTACTCCTTGTATTGAAGGAGTATAGTGCTACTTTGTCTCCCGGAACAGAATCAGCTGACATTTCGCTGCAATCATTAATGCTGCAGCTATAAGGGAATCGGATCAGCTGATTGATATTTTGCTCCAGCAGCAATTAACGTTCCGAGTTTAGTTATTACGCATTACGCAACCAAAATGGAAAGCGATTGTGAATGTGAATACTTATCAATACTTGTGGCTTTTGGGGTGTGGGAAAAAGTTGTGTGTAAATTTATCGCCCTGGCCTACGGCGTCGGGCGCCAACAATTTCTCTTAGGGAACAAAGTTGCACTTTACTCCCTTAATACACAAATAAATATTGTTTCTAGCAGAAGTCCCCATATTATTTTTTACTGCAAAGAAATTTTGCATAAATTAAACTTGAGATAGTCAATAATATAAAACATAAGTGGGATTATAATACACCGTTACTTAAAAAGAATGTGATCATTATGTTTTTGGATACTTAAATGCTACACAGCGTCTGTAATCATTAATATATATAACTAGCTGGCCCAACAGTCGTTGTCCTGTCCTAATGTCATTGAATTTGTTTTATTTCAAATACTCGTTCATTTTCAAGATAAGCATGTTCGCTTCGCTCACTCGCTTCCCGGATTAGCTCATGCGCTATGCTCACTTGAATATAAAAATACCCCCGTAGCAGCAAACCTGCGTACTCAGCGAATTTCCAATAGATATGAATGTCTGAATATTACATAAAGCCACTTACCAAGTTTCATAAAAATATATTCACAAATAAGCGATATATACAATTTTAATTATTCTCCATAAGAAAAAAATTGGGGCTGAGTACGCAGGTTTGCTGCTACAAGGAAAACAAAAAATGGATTTTTATGCTAATATCAATATAACTCAACTAGGTGAAGTCATATACCAGATTTGATTAATTTATGTTCATAATTAAGGGAGACATGGTATTTAATTATTATCCTTAAGAATAACATGGGGCTGATTACGCAGGTTTGCTGCTACGGGTGCCTTTGGCAAAAACAAATTTTTTTGAGCAAATATGAACCACAACCAGATGAAAAGCCATATACCAAGTTTCGTCAGTATACGTTCATAAATAAGCGAGATATAAAATGTTACTTTTCCTCCATAATAATAACATTAGACAACGTACTGTGTTTAGTACTTTCAATATCTCGGTAACCAATTGACGTAGAGAAATGATGAAAATACCAAATTGTGTGTTTTTTAAGCTGAATCCAATGATAAAAACTAAAATTTGATTTTTTCAAAAATTACATGTAAAAAATTCAAAAAAAACCATTTTTGGGGTACAAAACCCCCCCAAAATACCCCTTCGGATAGAGCGATCTGGCTGGTTTTCGAACTTAGTCATAAATGTTGCTTTACACGTTTATACCAAATTTCATCAAATTCGGATCATTTTTACGAGAGTTATCGTGCTCACGGACTTATATATATATATATACACACACATATATATATATATATATATATATATAAATCTCACTATCTATTCAGCTGCCGTACGAATTTCGGTTAAGTAGCTGCCACCTCAAAGGTTAGAGTATGTTTAAGTTTTAACGTGTATTGTTACTCAAAATTACGTTATTAATATAACTATTAACTTATTTTCATAATTTTTTTATTGTAACTATGTGTATCAAAACCCATGTAATTTGACTGCCCTAAGTTTACATTTGATTCGGCGCTCCATGTATGTCTAGCAGTTAAATGACTGCCAGCTATGATACTTCATAAATATTTCGCGTTATTTCGCTGCCACCACTGTTGCCAATTCGTCTTGACGATCTTCATGGAAACGTTACGAGCATAATGGACAAAATTAGCTCTCCTCTCGCTGCTTTAACTTGTATTAATGTATTATTTCGTATTTTAAATCTCCTAACTGTTATCATTGTCCAAAGCACTGGAATGGCAGCACAAGAACGTCTTTCGTTATTGAAGTAGTTAGTTACTGACACATTTCATTGCATCATGAACAATCTCAGGTCAAATCAAAATATATAACATTTTATTATTAATTTTATATTGACTTGTTCAACATTTTAAATTATATACATCATAAGTAGAAAGTTAGTTGCGTGAGTGGTTGTTTTACGTGGTCTGTTTACGTCTAACACCGATAACAGCACGGTCGGTAAGCGAGGAGTCGGACCATCTAAAGTCGGATTAGTGTAGTTCTAATATAATTATATTCTCTACTTATAAAACTAATCTAGGTATAAATAATACATAAAGGGGTAAGAATGTCCGGAAATAATAAACCTAATAATTACGGAAACATAAGGCCCTTCAGTGCTATTTTGTTGTAGGTAGGCTTTGCTTGTTTATCCCAACCAAGGTTGAAACGAAATCAATTTGATATATAATTTCTATTTCAGGGGAACGGAATAACATATTTTTTCCTCAAACAGTGATGAACCTTTAGGCAAATAGATTTTTGTACCTGCATTAATATCGCAATTCCATGGATTCCATAAAATTCTTGTGTTCGTTTTGATAGTTTATAAGTAGGTTTTAAATTTTGACGCAATGTAATCCCCTCCACCTCGTATAGCGGCCATTTTTGTTTTGCAAGGCTAAATATCTTAAAAACGGTAATATTTAGGAAAAAACTGTAAGAAAAACTTGGGTCATTCTGTCATAAAAACAATGGAAGATATTAGGTGTACGATAATAAATAACTGAGATATCGTGATTTTTATCATTTAAAACATGCATTTTTGCCATTTCTTCACTAAAAAAAATGTTTTAACTTATAACAATCACAATTCATCAGTTATTTATAATCCTATAGCCAATATCTTCATTTCATTGGTTGAGGACACTATGGCATAGCTTTTTTATTCTCACAGATTTTTTCCTAAATATTACAGTTTTAAAGATATTTAGCTTTGAAAACAAAAATAGCCGCCATTTTAAAATAGTACAAAGAAGAATCTTAATATTTCATGCCAAAATGGGTCGTATTATATGTAATATATGTACCAAGTTTGGATTTGATATCATCAGACTTTCCTAAGTTATGCTGTATTAAATGAAAAACACATAACAGCAAGATAGACGGAAAACTAAACGTTTTAGGACATAGCTTTATATGAACTTTTTTCTTTATTTTTGTATGAGAAATCATATCCCAAAGTCCTGAATGTTTTTTTTCAACATCCTGTATACTTTCAACAGATAAGTAATATATATGGTCTCGTCTCAAGAGTCTCAAGACAGAATAGTGAGACAAGTGAGAATGGTACAAATTAGTTCGTGCATATTTTTAATGTTGGGAAGAGTGTTCAGAAATAATTTGATTGATGCTAATTTTTAACCTACGTTGATCTATGATCTGATTGGCCCAGGTATTCACATTTTTATACTCTTGTTATAAAACAATAATAGTAGCCTCTTTTGTAAAATTTGTATTTACGAAATAGCCGATATTCGCGCCAAAAATGTGAAAAATGAACATTTTAACGTACGCCTAACAATATTCTAAAAAAATAAGTTGTATACACTTTTTATGTAGACAGCTTAATTTCACCGTAATTCTTAAATATATAAAAACAACTGCCACTGCGAAAAACAAAAGGTAACTTCAACTAATTTTATCCTTGTTTCATGGGATTGAATTTTATCACAAAAACTATAAATAATTTAATTAGCTTTGAAATTATGGGCCTAGTAAATATATTTGTTAACATGATGGATTCATAAAGAGCGATTAACGTACCGGACACCACGCCGGGCCTAGCTGCGCCGCGTATTGCGTAGTGACTCAGGCGCTTCTGGCTCTTAGCATGAGTCGGACTGCATATTTATACTTTTGTTTACTGCCCTCCCTACGTTGCTTGTTGAATACTGCCTATGTTCATTAATAACATCATCTAATAAGGTTTGTATTCATCGTTAACAGTGGGTCTTGTCAATTTAGTGTTCAGTTAACCATTGCATTGAGCGGTTCGTTGGCATTTTGTGTTTCGTTATAACGTTTTATTTTTTGTACAGGATTTCGGTTGTGTTGTGCCAAGTGCAGTGAAATGCTGATAGTTGTGCTAATTTCATGGATTGTTGAACGAGGGAAATAAAATGGAAGGAAACCTTTAAAAATGGTAAACACTTTTTAATCTGAACTGTTAACTTTACAGTTAGGCACACCTTATAACCAAAAGCTAATAATAATGACTGATTTGAACAGTGTTTGCATAATATGTAATAAGGAAGTCAAAGATGCCGGAGTATAGATAGAAAAGACTAAATCCATAAGTTACTTGCTAATGTCGTTATGATAAAAGTACATTTTGTATTCAGGAAAAATTATATCAGACCTAGCAATATTAAAGCAGCTTTAAATGCGGAAAATTCGCAATCTTCTAAATCGTAGCACTTTCTCAGAGAATGATAGAAACCACTTTTGTTGGCAAGCATGACTGTTTGTTATGTGGATAAAAAGCGGTGTCTTCCCCAAAACTTCCTTCTAGATACCAACCAAATTCATGATCTTTTAACGATTTAAATAAAGCAAACGCTCCTTAATGCTTGTGATGATAGAAATTATGATTGGGCCTGTAAAGTTATGGGCCTGTAATTAAGTCCAGGCTTTTATATGTAATTGATTTAATTGCGGCTGAGCCCGGTACCATGGGCAATGTTATAAGAACTTTAACGTATGCAAACCTAAACATATTGAACATATTGTGGCCCACAGAGCCACAGAATAGAAATAGAGAGGACAGCGGGCGCGGCAGGAGAAGCCACGCGAATATCGGTCGGTGGTGTGCCCCAATCAGTGGAGGGGAGAGCGGTGAGTCATCTGAGTCCCGCGCGTCTTGAGCATACAGTTGCATACAATACAATGTTGACTGTCCGGATCAAGCTTGTATAATCTAATGCTATTCGCTTACAGTCTAATCTAATTATAAACCTTAAATTAAAATTATGGCGATTAAGACTTGTACTATTAAAGAAACATATTTTAAAACTCGTTAACCAATGGCCTGCCCAAATATTGCCAATACCAGTTGGAAACCCCAAGTATTTAAGCAAGTAATTATTCAATTCTCTTATGTTGCTTGACAATTCTAACACTAATGTAATTTTCGGATGAACAGTATTTCTTAAGACATTTTCTTGTCCTACAGACCAGAGCGATAGGGATAAATAAACCCATTCGTAAAGAATAAACATCATGTCAAAGTCAATCATTCATATAACACTCCTGAACATCCTCTTACACTAATGAATGACAGAGAGAGCACGTTGCGTTGTGTTTACGTCGAGAAGCACGGGCCGAGGCGACACGCGGCAGCTCGTGGTGGCAACGCTCGAGCGTCGCCGCAACACAATTGATGCTACCTCTTCAAACTGATTTTTTCCACTGATCGTAAATTTGTCGAAAAAATATATGTTACTAGCTGTATACCCGTCCTTCGTACGGGTTGTATATAAATGGTAGATTAACTAAAGCAAATAACAATCTACACTATTTTACAATATTAAAATTACATTGTACACGTTTAATGTACAAATTAGAGTTAACGAAATATACTGGCAGATAGTTCAGGTCCTGTTGCTAAGTCGAGGAACTCTGTCGGGTAGTAAACGGCGTGTGGTTTGCGACTTCAGATCGGTACCCATCTTTGGATTCGCTTTTAGAAATAAAATAACTCAAGTACGAACAAAAATAAAGAATATTGGGGAGAGGGCATAAATATAAAATCGGCGGGGGGCGCAAAACATAAAATCGGGGGGGGGGGGAGGTGCAAAAATAAAAACCGGGGGGAGAGTAAAAATAAAAAGGGGGGGTGGACAAATTTAAAAATGGAGCGGGGCATAAACTAAAGATATAAAATCGAAGGGGGGAGCAAAATGTAAAATGAGGGGCAAAGATAAAAATGGGGGGAGGCAAAAATATAAAATCGGGGGGGAGGGCAAAAATAAAATCGAGGGGGGAGCAAAAATATAAAATCAGGCGGGCAAAATTATGAAATGGAGGGGAGAGCAAAAATATAAAATCTGGGGGGCAAAAATATAAAATGGAGGGGGGATAACATAAAATACAAATATAAAATCGAAGAGGGGGGAAATATAAAATTGGGGGTGGGGCAAAAATAGAAATGGGGGGAGCAAAAATATAAAATCGGGGAGGGGGACAACAAAATATAAAATGGGGGGCTAAAATATAAAATGGGGGAACATAAAATATAAATATAAAATCGAAGTGGGGGGGCAAAATAAAAATCGGGGGGAGCAAAAATATAAAATCGGGGGGGGGCAAAAAATATAAAATCGGGGAGGGGCGTAAAAATATAAAATGGGGGGACATGAAATAAAAAAATAAAAAATTGAAGAGGGGGGCAAAAATTCAAATCGGGAGGGAGCAAAAATATAGAATCGGAGGGAAGGGGCAACAATATAAAATGGGGGGACATAAAATAAAAATATAAAATCGGGGGTGGGGCAAAAATAAAAATCGGGAGGGGGGAAAAATATAAAATCGGGGGGGAGGGTATAGGAAGTATCGTAAAAATTGTTTTTGTGTAAAAAGAATAGACCAAAACCAGATGAAGCCACATTGATATTTGTTCATTAATATTAATTAATAGCTAGCTGACTCACCCGTACTTCGCACAGGGACTTTCTCTACCCGTTCTTTAGGCAATGCAATTTGCATTTTGTTTAGCTTGAAACAGCTGTTCTTGCTTCTGCTCTTTAAGCTGTCAACTGGAAGTATCCACAGCTGTTCGTATTACAGTTTCTGAATGTTTACTTTATTCTGAAATGTAAACATTGAAATTAGGACGTTCACGGGGCGTAGCCCGAGGGGATTTTAAGGAAGTGAATAGGCCTATGTGTTGCATGGGTTCAAGATCTACCTATGTGTAAAGTTTCAGCCCAGTCGGTTCAGTAGTTTTTGCGTTCACCCGGAACATCAGACAGACAGATAGACAGACAGACAGAAACCACCTCTTCTTTATAATATTATAGATGATTTAACTCAAGCTCTCAAACTTTGTCGCTTACAAAACTTTCCTGACCAAACAATACAAATATTCCTCTATTACTCACTTTTCCATGTTTTAATAGTTAATTTAATAATTTCTTCAAATATTATTAGTTATTAAAAATACAATAGAATAGATTTAAAAATTTTAAGCTTATCAAAATTGAGGAGTACTAACAAATTTTATCTACTATAAGTGTGTCTAATCATCATATATTTGGTTTTCTGCAGCTGTGTGCAGCAGTTCCCGGGACTTGCCCGCAAGAGCGGTAGGGAATTGGCTTCACTGCCCATAATGCTTGTTGGATAAACGTAGCCCCTCTATTTATATTCTTTGCTCGCTGGGACGGCCTTTATCATCCGAGACTGTAGATTTATTTAATCTGCATACAAATTACCTTGGAAATGACAATGAGTGTCAGTATTCACTACAAGATTAAGAGAGATTGTAGTTGAATTAAGTGGTTCTGATATAGACTATAGTGATTATTATCTCAAGTCAAAACTTGTCGAGATTTTCAAAGATATAATTCCCGCCATTTTAATTTCTTATAAATAAATTACTAAACTGATTGCAATTACTAAACACTTGTTGGCTTAGTTTATTTTAATAAGATTAAACACTGTCCTGCGGTAGTTTGCTTGTTTTCAATGCTTATCATGTATACTTTCCTTATTTGTGTTGTTCAAATTACGAAAGAGTATGTTGTTAATACTTTTGTCGTTCCAAAGTATAGCTTATTCGTTTTCATTGAATTATAACATACTAGTGGCTTGAAGGGGCCATTGCCCCTAACCTTTCTCCAATATATGCCTTATTTAATTTTTTTACGCTTTAAATGCTGAGAAAAATAAAAAATATAAAGCCGCATTTACACTATAAAACATGTTTTATAAACTTTTGTTTGTCAAACATGTTTAATACAAATTTTGTTTTATTAAACTTGAACTTGTGTTTCTAAAACTTTTGTCGTACAACATTAATTTTATGCACTAACAAATTATCGAACATGTTTCAATCACAAGCCCGCCCAAAAAACTAAAGTCGCCATGATTGTTTCAAGCGACGAGTGAGGACGCTTTTATTTGGTACAAAATTTGAAAAATCATTGTAAAATACAACGAGCTCGCACGCAGCACGCTGACGTGAGGGAAGTGAATTTCCACATAAAAAACTTTTAACAATCAAAATCAGTGTAAAAGCATTGATTTTACCAAATTTTATCAAAATCTGAAAACATTGTTTTTTTATGTTCTGATGCTCCTGGTTCCATTTACCTGCAATGCTAGGAATACAATTTTGCTCATTAGAAGGTTACGAGGAGTTTCGGTCAGGCTTGAAAATAGGCTTGAGGTGACTGTGGATGATTAAAATACACCAACAAATGAATAACAGGATTTTCTACTGTAAAACCCCCATAAGACATCGTACTGTGTTTAGTCGATATACATTTTATTTAATAACTCGATAAATATTTGTGCTAGAATGATGTGATAGCTTAAAAATTTCGCCTCACTAATATCCATCTTATTAAATGTATACATATTAAATCCGGGGCTTTACTGACCTTTTTTGGGCCAAAAACACAACATTTGAAAGATTAATCCCTAAAAAAGGGGGTTAAAGTTTTCCGATTGTTTTGCCGAACGAACGTGTCCAACGGATTATAGAAAGGAATTTCCCTACCAAATTTGAAGTAAATCGGACAAAAAATGCGACCACTAGAGTGCAAAAACATATATATAAGGTTTGTAAAACACAAATTTCCTTTGATCTTTACCAACTCCGGTCGGGAAATCTGCAACCTGTTGTAAAACACGATTTTTGGTTGTAAAACACGCTTGTTGTACAACTTTGTTTAATATTTTTCATTACATTCTTAAACATGTTCAAATCGATTACTATAATTGGTTGTACAAGTTTATAAAAAAAGTTGTATAGTGTAAACGCGGATTAAGAAGGGTCACATGTTAGTTCGTAAACAAAGACAACCATTTATTAATGTAAACAAAGCAGACGTTTTGAAATCCGCATGTTTTTCTCATGGGGGGTATTTTACGTATTTTATCGTTTGCTGGTAACGTTTTAGAAATACTGTTATTTTTCCCGAGTCCCCGTGATCAAGACCTTTAATTTGAGCCGTCTCCCATCATCCTGCGATTTGTCAAACTCCGACAATTTTGACCTCAAAATTTCGCTTACAGAATTATATACTAAGGTTTTTAAGTTTTAATTGTAAGAGGGCTTATGTGAATTCCCACACGCACACGGATAGTCTATGTGGGAATAATTCCATTGTACAGACAATATTTGTAAAAATCACTATTAAACAGGGCGTAAACCATTAATGTATTTTTCGTGTAACTCATATGGAACATTCATTAAAGTTTATGATACAATTTTAAGCATGCTTACAGTCAATTAATTATACTTCACCTTCGATTAACCAGACTAGAATTAGTTTAAAATAAAAACACTATGACATTGTAACAGATTTTTAGTATATTTAAAACTAAAATAATACATGGTTGAATAAAAATAGAATAAAAAGCACAAAGTAAAAGATTAGCTAACTAACTTTTTTAACTTTATATAAAATATAACTATTGAGTACTAATATATATCCCGTTTACTTTTCATGGTCAAAATTAATACCTCTTAGTTGACTTTTTAAATCCTGAATTTACAGTTGAAAATATTTCTGAGAATTATGTATATAAAATAACAAAAGTTCTAAAAAACAAGTCATCAGTTGGCTGGGATGGAATTCCAGTAGAAATATTGAAACACAATGCTCTATTTTTGGCACCTGTTGTGAGAAACATTACCAGCCTTTCCATTAGCAATGGTGTCTTCCCAGAAAAATTAAAATTTGGGAAATTTATTCCAATTTATAAAAAGGGTTCCAAATTAAATAACTATCGACCTGTTTATATCAAAAATCATTGAAAGAGCCATGTATGATAGCCTAAGTCAATATCTTGAAAAAGCTCTTTCTTCTGTCAAAATCAATTTGGTTTCAGAAAAAACAAGAATACACAACCAAACTTTCTGATTTTATAAATAGGACCCTGTCGGCCTTGGAAGGATAATGGAATGCAGCTGCTATGTTCTGTGATTTATCCAAGTCATATGAGTGCATCAATAATGAACTGTTATTGCAAAAATAACACGTTGCGTTATTCCAACCCCTAACACGTTGCATATCATATTAAAGAGGAGAAAGAAAGAAAATGAACTCCGCAAACTAGACCTCTCTATGTTTATTTAATCTAATGCCAGCTAAAAGTTTATTGATTTTGTTATTTAAACTGCTCAGATTTGCCTCCTTACCAAAAACCAGATACAAAGGGGGCAAATCCAACTTCCCCTTGATTAGATCTTTGAACGAAGACCATTTAAAGTGCAAGAAATAACCTTTAAAACCTTCTTTGTTTTTGCTAAGAGGTGAATGGAGTCCTTATCCTAATCATAAAATAAATAAATTATCATATTACCTATAATCATATTACCAATGTAGGTTGCGCTAGCACAAATAATATCAAACAAATAATTTTAACTGTTGTTGTAAATTATTTCTTAGTATTTTTAGGGAGTGGTATATAAATTTGATTGGTCTAGTTTGATTTTTTTCCAAAAATCGTGAACCAAACTTGGGATTGTTCCTCTTGAACCGATGAGCAATCAAGTGACTTCAAAGTTTTCAAATTAGACATTATCTGGCAAGGTTTGTAGCGCCTAAACTAAATAGTCTTATCGACGATGTATAATAAAAGTAATCTGTATATGTAATTCTGTAAGCGAAACTTGTAGGTCAAAATTGTTGGAGTTTTGCAAATTGCAGAACATGTTAATAAGTCCGCCTAAATGTCTATGTTACTTACGAACTGACACGTGTTCCTACTTATATTGTTTTACTTTCATTAGCATGTAAAGAGTAAATAAACAAATCAGACGAGGCAGAATATTACAGCAAGGTTTGGGGCCATGGCCGGAACCTACGATGGCCCTTTATGCCACTTATAATATAGTAATTTACTTCTTCTATTATTTACTAGCTGGTATCCCGTGCTCCGAAGGGGGTTGTAATGTAGTTATAAAACCAACTTACATTTTACTTACCATTACCATGGTAATCACACACTATATTTAATATCATTATATCATTGTATCATTATATATTTCCTATAAGATTAAAATTGTAACTATGAACAATAATGGGGCAAAATTCGAATTACAAGAGACAAAAAAATAAGGTTATTGATTTAAAATAGCCTAAATGTAGCTATTAACAAATTTGCTATTCCACAGAGAAGTAATATGTTACTTCTCTGCGGCTATACGGTCTAAGGTTGTCGTTAAAACAGAAAAAGCATTACTAGGACTTTAAAATTGACGGGATTTCATGAAAAAAGTCTTAAAACTAAATAAATGTATAGGTCTTTTTGTGCTTCTTCTTCGCTGTATGTTTATTTGGAACTTAAATTATTGTAGAGGCCAAATGTGAAAATCTCATTTTATTTAAGATTTTAAAATGCGCCTGATAACTTTCTCATGTTTTATTGAAGTCGATTGATTGCCTCGTATTACCTCGTATATACATTTACCGTAATGGAATTTCTTGTAAGCAATTTTCTCACACATCCCTTAGTAATAACAACACGTAATAAGGTAATGATCAGAGTTATTAAACAATTGAAAAAGTTGTTCTAACCATTTACACCTCAAGAGCAAAAATTGACCCTCTTCAAATTGACACCATCCACCTGTGCAGGTGTAGTATGTAGTATGCACAAGGTAGAGTTTAGGGGAGGACGTCGCGTCGGTCAGGTCCCAGGTCTTAGTGGCACATGCCCCCTCCTTGTACAAACGGGCACCTACCCGAGTCCGGTCGGCCGAGTTTGTGACACTTCAGTGGTTTCTTTTAAGGCCATATACTTCTCTCTCATCTTTGATACTCGAAGGTAGTTTATGGTGGTGGTGATAGCGACTGCATCTCGGCCATTTGCCTTGTCCGGGAATTTGCCTTTTCTTACTGCACTTGCTTACTATTTGCAGCCGTGATATGCAAATACAAATCGTGCTGATTACTATATAATGAAAACTATTATCATCATTGTTTAGTTAGTGGAATGTTAACAAAAATTAAGAGGAAATAAAATATAATACATCGTAGTAGCAGTACATGATGCTCAAGCATAACATGAATAGCGGTTGCAGAAAATGTTGAAAATATCAGTCTCTACTATTAGTTATACAACTTCGTAAGCCCTATAGGGAAAATAAGAAAAAACTCAAACACATTTTAGAGTCAAGATTACAACTATACTGAATAGTTAAGATGTCCTGTAAATGTAATAACTAAACTAATTAGTTTTCCCTTAGACAATCAAGTTTTTATTACCGTTATTTCAAAATTTGGTTTAATTTTATATTTTTACAACCAAAACGGTTGTTTAATCAGTTATCCCATATCGAAGTAAGTATTTCTACGCACTAACTATTGGACAGGCCTGCTTATTATACATCTAAATAGAGACAATTTAGGACCGGGGACACCGAGCTATGCTCGTTGATATTTGATTAGTTTCGTAGGTGAAACATATGTCTATAAACAATCTTAATTCAATGGGTCTGGTCACTGTTTTCAAGAAATCATGTGTTGATAACCTTATTTAACTGCTACTTTGACAGTTTACTGGTTAATTTATTCCCAGCTGTTATGATTCTTTTCTTTTTATTTGAAACTCCATAAGTCCAATATTACAATTTTCCATTTTCAAATGAGATTTTTAACCAAATATGAATTTCCATGGGGCTGAGGTTTTTATCAATCGTACTTTTAGGTCCAAACGAATCTAATTCCAAAGTTTGAACAAATTGTTCCGCTGGATTCCGAGATAAATTTTGCAGACAGACAGACATTGCTCATATCAAAGTAAAGGATTGGCCCTCAACATATCAATTATTTGATAGTTTTTTTGATTCTGTATTATCATGTAGAATATTTTCAAATACATTTTATTATACTCCACATTTATTATATTTGGGTATAGAATCCTAAAACATATAGCCAGTGCTACATTTTAGTTACACCTCGTATATCTAATTTGTTCCAAGGTTATTATTAATTTCAACAGAACATAAATCGTTATATTATTGTAGAATGTTCGTGTATAAATAGCTTATAGTAATATAGTTGTTACAAATTGAAGTAAACGGTATTGTACCTAAAAATGTGATTGGTGAATCTACATTACCGATACAAATGAAGCAGGTTTAGTTGGAAACTCCAACGATTTGGAGCAAATACGTTCAACTTATATTGATTTCAACAGAACATAGTCAAGGAAAATAATCAAACTGCTCGAATTTGTTGACTCTCACTGTGTGAGCAATAAGAACATGCAAATGTATGATTTATTTGAAAAGCGTTGAGTGGTCTAACCGATTCACAGACAAGCGGGCGGGAAGTATGCAGGCTCGGAAATATCCCGGGCCTCGAGTGAGTACAGAAAATTATGATGGAAGATAACAATCTTTGAACACCTGCAAGTGAGTCAGGCCAGATGTGTTTTGGATGCCACTTGCGCGGCAAAAATTTATAATCGGGATGCGTATTAATCTTAACAATGTTGCCACTTTTAGGCTGCCGAGTCCACGGCAATTATTTATAGGAACATACTCGTGGTGTATCCTTTAAAAGCAGCAGCGTTCCATGTGGTAAAATGGCGAACTACATTTTGTCATACACCTATCAAAAATACGTTATTTGGCTGCCTCTTCAAATCTTCAGGATTTCTTCCTGCCGGCTTCTTCAGTTGATTTAACATGTGATGTGCATTTGGCGGCCGGATACGGCAGCCAAGTGCACCGGCCGCCATGTTAAATGCGGTTTTCACCATGAAAGGCAGCCAAATGCCGTATGAGATTTATATATATATATATATATATATATATATATATACCTCAAAATGAAAAGTTATCATGGTCCTGGGCCTAGGTCTTACCATGCCGACTACGGTAATAGCTTCTTCCCTATAGGGAAAATTCGCTATAAAAGAGTTTGAATTGCCATTCAAGTACTCTTTTTATTTCCAAAATGAGAGTTTCCATTCAAGTAGCTTTTTATTTCTATAATCAACATATGTATATGCCTTTCAAGTATGTTTACAGCTGCTTGGTGTAACTAACTGAACTTAGATAAAATCAATAGGAACTTTGAAGGCCTGTGGGGCAGAGCTCTTAGGTCGGATTAACAATTTTCTTTTATAAGAACCTTGTCCTGACATAAACGAACTCAACAAGAAATAATTATTCAATTTGGTCCACGAATTCTCAAGTAATGGCGGGGCCAAGGGAAATAGGGATCCATTTCAGCGAATTTCCCATATAGGGAAGAAGCTATTACCGTAGTCGGCATGGCCCATGACCATGATAACTTTTCATTTCGAGGTCCCCAGATGCCAAAATCACCATTCTTTCAAAAACGGTATATATATATATATATATATATATATATATATATATATATATATATATATATATATATGTGTGTGTGTGTGTGTGTCCGTGAGCACGATAACTGTCGTAAAATTCATTCGATTTTGACAAAATTTGGTATAAACGTGTAAAGCAGCATTTATGACTTTAAGTTAGAAAACCAGACGGATCGACCTATCCGAAGAGGTATTTTGGGGGGGGGGTTTGTATCCCAAAAGTGGGTTTTTTGAGCTTTTTACATATAATTGTTGAAAAAGTCAAATTTTAGTTTTTTCCATTGGAATCAGCTTAGAAAGACGCACAATTTAGTGTTTTGATCATTTACTCTACGTCAAATGGTTACAGAGATATCGAAAGTGCTAAACCCAGTATGTTATCCAATGTTATTCTTGCGGAGAATAAGATAAATTGTATATCTCGCTTATTTATATACTTTTGCTGATTAAACTTGGTATATTACTTCATATCGTTGTGGTCTATTGATATTTGCACTAAAAAACATTTTTCGGCCGATAGTTCCTGTAGCAGCAAACCTGTGTACTCAGTCCCATGTTATTCTTATGCAGAATAAGTAACATGTTATCCCCCTTAATTATGAACATAAATTATTCACATTTGGTATGTGGCTTTACCTACTTGAGTTATATTGATATTTGTGTAAAACCCCATTTTTGGAGTTCCTTGCTTCAGCAAACCTGCACACTCAGCCGCCATGTTATTCTTATGGAGAATAATTAAAATCTCATAAATCGTTTATTTATGAATGTATATTGACGAAACTTGATATGTGGCTTTATGTGACATTAAGATACATATATATGCATATTTATGCATTGGAAATTTGCTGAGTACGCAGGTTTGCAGCTACGGGGATATTTATATATTAAGATGTATACAAAATCTTGGACCTTGACACAATGAATCGTGGATTCTAAGAAGTGGGTCAAAGAGTTTTAATTTCTTCCTAGAGTATATTTAACATAAGATACTACTTTTCTTTTCTTTTTAAAATGAGGCAATTTATTCTTCTTAAAAACAAATTGAATGATTTAAGCCTTATTGTTTTTTAAGTTCTGCATTTATAGGTTGCCTATGTATTTGAACAACCGTATCAAGCTACAGTAACAATGGGAGGCCTGGGGGGCACCGCCCTCCTCCCCCCAGTAAGGTTAATGTGTTACATTAAAACCTCTGGATTAGAGTTTAAAATATTTAGGCATTCAAAACCAATTGATTGATTTTAAAACGTATTGTTCATCAAGTTTGGTATTTATACTTATAGATTTTTACAGCAATATTAAGCTACAATAAAATAAATATCCTGATGGGTCCTCCAGTGGAACCAAAGTGTAAATAACTACTTTTAAACCACGTGCTCTCACTGATTGGGGACCTTTATTGCCGCCAACATATTACATTTTATCAAAATCTTCAGCTAATATTATTATGAGGGCCTAGATGATACAGCCCTCAGTGAGACTGAGGGGTGAGTAACTACTTCATATGAACTTTGTCTGACTGATAGACAGGTTTCAGGCCTCATTGTTTGTCATGTTCTGGATTTGTATATCATTGTCAAGCTGCAGTTATAATGGAGGGCCCATGTGGTATATTGTCAATTGAAACATTTTTTTTTTATTTTACGCGATCACTCAATCCTTATACGCGATATAAGAGCGTACTCCTAGTGTTATTCTTATGAACGATAAGTTATGTTTTACATCTACCTTGATTATGAACATAAATGATTAAAACTTGGTACGTAGCTTCACCTGGTTGAGTTATAGTGATAGCTGCATAAAAAGACATTTATTTTATTTATTGTTGCAGCAAACCTGCATACTCAGCCCTAATGTTATTCTTATGGAGACAAAAAAATGATATGTATCACTTATTTATAGGTGTATTTTTTTGAAACTTGGTAAATGGTTTTATGTAGTAGTAAGAAACATATGCATGCATTGGAAATTCGCTTAGTCTCCAGGTTTGCTGAGACGGGGGTATTTACTATTTCTGTAAATATTTTTTACTTTAAGATTTTTCTTAAATGGCGAACGGTTGAATACATTTTCTCATTTATAAGAAAATTTCATATAACAATGGGAAGTAGTTAGAAGGTCGTATGATTTACTTTAAGTAAATCTAGGTTTTATGAATATATAAATCCATTTTTATAAGTTTTTATTGCATCCAGGTTAACTGACCATACATTACTAAGCTATACCTAAATGTTTAATCGTTTGCAGAACCCAACCCAATATTTGTATGTTAACCACGTTCAGTGGCAGCAGTAAAAGTTTCCCGATAAAACGTTAACTTTGACATGTTCTATAGTGTAATAATCTATATGTATTTAACGGCCAAATTGATAAGGCATGATAAAATGGCATGTGACCAGAGAGCTCGTAAAGCGTGTTATCGCGCCATGATGGAGGCCGTCGCTTTACGATCCAATGTTCCGTTTTCCGCTACAGCTCAAACAATTTTGCCTTTCACTGACGTGTTTAGATAGTTCAGCAGTTTTTATTTTTATGGTACATCCGCACTAAAAAGTTCTGCACTAAAGTGTAAACCAGTCAATCTTCAGTTGCACCTTCAATATCTTCTGTAATAATGTGGAAGTACATGTAGTGTGTAGTGTAATCAGTGTCCATGCATCATTTTTACAGTATAATAGGATTAAATAAATATTTGTTTATTGAAGAAATAAATCTTAGCTTAATACATGTAAATTTAAAACGATCGCAGTTACACTAAAGTAATCTAATCGACACTGAATAATAGCTTTCAATTAGAAATTATAACAACCATCGATGCATAAAACAGAGTTAAAAAAGTAATATTAGTTATACACGAAAAATTAAGCTGAGAAATAACCTACCTACGGAGAGAAATGTTGACATGATTTATCGGAGATGTATTGAAATATTCAAATGGAAACTCCAATAGCGGAGTTTTAATTTCTGCATATCTGTCTTCCGTGACAACAATATGTTGACTTTTCCATTCATCTTCATTTTAGAATATTTATGTTTTTTTTTAAATATCCACATTTGTTTTTCACTCATAGTTTGCCAGGTCATAACTTCAATCTGAGATACAGAATCAATCCGGAAAATCCTAGATCGAGGAACACACTCCATCAAAACCAATTATTTTCCATGTGTGTCCGCCTGTTCAGATTTCTTCCTAGTTTGTTGAGACTTAAACTATATTTTCGAAGATTTAGGCATGGTTTGAGGGAGCATCTAGTGGAAAAGGAGTTTTACAAAGTCTCTAATTTCCTTAACGGAAATTATCTCTGTAATACTTATTACTAAGCATTTTTATTTTCTTTACCTTGTTTGTACGAGATAGTTATTTTAATTATTAATAAGGCATTTGTTATGGATATAAGACTTATATGTAAGTGACTCTTGCCACGTACAAAATGTATTTTACGGCAATAAAGGAAATCTGAAATCTGAAGTCAAGTGATCTCTCTAGCTTGGGGAAACTAAACTACCAATGAAATGTGATGGCAATGACATTCTCAAAGATCCGACGCTTTGTCTTTGAAAGCAGTACCTGCCTTCCTTTATTGATAAATGCTGATATTACATATGTTAGCACTAACTTCAAATCTGTGAACAGGATACAAGTTTTTCGCAGAAGATGTATGTCAGATTTGTTGACTTAACTTCACTAGAATTTGTATTACAACGGTATTCATAAAAAACAAACAATTGTAAACTTGCTCCTTCTCCGTTGTAAAAGAGCTAGTCCGAAGATAATTTATAGTTTAGTCAAAGATAATTGAACACAATTTATCAATATTTGTCCAGGGAATTTCCTGTGGAGGAGACAATTTACTAAATTTGACACTTTAAGACCTAGAACCGAAATGAAGACAACTTTTAGGTAGGAGATTTTTATGTTAAGCTATATATTTTCATCATTAATTTATTTATTTGTAACTATCAAATTTAATTTGCAAACCAGACGAATTTTGATAAACCTAATACTGCAATTTATAAGCGACAACCCAAAAGCGCACCGCTTGGAAAAGTCTGTGTAAAAGTATTTTAATTAAACACTTGTTTACCTTTGAATGATTTATTATAGCTAAATCCCCATTAGATGTCAAAATATTTAATTTTTAATTGGATTGAGTGAAACGAAATCCTTATACATAACTTTACTGCTTACACTGGTAAGAGAATCAACTCGAACTGGCGTGTCTTTGTCATAAATAACTCAAAAACGCCTCTACAGATCCACTTCAAACTTTAGAGATAGATTCTATAACACGAAATCTCGGTCGAGTTCGTTATTGGGAATATTTGGTTAAGGAATAATAAAATTATCTTTAAAACAAATCTATTTTTTATCCCGTAAGATTAACATTGGAAGCCATTTTAGTGGTACTTGAATCGTTGATATTTAGCCAACGTCTTTGTTTCAACTATAGAGTAACGTAAGTATACCATAGCCATAGATTCACTACAGAACTATAGTTATTCATGTTCATGTTGACTAGGAAAAAAATAGTTCTTTTCGTACCTTGAAACACAAAAACTAAGGTATAAATATTATTAGCTTTTAAAAGTTGTACGTGTATTTTATTTTTTATTAATTAAAAGATGCATTATTATTTTAAATACTATTATAATGAATAACTTTATTGGTACCGTACTCTATGTAAAAAAGTCCAGACTCCAGACTGCAGACGACAAAATTTTAACCAAAAAGGAAATATGTGATTAAAGTGATTAAACGCTAATATATGTAATTATATACATTATAATTTCCACTCATTAACAGTAGAAAGTCTTAATTTGTTAAAACAATTATTATCTCGCTTATAAAACTTACGGTAAGTTACCAAATACAATTAATGTTTTGGTTTTTTATTTGGCGCTATCACCAATGCAACTTACAATATGACAATAATTAACATTTGTAAGAACAGAAAAAATAACAAACTATAGATACCTATACATCGGGCTTTTAACTATGATTATATGTTATTAAAACTTAATATAACACATTAGTTTTCACCATATTCTGGGTCTAGCCTATTTCCTTTTTGTCAGATTGAAAACTTTAGTTTAATATAGGCCTAACTTTGTTTTCCTACAAAAATGATAATTGCATTTCCAGAACTACCTTAGACCGCGTGCCGATCTTTGTGAAGCACGCGAAGATGTGTTATTGGTACAAGTGTTATTGGTAAAAGTGTTATTGGTAAAAGTGGTTTAAACCGGGTTTTTAGGGGTGGGGAGCGATTTATATATATTCTTAGACTATTGACTAAAAAAAATCGCTTGTGAGAATCATCTGTTATGTGTCAAACCAAAAACATTGCAAACGCGAAGTGATTGTTAAGCAAAGATCTTATATAGGTTAAGTCTGTCCCACTCATCTCGCGACCAGGCCTAAACATTCGACCGAACATTCTCCCGAATGTTCACTGGACATTCCGTCCCATATTCTTGCTACCAATACACAATGGCCCAACAAAAGCTAGCGCGATAGTTTACTCAGTGTGCTCGTTTATGTACGGGATAGTTCACCTCGCCATGATTTGTGTTTGCCTGTGCTCCGTTTTTGTCAGGTTTTTTGCTTGAATCAAAGGTGACGAGCGGAAGCGAATGGGCAAGCGTGTACTGGTTACTTCATTCAATTCAATTCAATTCAAACTTTCTTTATTCGTTATATACACAAATATACATATTGTGCACATTCGTTTGATTTGGTGCAAAATTCGTTGTCGCGACTCGTTCCGATCATTTGGTGGACCATTCGAGCGATTCATTCGGCGATAGTGTACTGATGCCAAAGAGTTTGTGCAGCTCCCACACTTCTCGGGATTGCTCCGAACATTCGGAGTTCGGCCGTATATGTGTTCGGGCGTATTCGCAAGAAGTGCGGGACAGCATTTATCGATTAGGCCTAACACAAATCATTTTCATTTGTCTTCAACCTAGCGAGTTCAATGCTGCGTCCATATGTTTAAACATTAGTTCAATAGGAAAAATATTAAAATTACAAATAAACAATCAGCAACAGCAATAAATTTTTTAAGAATAAAAACCAGCTGATCGTACAAGAACTATACTGCCTACACCAGGGAAACAGTTCAACGGCTTGTGTTGACAATTCCATGTGAGAAAAAACTCAAGAACCCTAATGTAATCATTTAAAATTTGTTAAGACATAATTTTAAATACAATACCGTACTCAAAAACATAAAGAGTGTATTGTAAATTTATGGTTTTAAAAATACCATCCTCGTTTTTTCAAGACTGTCATAAAAACTTAATTACTATACGTTCACCCATTAAAATATATTTAATATTACACAGCCAAATTTTTTCCGCAGGAATAGTATTACGACATATGGTCTTGTGATCTTCTCCTCCAATGCTGGCCCCCCCCCACTCTTCTGCTCGCACTACCCAGGCTTCACGAAGATCCGCACGAGGTCTACATAAGTGTTTATTCAAACTCAATAAGGCAATAAGGCAAACTCGATAAGTTTTGTCCTTTTTGGAGGTTAATCTTTGTAAGGTATGCCTATCGACTCTAATTTTCTAGGCATAATTTATGATGTCCATACACCACTGTTTTAATCACATTTTTGTCTACATTTCTTCATTTTTATCCAAAATAAACATTTTCTAAAATTGTTCCGTAAGGTACAACTTAGTCTCTGGATAATTTTGGCTTTTGGCACAAGTTCTTCCTAGGCCTACTTTTCGATTGGAAATGAGCAATTTCATTGAACTAACCTCATATAAATTTACCTCTACAGTTTGGATATCACATTTGTTTTTGCCAGAAACAAGGGAAAAGTGATACAAATTTTAAATCCAAAATTGGGTATGACTTTTAGCGAATTTCCCCTATAGGGAAGAAGCTCTTACCGTAGGTGGCATGGTAAGACTTAAGCCCGAGACCATGATAACTTTTCGTTTTGAGGTCCCCAGATGCCAAAAACACTAATCGTTCAAATTTATATATATGTGTCCGTTACCGCTATAACTTTTGAAAGAAACACCCGATTTTGATGAAATTTGCCAAAAATGTGGAGAGTAGCATTTATGACTGTAAGTTTGGAAAACAAGATCGATCGCACTACGGGAAGGGGGTTTTATGGGGGTTTACAATTATTTACCAAAAATCGGTTTTTGCAAATTTGACCCCAAAATGTTACAAACACTCGATTTTGGTTATAGCCATTTTATAGAGCTTAAAAAACAAATAATTTGGTCTTTTGAAACATTAACCTACATTAAGTGATTGCGGAGAAAATCCAAAAAACTTGTGCCATGTTAATCTTATGGGAAAGAGGTTTTTGGATTTTTCTCAGATAGTTTTACTAAAAACTTCACATTTCTGTTTATTAATATGTTTAGCTCAACAAAACAAACATTTTGGTGTTTTAATCGTTGTTCTACGTCCAACCGTTGCAAAGATATTCAAAGTGCTAAACACAGTACGTTGTCCAATGTTATCCTTATGGAGAATAAATAAAATTCTATATCTCGATTATTTATAAATGTATATTGATGGAACTTGGTATATGGATTCAAATAGTTGTGGTACATTGATATTTAGACAAAAAACAAGGTTTTTTGTTGATAGTCCCCGTAGCAGCTAACCTGCATACTCGGCCCCTATGTTATTCATATGGAGAATAAGTAAAGTTGTATATCTCCCTTAATTATGGACCTAAATTATGAGAACTTGGTATGTAGCTTCACCTGGTTCAGTTATATTGATAATTGTCCACTAAAAGTGTAGACCTTCTGTCTTCATTGTCAGGGAAGTAGAAAGTAGTGTCAAGGGGACTACTGAAGGTCACCTTCCTCATGTTCCTGTAAAACTGCGACATTTTTCAGATCCTCTAGGTAGATGTTTATCCGTCAAGAGCTGGAAGAATAATGATGGAGCGTTATCGTGTATGATAGGCACCTAACCCTCACCACAACGTTACCTTGTCCTTCAAACCATCGTTTTACGCTACAGATGCTATACTGTTGGTTAGATTTAAATTTAGATTGCACCTTCTTGTTTGTCTTGGCAAGCCGCGTAATTGAAGTACCCACATGTTATACTTTGAACTAAAAACAAAGAAGTTATTTAGGTTTGTCCTTGAAAATAGGTGTTTTTTCGCTGTTGCTGCTATACCCGTTGTCAGATCTGAATTCTGTTTGCACTAACTTGTTCGTCTGATCAATCCGCGTAATTTGAGTACCCACTTAATATACTTTAAACCGTAAATAAAGAAGTTATTTAGGTTTGTCCTTGAAAATAGTTGTTTTTTCGCTGTTGCTGCTATACCCTTGGTCGGATCTGAATTCTGTTTGCACCAACTTGTTCGTCTGATCAATCCGTTTAATTTGAGTACCCACATGACATACTTTGCACAAACTTTGTACCCCCCCCCCTTTTTTGGGTCATGTTCAAGGACCTTGGGACTTAGAAATTTTCACAAAGTGGGCTGCACACAAACATAAGACTAACAGTCTCCTGCCTATGTACAGGCCAAGTCCCTAACTTGAAATGCTTAGGGTGGTCCTAAAAAGGACCGTTTGCGTGCTGAGGGATGGTTTGGTTAGGAATGGTTGGGGTAGGGATCGCTGCTTAATTTAAACTTTATTTTTTAAAACCCACTTTACCCTCCCATCTTGTCTCATGAAGTACAACTCCTGGGTGTCGTTTATCAGAGGGGGTGGTGGTGGACAAGTCTGCGGCAGACGCACCTCGACGTAGTGGTCGGTGTGTTGGAAGAGGAACACGTGGTCCCCGTTCCTAGCCACAAACTTGTACTCCGTCATCCGCTTCAGATTCCGGAACTCGGCCTTGGAGGTGTCGATCGGCGTCACCAAATCATTGATCCCCATCACTCTTGTCCGCTCCATCACCTCATCTACAGTTAGTGGTGGAGTTGAAGGTCGAGCTGTGGACGTAGAAGGCTGAGGCTGAGTTGAGGGTCGCTGGTGAAAATATAATGGGTGACACCGAAAATCACGTCTAAGAGCAGACTTAAAAGCTGAAGGTTTCTTAAATCCGCTTCTTCTTTCCGTCGACTTCTTCAAGGACTCCTTCAAACGTTGAAGTTTTTCGGGAGTCAGAGGAGAAGACATGGTGTTGTTGGATGGAAGGGAAAATGAATAGAGCACGTGTATACTGGCTGAGAACCAAAGCTGGAATGAGGTGCCAGACAAAGTAAAGCAGGTCGCAAAGGATAACCTTGCCCTATCAATATATAGATAGCAAAGCTGGGTACTAATTAGAACCGGTTTACATCCGGCCCCCCCCCCGGCCAAGCCCCCCCCCCCCCCGGCCAAGTGTGTGTGGGCCCAACGCGCAATTGAGAGACCATGCGCATTTGCATGTGTAGTTAAATATATTTAAGGGGATCTTGGTCAGGGGATTATTGTACTTCGGTTCGTAGTATTCTGAAGCCTACACAGTGATGAACGTCCTTGCGGTTTCAGAGTGCACGACTGTTGTAAACTGACCATATTTTGATGCTTTATAATAACATTGTAGATGGAATGTGTTTCCTTAACATTTAATGTTTTGTAGTTTGCTTAACACTTAATGCTTTTATCTTCAACGTGTCCTTGACCCGCACGTAAATAGACTTAGAAAATATTCAAGAAACATTCAATGTACACAACCACGTTTTAGCACAAAATTTATGGAAGGGGAAATTTAATATATACTGCAACAGCGTGGTAAAAATCATCATATCGCTATGGAAGCTGTAGGTGTAAACACTTGGCTTGTTCCTTCCGAGCTTGCTATTTCAGAAGCCTTTCTGTCCATCCTTACTTATGAGTTTCGAGGCATTAAATTAAAAGTAAAAATAGAGCTGAGACCGTTGCATAGAAATGATATGCATTGTATTTTGGTGGAATGGGAATCGCCCTCCGGCATTAATCTTTTCCATTTTATCAAAAGATCGTGCAAGGAGTTTTGCGTAAAACGGATAACAGTCTCCCTTGTTTAAACGTAGTACAGATTTCTTCCAAAGTAAAATAGCAAAGGTAACACCTTTGCTATTTTACAAAATATTTTAACGTGTCCTTGACCCAGTTACCGGACTTGGAGCAATTCAAAGTGTGCTATACAGCGTTAGAACAAACTACTGTCGAACCCCCCCCCCCCCCGATATATTCCTATAAAAGCGGGAGCAGCCCGCAGAGGGTTCGCAGTCGCAGGCCGACAGCCTAGCTAGCTTTTTGCCCGCGCTGTCCGCAATAGTATCTCTAGTATAGAGTTGGTACCACTATATATTAGAGATGCTACCTTAGCTTAAGGCATGTCTGTGTATTATTAAGCATGTTAGAATAACGCTTGTAGTTTGCTGCTAGTAAATGTAGTTAGTTTAACTGTAGTTAGTTTGGTGTTGGTTTTAAAGTGTTTTTGAAGTGTTTTTTATTTACTAATGAAATATGTACTTTTCTTTCACGCTCCCATTCAAAAAGGTATGGCACGAAAACCGACCTTATGTCTTTAAATATCTCAGGGGGGATTATGTTTCTCAAATAAACACCTTTCCTAACCCCTTACAAAAAGGTATGGCATGAAAACCGACCTTAAGTCATTACGGCGCGCAAACCGGATGACTTTACCTATCTTAACCCTTACTCACGAGAAACAGATTCAGTCAGTTTGCTTATTTTTGGTTAAATTTAAGGGGACCTTGGTCAGGTAATTATTGTACTTCGGTTCGTAAAACTCTGACGCCTACACAGTGATGAACGTCCTTGCGGTTTCAGAGTGCGCGACTGTTGTTAACTGACCATTTTGCTTATCTTGGAGGATACATCATCGGGGAAATAAACTTAAGGGGACCTTGGTCAGGTATTATTGTACTTCGGTTCGTAGTACTCTGACGCCTACACAGTGATGAACGTCCTTGCGGTTTCAGAGTGCGCGACTGTTGTTAACTGACTATATCGTTTGTGTGTTGGGTGAATAATTTTTCGGGGGAGAGGTTAGTGTTCCGTTATCAGGTTTATTTGCCTATAATTGCGAGCTTTAAGCTAGTCCTCTTCTCCTAATACAGAGCGGGGAATAGAGCAGTTTGTGGTCCAAGTGAGAATCACTTACTGCTCTATTCCCCGTTTTGGCAACATGTTCAGATGACCTTGACCCACTTCGGGACTTAGAAAATTTTCGTTTAGTAAAACATTACAACAATATTCCTTCCCTAACCTCTAAAGCCCCCCCCCCTCTACAACTGGGTATAAAAGGAGGGTTTTCACCAGTGGTAAAATCATTCTGCTGCTTACACATCACGAGTGCAGTTCAGTTCCCGAGATGTCTGACCGTAGGAAGCAACTTTTGCCGAGGAAGGTTGAGCACTCTTCACCTGCTCCGTCATCTGCTCCGCCAGCTCCTTCCATCCTTCGGCAGGCGTTAATATTATCATGCATTGTTCCTGAGGAGCCTGCACCACGACCGCAACCACTTCAAGAAAACCTCGTTGCTCCCCCGTCCGCTTCTTCATCTTCTTCATCTTCTTCATCGTCTTCGTCGTCTTCATCTTCTTCGGCTACTTCTCGCTCACCTTCTCCATCACCGAGGAAGGATGAGCAAACAACTGCACCATCTTTGGCTTCACCAGCTCCTTCGCTTCTTCAGCAGGCGCTGGCAAGCATTCTTCCACCTTCTACACCAGGCTCTTCAACACCATCTGCAAGCCTACATTCTTCTTCTCCTACCAAACCTTCTACACCTTCTGTAAGTGTCCTTTCCCGTCCTTCAGTGATCTGTATTAACAACGAATCTCCTTCAGAGAAATTTCAACAATTAAAAACCTTGAGAAGGCAGTCTATACTTCCTGCACCAAGATGCAGCTACAGTTTTAAAAAAGGTGCAAGGAAAGGGGAACGTTGTGCTAAGTCTTGTGTTTTAAATGAAGAAGTATGCAGATCACATTTAAAACAAAATCACAAGGGCACCGTTTCTCTTTCTACACCCCATCCAACAGTGAGACCAACCAAAATTCGAATTAATAGGCTTTGTAGAAATAAACGATACTTTTTTGTTAAATCAAAGGGCTTTGCAAAGGTGGTGGTTCAATGTGAAGGTAAATTGTACTATGTAGAGTTGCCTAGAGGCATGGACCTCCACGTCAAAGAACTTACCAAACAGAACTATTTAATTCGAAATGATACAGGTTTCAGTGTGTGGAAAACATTTAAAATAAAAAAAGATTAAAAAGTGTATTCCAAATTAAAAATAGTCTTTTCCAAATTAAAAAAAAAAGTGTGGACAACCTATTTACAATTTGTAGCATATGCTGCAGAGTGTAAATAGGTTGTCCACACCTTTTTTTTTACAATGCTACAACGACCTTGACCTAAATAACGGACTTAGATATATTGTACTAAGTCAAAGATAAAACTTAAATGGAAAAAGGAGAAATATTATATTAAAGACATTATTCAACAGTAAAGAGGGGAGGGGGTAAGCGGGTATTTAAGCGAGAGATTCGGAATATAATTATTAGTTGTATCGTCATGAGCGTCAACAGCAACACATGGGGAAAGGAAATTAGCGAAGAGGAGTTGTACGCGATTGTTGAGGCTGCTGAAATGACTGAGGTTTATAAAATTAATAAGGTTGCAGAAAATGGTGCTCAGTCTCAACCGCAACAAACTACATCACCGATGCAGTCTACAACGCAACAACCAAGACCCTATCATGTTATCCTGGAGGAGTACAATGAGGCGATGAGGTACGCCTTTACTAAGTGGTGTGGTCAACCGCGTTCTCCTGAACAATGGGAGGAGCATGATGCAGACTTTCGCCTGGTTGCAGACTTAGAACTTGAGCTTCAAAGAACAAAGGCTGCTCAATAGTGAGAAGAGTTATTGTTTACTTTAAAATACAGAGCGGGGAATAGATCAGTTTGCGGTCCAAGTGAGAACCACTTACTGCTCTATTCCCCGTTCTGGCAACTGGTGTAAATGACCTTGGGACTTAGAAAATATTCGTTTGATAAAAAATAATGAAAGATCTTCTTCTTCTCACAACAATATCTTTTCCTAACCCCCACCACTACCTAAACTAAGTATAAAGGAGGTTCTCCATCGCTGGTAAAAATTAGTACTCTGCTGAAAATGAATGCATCCACTACTTCTATCTCTGCAGCAACTATAATAGTTAGCAGACGGGTCGAAAACATTGATCAGGTGCTTGCTGTAAGGAGATTACTGCTACGGTATCTTGATATAGAGGTTAGTTGTCAATTGTACATGTGGAGACCAACAGGTGAAGTTTATAGTAGTGAAAATGAAGCATTTGAAACAAACTACAGTAGAAAGTTATATAAAATCTTTGGTAATATGGTAAGGTTAGTCGATAAAGGATGGAACATTAATATAACATTTTATATTGTTCCAAACCTGTAATTAAAGCAAAAAAAAAACAAAAAAAAACGATGGGTATATAAGCCCGATGTTACAGAGACAATTATCACTTTGGTTCTGAATTGCGTCAAGAGAGCACCTACCATGGTATACCTCCACTATATTGACTCTACTGCTAAAGCGGATACTTTTATCCAGCGTGTTTACCAACTGTTAACGGAGTACCAACATGTTCAGGTCAAAGGATTGGGTATTCGTGGAACAGAAGAAGTAAAAATAGATGTAAAACCAATCCCTTTGAAGAAAAAAATTGTCCAATTATTACAAGAAGGCTACACACTGTGCCTTTATTACACAACCTCATAAACTAAATAAAACGCCAAAGGGGGGGGGGAATACAGAACGGGGAATAGATCAGTTTGAGGTTTGAATAAGAATCTCTTACTGCTCTATTCCCCGTTCTGGTAATAGGATAAGGTGACCTTGACCCACTTACAGGACTTAATCATTTGTGTTACAATAATACCTCTTCCCTATCACTTTTCCCTACCACTTGCACTTTCAACACTTACCCCCACCACCACCGAAATCATGTATAAAAGGTGGTTTCGTATTAGTGGTAAATCAGTCTGCTACTTGGAATCATGTCGCCCAGAGATAACATTTTCCCTTCTAAGAAGACTATACTAGAATTGATTAAAAATATTCCATTAAATTTAAACGAAGATGAAGACGATGATGATTCAGAGATGGAAGGTGAACTATTTAGTGATCTTGAACTACTGAGTGAGTTTGCTAGCAGTGAACCATATCTTGGAGAGATGGAGCTGTTGGAGCTGTTGACTGACGACGACGATGTCGATAATAATGAACCGGAATTTCATCATCAGTTGCTTTGCTTGGAGGAAATGGACCTTGTTGATAGTGAAACCCCTCCAAGCAGTATTAATATCGATGATGTAGTTCTAGATCCAGTCACAGGGAACTTTTGTGTTCGTCGTCGCTTATTTAGTGATATGAGCTCATCATCATCATTATCATCGGAAGAATCTGAATAAGTTTTTGTTGTCTTCAAATAGTTTACTTTAAATACAAAGCGGGGAATAGATCAGTTTGTGGTTATAGTGAGAATCACTTACTGCTCTATTCCCCGTTTTGGTAATATCGTTGTATGACCTTGACCCATTTACATGATTAAAAAAGTGGGGTAACTTATACATTTAATGGTGGGGGGACGTCTATTTAAAGACGATGCAACAGTGTATATTTATCATATAGACATGATGAACCCACCAGGAAACTCCGTTTGCTACAGCTTTCCCCTCATCGATATCGATGATGTGATAAAACTTACATCAATAACAAAACGGTTCGAACTCGAAAGGCGACTCATAAAAGTCGACGTAATTCCACAAGATCTTCGTTCGGCAATGTTGACTATTGAATATGTTAAAGATGAATCTACAACTGAAGATCCCTATTGTTTTATGAAATTTTTAGTTGATCAAGATGCAATGTGTACAATCCAACTTCACATCCGAGTTTAAAATTTATCAAATGTTTCTGTTGGAGAAAATTGTCTTAGTTAAATACAGAGCGGGGAATAGATCAGTTTATGGTTTAATATAAAATCATTTACTGCTCTATTCCCCGTTTTGGTAAATTTGTTCAATGACCTTGACATAAATACAGAAATTTGTAGCCTCCAGCTACAATAGTAAATATAAAATGCAAAAAAAAAAAAAAAAAAAAAAATAGTAAACTTAACGTAATACGTACCCCCATTACTTTTGCTAGGGTATAAATAGAGGGGTATTTGCAGTGTTGTTCATTATTGCCTTGACCCTTGTGGAGATCGCACCTACATTATGCATCGCTGCGATATTTGCAAGTCTTCATTTAAGGATGAATTTATTTTAATGATACATAAAGAACTGAAACATAACAAAAACCAAAATGAAGAATATGAAGAAGAAGAATTGAAAGAAATAGATCAAATGTTAGCTCAACACCAAAATTCCAGACCTAGTGTTATTCAATATGCACCATCAACATCGACTTCTACCTCTGCTATGTCTACACTTCACCGTCCTTCAACATCATCATCATCATCTGCATCGACTTCTACGCCTGTTCTGTCTACACTTCATCATCCTTCAACATCATCAGCTGCATCGACTTCTACGCATGCTCTGTCTACACTTCACCGTCCTTCAGCATCAACAGCAGTAAATGTAGAACTACATGCCCGAGCACTTCCGGGTAATGTAGTAACCCACTTCAAAATTGACAATGCAAAATTACAACTCGAAGAGTTTTTAAATAACGCAAAAGGATTGGTAAGCAACACTTTGCAAAATGAATTAAAAAGATTAAATTTTATTAAATTTGGACTATTAATGGATGCTTTATTTACAAACATTCAAAATGAAACTTCACCGAGAGGGTTTTTAACAAAAAACCGAACTATTATGTTTTCGTCAGATATTGATTCAATCGTATCTGAATGTTTTGAAGAGCTAATGACTAAAATACAAGAACATGAAGGAAGAGGCTCTGGATGGAATTTGTTAAGCATCACAGGGCTAGACTTAAGAGTACACAAACACGGCTATGGAATTCGAGGAAGTAGCTACATTCCTCTACCAACAAAGATTAGAAATACCTTATCCTGCGTCAACGTACAAAATCAAGATACTGAGTGTTTTAAATATGCTATGTTGGCCAAATATGTAACAATTCATCCGGAAAGACCAAGTCACTATTATGAAGAAGTACAACATAGATATAATTTCCAAGGGATGACTTACCCTGTTGCTATAACAGACGTTTCAAAATTTGAAAAACAAAATCCTTCAGCTTCTGTCAACCTCTTCGGATTGGATTCGACAAACAATTTGTACCCCTTGCGTATAACACCAAATGAGCGCAGAGATCATACCGATTTGTTATTAATTACTAAAGGTGATATTTCACACTTTGTGTATATCAAAAAATTTGAAAGTCTTGTTTCTAATCAATTATCTAAGCATAAAAGAAAGATGACAATTTGCAAAAGATGTTTTTGTCACGTGAACAAAGAACTAAGAAGGGGAGGGTCTGATTGGTTAGTAGAACACCAGCGGTTATGTAATGGAAACTATGAAGTAAGAATTAAATTGCCGCATCCTAGCAGAGCGCAGATAAAATTTGACAAAGTAATACAACAATACCGTGTACCTGTTGTTGTTTACGCTGATTTCGAGTCTTCTTTACATCCGCTTGAACAACAAGAAGAGGACGTTACAAGAAGAAGCAAATACCAACTTCATTCACCAAACAGTTATTGCATACTAATTAAATCCACGTTGACTGAAGACCATCTTCAAAAATATGGACTATCATCTTCTCCAAAGATTTATCGCGGTGAAGAAGCAGCCAAATACTTTGTCGATGATTTGTATGACATAGCTGCAAAGGTAGAAGAACTGTATGGAACAAAGGTACCCATGTCACCTATGGAAGAAGAAGAACTTCAACATTATGATTCAACAACAACGTGTTATTTGTGTAATAACACCTTTACACTGGATAACGTTAAAGTTCGTGACCACGATCATCTTACGGGAGCGTACAGAGGTGCAGCCTGTAACGCTTGCAACTTGAACTACAAACTACCATATTTTATCCCCGTAGTTCTGCACAATCTGAGTGGTTATGATTCGCACTTCATAATCCCCGAACTAGGAAGAGATAATGGAGCAATAGACGTTTTGGCTACTACAATGGAAAAATTTATAAGCTTTTCAAAAAAGGTGGGTAAAATTAAATTAAGGTTTGTTGATTCATTTAGATTTATGCCTTCAAGCCTCATGAAATTATCTGAAAATCTAAGAAGAACAGATTTGATAGAAACAAGCAAAATTGTACCCAATAGTAAAATGGATTTGGTTCTTCGAAAAGGAGTCTTCCCCTATGATTACATCGATGGACTGCATAGATTTGATGAAACATCACTACCTTCACCAGAACACTTCAAAAACAAACTTAATGATTCGGAAATATCACTTGAGGACTATCAACACGCACGTCGAGTATGGAACGAGTTAGATATGAAGACCTTAGGAGATTACTCGGACTTTTATGTCAAACTAGATGTAACTCTTCTTTGTGATGTAATGGAAGAATTCCGAAACACCTGTTTTGCTGCATACGGTTTGGACCCTCTACATTCGTATACTTCACCAGGATTAGCTTGGCAAGCCATGTTAAAAGAAACAAAATGCAAACTCCAACTTTTAACAGACATTGACATGGTTTTAATGGTTGAAGCTGGAGTAAGAGGCGGATTGACCCAAAGTGTTACCAGACATGTCAAAGCCAACAACAAATACCTACCCGATTACGATGAAACCAAACCGTCAACCTATTTAGGATATTTCGATGCAAATAACCTGTACGGATGGGCAATGTCAAACCCACTTCCTTTTGATAACTTTAAATGGATTAATCCCGACTCTATTGGCGATATTTTACAAATTCCGAAACATGGTGACACTGGATATATTTTGGATTGCGATTTTGAATACCCAGAAAATTTACATGATCTTCATTATGACCTTCCACTTCTTGCTAAAACAGAAATTTCACCAATTGGAAAACACCCCAAATTAGTGATGACATTAAATAATAAACAACGCTACGTGGCTCACTTTTGGGTGGTTCAACAAGCTATCGAATTAGGACTACGTCTAACAAAAATTAATAAAGTTTTGGAATTTTCTCAATCATGCTGGTTGAAACCCTACATTGATTCAAATACCATCAGAAGAGCAGCAGCTACATCAGACTTTCAAAAAGATTTCTTTAAATTAATGAATAATGCGATATTTGGAAAAACATTGGAAAACAAAAGAAGACACAAAAATGTTAAACTTGTTACCGACGCAAAAAAATTACAGAAACTAGTACAGCAGCCAAATTTTGGAACATCTATAATTATTAATGAAAAACTTGTAGCAGTGTCCATGAAGAAGACGAGTGTGAAGATGGATCGTCCTTTGTATATAGGCATGTCAATCTTGGACATCTCAAAAACACACATGTACGATTTTCACTACAACAAAATGGTGGCGTTCTACGGAAGAGAAAATATATCTATTACATATATGGACACTGACGCTTTTATATATCGCATAGTAACATTGGACATGTATAAAGATTTACGTACATTTATTTACAAGAACGACTTTGATTTCTCCGATTATCCAAAAGATCATCCAAACTACGACAATGACAGACACAAAAAAGTACTAGGCAAATTCAAGGATGAGGCTAATGGTGTTCTGCTTGAAGAGATTGTTGCACTGATGTCTAAACTATATTCTTTGAAACTCTATAATGAAAAAGAAGAAGAAGAAAAGAAGAATAGCTATATTAAGAAAGCTAAAGGTGTAAAGAGTTTATATTTAAAGAAGAAAGTGCATTTTGAACACTACAAGCAATGCTTATTTGAGGATAACATCATTACAGCTAAATTCAACACCATCAGAAGTTTTAACCATCAGCTGTACAGCGTGACTGAAGTTAAAAAGGCGCTATCCTGTAATGACGACAAAAGACAAACCCTTCCAGACAACATCCACACTTTACCATTCGGTCACTATTCCCTCAACCCTATTGACTAATAACCCTTTCATCGTCCTAGATCCTCTATCCTTTTCCTTTCCGTAAAAAAAGGGGAAACACAGCAATGTTAAGCTGTGTTTCCCCTTTTTTTACACAAGTTTTGAATGACCTTGAACTATATGTATATATATATAAGCAGATTTATACAAAAGAATATTTAATACCATATCAGCTGCCTTCGTGAAACCATCATGTCAGACCTGAAGGAGAAGATTATTAATGAACTACACAAACCTGCAAGAATAAAGTTTCCAAGAAGAAATACTGTTATAAAAGGGATAAATGATCTATATCAAGCGGATTTAATTGAAATGCGACCGCATAGCAGAATAAACAAAGGATTTAAATATATACTCACAATTATTAATTGTTTTACAAAAGTTGCAGACGCTTTGCCTCTAAAGGACAAGACTGGTAAAAGCGTAACAGAAGCCATGGAAATAGCCATAAAAAGAGATAAAAACAAAATTAAACATTTACAAACTGATGATGGAACAGAATACTTTAATACAAACTTTGCACAGTTAATGAATAAATATAAAATAAATCATTATTCTACAAATTCAGAGAAAAAAGCTGCTATTGTAGAAAGATTTAATAGAACCTTAAAAGGAGCACTGTATAAACAATTTTCAAAAAGAGGTTCTTACGTATGGTATGATGTTTTACCACAATTAATAAATGATTATAACAACAGGTTTCATAGAACTATTGGTATGAAACCTAACAAAGTAAATAGAAGAAATGCAAAAGATGTATTAAAACGCATAAAGAAAAATACAAAGCCTAAAGTAGAAAAAATGCAGCCAAGAAAATTTAATGTAAGTGATAAAGTACGGATTAGTAAATATAAGGGAGTGTTTACCAAAAAATACCTTCCCAATTGGACGAATGAAGTTTTTACAGTGTATAAAGTGCAACCGACTGTACCTGAAACGTATATCCTAAAAGATAACAAAGGAGATTTGTTGCAAGGTGCATTTTATGGACATGAAATGTTAAAGTCAACAGTAGGTGATGTATATCTTGTTGAAAAAGTGTTACAAAGAAAAAAGGACGCAGTTAAAGTGCGGTGGTTAGGGTTTAACAAAACTGAGGATTCATGGATACCTATAAAGGACTTGGTTTAATACAAGCAACTCATTTCATCGTTAACCTTTGAGCAGGATGGAGATTATTCACCATAAAGATCGATTCAATATTAATAACATAGATGATTTAACTGTGGATAACGTTAAAATCAACAATGGTAAACACGGTAGTTTACTTCCAAACACTGTTCGATGTATAGTAAGTGGCCCCTCAAACTGTGGAAAGACCAATGTTGTCTTTAATTTGATCACTAATCCGCAGGGATTAAGGTTTAGTAACCTATATATTTTTTCAAAGTCTCTACATCAACCAAAGTATCAATTGCTGGATAAAATCCTATCTGATGTGTCTGATGTTAATTTTTACAAATTTAACGCTAGTGATAGCATTATGCAACCAAACGAAGCGAAACCGTATTCTGTATTTATATTTGACGATGTATCTTGTGAAAATCAGGATACTATTAGAAACTACTTTGCCATGGGAAGACATAATAACATCGACAGCATATATATAGGACAAACTTATAGCAAAATCCCAAAACAACTTATCAGAGATAATGCAAATATTCTAATTGTATTCAAACAAGATGATACTAACCTAAAACATATATATAACGATCATGTGAATGCGGATATGCCATTTGAAAAGTTTAAAGAGCTTTGCGGAAAAGCATGGGCGGAAAAGTATGGATTTTTGGTTATTATGAAAGATCAAGCTATAAAAGATGGTCGTTATAGAATAGGTTTTGATAAATTCGTTTTAATACACTGATTAGCGGTATTACTGTACAAGTCGTCAAGGTGTGAAGATGGTTAACCAGGAAAAGCTATTAAAGGAAATAAAATCACTTAGTGATTCTATTAGACAAAAAAACCGAGCTTTAAAATCAGGTATAAATGAAAGAGAGCAATTTTTAGAAACAACATTCAAACCTGTTACTGAACCTTTAAAGCGATTAGCACAAAATATGGAAAGACCTTCATTTCGCTTCGAAGGAGACAAAATGCTACCAATTTCCAAATATGAAGAAGAATTTCAGAATGATGAAAGTTCTGACCAGTTACAAACATCTGAAGAAAGCGACGAGTATGAAGAAAGCGGAGATATAGGAGATTTAAGGGAAAAGAACATTGCAGGAGATACAAGTACAGAAGATACAAGTGCGGAAGATACAAGAGCAGAAGAATAGGATATCAACCCATCCAACTTAAGCAAATTAGGCACAGATATTATGTTTAAAGGAACACTTGGAAGAAAATATACATTAAAAATGTTACATGGCACACATGCTAATCGAAATTATCATACATATGGAGCTAGAATAGAGGATAAAGGATTAATGATTGGAGATAGAAAGTTATATATAAACGAAAATGATGATATAGTTATTGGTGATAAGAAATATAAAGGTACAACAGGTTTGTTTGAACTCATCTTTAAAAATAATCCTGGTAAATTTACTAAAAAGGATTTACAATTGTTTAAAAATATACTAGAGTATACAAATGCACATAGAAAAAAATATTCCAAAGAACTACCTATTCATAGAAACAGGTCAATAAAATACACAAACATTATATCTAGTCTTTTCCCCTCGAAATCAAATAAAGCTCCAATTAAAAGAAGAGCTTTATCTTCTGCTGAATTAAATGTTTTGCATAAAAAAAGAAAAACAACTGATCCTACTACATCTGGAAGGGGATTATTAAAAAATTTGTATAAAACCAATATAATATATTACAACGATATAAATAAGTTAGTTGATCGAATGAGGTTATTACATGAAGCTATGGAAGCCGGGCACACTGGTTTAGAAAACGAATGGGTAGCTTTGGTTGATGAACTGCGAAAACGAGAAATAATTGTTCAGTAGACGTATATATATATATATATATATATATATATATATATATATATATATATATATATATATAGTAAGAACCTAAACGATAGCGATTCAGTTACATCATGAGTGTGGACAAGTTTGGACGGTATTCCGAGTTTGGAGTAAAATCTGGATATAGTGAAAAAAGAGCTGGGTTTCCGTTAACACCTGATGGTAATTATAATTTTGAAGGAAAAGTAATTCAAAATGTTGGTGATCCGCTTTTGTCTTCTGATGCGGTTACGGTACAATACATGGATAAAAGAACCCCGATTGTACACGAAGACCATTGGGGATTTTCCGGTAAAAGGTTAAGCAATATAAAACATCCCATTTATGATGGTGAAGCAGTAAATTTAGCGACTTTAAAATTGTTAACGATTTACAAAAAGAATGAAACTGATACAAGCTATGATGTAAAAAAATTAAAATTGTCAAATGTAGGTGATTGTGAGCAGGATGGAGACGCTGTAAATAAGAAAATATTTGATATAGTACACAAGAAATGGACTACAGAATATGAAAAACATATGGAAAGGTTTGGTGCAGCTTTATTTAATTATATCCATCGGGCTTCAGGAAGAGCTGTAGCTTCAGATGTTGACAGCCACAATTATTTAGACTGGAAAAAGATACACAATCCAGAAAAACCTAATCAATTAGATAAACCGTCTGAGCCTTCTAAAGTCAAGACATTAGGAAAGGGGGATAAAGTGAATGTGATTAATGAACCAACAGAAAACGATGAAGATTATATAAGAGAAAAAAGAATTTAAATACCCATGATAAGGGATAAAGCATCTACATTTAATTAATTAATCCATTTCTATATAATAAATGGATTTTAAACAGTATATATAATACAAGAAGCCAAGACTAATATTACATTCATTGTAAAACATTTATAGAGTGCACCTACTGATTGTAAGTTTGGCTATAAATAGTCATGCCGAGGGCTAAACGCATCAGTCATAATCGAGAGAGATTACAGAGAGGAAGGGGAATAGCATCAACAGCATTTTCTCTATTAAGTAAACCGGTTGGAGCTATAGTTAACAAGGCGATTGATTTATTACCTGTGGAATTACATTTACCTGGAGGATATCAATATTGTGGTCCTGGAACCAAATTAGAGAAACGGCTTGCTAGAGGAGATCCTGGAATAAATAAGCTTGATCAGGCTTGTAAACAGCACGATATAGCGTATTCCAAATTTGGTGATACAAAAAATAGATCAATAGCAGATAGAGCACTTTCTGAGAAAGCTTGGCAAAGAGTAAAATCTAGTGACGCGAGTATTGGTGAAAAAGCAGCGTCTTTAGCAGTAACAGCAGCAATGAAAGCAAAAACTACGTTTGGAGGAGGAGGAAAGAGAAGAAGGCGTGGGAAAAGACCCGCTAAGAAACAAGGAGGTAATATCAGAAGAAAACGTCGATCTACTAGTGGTAAAGGTAAAAAGAAACCAACAATATGGTCAATGATAAAAAAGGGAGGAGGACTATACCTAAGACCGTATCGTGTGTATTAAATAAGAAAGAGCAATTAATAATTAAAAACAAAGAATTAACCAATGAAGAACTGATTACATATGCTTCTTGTTTGAAAATCCCATTTTTTAGAGGAGTATTTATGAAAGATGAATTACCGGTTAAAATGTGGAAAAATGAGACTGGTATAGTAAATTTGGATAATAGTGAAGGATTAGGCACTCATTGGGTGTGTTACAAGAAACTTGGTGAAACGATTTATTATTTCGACAGTTTTGGAAACCTTCCACCACCGAAAGAACTTCAACAATACTTTCGTGCGGCAGAAAATGTTTTTTAAATTATACAAGAAAACAACCTGATGATACATCCATTTGCGGTCATTTATGTTTAGACTTTTTAGCTAAAAGTGTTAGTCAACTTTAAGATGTCTTCGTATACAGTGTCATTAACCGGTAACTCATGTACTTTGCGCAGTATTCTGTTTCCAGCGCTACGTTTGCAAAAAGGAAGACTATGGGAAGCCGCATTATTGGATTTAACAACATATAACTCTATTCCAAACGTTAGTGAAGGAATTAATAACAAAATACATTATTACAAGACAAAAGATAATAAAGGAAAATATTCAGCTTTGGAAGAATTCAGTTTACCAACAGGAGCTTATGAAATTGATAATATAAATGAAGTTATACAAAAACATATGGGAAAAGAAAATATAACGATAAAAGGCAATAACAATACAATGAAAGCCGAAATTACTTCTAAGTATTATATTGATTTTGGCCAAGAACGTTCAATTGGTAGTTTATTAGGGTTTTCTAAGGAAACAAAGGTATTAGAACCTAATACAACTCATTCTGGGAATAGAACTGTGACGATCATCAAAGTAAACAGCATAGACATTACATGTAACATTATACAAGGATCCTACAGAGATGGAGAAAATCGGCATATATTACACACATTCTACCCATCAGTCGCACCGGGTTTCAAGATAGTAGAAAAGCCTCAAAACCTTGTGTACCTACCGTTAAACACCAGTTTCATTTCAGACATCGTGCTGAACATAGTGGATCAAGACGGAAACCTTATTGACTTTCGAGGAGAAGCTATTACTGTAAGAATACATATAAAATCATCCGCTTAGATAATGGGGTTATCATTTAAAAAGAGAGAGCCAACCAGCAAAGAGGTCAGTAGCTCATCAGCTGTAGAAGGATTAACAAGTGACAACATTCGTTTTCTAGAAGAAATTGGATTAAAGGTCATTAACAATGGATATACTGGATATAGCGCAGGGCCCAACATTCGACGAGACCTTATGGGAAAAGGAATATCACACGCACAACCCTTACGCTTCGTCCAAATTAAACAATAACGATGAAATTAGGATTCCTATACAACAACAAGACATTTATACTCTTCCATGCGAAAGTTATTTATATATTGAAGGAAAAGTAACAAAAGCTGACGGTACTGTTGGAACCACTGTTCCGTTCATAAATAATCCTATGGCATTTTTGTTTGACGAGATTAGATATGAAATTTCAGGAGTTACAGTCGATTCAACAAAAAAGGTTGGAATTTCCAGTACCTTAAAAGGATAAGCGTCTTTAACACCAAATGAGAAGAATCTGTTAGCTGTTGCAGGATGGGTTGCACCAGACAAAAGTATAATTACTCCTGACGCTTCGGGAAACTTTGATTTTTACGTACCTTTAAGATTACTTTTAGGATTTGCTGAAGATTACAGAAGAATAATAATAAATGTAAAACAAGAACTAGTTTTATTAAGGTCATCAAACGATAATGATATTATTAAAGCATCTGCTGGAACAACTGAAGCCAATTTAGACTGGAAACTAACATTAGACAAGATTGTTTGGAGAGTACCACATGTGCGACTAAATGATGAACACAGGATTACATTATTAAGAAAGTTAAAATCAGATCGAGACATTGTAATGCCATTCAGAAGCTGGGAGTTTCATGAATACCCCGTTTTACCTTCAACACAACGGCATACATGGACTGTAAAAACTTCTACTCATTTGGAAAAAGCGAGATATGTAATCTTTGGATTACAAACAAAGAAAAAAAGTATATTAACTGAAAATGCTGGTGAATTTGACCATTGTAAATTAACAAACTGTAAAGTGTTCCTGAATTCACAATTCTTTCCCTACGACAACTTTAATATCTCTTTTGATAAAAAAAGGTACAGTGTTTTATACGATATGTACGCTAGGTTCCAAAATTCATATTACGGCAAAACAAACACACCTCTACTATCTCCCGTACAGTTTGAATCGAAAGCTCCGATTGTTGTAATTGATTGCTCCAAACAAAACGAATCTGTAAAATCGTCTAGTGTTGATATAAAAATAGAAATGGAATTTCAAGAAAACGTACCTGCAAATACATCTGCGTATTGTTTAATTTTGCACGATAAAATTGTTACATACACACCGTTGACTGGTATCGTAAAGACGGTATTGTAAAACGTTGTACCACCACCGGCACCGCCACTGTCGCTAACCTATAAATAGCGGAGCAACAATGCAGGTCTTCAGTTGATCGTCTATCATCGCATGGGCAACATCTTCTACAAAATGAGTTCTCCATCTGTTGTACAAGGTGATGCAGAGGTAGCACCGTTATTGGAACGTGATAATACTAGTGAAGAAAAAATCATCAAGGAAATAACTGCATTTTTAAAGTTTGGTAAAAGAGATAGAGAGGAGGAAAGTAATGCAGACCCATCAAAGGTAGAACCAAAGAGGAAGAAGAAAGTTGAAGAAAATATTCCTCCTCACATTTTAACTGAAGTTTTTTTGCGAATCTTTTACCCCATCTCAGCATGCATCAGTAAAAGTGTATCAGTTGGATTGATGAAGTCATTGGATTATTCCCCTACAGTAATACTACACCATGGAACAAAAAAGGTTTTATTTTCGCAAAATGCTTGGGAGTCATTTTTGAAACATGTACATTTAATAGAATGTTATTTAACTAACAGTTTGTGTGGAAGGAAAACACATATTCGACTTTTGGATTGTGACAATGAAATCGATATTGTTAAACATCGTGGACAACTACAAGTGCGAATTAGAGACTTGAATCAACATTAAAATAAGATTCTACTGTCACATAAAGAATTCTACGTTTAAACTACGCAACAGAACCTATTACAAGGTACATGAGACAGTTGGTATTTGCAAGCGCTATTATTAAAGAATATTTGGTCGATACTTTGGAAAAACAACCTGATAGCACCATCGTGTACGGACCTGTGGATACATCTATTTTTAATAGAATACCTCATGAAGTTTGCATGTGGAGAAAGTTAAAGGATTTTGAACCACTTGTAGAAATCGCTACAGAAGCTACAGAAGAAACAACACAGGAAGAAGAAACGGAGAAACAAGAAGAAGAAGAAAACGAAACACAAGAAGAAGAAGTTAAAAAAGACTAAAGTTTGACTTAGTAAAGAAGAACACACGTGGGGTAGGCCTATTGGGGACGGTGCCCACGTTAAATATACACCAACGCGCCTGCAACTGTACGGCCTGGTATTTAACCTACCGTGGTGTGGAAAACAGTTTAGTTGATCGCTAGGTGCCATGATGAGCGGAGGGGATGAAGAAGTGAGTGTAAAGCCTTGTGTAATAGAATTTCAAGCATTTTGAAATAATGATGATAGGTTTATTATCAAGGAATTAGTAATTTTAGACTTGCTTACATTTGTAGCCTACCCATTCACGTTTGATGCTCCTTTTTCTTTTAACAAACTTAACACCAAAGCAAAAAGTACAAACAAATGGATAACAAACTACTTTCATCACATACATTGGTATGAAGGATTTATAAGCTACAGTAATCTGCACAGTATTATGTTTAACTTTTGCAAACAATATTCACATATATACACAAGAGGATTAGAAAAAAAGAACTGGATACAAAAGTACACGCACGGTGATGTTTTCGATATAACTATCAGTAAGGACTTTAACATTAATCTCGGTAATATTTGTGTCGCTGCAAAAGATCTTAAACACGGCCAAACAAACTGTGCATTGTACAACGCGTATCGTTTGGCTGCTTACTTGAAACAAACGCAGGAATGTGGTGGGGGTAGCGGAGAACAGAAATGTGGTGGGGGTAGCGGGGCCTATAAATACGAGGAGACAGCACCGCTCCAGCACGAGTATTATTCGAGACTCCGAAGAGGCAACATCACAGAAGACACCACAACCACCACTGACGAAGATGGCATCACAACAGTTTCTACAAACACTGGTTGATCAATTCAACACTCATTCAAAATCCGACCTTCTGCTAACTAAAAAGTGTTCAGAACTAAAAGAACAAAAACACTACATTATTCATAACATCAAGAAAGTGGAAACCACACATGGAGAAGCAATTCTAGTTTCATTGAGCGAAGGACCTTTCACTCCAGGAGATGAGCCGAAGTTTCAAGTATTTCTTCCAAAACGATTTGTTCAACTGCTACAAAATGAAGATTTGCGAGATATTCAACCGGGGACGTTGTATTTGGTATCACACGGTGTAAGCGGCAACAACTCGACGGAACTCACTCTGCACATCACGCATCCTTGTACATAATGTCTCTGTTTGTATTTTATTGTTTGTATTTCTAGTTATCAATGTTAAACTTAAGTTTATTGTATTGTAAGATGTTTGTTTAATAAAGAAAATATAAAAAAAATAAAATAAAATAAAAAAAAATAAAAACAGCAACACAGCAGTATATTATTTTATATACTGCTGTGTTGCTTTTTTTAAAATTCAAATGGATGACCTTGAACTTTCATTCAGGGTTAACTTATGAAGAGGTATAAAAGAGAGGGAGCAGTGAAGTTAGTCTCAGTCTTGTCTAACACACGCTGCAGCTAACATGTCGGTGTCACCTATGAAAAATTTATTTTTCGATAACAATTTGAAGACATATTGTTGCGAGTTACAATGTTTTAAAATACCAGGCGATCAAGTTGACGGGAAAGCTTGTCGTAAGTGCAAGTGTTTCAGCTATTGCATATGTAGATGTAAAACGTATCAAATGAACCGACAAGATAAACTACAAGAATTACGCCGAAGGATTGCATTACTGTGGCGGCGAATGTAGTAGCAACCAGCTGCCACCTGCCGCCTGCCATCTGCTGTCCGCCATCTTCTCCGCCCCACCATTTTGTTTGATACCAGAACGCTAGCTAGCGAATAGTCAGTACACCTCCGGCTCTCGACTGGTGAACATCGAGTGCTCTTCACAAACGTAAAACATTGTATTAAAATGTCCATTAAAATTAGGTGTATTCATTATGACTCTATTCATCTGGCGACTTTCCAAGACCTCGAGGTTTTTAATGAAGAGTTAAGACTTCTCATTGCGTCCGGTTACGATTTATCTTTGGAACTTTACGCATCAAAAAACAACATGGACTCTGCGCAGGAATCGAAGTATATACCGTCTTTCTTCAGAAAGCGAAGTGATGGCCGCAACTCGTCCGGATCAACAACATCGATGACAACCAACAACGGGGAACTATTGTAAACATGAATTATTGTAAACATAACTTATTGTAAATAAAAATAAAGTAATATTTGTATTAGTACTACCTCGCACTCGTATCATTCGATTGCTTCATTCGATAATTTTCATTCGATATTTTATCGAATTAAAACTATCGAATCACAATCGGATTTTACGCGTGCGAGGTAGTACTTTTTTAAAATTACCTCCCCGTGACCTTGAACTTTGAACTTTAACTCATTTCGTCACAAAACCGCCTACGTCACTGGCTCAGCCCCAGATGACGTCTTTCATGACTCAGCGCATCCGGTCACGTGACCGGATGACGTCACTTCCGGCGTAAAACCCGCAAACCCACACTACTAAGTATATAGTTTCATAGTCTAAAGACTGATTCAATATTAGAAAAGAAGTCTGATAAAGTATTATGCATGCGTATTCTTGATTTTTTTCAGAATTTCTTTTATTTAATTACTATCTCATTGTTATAGGAGGCAAAGTGAAATATGTACACTTACAAAAGGAAAAACGTATCCCAGCTTGTTCACGATATGTTTTTTTAAGTATTATACAGGTAGAGTTTTAAATGAGTCCCCCCCTACTTTTTTCTACATTTCTTAAGATACCAACTGCGGACCACCCTCAATCATTTTTGACCGACTTATACTTCATTTTGAACTATTAAATATTTTTGGCCGCCATCTTTGATCTGCCATTTTGGATTCAACTATTTTTATGTAAAGGTGGAGCTGTGACCTATCATATAGAAGTACTTTTTATGGTGAATACAATGCAGTAATCTTTTTTTGAAGATCATTATTCGTTTACAAGATATTTTCAAATTTAAAAAAATAATTTTGGAGAGAGTTTTACAGGTCCCAACGTAAAAACATGTCCATATTCTAATCATTACATAAAATAATGACCATGAACTACTGCCAACCATTGTTGAGTGGCATTCGCTTCATTTTGACAAAACTAAAATGTTCGGCCACCATCATGGATCCTCCATTTTGGAATAAGATAATTTTGTTCAAATGTAAAGGTAGGGTTGTGACTCACCATGCCCAACTCATTTTCAACGCTGAAATCAATACCGCAATCTGTTTTCAAATATCCCCTTTCGTCTTCATGATGTTGTCACTTTTTGAAATGTTAAACAGAAAGCTTTAAATATCATTAAAACCAAAGGTGATATTTGAAAACGGATTGTGGCATTGATTTCAGCGTGGAAAACAGTTGGAAATGATGGGTAACAACCCTACATTTACATTTGAACAAAATTATCTTATTTTAAATTTGAAAGAATAATGATTTTCAAAAAGAGATTGTGGCATTGTTTTCGCCGTAAAAAATTACTGCTATATGATAGGTCACAACCCCACCTTTACATTTAAAAATAAATAGCTGAATCCAATATGGTGGATCCAAGATGGGGCCAAAAATATTAACTAAGTCAAAATGAAGTACAAGTTGGTCCACAATGTCCAATGTTCATGTCCACAATGTCGGGGTGGTCCGGAGTCGATATATTAAGAAATATAGAAAAAATGGAGAGGGGACTCATTTAAAACTCACCCTGTATATGTAAGCTACGTAATATGATACATAACGTTGGGGGTTTGGCAGTTGGTGTTACTTGCTCGGCACTTGTATACCGTGTAGAGGTGGTTTATCTGAATCAAGAATCAAGAATCAAGAGTATTTATTGCCGTTGATCAAAATACAAGACATGAAATGGGCATAGTCAATTACTTAAAGCTAATTATCTTTAACAAAGTCGAGCCAATTAGGCAGTTTGCTCGACAACCAGTGATTCTAAAAATTCTGTTGTTCACAATCCATAAGTAAACCTTAACCTTAAAACTATCAAGGTTTGTTAATTGACCAAGAGAAACAGGCAGCTTATTATAAAATTTCACACGATAAATCTTGAAAGAGTTACCTGTAATTGCCAGCCTATGGTGCGGAATGTCTAGTGTACTCTTGCCTCTAGTATTATGTGTATGAAATTCCTGCCTGGTATGAAAATGGTGTAGGTTAGTTTTTGTGTAAACTAATACTGTGTAAATGTATAGATTAATGACTGTACATATTTGAAACTGAACAAAGAGTGGCTTGCAGTGTTCCACAGTGTTCTTATCTTAAGAAATATAGAAAAAATGGAGGGGGGACTCATTTAAAACTCACCCTGTATATGTAAGTTACGTAATATGATACATAACGTTGGGGGTTTGGCAGTTGGTGTTACTTGCTCGGCACTTGGATACCGTGTAGAGGTGGTTTATCTGGTACAGAGGTGTTACGTATAACACTGAAAACAGGTACACATTGAGTAAAATAAATATTACATGTGATATTGACGTCCCTAACGTATAATAGGGTTTCCACTTTTATTATTTACTTCTGCCTGAGAGCGAGAAAAGTTAGAAGTATTAACATAAGTGCAGACTTAATTAAGCATTGAATTTGAATACAGATTGTAGAACTGGTAAAAACTCATCCCACAAATTAAAATTCGAGTTTATTGCATTCCTGATTAGATTGTGTCATAAGGTACATTTGTAACAGAACAAAAATTGCACAATATTGCTTTTGAATTGCTATAAAGCTAATTAATCTGTTTAACTTTTAACTTTGGTTTAAAATGTAATATTAAACACTTAGAGTTACTTATTTTAAATTCTAAGTGCTTTCAATTTACAAGTTCAGTAAATATTCAGTACTTTAAATTAATAGTTAAATGGAAAGGTTTGTTTTAGAAAGGTTTAAATATTTGAACACGCTTGTGTTTTATTGGAATATTGCAAGGTAGCTTGCAGCCTCATTAACGATTTTAAACCCATAATCAGATGTTGCCGAATAAGCCATTAACGGGTCTTGTAATGAGAATGTCTATTTAATCATGTTTATTTTCAGACAATTCGGTTACACACTTTAATAGCGAAAGTGTGAATGTAAAGTGATTTTAACTAATTCATCCTCCGGTTGAAAATTGAATTGTCATTAAGATTTTAAGACAGTAAGATACTTGCATTGCTTGCATAAACGGATTTAAATAAACACTAATTACTGAGAGACAAGCGATCACAAAGACCTTAGCCCAGACGTAGTGTACAACAATAAATAACACAATCATAACAAGCAGAACAATCCTGATAAGCTAGATCAAACCAAAACATTCTTAAGAAATCCCCCTCCCGAGATGCTAGGATTACTCTTATTGTAAACAAACAAGAAAACTTGTTCAGCATATCAAGACGCCTGCTTAATTAGAATGACTGTCCTGGATAAAATTAGCAGCAGTGTATCGGCATGTCTCCCCGTCACCTGTTCCTGGTCGGTGTTAGATATTAAACCTACCTGGACTGTTTACTGTGAAGATATTGAGATATTGTGTAGAGTCCCTTGACAACTCCTTGGCGGATATTGAATAATTAGATGGCGTTGGTGGGAGCCTACAGGATCATTAGCTGAATTAATATGTAAACAGGACAACTCTTGGAATTACAAGGTAAGCGTTGTAATGACACATGATTGCCTAAATCACTAAATGCATGCCTATCTAGTAAAAGGTAATGAGGGATTTAGCTAGTAAAAACATAATTTTTCACATTTGATTATTCGACTACAATAAAAGCTTGGAAAATAATGAAACATCTGTCAGAATCAATATAGTTTTGAATTACAATTACTTGGTTCATAAAAAGGTAAATATAGAATTGTATTAATATAATTTTTTTTGCATTCATGTTTTTATTCAGTGTGAAAAATTTAGTTTCAATATAAATTATTGAAAGTAATATATAGTTTATTTCTCTCCAAAACATGATAAATAAGAAGAATAAGAAGACAAAGGGACCGGCGGCGCAGGTGTTTTAGAGCTATCTCATATTCCACTGCCAATCTCTCTTTAACTTTGTAGCATGTTGGAATGCTAAGGCGTGTTTTGTTGGTACAGAAGCTGTTCATATTGTGTTATTTTACAAATGATTATTTTTAATTAAATGCATGCTATGTTTAATGTAACTATGATTAATTACATGTTTTAGAAATATACTACATTCAGTTTTAAGAAGAAACTAAAAGTAAAATAATCTGTGACCTTATAAATAGTGTAAAACTAGACTCTATTTGTTTTGTTTTTTTCAAATGGTTTATAAAAAGCTGATATTAAAATCAATCAACGACATTATAACTGTAGCCTTTATTCGAATAAAATTATATTGTTTAGCAACTGAGACTTCAGGATTTTATTACCTTACTCAAAACCTTAAGTGAATAAACAAATTATACTAGGTTATAAGAGAGCTGGAAAAAACGGAAACATTAAATTCAACTAAAATGAAAATTCACTGATAATTTACATTTTTTTTGTATGAATTATTGGGTTATTGTTAGGCCTACGTAAAAATAACGATACAATGTTGACACCTCACCTGTCTAAGGAAAACCTTTTATAATATATGTTATGTGATGTAATAAATAAATGGAAAATAGTAAGTAACATACATGTTGTTAATTTTAACTGGATCACCATGCAAACTTATAGTTTTAGTAATGTGTTGTTTTTAGTCACTGGAATAGTATTTATTTTGTAAACCATTGGGTTGGGTAAATAATGGAAATGTCACATAATCACATGTTATTTACTTATCTCTAATAAATATTGGTTCTTCTTTTATTTCCCCACCATTTTATCAATATCTTGATAATTCTAAAACAAACTTTTAAATTTAAATACAACTTAAATAATAATTGGTTTAGGAACATTTTTCATTAAGACGTTTATTATTACACCCAACATTTCTTGAAACAAATGTTCTCACAATTATTTGCCCCATGCATTTCTATGCGTAAAAAACGTACTCTCCTCTAATCTCTGAAACTGCTAGGTTAGGGAATCCCCAAAAAAGAACAAATTGCTCAAGTTTATGATGAAAACCTAAAAACTTATGTTTAAAACATTTAGGTGGCCGACAAATTTTCGAATTCAGAATCAATTTGTTCAATGTTCAATGGGTAAGATCCCCAATTTAAATTGTCCAGTATATCTTGTGGTTTATGAGATATAAATGTCATCACAGTTGAAATTAACACCTTGAATCTTAGCATAAAAACATACAAATAACACAAGCCTAAATGGCTTATCTTAAAGCAATCCAAGTTGAGGACAAGACTCGTCGTTTAGGTAGTACCACAGTCCCATTAGCAGTGGTCAGACCCCATGTTGTGTTAATGTGACGACGGCCACGACAGTTGTTGCTGTTCTTTACATCGCACACCCCTTCGACATTTGGGTTTTTCTTTTCTTTTGTTTGTGATGAATGAACGCCTTTATCACATTTTAAAAGGGAATGGCCTAACACTGGTCTTGTTCCTATCTAAGTCGACCAATTCTTAGAAAGCAAAGATGTATAGTCCAATGGCAAATGGCAGCTGTGTTCGGTACGAACCTTCAAAACATGTTCAGATTTGGTTCAGGATCAATCTGATGAGCCTCGGACCTTGAGGCGAACACACTTACCAAAGCTGCTTGATAAACCGTCATTAAAAAATACCTTTACGAAGATTTTACGAGGAATCGTTCTGATTACAAATTCCGTTGGAATAAAATTAAAAGGTGCATAGAAACTGCAAACTTAGGTTCATTACGCGTTAAGATTTTAGTTGAATTACAAGATTACCTTATTTTTGAAACTCATAATAGTGGTGGATTTGAACTTATTATTGATTTATTTGGACTTTATCTATCACTTCCGTTGTTTAAAACTACACTACGTTCCAGGAGGTAAGGAAACTCCTCCCGTTATAACGTCCCTACTTCCTTACAAATATCAAGTTCTTACACCTTACTAACCAAAATTTTGTTGGATTTTTCGATTCTTTTCCTTTTACATTGTATTTACACAAACACAAAACTAACAAATACAGGTACAAAAACAATACACTAACAAAACATGTATATAAAAGAACAAATGGACAACTGAATTAATAAAATGTAAAAGGAAAAAATATAAAATAAACCAAACAAATGTAGGTGTAAGAACTTGATATTTAGATGTAAGTAGGGTTCACGTGACAACGGGAGGAGTTTCCTTACCTCCCGAAACGTAGTGTAGTTTTAAACACTAGAAGCGATAAGTAAAGTCCAATTAAAGCAATAATAAATTCCTTATTCTTATTTTATTGCACTGGACATTCGAGGTCAAAATCGTAGTTTGGTGGGATATGGAGTATATAAATAAAACAAATCGTATCTATCTAAAATTGCTTACATTGACTTACAATTAACTTGAGTTAGATCATTAATGCCATGTATTTGACCACGAACATAAACATCATAATGGGTCAGTTTTTGCTACTGGAAAAATGTTCAAATGTTGATTCTATCAGTGAGTTTACTGCCAGGCTATAACCGGTCATTGTGTCTGCCTAATTGTTCGACGTGCTGAGAAAGGGTCGATTTTCCGGAAAGTGCAGTGGAATGGTCTTTAATGTTATCGTCAATCTTTTACAGCTGTGTAATATAAAAGTAAAATCGCAGCTGTTCTCAGCGTCGTGCTTTAACGTTGTATTTTGCTTGATTCTCAGTCAATATGCAGTTATATTAATGTTTTATTTTTATGCAAATTTGGTATATTTTCTTAAGGCACTGTGAAATAATCACCAAGTTAGGCAACCCTGTTGACATTACGTCACCGCCCCAAAAATATCTACCATATACTAAAATATTCGCAATCATCAGCTATTACTGAAAACTTCTAAGTTGAATATTTTTAAGTTTATTATTTTTTTAATTCCCTTACGATTTTGTACTATTTTACAATATCTTGTGACATTTTAAAAAGTTCCAAGAATTACTGAATATAAGTTAATAAGTTATTATAAGTTTATTCCGCTTAGAATTTGTGCTCTTTCCACTTTGTTGAGAGAGTCTTTAGAAAAGGTATTGTTTTGGTAAAAGTATATATGTTTTTTTCTTTACATTTCTGACTGAATACGTATATAATAACTTTGAATTGCATTGCGATTAAAGTTTTCTTTGCAATTTAAAAATGCTATGTGAAATGTTGAGTGAGTCTCGACTACAAAAGAGGACAATGGATGTATGACAACGCGTGACCCATATCTCCTACCTGGAGACCACCTTAACTCCGATCTCTCTCTCTCTAAACTAAACTCCATCTGGAATCTGATATACAATACTGTCCTCGAAAATCGACAGAATGTACACTGCAAAGTGATAATTCTCCAATTCATCTTAAAGAAACCATGTTCTACAAATTCAACACGTGCTATGAATAATTTTGTAACCCAAAGCATTACAAATTAAATCACTGCTCACTAACTATTGCATTTAAAATATATTTGCTTTGCAAACTTTTCTACATTGGAATAATCCTTTGTTTATCTTTTTAAAATAACATAACTTTAAAGTATGTAAAATGTTGTTCAATCAATGTAACGATGTGAATGCGTTCTGCACGTACACTCACAAATGCAAATTACGTTAGATGGATATTGAGTTACCGTATTACGTTACACGTCGTACATTCATAATTACATTTTAGATGAACTGTTCTCATGGATGGATGTGTGTCTGTTCGTACTTGTTCGGTTAACTTATTATACTCTCTTATAAAAATGCTTAACTTTTCAATATTTTATTTTGATAAGTGGAAGTTTTATAGTTTTTACATTGCTGTACTGGACAGGAAAATCATTGTTATAATCTGACAAACTTAAACAGTATGAATATTTGTTACCTTTTTAATAATTGCGTATATTTAATTTAGACTAGTAATAGGTAAAACAATGACAATATTTGATTACTTTATGAAGTTATTAAGTACTAGTTTTGGTCCCTGGCTTGATTCTAATCATTTCAGTTTATAAATTAATATATAGAGCTATCGTAATTTACATAAAAAACAGATTGGCCAAAAATAGCCTTAAATTTTATTTTTACATTTTATCTTCCTTACAGAACCAACGCCTAGAGTTAAGTAGGTTTTGGATGAAAGATAATTTGAGAAGTTTTTGTTTAATCAAACGAAGGCGTTTAGTTTCAAAGTCAGTTAGATGGAGTTAACTCATCGATTGAGTTCAGTTTAATCAGTTTATCGAAATACCCCAGTAGCAGCAAACCTGCGTACTCAGCGAATTTCCAATAGATATATAAATGTCTTAATACTACATAAAGCCACTTTACCAAGTTTCATAAAAATATATTCACAAATAAGCGATATACACAATTTTAATCAATCTCCATAAGAATAACATTGGGACTGAGTACGCAGGTTTGCTGCAACAAGGAACACAAAAAATGGGTTTTTATGGTAATATCAATGTAACTCAACAAGGTGAAATCGTATACCAGATTTTATAAATTTATGTTCATAATTAAGGGAGGCAGCATTTAATTATTATCCATAAGAATAACATGGGGCTGAGTACACAGGTTTGCTGCTACGGGTGCCTTTGGCAAAAAATAATTTTTTTGAGCAAATATCAATAGACCACAACCAGATGAAGCCATATACCAAGTTTCGTCAGTATAAGTTCATAAATAAGCAAGATATAACATTTTCCTTTTCCTCCATTAGAATAACATTAGACAACGTACTATGTTTAGCATATCTCGGTAACCAATTGACGTAGAGAAATGATGAGAATACCAAATTGTGTGTTTTTTTAAGCTGAATCCAATAATAGCAACTAAAATTTGATTTTTTCAAAAGTTACATGTAGAAAATTCAAAAAACCCATTTTTCGGGTACAAACCCCCCCAAAATACCCTTTTGGATGAAGCGATCTGGCTGGTTTTCGAACATAAAGTCATAAATGTTGCTTTACACGTTTATACCAAATTTCATTAAAATCGGATCTTTTTTACGAGAGTTATCGTGCTCACGGACACATATATATTTATATATATATACATATATATATATATATACAGTTTCGAACGAATGGTGTTTTTGGGGTCTGGGAACCTCAAAACGAAAAGTTATCATGGTCCCGGGCCTAGGTCTTACCATGCCGACTACGGTAATAGCTTCTTCCCTATAGGGGAAATTCGCTAAAAGACCATCATCCAGTACATTCTACAGTTGCCAGCCGTTTATATTTATATTGCAATGGAGGCAGTGCAAATTTATTGTTTTAATCTCCCTTCAATGTTGCAGTTGCTTATTATCTTATGTTTATATATAGTTAATGGCAATATAAATAATGTTTAATGGCAATGAGTTTAAATGGCAAGGTTGACACGGTGAGGTAAGACGGTTCAAAATGACAGACAAGTTGATAAGGCAACTGATCCAAAGTTCCATGACAAAGCTTAAAAGTCATGCTTCTTACCACTAGCCATTCTCACCATTTACAAAAGTAATAATAAACATTGTCTCTTTGTATTTGCAAGGTCGAATTTCACGTGTCAGTAATATGTGTAGGAAATATTATTTGATACATTTGTTAGTGTAAGCAATTTTATATATATATATATATATATATATATATATATATATATATTATTACTGACACGTGAAATTCGACCTTGCAAATACAAAGAGACAATGTTTATTATTACTTTTGTAAATGGTGAGAATGGCTAGTGGTAAGAAGCATGACTTTTAAGCTTTGTCATGGAACTTTGGATCAGTTGCCTTATCAACTTGTCTGTCATTTTGAACCGTCTTACCTCGCCGTGTCAACCTTGCCATTAAACTCAAAGTCTAAATTAAAAAACACAGTTTGAATGGCTTTCTTTATTATTTTACACAATGTCACATCAACATTATTATACTCTTTATTAATATTTATTACTTAAATATATCAATTCGAGCCCTCACAATTTAAAAATATTGATTTTAAAACTAGTTTTTTATGTTATTAAAGTTGCAGAAATTAATTGAAAAGCTTTCTTTGTTGGTAAAAAGACCACGGTGTTTTAAACCGTTCCTAATAAAAAGGGAAAAACTCTTTTGTTGATAGACAGAAAAATGAAGTATTTTTTTTCTGCCCTAATATAAGTTTAGCAAAGATGAATAAAAGAGATTGGTGGTTAGATGTGAAGCGATATTTTTCATTTAATTGTAGAAGGTAAAGCAATGTTATACAAATCCCTCCATAAACTCTTCATGCCTGTGTAACGTCGGGAAACTGTAAGCAATATATAATTATTGCAACAAGCTATAAACAATCCAGATAAATTTATATAATTTGACTTTAACTAAGAAAATGTAGCAGAGTGTCACCCTGAGACGATGTAGCTAATTTCATTCCGGGTGGTAATTATAATTAAGCAGGAGTTTCGAGATGGGGAACACGTTTTCCTGTTTGTTCAACAAAATTTGTAGTCACATTATCTAAGACAAGGATTTTAAACTAATCTGTTTAAATTTATTTTTGAATATAATATGTCCCGCTTTTCTGGATTGCGTTAATTGAGTGTCGATTCGTCTGAATATCTCTAAGTGAGAGGTTGATTGGTCTTATTCGTTAAAACCTATACATCTCTCAATTTTCACTAAGTTTCATAATATCTCGCATAGGGACACGTAAGCATAGGACCGTTTTAGAAGGGTCTAAAGTATTACGGTAGAGAATATACAAAACAATTAAATTTACTAAACAAGTTAGTTGTCTTATTATATGAGGCTTCATCATTGTAAAATCCTCTATTTCATAGTTTGGGTTAGCTTTATTATCTCCAGTACTTCAATTTCCACTATCACGTCTGACTAGACTCCTTCTGACCCCTCAATATTACCAAGCCAAAAAATGATCGTTTGATACAATTTTTTAACCTAATTTTATTTTGAGATCATATTTAAAAAGGTTTGTAACACACTTCAGTGCTAGAATTATATTTAAAACAAATAATTTTCAAAAGTTTTTTCCTCATGTTCAAGGTCATCATGAAAAGTGCTGAAGACGTGCTTGAAAAAGCATAAAAGCATAAAAGTGCATGAAGAAAGTGCTTTGAATAGATAATTTTATATAGTACAATAGTATATCGTGGAAACGTCTAGGGATGAGAAATATGATTTGTTCTCCCTAGTTCGATGTCTGCACCTGATTTGAGCGGGATGCTCAATAAACCACCTGTACACGGTCTACAGGTGCCGCGCCAGGTATACCAACTACTCAACGTTCTATGGTAACTGTTATATGACTGATATAAAATATTTGACGTCGAACAATATTCTACAGTTTGTGAGCTATAATTCCTGTTATAATATGTAACCATTTACATTTTGAAGTCACCGTATGGTAATTTTAGGTAATTTTTTATTTAAATATAAACATGCACAGTTAAAAAATCCTAAAATTTTAATTCTTTATATCATAATCAATCTTTCAAGAAATGGTTTGGGCTTGGTTTTCATCTTTTATATTTTCGGTACTCCTATTCGAACCATGGAGGATTATGGTTTTAAGATGCTTATAAATCCTCCCATAAAAAGGAACGTAAACAAAATATTGTTTGTTGTAGTTTTATTGATATAAATACTTAACTAAATTGCATTGGCTAGCGACTTTTTTGAGGACGTAATTTATTTTTAAATATTAAATTAAGTTAAGAGCTAAATAATATTAACTCTACTTCATTAAAACGTTTTAATCGTAGGTAGAACCTTAGGACGTTCCGGAGTTACTACGTATTGTCAACCCAATAAACTTGACAATATGGCAGTAGTATGATCCTTGCAATAAGGCAGTAGTTCATTACTCAATCATAATTTTGTCTAGAGAAAAATCCTTAAAACCCAACCGTATGTCAACCATTTGATTTAACCATGTATCAATAATGCGCCTGTAATGGATTCGGAAGTGAAGACGTGTATACCGTTCATGAAGAACCTAACAAAATCGGTTGGTATAAAAAATACAAACTGGAAAAACATTTGTTTAGGGTGAACTAGAACTGAGGTTAAATGGGTAAAATACCGAGCTTCTGGCAAATTGATAAAAACAACAGAAGCTCGTGTATGTGGAACTGGGACCATCTTATTTGACTCGTATGCAATTTCAGGCTATAATATTCAAATACCCCCGTCGCAGAAAACCTGCGTACTCAGCGAATTTCCTATGCATGAATATATTTCTTACTACCACATAAAGCCACTTACCAAGTTTCATAAAAATACATAAATAACTAAGTGATATATAGCATTTTATTTATTCTGCATAAGAATAACATTAGGGCTGAGAACGCAGGTTTGCTGCAACAAGGAAGATGAAAATATGTTTTTTTTGCAATTATCAATATAACTCGACCAGGTGAAGCTAAATACCAAGTTTTAATGATTTATGTTCATAATTAAGGGAGATATAAAGCTTTACGTATTCTCCATAAGAATAACATTAGGGATGAGGATGCAGGTTTGCTGCTAAGAGGATTATCAACAAAATATCAATTTTTTGTGCAAATATCAATATACCAGTACTAGGTGAAGCCACATACCAAGTTCCATCAATATTCATTCATTAATAATAGAGATATCAAATTTTAAATATTCTCCATAAGGATAACATTGGACAACGTACTGTGTTTAGCACTTTGAATTACTCGGCAACGGTTGGACGTAGAATCACAATTTGAACACCAAAATGATTGTTTTGTAGAGCTAAACTGATTGGTAAAAGTAAATGTGAAGTTTACAGTAAAATTAATTGAGGAAAATTAAAAAACCATTTTCCCATAAGATTAACATGGGAGATTTTATAAACACGTTTTTTGGATTTTCTCCGCAACCACTTAACCTAGGTTAATGATTCAAAATACCAAATTATTTGTTTTTTTAAGCTCTATAAAATGGCTAAAACTAAAATTGAGTGTTTGTAAAATTGTAGGGGAAAAAATTCAAAAAAACTGATTTTTGGAAAATTTAAACCCCCTTACCATAGTCCGATCAATCTGGTTTTCGAACTTAAAGTCATAAATGTTACTCTACACATTTGTACAAAATTTCATCAAAATCGAGCGTTTCTTTCAAAATTTATCGCGGTAACGGACACACACACACACACACACACACACACACACACACACACACACACATATATATATATAAATTTGAACGAATGGTGTTTTTTGGCATCTGGGGACCTCAAAACAAAAAGTTATCATGGTCTTGGGCTTAAGTCCTACGATGCCACTTACGGTAATAGCTTCTTCCCTATAGGGGAAATTCGCTAAAAAGGACAACAGATAAATTTGAAATATGTTTTCTAATCGTATACATACACATTTTTCATATATTCTATTTGTAATATACCCTTTAGCCCTCTCAAAGATTGTTTATTTTTCATTAAACCCCGGTTTTGTTTGTTTCAGTCCGGTTTCTGAGTGTTTTTAGTAAATTAATTAATCATTAAAACATCAGTACTACATAGTATTAAAAACTACAGTCATCAAAGGTTTCTAAAATAACCGAATACTAAATAAAGTATTTGTTTTAAGTTGATTTTACTTCACCGGCTCTAATATTCATTTTCATCAAAATTCTTTGGTACATTAGAAACAAAGTCGATCTGAGTATTGTCATACAAGTATTGCTAGCAACTGTGTAGACAGGACATGGAATGGTTTGGTTTTCAATTTTCTCTTCGAGATCTTCAAGTGTTAACATGGGACTTTTCAGAACCATCATTTTCAAGAGGGCCGAAATTTGTATTCTAAAGGCCTGGAACTTACAAATAAAGTTACTGTGTATATATATATTAAATTGTTAGTGACAACTATTGAAGTTTAATAAATTACTAGTTATAATAATATATTTGTCATATACTCGTATTCAGGTGACTGCTCTTGTCAGCAGGTTCTTAAATTAATTTCATGTTGTTTTTTAAGCCCATTAGTAGTAACATTTGTTGTTCGACCCAGAACAACTTATCACATCTTTTTTGAAAGTGAATTAATAATATTTTACACAAATTATTTTACATAAATTTCGTTCAGTTCTGAATATTTCGAACCACATGTAAATGTGTTCTATAACTGCTCTCAGCTGATTGTTTACCAATTGGCGCCAATTACCTTGGTCATGTATGCTACTACAAGGTGTTTGTTGATTGTAATTGGGTATCGATTTAATTATGTATCCTTGTTGTGCTTGTACATAATGTAATTATTCCGTCACCAGCTCCTAACAGCCTCCCACCCTCTTGTAGCGCAAATTGACTGTGGCCGCAGTGATTAATACTATACAATAACATCCTTAGCTATATGAATTCTAGTGTTCTAACCCTCGTTGCTTTAAATTAAATTAGCTAGATGTAAATAATTATTTTTCAATAATAATTTACAATCAGATTTAAAAAATCCTTAATTAAGTTTCGCTGTGATTGTACAGTGTAATAGTTATTTGTGTGGTAACAGAGTTAAGTGAGTCTTGATAGAAAACTGATGCCACCCGACGCGTAGAAAACCGCGTTAATTTTGCGAAAGCGATAAAGACACTACACTTTAATTACACACACAGTTTGTCCTACAACTATGAACCAAATAACATACAAATATTTACTGTCATCGCTGTTTATACAATATACGAGATTGAGAATATAAATATCGAGTCAGTAAGCTTGGTTCAAAGGAACAATCAAACAGCAGTTTAACACCGTCAGCGAGCTGACAAGTAAGGCGCAGGAAGCGAAAAAGATACTTTCGCACGCTAAAAAGAAAACAGCTATTTTACGACATGTTTTTAGATCGCGAAGAAGCTGCATTTTCGCCTTTTTGCCTTTTCGCTCCCAATACAAAATACCCCTGTCGCAGCAAACCTGCATACTCAGCGAATTTCCAATGCATTTATATGTTTCTCACTCCTACATAAAGCCACTTACCAAGTTTCACAAAAATACATTTATAAATAAGTGATTTATAACATTTTATTTATACACCATAAGAATAACATAGGGGATGAGTACGCAGGTTTGCTGCAACGAGGAAGATAAGAAATGAGTTTTTAGGTAATTATCAATATAACTGAACCAAGTGAAGCTACATTACCAAGTTTTATTAATTTATGTTCATAATTAAGGGAGATATAACACTTTACATATTCTCCATAATAATAACATTAGGGCTGAGTATGCAGGTTAGCTGCTACGGGGACAATCAATAACAAATTTATTTTTTGTACCAGTACAACATGAAGCCACATTCCAAGTTTCATCAAAATACATTCATAAATAATTGAGATATCAAATTTTATTTATTCTCCATAAGGATAGCATTGGACAACGTACTGTGTTTAGCACTTTGAATATCTCTGCAACGGTTGGACGTAGAACCACAATTTAAACACCAAAATGATTGTTTTGTGGAGCTAAAGTGATTAGTAAAAGCAAATGTTAAGATTAAAGTAAAATTAAGTGAGGAAAATCCAAAAACCTTTTTCCCATAAGATTAACATAGGAGATTTTATGAGCAAGTGTTTTGGATTTTTTCCGCAACCACTTAACCCAAGTTAATAATTCAAAATACTATATTATTTGTTTTTTAAGCTCTATAACATGGTCAAAACTAAACTTAAGTATTTTAAAAATTTTTTGGGTGAAAAATGCAAAACACTGATTTTTGGAAAATTTAAAACCCCCATAAACCTCCCTTCTCATGGTCCGATTTTTCTGATTTTCGAACTTAAAGTCAAAAATGTCACTTTACACATTTGAGCCAAATTTCATAGAAATCGGACGTTTTTTTCTCAAGTTATCGCATTCACGGACACACACACAAACACACACACACACACACACACACATATATATATATATATATATATGTATATATATATACATATATATAAATTTGAACGAATAGTGTTTTTGGCTTCTACGGACCTCAAAACAAAAAGTTATCATGGTCTCGGGCTTAAGTCTCACCATGAGACCTACGGTAATAGCTTCTTCCCTATAGGAGAAATTCGCTAAAACCGCTGTTTTAGGTTTTTTTAGATAAAAACAAATACTCTATGTGTGGTTGTAGGGAAAACTTTATTGTGGGTTGACCCAATTAGTCTTGAGAGTCTCAACGCCAACCTTACTAACATTTAGAGTTGAGTTAGTTAGAGGATTCTGTGACAACCATCAACGAATAAAGTCTATGAAGAACACTAATTTATTCACCTTTAAAATACAAAAAAAGTGAAACAACGGAGCGAATTTACTCTCAGTTATCAAACATGTGTTCTACCCTCTTACACATACACAACTCAAGCAGATTATAGCTTACGTCCACAATTGTAATTGCCTATGCAGTTATAGTTCTTGCATTTAAAAGTCAATATTTGTCCAGATTATTAGATTACCATCCACATATATTTATTACATTTTAGCGAATTTCCCCTGGGGAAGAAGCTATTACCGCAGGTCTCATGACAAGACTTAAGCCCGACACCATGTTAACTTTTCATTTTGAGGTCCCCAGATGCCATAAACACCATTCGTTCAAATTGTATATATGTATATATATATATATATATTTATTTACATATATATATTTATTTACATATATATATGGATCTGTGATATGTGTGTGTGTGTCCGTAAGCACGATAAGTCGCTTAAAAAGGTCCGATCTTAATGAAATTTGATACAGATGCGTAAAGTACCATTTATTTGAACGAGTTCGAAAACCAGACGAATTGAACCATCCGAAGGGGGGTTTTGGGGGGTGTTATACCCCAAAAATGGGTTCTTTTAGGGTTTCCACAGGTTTTTATTTAAATCAAATGTTAATTGTTACCATTGAATTCAGCATAAAAAAGCAAACAATTTGATATTTTGTTCATAGCTCTACGTTAATCGGTTACTGAGCTGTTGAAAGTGCTAAACACAGTACGTTGTCACAGTAATGTTATTCTTATGGAGGAAAAGACAAATTGTATATCTTGCTTATTTATGAACATAAACTGACGAAATTTGGTATGTGCCTTCATCTGGTTGTGGTTTAATGTTGTTTGCACAAAAAGATTTTTCGCCTATGGTTCCCGTAGCAACAAACCTAGGTACTTGGTCCTCATGTTATTCTTATGGAAAATAATTAAAATGTTATATATGTAGCTTATTTATGAATGTATATGGATGAAACTTGGTTTGTGACTTCCCTAAGATGGGTTCTATTGATATTTGCATAAACACCCATTATTTTTTGTTCCTTGTTGCAGCAAACCTGCGTACTCATCCCCAATGTTAATCTGATGGATAATAATAATTATTATAAATATCGCTAGTTATGAATATGTTTCTTTTGAATCCTGTTAAGTGTTTAAATGTGTTATGTTATATTCATTGGAAATTCGTTGAGTATGCAGGTTTGCTGCGACGGGGGTATTTTATATTTAAAAGTTTTAGTAATTAGCCTAAGAAATTTTGCATAGTTTTATTTTATTCTAATTATAAACAATTCAAATAGACAGTCCCGATGTACAATATCTGGTAAACGTGGCTGTGGCCCGTAACTGAGTGGCAGGAGCACCTGTGTCCTACATTCTGCACAATTGATAATTGTTACGTATGACAATAAAACTGAAGGTTTCCAGCCATAGCCGCTCTGGTGCAAAGCTAACTGCTTTCATGTATTATGTGATATTACCACTTTTAAACATTTAGCGGAAGGTATAAATGTACTGATAAAATCAAATGTGTCGGGTGCACCCAAAATGATGTTTACGAATAAAAATAACTCATGCACCTTTTTTCGTGAAAAATACTTTTGAAGTAAATCACGTTTAAAACATTAACTGTTGTACTTTTCAACCATATATTTTAGAAGTATAATTTATTAATGAAGAGAACCAATTTTTACATAGCGCATAGTGGTTAGCTTAGGTTAGGTCACGTTGTTGATGAATAATAAAATATGTCGTAAACCACATTTAACAGAAGTATTATGGTAGTTCTGGTATTCTTGTAATAAACTGACCCAACCTAAATTGCACAGCGCGCTATTGCAAGTAGGAAGTCGCAATAGTACATAAGAATATTTACAGTATTTCATAAGGAAATGAAAGTTGTTGTTTTTCTAGTAACTTGCCATTGTAAATCTCAAATTTTGTATTTACTGTAAAATAAACTATTGGACTAGCTTTCATAAGGAACACTTTACTTATAGGGTATAATTCTCAATGATCTAAATTGATATTGTAACAGTAAAAAATTATAGTTATTTTTACACTAAAAACTAGGTTTTGGAGAAAAAAGCGACACAAACACAACGAAAGAGACTTTTTGAGAAAAAATAGTGACAGGAATAAACGATAGATTTCAACGAGATCCAGATTGCACTCTAGTGGGGGTTAGCATATGGACGACTCCCTTAGCGTAGAACTTTGTAATGAGGAATTCAACTTCAACATGAACACCGTTTCCTTCAGAATATATTTTAATTAATCTAAGTATTCCTTTGTATGGTTTACAAAGGAATCCAGGTCAATTCCTACATTTACGAACCCAACCAATTATATCTACTACAGGATTAGTTATTTTATTTACTATGTACCAATTTTGAACATGTGAATAATGTTGATATCAATACGACACAGGATAACCAAAAAGTAATAATCAGCGTTGTCAAGAAGTCATGAAATAATTAGACATTCATATAACATTTGTATTAGACGTTTTTTGTAATTCTTTATAGTGTATCTTGAAACTCAAAAAAGGTTTAAGATTTAAACAAATTAAAATCTCCCTTCATAGATTTGCTAGCTTTAAATCAAGTCCTCATCTGTTTTCATACGTCACAGTAGTAACTTTTGTCCTTAGGTTCTGTCTAATTCTTGTTTACCGTTTCCTCTAAGGCCTCGTCAACTATATGGTTTACTTCCATTTAACTAAACGTAGAGTGAAAAATACTGTATATAGATTTATTAGTATTCAGATTAACAAAACAAGTGATTTTCTAAAAGGGGTTACTATAAATTTGACAATGTTTGATAGTTGATTTTTTTACGCTCAATATTGTAGTAACTCCTGCAGGCAAATGTTAGCAGAAGAGTTCAAACTGGGCAGATTGGTTTGACAGACTGACGCCCCTATAGTATTTATCATTATCCTTTGTGCTTACCAACTGATGTCTTCGTCTGAATAATGACACTGGAAAGTTTATGGATACTGAACCAGAGACAGGACTTAATGCAGTTCACTTAAAACCTTAAGTCAACACAGGATTTTCATGGCTCAGTTCAAGAACTGAAGTTTTAAAACCACGACGGATGGTTAATGATTTGGTTATGTCATTGGCGTGAATATCATACCTCTTCTCAAGAAACTGTCAACATCTTAATATATTAAATATATTGTATAGTTTTTGAAACAAATACTAAACAATGTATGTCACGAAAATAACATAGCTGAAGTATGGGTATATATCCAATCCGTCAATGCTACCAAAATAATTACATTAGTAATTTTTTAGGGTGCTACTTCTTTATACAAAATCAGATAGGACACAACAAATTTTCGTTAGTAAGTTTGAGAAGTTTTTGCCAAAAAGATTATGCAATTATAACTAAACCGGCTTATTATAATTAAAACTGTTTTGAACGACATTTCCACCACTGAAAAGTTAAAAGCCCTGATCAATGGTTCAAAGGACAAAGAGGATTGCTGCCGGAACCGGCAAACCAACTTGTAGGGAACTACAGAACTGAAGTAGCCACTAGAAAACCCATACTGTGGTTGGTCAGGTAAATTACTGTTAATTTTAGCGAATTTCCCCTATAGGGAAGAAGCTATTACCGTAGGTCTCATGGTAAGACTTAAGCCCGAGACCATGATAACTTTTCATTTTGAGGTCCCCAGACGCCAAAAACACCATTCGTTCAAATTTTTATATAAATATATATATATATATATATTTATTTATTTATTTATTTATTTATTTATTTTTATATATGTCCGTAAGCACGATAACTCTCGTAAAAAAGGTCCGATCTTAATGAAATTTGGTACAAATGTGTAAAGTACCATTTATTTGAGCGAGTTCGAAAACCAGATGAATCGCACCATCCGAAGGGGGGTTTTGGGGGGGTTTTGTACCCCAAAAATGTTTTTTTTTTTTGTTTTTCACATGTAATTTTTATTTAAATCAGATTTTAGTTAATACCATTGAATTCAGCTTAAAAAAACAAACAATTTGGTATTTTGATCATTGCTCTACGTCAATTGGTTACCGAGATATTGAAAGTGCTAAACACAGTACGTTGTCTAATGTTATTCTTATGGAGAAAAAGAAAAATTGTATATCTCGCTTATTTATGAACATAAACTGACGAAAATTGGTATATGGCTTCATCTGGTTGTGGTTTGTTGTTGTTTGCACAAAAAAACAATTTTTCGCCTATGGTTCCTGTAGCAGCAAACCTAGGTACTTGGTCCCCATGTTATTCTTATGGAAAATACTTAAAATGTTACATATCGCTTATTTATGAATGTATATGGATGAAACTTGGTATGTGACTTCACTAAGATGTGTTCTATTGATATCTGCATAAAAACCCATTATTTGTTGTGCCTTTTTGCAGCAAACCTGCGTACTCATACCCAATGTTATTTTATGGAAAATAATTAATTTTTAAATATTGCTTGTTTGTGAATATATTTATTATTAATCCTGTTAAGTGTTTTAATGTGTTATGTTATATATTCATTGGAAATTCGCTGAGTATGCAGGTTTGCTGCGACGGGGGTATTTTGAATTGTATTTCGTGTTGAAAATTTAAATATTTACGTCGGTTAGTGAAACATATACTAGGAAACTATGGTACAATGAAGAAGAATAACAAATAATTATAAATGAACAAATTATAAATCGCTATAATAACTTTAAATATTTAGAAGATCTATATGTTTGACATGTTTAAAATTAATTTTTCTTACTTAGTGAAATAAAATGATTTACAGTTAAAAAACGATTAATGCATATAATTAAAAAAATAGCCTAACATACAAACCCTTATATGCACATCCAAATTAAATGCTTCTATGGTGTATGGTTTCAAAAAACAACAAACGTTAAATTACATATTAATATAGGAAAGTTGTGTATACAAATGTGTTAAGAAATTGGTTTTATAAGTTTTAATTTCGCTGATAAGATGATTTTACCTAGATTCTTAGGTTTTCCTTGAATAGTTTGTTATTCGTAGTTTAAAACTTATGTATGGTTAAAATATATGTGCTGCAAAAAAATTCAGTTAAGAAATAAATTTATATTTTATGAAATAAATGAACATCATTTTATATCTAATAGACATGTTTACACTGAAATTAAGAGAAACAACTATCCAATTACTGTATTCGTGAATTTAGTTCAACCTACTGATTATATTGGAATGCCACAAGGAACCATACTTCGACCTTTTTCTTACATTTAATAATATTAATTAATGGTATTACATCGATAAATTGATTAAGGTTCCAAATGTAGGTAATATTATTTTATGATGGTAAGGCATGTTATAATTCAAATTTAAATAGCTCTCAATTATAAATATATAATTATATTCAAATGTCTAACGTCCTCAGTTGGTTTAATGATAATTATTTAAACATTAGTAATTAAAAATTTAATTTCACGACAAGTGACATTTAATAAGAATCCGTAAAAATCATACCTATTGTAGGGGCATTTCTTTCAAGTGTTTTTATAAAACTGAGGATGTTTTCGCAACTCCTGATATAGTTAAATTAAGTGAACATGATATAATTTTAATATTTATTTAATATTCAGGGAATCATGGCAATCGGGTTATTATGCAAATAAACAAGTTAACAAACAACCAGTGGTACTGCCGGTATATGACAATCGCCACCCCCGTAATGGGTGTAACAAGGCGACTGAGCACTTCTCTGAGAACGAAGTAATGGTGGATAAGCAATAACCTTCGAACTTATGTTTATTGCGTTCTATAGGCATGCTATAATTAGTCTCAGTGATTGTGTAGAGTGCAGTCAGGTAATTATTACATGATTACGCCGTGTTTAGTCACACAATATTGTAACAGGTGCTGTGTAGGGTGTAATTGGCAGCCGCTCGTTCATCCGCCCTGTGTAGGGTGCTGTCAGGTAATTATTACATGATTACGCCGTGTATAGTCACACAATATTGTACCAGGTGCTGTGCAGGGTGTAATTGGCAGCCGCTCGTTCATCCGTCTATGTTGTGTTTGTGGATGATTCGCTTGTACAACAAGAGGCTACTAATACATTATATTCATAGTATAGCTTAGGCATAGAGGTGGGTGAGAACATCTAAACAGACGTCTCACAACCCTGAGGTAAAGTAAGGTAAAGAGGCAAAAAAGGGTAAAGTTAGCCAATTCTTTCATTCTTTTCCGGGATTCTTTGAAATTACCAAATTGTATTAGTTATTGTTGGATTGATATTAAACCCAAATTTTGTAATACCAACTATTAAACTTTATTATAGCCCAGGGCTATATAATCACGACTTAATAGGTACTGTACCTCCGTCAATAGTCCAAAAAGAAGACAAATGTTTATTCTAAAAAGGTTTAGTTGTGATTACAACATACGGTACAGTTGCCACGACATACAATTAAACAAACACACATACACTACACTGAGACGAAAAACATTAAAAATATATATGCTACCCATGTTGCATGTATTTTAAATGGTGAGCTTATCATGTGTGTGACTGTCCGCGTCGAACACCATAATAAAACTATCTATTTTAAATGTTGAAATTACAAGGAAACATGTCAGCGTAAAGATTCATCATGTCATTGGACTATTGTCGAAGGTAAAGTTCGTATTTAGTCTTAATAACAACCTTCGATTCCTACAAATTTTGTAACATATAATTTCTAAATTACTATTCCTTAATTTGATATTAACTGACAAATGGAGTTTAGTTATTACTCATAGAAACAAAATTTAAAAAGCTCAATTAGTTTTTATAGCAAAACTGTGTTCAAGATTATCTAGTCTTGAAGTCCTAGCCGATATTCACTGAACATCTTAAAAGTCATAAACATGAATATACAGTATACATGTTCTGGCAAATGTATTCTATCGTGTAACTGGGTCACACAAACTTAAATTCTTGTTGAAATTTGAGAAACAAATGTTGAAGTTTATGACAGTTTATCTTGTTTTTCTTTATAAATAATACATGCAGCTGAATATCATCCAATCACATACGGGCAGGGTGTTAAAAAGTAAAGATAGGTTTGATTCAGTAGTGTCAAAAGGTAAAATGAACTGACTTTTCATTTAAATTATACTATAATAAAAAGCATTCCTCGAGTTTTTTTTTAAACAGACCTCATATTCTGATTAAAATAACTGTCTATTACGAATAATTAGTCTTCCAACTTTAATAATTATCTGTTTAAAAATTAAAATAGAATAATTTAAGAAAACAACATTTAAAAATATTTGAATATTTCTAAACAAATCCTTGTGCATATTTTTTCGTCTCGATTCAGCCAAATAAAAAGACTCGTTCTTTAAAGGGTTAAAACTGGAAAACGAATTTTGTATACTATCTTTATAAAGGAATAGTGTTCCTGAGATTCCAGACCAGGTGATAGCAATTTAATGAACGTACCATAGATCATACAAACTAATTTCTTAACATGTATGTCAGTCATTGCACTATGTCGGTTGTCTGTTTTTGTAAGAGAAGTTGTAAAATGTGGAACAAGTGAAGCAGTATTTTTGGACATAGGAAATCATGTCTGCTCTGAAACAAAAGGGCAAACTTTACACAAAAACAACACATACATTATTGTGAGCAAAACAAATCATATATGAATATAATTTAATAACTATATTTGAAACACGTGAAAGATAGTAAATTACGACCTAAATAGTTAATTAGATAAATAATAGTTTCATTGTAAAGAGAATAATACAGTTTCCTGTTGTCATTGTGGGGTGTGTAAGGTCACTGGAAAATGTAGTTTGAATAGTTACAGCTCCTAGTGGAACTTCCTTGTCACCTGTATCCGGCGATATAATTAAAACATCGATCCGTTGGCAATATTCATCTGCCTTTTAACTTTACACCCAACTTCATATAATACATAAACTACATAAGGTAAGAAGATTTTTTTATTTAACTAATATAAACTGTTTTCAAATACTAATTTAGATAAGCACCACACAAAATTACATTACTGCCACCTCAAACACCAGTTTCCTTTAATTTGATGAAGTTCACATTTATCCCATTTAGTGCACCACTAAAGGCAACGCCAGTGCACACCATTATCCTTCCTTGAGCACAATTAAACGAAGCTGGTTCTCTTCGAACCTTATTATATTTTTGCTAAATAAATTGTTGAAAGTGTTGCAGTACAAGTTTAAGACATAACAAACAAAAAAAACAACATTCAGCGTAAAGTTTATAAGAAGTTTACTATGGCAGGATTTCTAAGTTATTTATATTTACTTATAGCACAGCGTGTTTATAACTTTCTTCAAACCATTATTGTTTCACTCTCCCATTTTTAAAAGTGTAAATAATATGTAACATACATGATTATTGACTCATGCATTTATAAAATTGTTAATATTTAATATAATCTCTACGGTCTAGTTTTTATTTAATTAAATATTTCTCGCAAGCGATGGAATTAAAGCGGGTAAATATATAAAAATCACTTAGAGCTACTTACTAATTCACCTGCCAAATGGAAACAGAAGAGACTGATATCAGAAGACTCGTGGCTAACCAATCAGGGCCACTTTGCAGCTGATGAACAGTTCATTCAGCCCCCTCATGATAACGGGCTGGCTGGCTAATGTTATTGCTTCACTTTATAAACGATAATTAATCATCTTGGCAAACAATTTGATTTGTTATTAAGTGATATCTATGTTTATCAATGGTTTAAAAAATATATATATGACGAGTATGATCAACATGTATAACTAAAAACATGTTTTTTTTGTAATTTCTGGCCTTTAAAATCATGTTCTATCTTATAAAAATCACAACAGCTCAGTTTGTTATTATCATATAGTTATTATCTTCATATCATTACTTCTATGACAAAATGTCACAACTATTTTGATCATTACAGTTTTATCATAAATTTTACGGTTTTTAAGGTATTTAGCTTTGAAAAAAATGGCAGCCATGTTGAAATGGTAAAAAGTAGAAACTTAATATTTCATACCGAAATGGGTCTTATCAGTTGTGATACATGTACCAAGTTTGAAGGTGGTATATGTAGATGTTCCTACGATATAACGAATTAAGTAAAAAATATATACAGACAGACGGAAAACTAAGCGTTTCAGGACATACCTTAGTATGAAATTTTTTAGGACGAATCATATCCCAAAGTCCTGAAAGTTTTTTTTTTACACCCTGTATATTGTTCAGAGGTTCATGGTCTACATGTTTATTTCAGAAAGCTCCCGTAAATTTACTAGTAAATTTCTCACTTTACTCGCTTTAGTCTCGCTTTAGTCTAATAAAAAGAATATATTTTGCTTGACACTTTGCTAAAAGAAGCTATTTTTATATCAGCTGTGAGTACCGAAAATGAAACTTTTCCATCCTTGAATCGTAAAACAGCTGGTGATTTTTGCCGCCCTGTTATTAGTTATTCTGACACCAGTAGCGCTAGTAGCTTGCTGCGTCTACCAATAGCAGTGTTGCATTCGAACGCAGCTGATCTTATTAGTCTAATTAATTACTATTGTTGTCATCATGTTGAGAGACATATTACTCGACAAACCCGATAAAATATCTAAAAATATGTTTTATTATTATTTACAGTGCTGAAAAAATATCGTTCATAACTCATTAAGTGTTTTTCCGACACTAGTAATGAAATATACAATTATAGCATGCAATTTACTGATTTAACTTTTACTTTTTTGATGGCAATAGCCGACGCAGGACGAAATGATTTATCATCAACAACAGGACAAGTGTATTGTGAACCTGTCATTGTGTCCGTGCCAGCCTGTTGTGGCTGTCCTTCATCAAGATCAATTACATGTCGAACCGTCGTCGTCGTCGTCGTGGATAAATAATAACTAAAATTATTTCAAAATATAATAAATTAAACTAACCTATAAAACTATTTTGCACTAAGCTGTTTTATTAGATAACATTTAGACGGTTAAAACAATTACAAATTAATCATAATAGTTGAATCAAGTTTAAGGGCTATCAATTCCAATGAGAACGAACGACGAGGTTTGAAAGGAACTACTAAAACTCGGATCTATATTATGCTACTCAACCTCTTGTTTTTGTATTTTTTATTTTGAAATGTAGAAGCAATGAGTTTTACTATCTAAAATGTTTAAACGATTACAATTAAGTTAGTTAAAAATATTTTTTTAACAATATTAACTGAAAATTAGATTTTTCATTATTAGAAAATTGAGGAAAAATTTAGTTTTAGCGAATTTCCCCTATAGGTAAGAAGCTATTACCGTAGTCGTTAATAACTTTTCGTTTTGAGGTCCCCAGACCCCAAAAACACCATTCGTTCGAAACTATATATATATATATATATATATATGTGTCTGTGAGCACGACAACTCTCGTAAAAATTATCCGATTTTGATGAAATTTGGTATAAACGTGTAAAGCAACATTTAAGAATTTAAGTTCGAAAACCAGCCAGATCGCTCTATCCGAAGGGGTATTTTGGGGGGGTTTTGTACCCCAAAAATGGGTTTTTCGAATTTTTTACAAATAATTTTGGAAATAGTCAAATTTAATTTTTTCCCATTCGATTCAGCTTAAAAAACACACAATTTGGTATTTTTATCATTTCTCTACGTCAATTGGTTACCGAGATATTGAAAGTGCTAAACACAGTACGTTGTCTTAATGTTATTCTTATGGAGGAAAATAAAAATGTCATATCTCGCTTATTTATGAACGTATACTGACGAAACTTGGTATACGGCTTCATCTGGTTGTGGACCATTGATATTTGCTCAAGAAACAATTTTTTACCCAAGGCTCCCGTAGCAGCAAACCTGCGTACTCAGCCCCATGTTATTCTTATGGAGAATAAGTAACGTGTTATCTGCCTTCATTATGAAAATAAATTAATGAAATTTGGTATGTGGCTTTACCTACAAACGTTATATTGATATTTGTATAAAACCCTATTTTTTGTCTTCCTTGCTTCAGCAAACCTGCATACTCAGCTGCCATGTTATTCTTATGGAGAATAATTAAAATGTCATAAATCGTTTATTTATGAATGTATATTGATGAAATTTGATATATGGCTTTATGTGGTATTAAGATACATATATATGCATTGGAAATTCGCTGAGTATGCAGGTTTGCTGCTACGGGGGTATTTTAATGATACCACGTGATACTCAGAATCGATGACAGATTAGGGTTAGTAACCTATTATATTATATAAATGTTTTGTTTATAACCAAACATGTATTCAGAATTTTATAGTTGTTTGTTCACAAATTCTCCTGCAGTTTTCAGTTTTCAGTTTGTATCTTTGCGTTAAATTTAATAATTTAATCCAAACGCCATAATTATTTATTCGTTACTCTAGCGAATGTACTTATAAAACTGATTTGATTGTTTAGATTTTTTAAAAACTGATTCACTTAAAGTATTTTCTTGAAAATGTTATAACACGTAGATATATTACAGTTTTGTTTGAAACATATTAGTCTACAATGGTTGAGTAGATAGTTTTAATACGAACTTATTGATAGTAGAGAAAAATGGAAACACAGTTTTACTACTTAACAATGCTTAAATTCAAAGCCATTGATTATTACCATGCTTAACGTCTCTTTAATCATAAATTACTTATGTGAGATATTTTTCACTGAAAGAAACAGATTAACTAATGTCAAAGTAAAATTTATTTTTCAGAGTTAAAACCAATGGAGCTGTTAACACTATACTAACAAACAACTAGTTCTCTATTACAATACGATTAAGATAACGGTCTTTATGCCCTAATAGTATTATGTGAGCTTTCAATATTGTGTAGTGTAAACCATTTTTACAACCCGAATACCCTCTCGATTGTCTCCCAGCTTGTTTATACGCTTTGCTCAATGTTGTGTAAAGGGGTCGCCTCGCCACATGGTGCAATGCAGTTGACTTTTAGTGCCTTTGTCGATCCTTAACAAAAGCTCCATATATTTGTTAGGTAAGCTAAAGAAAACTATGGTTTATAGAGGATTACCCTCCCCTTCATTTACCTTTTCTTATTTATTTTCCTAGTATTATACACGACAATCAACGGCACTCTCATACAATCGATCATTATATAAGAAAGGACATATTTATGACGGAAACTACATGAAAGAAAATTATGACTATTAGTATGTTATTATTAGTTAAAAATTAAAGTTTTAAATATGTCGTTTATATTATTACTGGAATTTGATTTTACAAAAACACTTGTTTGTAATTTAATTTATATTTTAAGAATATAACCCGAATATTAATTACCATCATTCTGTCAAATAACACAAATATTGTAAACGTTTGAACTAAAATATAAATAATATGATAAAAATAATAATAAAAATAGATATGCAAAAAGTATTATTACTCATGTAGTTTAATGGTTGGTATACCAAAACAATTTTTTACCTACATTAGAAATGTTTCGTTATTTAAATTTATTCACTTGTAATTTTAACAAATTAGAAATGATTATATTTTAATTGAGTAAAGTCGGTGTAAAATATGCAGTAATATTTACAAATAGCTTGAACCCAGAGCGCTGTTTGCCTAAACAGAAATTTTATCTCATTGTTGATACTAACTGGTATTTCTGTTTGTGGCTAAGTAAATTCAGATGAAACCAAATCTAAAAAATATTGATTACAGAATGCTTGATAGGAAGCCTGAAACACAGACATCGTTATAATCCAAAATAATAATTGCCTTGCTTTGAAAAATCACACTGAAAAGTTCTTAATCCCTTGAGAAAATTGAATAGCGTGTTTTCGAAAAACTTTCTCAATTTGATTTGACCTTCCGCTGGTATCTATTTATTTGCCTGAACCTTAAAACTTCATTTTACTAATCCTACTTAGGTAGAGCCAGATTTTTCGTCACAGGAACACTGTTATGTTGTTTTGTGTGGGTCTCACTGGTTAAAATATAAATATATAATAGATGTAGTAAACAAATAATCAAGTATATGAAAACAATACGATGAACCAGTCATGGTTACTAAACCGTTCGGGTGTTATGGTATTATGTCTTATTATCATACGTTTAGATAACGAATGTTAAATTGTGGTAAATACAGTGAGTGGCCAGAATCTATTAATCCAAACAAAATAAAACAAAACATATTATCTTACCAATGTGATAACTATATAAATATTTGATAAACAAGTTTTAACACACAAAGGTTTTCGACAGTTTAAAAGCGAATCCAAAGAGCTGTCTTTTAAAGTGTTCGTTTAAGTGATAATAGAGTAATTTATTCTGTATTGCGGGTTTGAGAATTGGATTAAAGTAAACTTTGATGCCAGTTTTCATGTTGTTAAATGGGATACTCTGCAGTAAACTTTGAATCAGCTCTACTTTAATATTTAATATTTTACCGATCCAAAGTAGTCCAACAATAAATGGTTTTTATGTATTCTGGTTAACAATGATAAATTTTAATAGAAAGGTTTTGCGCTGTTAATAATAGACTCTAGTATTTGACGTGGAGCTTCAGGATGTACGCCATTCCAATGTAAAACCGACTTGAAAACTCATTTAACTTGAAACAAATTTAAAATTAGTAAGAAGTAATTTAAATTCCTACTGAATAGATTTGTTTTTGCTTTGAGTCGGAGCTTATTGTGTTTTAATACGTTATAAAAATGACGGAGGTGTATACCACGCTTGAGAAAATATTTGTATTTATCTCTTTTAAGTGGGAGGAAACTTGCTATATTAACATTTTAATTTATTTATTAGCAGGTATTACAAATGATGACAAGTAAAGGGCAGTGTAAAATTTGAATAAGAAATGTAGATATCTTCTTATTACTGTATATAAAAACGAATCCCTATTTCCCTTGGTCACGCTATCACTTGAGAATGAGTGCACCAAATTGAATAATTATTTGTTTGTTGTTTTCTTGAATGTCAGAACAAGGTTTTTGTAAAAGACAATTTTTAATCCGACCAACTCTGTCCCACTTGCCTTTAAAGTTCCTATTAATTTGATCAAAGTTCAATTAGTTACACCAAACAGCTGTTAACAAGGATTATATATATAAACACATATTATCACGGAAATAACAAATCTACTTGAATGGCAACTCAAACTCGTTTTTCGATTCCGAAGTTAGCACTATATAAAAATAGGCAAGGGAGCGTAGCGAACGAGCTCATCTTGAAAATGAACGAGTATTTGACGTAAAACCAATTCAATTACATTTGGACAGGACAACGTCTGTCGGGCCAACTAGTTGATGATAAATACAGACAATTGTGTTTTACTGATAAATTTCAACAATTTAAAAGTAATTCTGTTAGAAACTGCGGGGCGGTAAGTCGCAATCAATAATTAACAAAGACTTGGCTCAAAGTGTGATGTAATTTAATAACAACTTAGTTTAAGATACAATTATGCTGCCGGAGCTTAGTTATTATAGAAGGTTTCGTGATAGATCTTGAGTTTGAACCCTGAACCGCTGTACATAATAATTCTTTTATTGTATTACTTTTAATATAATGTGTATACATGGTGATTATATCACCACACATACTCCGACACATGCTGCATTAAAGATTACGATACAATTGAGTAATATAAGATGTATCGTGATCTAATTAACATTAAATTATGCCTTATATTTGGCGAAATAAAAAAGGTTTATTATAATTTGTTGGGAACTCATTAGACTAGCAAATGGCTTACACACATGCTATCTTGCCCTGTGAACATCGGAGCGTTTTATATAACTAAAAAATTAGGCTTTCCGTAATACATTTTAAATATGTTACACTCCTTTACTCAAATCGTCCCTAATAGTAACATTTGTGAATCACGAAGCAATACTTCCCTTAAGTGTAACACTTTAAAAGTATTACTCCTTTTACATGTGACACTCTATAGTTAGTTCTAAGACTAAATTGTTATAAATTTATGTTGGGTTTTGATTTTAGTCTAAAGACGTTAATACGAAAAATAAGTACTATTAAAATGTAAATTGAATTCCTCAAATCTATCCCAGAGAGAATTGCAAAGCTCCGTGAAACGCTAAGACAGTTCTAAGAAGACCAAACAATCAGTGTCGGGTGCTTAAATCCATCGAGTATTTGAAATTCTATTTAGAAATTGAATATTCTCTACTCATACACGTTATTACTTTCTGTACGTTTTCCTCATCATTCAGCTATACTATTATCGACTGCTAGAGCTAGAGGTTCTAATCACATATGTTTATTTGAAAAGTTCTTTGCTTTAAACGTAAACACAAGTTTCTGCAGTACAGGCGGGATTTAAGAGAGATTTAAAGCGTTTTGTTTTGTTTTTCTTAAGCAGGTCTGTTGCTTAGAGAGATTTAACAAAATTAAGTATTAAGTGATGAGGTATTAAAAATTGAATCTAAACTATTTTATATTTACAACATAACGTAGGAATCCAACTTTTACGTCAGTCATCTTCCCCATGAACTATTATGCAGTATGGTATCGTATGAACAGGATACTTACTTCGAACAACCCACGTAACTTTGCTCTACGAGTCCCAGGTTCAATTATTGTTAATCACCGATGACGTTAGGTATGTGACAGAGCCACGGACCAATGACTGTGAGTCAATCTGAAGCCAATTATCTAGTAAACTAAAATGGATGGATCTCTGAAGCGGCAGAGAATCGTCTCTGAATCGAATTTCTACTCACACTAAAAGTCATACTATATTTACTTTACAAAAATATTGAAAGTAGGTAAACAAATCTGAAAATGTATAAATAAAGTTGAAAATTAAAAGGGCAGATAAATGCTTGTGTCAAAAGCTGTATGATTATAGAATGTGGAACTCTGTCATTGTCTACGACAACGCTCTGTTGTTTATTGCCAGTCTTTTGGTCCATTTAATATTTCATTGAAACAACAGGCATTGTATTGGATGGATTATTTAATTTTTTCGTTCTGTGCATTATAAAGTATAAAGAAAATAATTGTGTTTTAATTTTTGAAATCGAGCCTTTTACTTAAAGACAGTTAAATATAGTTTTGATTTTACATAAATAAAGAGGTTTTCGGATTGTCTGTTGCACAATCACCAGCCTATGTGCCTGACTGACTGGATATAACAAGGCTTAGAGACTACAACAATCGTCCTATTTTTATTTGGGTTAAGATTGTGAGGATGGCCTACATTTGGATATTCCCAAATGTTTTTTCATACTGATAACATAATAAAAAGAATAAAAACACTAAACCCAACGAATTCGATAGTTTTAGCGAATTTCCCCTATAGGGAAGAAGCTATATATATGGATACATATATATACATATATGTGTCCGTGGGTGCGATAACTCTCGTAAAAATCATCCGATTTTGACGAAATTTTGTATAAGCGTGTAAAGCAGCATTTATGACTTTAAGTTCGAAAACCAGACAGATCGGACTATCCGTAGGGGTATTTTGGGGGGGTTTTGTACCCCAAAAATGGGTTTTTTGAGTTTTCTACATATAATTTTTGAAAAAGTCAAATTTTAGTTTCTTCCATTGGAATCAGCTTAAAAAGACGCACAATTTGGTGTTTTGACCATTGCTCTACGTTAAATGGTTACAGAGATATTGAAAGTGCTAAACACAGTACATTGTCCAATGCTATTCTTATGGAGAATAAGAAAAAAATTATAGCTCGCTTATTTATGAACGTATTCCAACAAAACTTGGTATATGGTTTCATCTGGTTGTGGTCTATTGTTATTTTCACAAAAACCCCGATTTTTACCAATAATTCCCGTAGCAGCAAACCTGCGTCCTCAGCCCCCATGTTATTCTTATGGAGAATAAGTAAAATGTAATGTATCCCTTAATTATGAACATAAATTAATAAAACTTGGAATGTTGGTTCACCTAGTTGAGTTCTATTGATATTTGCATAAAAACCCATTTTTTGTGTTCCTTATTGCAGCAAACCTGCGTACTCATCTCCCATGTTATTCTTATGGAGAATAATCAAAATGGCATAAATGGCTTATTTATGAACTTATATTGATGAAACTTGGTATGTGGCTTCACCTAGTTGAGTAATATTGATATTTACAAGAAACCCTATATTTGTTGTTTTTTGTAGCAGCAAACCTGCGTACTCATCCCCAATGTTATTGTTATAGAGAATAATTCAAATTTGATATATCTCTTATTTTTGAATATATTTTTATGAAACTTGGTATGCGGCTCTATGTGGTGTTAAGACTTATATTTTGCATTGGAAACTCGCTGAGGACACAGGTTTGCTGCGACGGGGCTATTTAATATTATATTGATCGATTCGAGATAACATTTGGAGGACAATGAACCTATAGTGGCAAAACAAACTGCGCGACCATGAATATGTCAGGGAGAATTAGTTTGAGGTTTTATGAGTTGCGAAACCTTTCAAAGTTCATTATTTTGGATTTCACTCGATGTCATTTACTTGTAATGTAAAAACACCCACGAAAAGGAGCGAAGGAAACCAGAATAATTATTAATCTGTTGGATTATTATCCAACGACAACAGTTACAATTGTGGTTAAGTAGTAAGCTGAACGTTTAATATGGTTATGATCACAGCATAATCCAATGCTGTCCAGTGCTGCGAATACAGAAAATTACTAAACTATCATTAGTGAATTTCCTTTGGAAAGTGAACTATTAGCATGACCCGCACGGTGAAACTTAAGCCCGGGACCACCATAGAAGTTCCTAACGTGACCCCCTGAACACGTTTTGGGGGGTCGTTCAAAATTGTATATATATATATATATATTTAAAATAGCACATGACCTAAAGGTATGAAACCAGTCGTCTAAAAAAACATATTATGTTAAAACCAAAAAGGGTACTCTGTTTTTAAAATTGTGTTTAAAACTAATATATATGTATATATATATAAATATATATATATAGACATGTGTGTGTGTGTGTGTGTGTGTGTGTGTGTGTGTGTGTGTGTGTGTGTGTGTGTGTGTGTGTGTGTGTGTGTGTGTGTGTGTGTGTGTGTGTGTGTGTGTGTGTGTGTGTGTGTGTGTGTGTGTGTGTATGTGTGTGTGTGTGTTTGCACTCTAGTGGTCACATTTTTTGTCCGATTTACTTCAAATTTGGTAGGGACGTTCCTTTCTGTAATCAGTTGGACAAGTTCGTTGGGAAAAACAATCGGAAAACTCTACACCCCTTTTTTGGGGATTAATCTTTCAAATTTCGAGTTTTTAGGCCCAAAAAGGGTCATTAAAGCCCCAGATGTAAAATCAATGCATGTACAAAGATGGGAATTAGAGAGGCAAAAGTTTTAAGCCCTCTCTTGTCATTCTAGCGTAAATATTTACCGAGTTATTAAAAAAAATGTGTATCGACTAAACACAGTACGTTGTCTTATGGGGGTTTTACACTAAAAAAGCCTGTTATTCCTTTGTTATAGTACTTTTATCATCCCCAGCAACCTCACGCCTTCTTTCAAGCCTGTCTAGACCTTCTACTAACCTTATAATGCGCAAAATTGTATTCCGAGCTTTGCAAGAAAATGAAACCAGGAGTATCAGAACTGCCAAAAAATCAGTGTTTTTAGATTTCAATAAAATTTGGACAAACGTATGTTTTTACACTGATTTTGAGTTTTAAAAGTTTTTATGTGGAAATTCACTTCCCTCACGTCAGCGTGCTGCGTGCGAACTCGTTTTCTTCTTAGTTTTATATCCCAAACAGTACGACGCATAATTAAGGAATTGTATATAAAATGTACAGTTAATTAATGAATACGCGTGTTTAAAGCAGTCCTAGCAGATATTTGAACCACTTCTCCTTATGTCATCTCCTTTAAGACAGAACAGAGTAACCTATGATGTAGAAACATGAAACATTTGTTTGTGTACTTTAAACATATTTTCATAAATCAGAAGTTTTTCACGCCAGTTTATTATTCTAATTGATTCACTGGTTTCATACAAAAGTCGCATTCTCCATTCTTCCCTTTACCTCTCACACAGTAAATTACCAATATGTAGAGAGAAGGTGTAGTACTTAAAAGGGATATTTTTTTTAACCGCTTGGAAAATAACTTGTGGAAATTAAAAATGTACTAATACACTAAACTAATTTCACAAGTTGTGTGGTAAAGTATTAGTATTTTGAGGCTGTGATTTTCTAAAATATCTCTGTCATCAGTACTCGCCTTGTAGTTTGAGGTTCGCCAGATCGATCCTGTGATCAGTGTGTAAACATGTTGTGCTTGCTCGATACTGGACCAGCTGCCATTTTTCATTGGGCTAATAATTAGATAAGCTTTCTAACAAAAGCTCGATGTTAGATATTAATGAGGATAGGGATTGTTCCTTTCCCTATCAATATGTTAAATTAAGCCATTTACATCGAATAAATAGTTAACAAATAGGCAATACCATAAATATCTAAACTATACTAGAAAATCATAAGAAAATTAAGGTGAATAACAATTATATTAAGGTGAATAAGAATTATGTTAATGAGATCCGATAAGAAAATAAGCACGATCCAAAATAATTTTAAATCTCCCACGTTAAGATCAGTGCATATTCTATTTCATTTCAAAACTGTTATCAGATGAATGACCGATGGCTGTAATATGTGATACATTCTAAATATTTCGCTCAGATATATTTTATTTTTCCGGCAAGGCTTTTTCATATTGTGATTGCCCCGCTTTAAAAATATATTTAGCGGTTTTCCCCTTAGGCTATTCTATGTGTTTGGAATACCATTAAAACATAGTACAGTAGTTTTAGTACCATATTGGTCCACAATTGAAGAGATCTTTACTTTTAAAATTGTATTTAGTTTGTTTTTTAAATATCAGAGCTTAATGTTACTGTCATTTACCTATTCACATATTTTACTGTATAAATATATTTTTTCTGGTAAATTTGTTCTGTAGTTTATGGAATAAAAACAGTTGCGACTCTTTTTACACTTGTCCACAGATTGCAGCTGGATTTCCATATGGAATCAGTGAACAGGAAACAGTAATATCAACTGATATTTGAGCGATATTCCCTCCAACTGAATGGCTGAGTGATTCCAAGCCATCCGTAAACATTAATGGGGAAATCTCACCGACTCTTACTGCAACAAATTACAATTTATAGCTGTTAATTCTAAAATTGAGTGATTTTAAAAAGGTCGAATAAAACTCACCATTAGGTATCTCAAAAGTATTATGCAGCATACTTTCCACTGCCACGCCCATATTTTAGTACACTATTTGTAATAATTATTACACATTTAGTTGGGAACCTTACTATTCGAGTTTTGATCAAAGTCGTAAGATCCGTCTTTGAAAGAGTTGGAGTTTTAGTGGTTTTTAGGGGATAATGATCCTTAAAATACCAAAACTCCATTAATAATAAATACAAAATCATGCCTGAAGACACTTTGGAATTATATCTAAGTACAACATGTCATAATTGTCAGGATGTAGGTGTGGGCTGGATGTTTGGACGCATCCTGGCATATAGACATACATCACATCCAAAACCACATATTTGGGATCAAATAGCATCAAAACTAATATTTTACCTAGTAAAGAGACCTCAAAATGTTTAACAAAACAAAACCTTCTCTAAATATTAAGAGGATAAAGTGAAAAGAACATAAATACTAAGTGGATTAAAACCTATTGACTTAACAATTATAACGAGTTTGCACGCAGCACGCTGACGTGAGGGAAGTGAATTTCCACATAAAAACTTTTAAAACTCAAAATCAGTGTAAAATCATACATTTTTCCAATTTTTATTGAAATTTGAAAACATTGATGTTATGGCTGTTCTGATACTCCTGGTTTTATTTACTTGCAAAGCTGGGAATACAATTTTGCGCATTATAAGGTTAGGAGAGGGTCCAGACAGGCTTGAAAGTAGGCGTGAGGTTGCTGGGGATAATAAAAGTACTATAACAAAGGAATAACACGCTTCTCTAGTGTAAAACCCCCATAAGACAACGTACTGTGTTTAGCCGATACACATTTTCTTTAATAACTCGGTAAATATTTATGCTAGAATGACGAGAGAGGGCTTACAAGTTTTGCCTCACTAATTCCCATCTTTTTACATGAATTTATTTTACATCTGGGGCTTTTATGACCTTTTTTGGGCCCAAATACTCGAAATTTGAAAGATTAATCCCCAAAAAATGGGATTAGAGTTTTCCGATTGTTTTTCCCAACGAACTTGTCCAACAGATTATAGAAAGGAACGTTCCTACCGAATTTGAAGTAAATCGGACAAAAAATGCGACCGCTAGAGTGCATACACATATATATGTATGTCTATATATATATATATATATATATATATATACAATTTTGAACGACCCCCCAAAACGTGTTCAGGGGGTCACGTTAGGAACTTCTATGATGGTCCTGGGCTTAAGTTTCACCTTGCGGGTCATGCTTATAGTTCACATTCTAAAGGAAATTCACTAATAACTTAGTAACTAATAGTCAGTCATTCAAGGACATTTTAAAAAAATGTCAAGATATTGCAAAATAGTACAAAATCCTAACAACATGTAAAGTAATGTTGTTAAATATATAACTGAGGAGTTGAATTAAGAAATCATCAATGGTTAACATTAATTATCGAGAGCTGTTGATTGTGGTTGAGTATATGGTTAGACATCTTTTGGGCAGTGACGTATTGTCAACAAGGTTACTTAGCTTGGTGATTCTCCTCTTTCAAAAAGCCTTGAGAAAATATACCAAATTAAACTAAAATAAAATAAATTATTTTGTGATTGCATTTTGGCCGAGAAAAAGCAAAATGCAAATTAAAGCTCGACGTCGAGAACAGTTAAAGCGCAGCGGTTTTACATTTATGGATATGTACCACGATTTACGAAAACACTAAAGACCACTGCACTACACTTTCTGGAAAATATACCCTTTCAATGCAAGTATAATAATGAGGCAGATGCAACAAAATACACATAATTCATTATCTAAAGCCAAACTGATTGTAAATATATGTTAAATTAAATTAATTTGTAATTTTTGTGACACTTCCAGTCAATGAAAATCTTTTATGGATAATATTTATTTGTTTAATTACTCCATTTCCCACCATATATGACGTAATAGTTTGACTTTGACCTCAAATGTCCAATGCAATAAAATAAGGAAGTCCTGTTATACAATTGAAAAATTAAACTAAAATAAAATAAATTATTTTGTGATTGCATTTTGACCGAGAAAAAGCAAAATGCAAATTAAAGCTCGACGTCGAGAACAGTTAAAGCGCAGCGGTTTTACATTTATGGATATGTACCACGATTTACGAAAACACTAAAGACCACTGCACTACACTTTCTGGAAAATATACCCTTTCAATGCAAGTATAATAATGAGGCAGATGCAACAAAATACACATAATTCATTATCTAAAGCCAAACTGATTGTAAATATATGTTAAATTAAATTAATTTGTAATTTTTGTGACACTTCCAGTCAATGAAAATCTTTTATGGATAATATTTATTTGTTTAATTACTCCATTTCCCACCATATATGACGTAATAGTTTGACTTTGACCTCAAATGTCCAATGCAATAAAATAAGGAAGTCCTGTTATACAATTGAAATAATAAATCACTTAATAAACCAAAGTTTGTGGTTTTCTTACACATTTTTAATTTATTTCAACGACATTCTTCCAGAACAGGCTGCTTTCTAAGAAAAGATCGATAGTAAAAAGACCAGGGTTCGGAATATTTTCTTTTAAAATGTAAAAAAATGCCACAAGTGTATGTACATCACAAAAAACAAAACAAAGAAACTCTAATGTTATAGGGGTGAACGATGTAAAGTACAACTGTGCCAGCCGTGACATTAACGCAATATTGGGGTCTGTCCACTGCTAATGGGGCTGCATTACTTCCTTAAGGACATTGTCCTCAACTTGAATTACTTTAAGATGAGTCATTCACTTTTTTTATTTTTATGATCAGTTTATATTTTTATACTTAAACTTGTGAAGTTCAATTCAACTGTGCTACAACCTTTTTCTCAGAAACCACAATACTCCACTAGAGGAAACGTTGAATTGGGGAACTCTCTTACCCATTGAAACTATTGATTCTGAATTTGGCCGTTATTTAACATATTAATTAACCACCATAAAAACTTCAAACAATGTTTGTCACATTTTTAGATGTTAAACCTTAACTTAAGACATTTTATTTTGGGTGTTTCATTCCAGCGGAGGTAAATTGTTTGTACTCACAGAAATGCATTGGGTAAATTGTAAGATAATTTATTTCGAAAACCGTAGTGTCAGGAGCAATAAAAATGCCACCATGAAAAATGTCACCAAAAATTTGTATTTTACTTGTATTCATAGACTTGAAGTTGACGGGATCGGTTAATTCTTTGAGACTTGCACATGGTCAACACTGATTTTGCTAATTTTTAATTATGTCTACTGTGTGTGTGCCAATGCGACTCTCTAAACTGAAAGAAAACAATATTTTAATTAAAATATGCCATTAATCCATTTAAAAACACCAATTTTATACTCCAATTCACACGTTAATAAAATTACAAGTAAGGAACGAGACCTGCTCGTATGTCTACGCCAATGGGTTAAGGACATTGTCCTCAACTTGAATTACTTTAAGATGAGTCATTCACTCTTTTTATTTTTATGATCAGTTTATATTTTTATACTTAAACTTGTGAAGTTCAATTCAACTGTGCTACAACCTTTTTCTCAGAAACCACAATACTCCACTAGAGGAAACGTTGAATTGGGGAACTCTCTTACCCATTGAAACTATTGATTCTGAATTTGGCCGTTATTTAACATATTAATTAACCACCATAAAAACTTCAAACAATGTTTGTCACATTTTTAGATGTTAAACCTTAACTTAAGACATTTTATTTTGGGTGTTTCATTCCAGCGGAGGTAAATTGTTTGTACTCACAGAAATGCATTGGGTAAATTGTAAGATAATTTATTTCGAGAACCGTAGTGTCAGGAGCAATAAAAATGCCACCATGAAAAATGTCACCAAAAATTTGTATTTTACTTGTATTCATAGACTTAAATAAATATTTTTGTATAACATATTTTTAAATATAGGTCCTTTAAATTTATATGTTATTGAAATTGTATTTTTCCGTTTTTGTGTGACAGCTCTTTTGTAAAGGGCACCTTATACTTTATTAGTAAAATGTGTGTTTTTTTACATAAGGTTCTATGTAAACAAAGAAAGTCCTAGTAGATTTCTCTACCTGTTTTCACCGAAAAAATTGTTCCAGTTATAATTTAACCATATCAAAATCGTATTTACCGAATTTGAAGTAAATCGGACAAAAAATGCGACCGCTAGAGTGTCCAAAAGATCGATAGTAAAAAGACCAGGGTTCGGAATATTTTCTTTTAAAATGTAAAAAAATGCCACAAGTGTATGTACATCACAAAAAACAAAACAAAGAAACTCTAATGTTATAGGGGTGAACGATGTAAAGTACAACTGTGCCAGCCGTGACATTAACGCAATATTGGGGTCTGTCCACTGCTAAAGGGGCTGCATTACTTCCTTAAGGACATTGTCCTCAACTTGAATTACTTTAAGATGAGTCATTCACTTTTTTTATTTTTATGATCAGTTTATATTTTTATACTTAAACTTGTGAAGTTCAATTCAATTGTGCTACAACCTTTTTCTCAGAAACCACAATACTCCACTAGAGGAAACGTTGAATTGGGGAACTCTCTTACCCATTGAAACTATTGATTCTGAATTTGGCCGTTATTTAACATATTAATTAACCACCATAAAAACTTCAAACAATGTTTGTCACATTTTTAGATGTTAAACCTTAACTTAAGACATTTTATTTTGGGTGTTTCATTCCAGCGGAGGTAAATTGTTTGTACTCACAGAAATGCATTGGGTAAATTGTAAGATAATTTATTTCGAGAACCGTAGTGTCAAGAGATATAAATACGCCACCATGAAAAATGTCACCAAAAATTTGTATTTTACTTGTATTCATAGACTTAAATAAATATTTTTGTATAACATATTTTTAAATATAGGTCCTTTAAATTTATATGTTATTGAAATTGTATTTTTCCGTTTTTGTGTGACAGCTCTTTTGTAAAGGGCACCTTATACTTTATTAGTAAAATGTGTGTTTTTTTACATAAGGTTCTATGTAAACAAAGAAAGTCCTAGTAGATTTCTCTACCTGTTTTCACCGAAAAAATTGTTCCAGTTATAATTTAACCATATCAAAATCGTATTTACCGAATTTGAAGTAAATCGGACAAAAAATGCGACCGCTAGAGTGTCCAAAAGATCGATAGTAAAAAGACCAGGGTTCGGAATATTTTCTTTTAAAATGTAAAAAAATGCCACAAGTGTATGTACATCACAAAAAACAAAACAAAGAAACTCTAATGTTATAGGGGTGAACGATGTAAAGTACAACTGTGCCAGCCGTGACATTAACGCAATATTGGGGTCTGTCCACTGCTAATGGGGCTGCATTACTTCCTTAAGGACATTGTCCTCAACTTGAATTACTTTAAGATGAGTCATTCACTTTTTTTATTTTTATGATCAGTTTATATTTTTATACTTAAACTTGTGAAGTTCAATTCAACTGTGCTACAACCTTTTTCTCAGAAACCACAATACTCCACTAGAGGAAACGTTGAATTGGGGAACTCTCTTACCCATTGAAACTATTGATTCTGAATTTGGCCGTTATTTAACATATTAATTAACCACCATAAAAACTTCAAACAATGTTTGTCACATTTTTAGATGTTAAACCTTAACTTAAGACATTTTATTTTGGGTGTTTCATTCCAGCGGAGGTAAATTGTTTGTACTCACAGAAATGCATTGGGTAAATTGTAAGATAATTTATTTCGAGAACCGTAGTGTCAGGAGCAATAAAAATGCCACCATGAAAAATGTCACCAAAAATTTGTATTTTACTTGTATTCATAGACTTAAATAAATATTTTTGTATAACATATTTTTAAATATAGGTCCTTTAAATTTATATGTTATTGAAATTGTATTTTTCCGTTTTTGTGTGACAGCTCTTTTGTAAAGGGCACCTTATACTTTATTAGTAAAATGTGTGTTTTTTTACATAAGGTTCTATGTAAACAAAGAAAGTCCTAGTAGATTTCTCTACCTGTTTTCACCGAAAAAATTGTTCCAGTTATAATTTAACCATATCAAAATCGTATTTACCGAATTTGAAGTAAATCGGACAAAAAATGCGACCGCTAGAGTGTCCAAAAGATCGATAGTAAAAAGACCAGGGTTCGGAATATTTTCGGTGCTGCACTCTAGTAGCAAAATATGTAACTAATGACCGCGGGCGTCTACGGTTCTATCCGCTAGGGGCGCGGACTGATTGAAAACCCTTAATATCGCCGCCAGGCCTTTGGTCGTGTTAGCTGAGTTGGCTACGTCGTGGAAACACCTTGGCCAGGTGGCGATACGATGTTCGTGGGTTCGATTCCCGCACACGACCAAAACTGACCAGTTGTGCAACTCTCAATGAGTTAACCGGTCTGTGGCAACGTTGGTGGGAGGGCCCAAGTAAAATTAACGGTGGCAGGCTTGCTTGGAAGTTGACGGGATCGGTTAATTCTTTGAGACTTGCACATGGTCAACACTGATTTTGCTAATTTTTAATTATGTCTACTGTGTGTGTGCCAATGCGACTCTCTAAACTGAAAGAAAACAATATTTTAATTAAAATATGCCATTAATCCATTTAAAAACACCAATTTTATACTCCAATTCACACGTTAATAAAATTACAAGTAAGGAACGAGACCTGCTCGTATGTCTACGCCAATGGGTTAAGGACATTGTCCTCAACTTGAATTACTTTAAGATGAGTCATTCACTCTTTTTATTTTTATGATCAGTTTATATTTTTATACTTAAACTTGTGAAGTTCAATTCAACTGTGCTACAACCTTTTTCTCAGAAACCACAATACTCCACTAGAGGAAACGTTGAATTGGGGAACTCTCTTACCCATTGAAACTATTGATTCTGAATTTGGCCGTTATTTAACATATTAATTAACCACCATAAAAACTTCAAACAATGTTTGTCACATTTTTAGATGTTAAACCTTAACTTAAGACATTTTATTTTGGGTGTTTCATTCCAGCGGAGGTAAATTGTTTGTACTCACAGAAATGCATTGGGTAAATTGTAAGATAATTTATTTCGAGAACCGTAGTGTCAGGAGCAATAAAAATGCCACCATGAAAAATGTCACCAAAAATTTGTATTTTACTTGTATTCATAGACTTAAATAAATATTTTTGTATAACATATTTTTAAATATAGGTCCTTTAAATTTATATGTTATTGAAATTGTATTTTTCCGTTTTTGTGTGACAGCTCTTTTGTAAAGGGCACCTTATACTTTATTAGTAAAATGTGTGTTTTTTTACATAAGGTTCTATGTAAACAAAGAAAGTCCTAGTAGATTTCTCTACCTGTTTTCACCGAAAAAATTGTTCCAGTTATAATTTAACCATATCAAAATCGTATTTACCGAATTTGAAGTAAATCGGACAAAAAATGCGACCGCTAGAGTGTCCAAAAGATCGATAGTAAAAAGACCAGGGTTCGGAATATTTTCTTTTAAAATGTAAAAAAATGCCACAAGTGTATGTACATCACAAAAAACAAAACAAAGAAACTCTAATGTTATAGGGGTGAACGATGTAAAGTACAACTGTGCCAGCCGTGACATTAACGCAATATTGGGGTCTGTCCACTGCTAATGGGGCTGCATTACTTCCTTAAGGACATTGTCCTCAACTTGAATTACTTTAAGATGAGTCATTCACTTTTTTTATTTTTATGATCAGTTTATATTTTTATACTTAAACTTGTGAAGTTCAATTCAATTGTGCTACAACCTTTTTCTCAGAAACCACAATACTCCACTAGAGGAAACGTTGAATTGGGGAACTCTCTTACCCATTGAAACTATTGATTCTGAATTTGGCCGTTATTTAACATATTAATTAACCACCATAAAAACTTCAAACAATGTTTGTCACATTTTTAGATGTTAAACCTTAACTTAAGACATTTTATTTTGGGTGTTTCATTCCAGCGGAGGTAAATTGTTTGTACTCACAGAAATGCATTGGGTAAATTGTAAGATAATTTATTTCGAGAACCGTAGTGTCAAGAGATATAAATACGCCACCATGAAAAATGTCACCAAAAATTTGTATTTTACTTGTATTCATAGACTTAAATAAATATTTTTGTATAACATATTTTTAAATATAGGTCCTTTAAATTTATATGTTATTGAAATTGTATTTTTCCGTTTTTGTGTGACAGCTCTTTTGTAAAGGGCACCTTATACTTTATTAGTAAAATGTGTGTTTTTTTACATAAGGTTCTATGTAAACAAAGAAAGTCCTAGTAGATTTCTCTACCTGTTTTCACCGAAAAAATTGTTCCAGTTATAATTTAACCATATCAAAATCGTATTTACCGAATTTGAAGTAAATCGGACAAAAAATGCGACCGCTAGAGTGTCCAAAAGATCGATAGTAAAAAGACCAGGGTTCGGAATATTTTCTTTTAAAATGTAAAAAAATGCCACAAGTGTATGTACATCACAAAAAACAAAACAAAGAAACTCTAATGTTATAGGGGTGAACGATGTAAAGTACAACTGTGCCAGCCGTGACATTAACGCAATATTGGGGTCTGTCCACTGCTAATGGGGCTGCATTACTTCCTTAAGGACATTGTCCTCAACTTGAATTACTTTAAGATGAGTCATTCACTTTTTTTATTTTTATGATCAGTTTATATTTTTATACTTAAACTTGTGAAGTTCAATTCAACTGTGCTACAACCTTTTTCTCAGAAACCACAATACTCCACTAGAGGAAACGTTGAATTGGGGAACTCTCTTACCCATTGAAACTATTGATTCTGAATTTGGCCGTTATTTAACATATTAATTAACCACCATAAAAACTTCAAACAATGTTTGTCACATTTTTAGATGTTAAACCTTAACTTAAGACATTTTATTTTGGGTGTTTCATTCCAGCGGAGGTAAATTGTTTGTACTCACAGAAATGCATTGGGTAAATTGTAAGATAATTTATTTCGAGAACCGTAGTGTCAGGAGCAATAAAAATGCCACCATGAAAAATGTCACCAAAAATTTGTATTTTACTTGTATTCATAGACTTAAATAAATATTTTTGTATAACATATTTTTAAATATAGGTCCTTTAAATTTATATGTTATTGAAATTGTATTTTTCCGTTTTTGTGTGACAGCTCTTTTGTAAAGGGCACCTTATACTTTATTAGTAAAATGTGTGTTTTTTTACATAAGGTTCTATGTAAACAAAGAAAGTCCTAGTAGATTTCTCTACCTGTTTTCACCGAAAAAATTGTTCCAGTTATAATTTAACCATATCAAAATCGTATTTACCGAATTTGAAGTAAATCGGACAAAAAATGCGACCGCTAGAGTGTCCAAAAGATCGATAGTAAAAAGACCAGGGTTCGGAATATTTTCGGTGCTGCACTCTAGTAGCAAAATATGTAACTAATGACCGCGGGCGTCTACGGTTCTATCCGCTAGGGGCGCGGACTGATTGAAAACCCTTAATATCGCCGCCAGGCCTTTGGTCGTGTTAGCTGAGTTGGCTACGTCGTGGAAACACCTTGGCCAGGTGGCGATACGATGTTCGTGGGTTCGATTCCCGCACACGACCAAAACTGACCAGTTGTGCAACTCTCAATGAGTTAACCGGTCTGTGGCAACGTTGGTGGGAGGGCCCAAGTAAAATTAACGGTGGCAGGCTTGCTTGGAAGTTGACGGGATCGGTTAATTCTTTGAGACTTGCACATGGTCAACACTGATTTTGCTAATTTTTAATTATGTCTACTGTGTGTGTGCCAATGCGACTCTCTAAACTGAAAGAAAACAATATTTTAATTAAAATATGCCATTAATCCATTTAAAAACACCAATTTTATACTCCAATTCACACGTTAATAAAATTACAAGTAAGGAACGAGACCTGCTCGTATGTCTACGCCAATGGGTTAAGGACATTGTCCTCAACTTGAATTACTTTAAGATGAGTCATTCACTCTTTTTATTTTTATGATCAGTTTATATTTTTATACTTAAACTTGTGAAGTTCAATTCAACTGTGCTACAACCTTTTTCTCAGAAACCACAATACTCCACTAGAGGAAACGTTGAATTGGGGAACTCTCTTACCCATTGAAACTATTGATTCTGAATTTGGCCGTTATTTAACATATTAATTAACCACCATAAAAACTTCAAACAATGTTTGTCACATTTTTAGATGTTAAACCTTAACTTAAGACATTTTATTTTGGGTGTTTCATTCCAGCGGAGGTAAATTGTTTGTACTCACAGAAATGCATTGGGTAAATTGTAAGATAATTTATTTCGAGAACCGTAGTGTCAGGAGCAATAAAAATGCCACCATGAAAAATGTCACCAAAAATTTGTATTTTACTTGTATTCATAGACTTAAATAAATATTTTTGTATAACATATTTTTAAATATAGGTCCTTTAAATTTATATGTTATTGAAATTGTATTTTTCCGTTTTTGTGTGACAGCTCTTTTGTAAAGGGCACCTTATACTTTATTAGTAAAATGTGTGTTTTTTTACATAAGGTTCTATGTAAACAAAGAAAGTCCTAGTAGATTTCTCTACCTGTTTTCACCGAAAAAATTGTTCCAGTTATAATTTAACCATATCAAAATCGTATTTACCGAATTTGAAGTAAATCGGACAAAAAATGCGACCGCTAGAGTGTCCAAAAGATCGATAGTAAAAAGACCAGGGTTCGGAATATTTTCTTTTAAAATGTAAAAAAATGCCACAAGTGTATGTACATCACAAAAAACAAAACAAAGAAACTCTAATGTTATAGGGGTGAACGATGTAAAGTACAACTGTGCCAGCCGTGACATTAACGCAATATTGGGGTCTGTCCACTGCTAATGGGGCTGCATTACTTCCTTAACCCATTGAGGTAGTAATTTTATTCTATTTGTAGTAGCCTATAACGGGAATTGATTGGTGCTGCACTCTAGTAGCAAAATATGTAACTAATGACCGCGGGCGTCTACGGTTCTATCCGCTAGGGGCGCGGACTGATTGAAAACCCTTAATATCGCCGCCAGGCCTTTGGTCGTGTTAGCTGAGTTGGCTACGTCGTGGAAACACCTTGGCCAGGTGGCGATACGATGTTCGTGGGTTCGATTCCCGCACACGACCAAAACTGACCAGTTGTGCAACTCTCAATGAGTTAACCGGTCTGTGGCAACGTTGGTGGGAGGGCCCAAGTAAAATTAACGGTGGCAGGCTTGCTTGGAAGTTGACGGGATCGGTTAATTCTTTGAGACTTGCACATGGTCAACACTGATTTTGCTAATTTTTAATTATGTCTACTGTGTGTGTGCCAATGCGACTCTCTAAACTGAAAGAAAACAATATTTTAATTAAAATATGCCATTAATCCATTTAAAAACACCAATTTTATACTCCAATTCACACGTTAATAAAATTACAAGTAAGGAACGAGACCTGCTCGTATGTCAACGCCAATGGGTTAAGGACATTGTCCTCAACTTGAATTACTTTAAGATGAGTCATTCACTTTTTTTATTTTTATGATCAGTTTATATTTTTATACTTAAACTTGTGAAGTTCAATTCAACTGTGCTACAACCTTTTTCTCAGAAACCACAATACTCCACTAGAGGAAACGTTGAATTGGGGAACTCTCTTACCCATTGAAACTATTGATTCTGAATTTGGCCGTTATTTAACATATTAATTAACCACCATAAAAACTTCAAACAATGTTTGTCACATTTTTAGATGTTAAACCTTAACTTAAGACATTTTATTTTGGGTGTTTCATTCCAGCGGAGGTAAATTGTTTGTACTCACAGAAATGCATTGGGTAAATTGTAAGATAATTTATTTCGAGAACCGTAGTGTCAGGAGCAATAAAAATGCCACCATGAAAAATGTCACCAAAAATTTGTATTTTACTTGTATTCATAGACTTAAATAAATATTTTTGTATAACATATTTTTAAATATAGGTCCTTTAAATTTATATGTTATTGAAATTGTATTTTTCCGTTTTTGTGTGACAGCTCTTTTGTAAAGGGCACCTTATACTTTATTAGTAAAATGTGTGTTTTTTTACATAAGGTTCTATGTAAACAAAGAAAGTCCTAGTAGATTTCTCTACCTGTTTTCACCGAAAAAATTGTTCCAGTTATAATTTAACCATATCAAAATCGTATTTACCGAATTTGAAGTAAATCGGACAAAAAATGCGACCGCTAGAGTGTCCAAAAGATCGATAGTAAAAAGACCAGGGTTCGGAATATTTTCTTTTAAAATGTAAAAAAATGCCACAAGTGTATGTACATCACAAAAAACAAAACAAAGAAACTCTAATGTTATAGGGGTGAACGATGTAAAGTACAACTGTGCCAGCCGTGACATTAACGCAATATTGGGGTCTGTCCACTGCTAATGGGGCTGCATTACTTCCTTAACCCATTGAGGTAGTAATTTTATTCTATTTGTAGTAGCCTATAACGGGAATTGATTGGTGCTGCACTCTAGTAGCAAAATATGTAACTAATGACCGCGGGCGTCTACGGTTCTATCCGCTAGGGGCGCGGACTGATTGAAAACCCTTAATATCGCCGCCAGGCCTTTGGTCGTGTTAGCTGAGTTGGCTACGTCGTGGAAACACCTTGGCCAGGTGGCGATACGATGTTCGTGGGTTCGATTCCCGCACACGACCAAAACTGACCAGTTGTGCAACTCTCAATGAGTTAACCGGTCTGTGGCAACGTTGGTGGGAGGGCCCAAGTAAAATTAACGGTGGCAGGCTTGCTTGGAAGTTGACGGGATCGGTTAATTCTTTGAGACTTGCACATGGTCAACACTGATTTTGCTAATTTTTAATTATGTCTACTGTGTGTGTGCCAATGCGACTCTCTAAACTGAAAGAAAACAATATTTTAATTAAAATATGCCATTAATCCATTTAAAAACACCAATTTTATACTCCAATTCACACGTTAATAAAATTACAAGTAAGGAACGAGACCTGCTCGTATGTCTACGCCAATGGGTTAAGGACATTGTCCTCAACTTGAATTACTTTAAGATGAGTCATTCACTCTTTTTATTTTTATGATCAGTTTATATTTTTATACTTAAACTTGTGAAGTTCAATTCAACTGTGCTACAACCTTTTTCTCAGAAACCACAATACTCCACTAGAGGAAACGTTGAATTGGGGAACTCTCTTACCCATTGAAACTATTGATTCTGAATTTGGCCGTTATTTAACATATTAATTAACCACCATAAAAACTTCAAACAATGTTTGTCACATTTTTAGATGTTAAACCTTAACTTAAGACATTTTATTTTGGGTGTTTCATTCCAGCGGAGGTAAATTGTTTGTACTCACAGAAATGCATTGGGTAAATTGTAAGATAATTTATTTCGAGAACCGTAGTGTCAGGAGCAATAAAAATGCCACCATGAAAAATGTCACCAAACATTTGTATTTTACTTGTATTCATAGACTTAAATAAATATTTTTGTATAACATATTTTTAAATATAGGTCCTTTAAATTTATATGTTATTGAAATTGTATTTTTCCGTTTTTGTGTGACAGCTCTTTTGTAAAGGGCACCTTATACTTTATTAGTAAAATGTGTGTTTTTTTACATAAGGTTCTATGTAAACAAAGAAAGTCCTAGTAGATTTCTCTACCTGTTTTCACCGAAAAAATTGTTCCAGTTATAATTTAACCATATCAAAATCGTATTTACCGAATTTGAAGTAAATCGGACAAAAAATGCGACCGCTAGAGTGTCCAAAAGATCGATAGTAAAAAGACCAGGGTTCGGAATATTTTCTTTTAAAATGTAAAAAAATGCCACAAGTGTATGTACATCACAAAAAACAAAACAAAGAAACTCTAATGTTATAGGGGTGAACGATGTAAAGTACAACTGTGCCAGCCGTGACATTAACGCAATATTGGGGTCTGTCCACTGCTAATGGGGCTGCATTACTTCCTTAACCCATTGAGGTAGTAATTTTATTCTATTTGTAGTAGCCTATAACGGGAATTGATTGGTGCTGCACTCTAGTAGCAAAATATGTAACTAATGACCGCGGGCGTCTACGGTTCTATCCGCTAGGGGCGCGGACTGATTGAAAACCCTTAATATCGCCGCCAGGCCTTTGGTCGTGTTAGCTGAGTTGGCTACGTCGTGGAAACACCTTGGCCAGGTGGCGATACGATGTTCGTGGGTTCGATTCCCGCACACGACCAAAACTGACCAGTTGTGCAACTCTCAATGAGTTAACCGGTCTGTGGCAACGTTGGTGGGAGGGCCCAAGTAAAATTAACGGTGGCAGGCTTGCTTGGAAGTTGACGGGATCGGTTAATTCTTTGAGACTTGCACATGGTCAACACTGATTTTGCTAATTTTTAATTATGTCTACTGTGTGTGTGCCAATGCGACTCTCTAAACTGAAAGAAAACAATATTTTAATTAAAATATGCCATTAATCCATTTAAAAACACCAATTTTATACTCCAATTCACACGTTAATAAAATTACAAGTAAGGAACGAGACCTGCTCGTATGTCAACGCCAATGGGTTAAGGACATTGTCCTCAACTTGAATTACTTTAAGATGAGTCATTCACTCTTTTTATTTTTATGATCAGTTTATATTTTTATACTTAAACTTGTGAAGTTCAATTCAACTGTGCTACAACCTTTTTCTCAGAAACCACAATACTCCACTAGAGGAAACGTTGAATTGGGGAACTCTCTTACCCATTGAAACTATTGATTCTGAATTTGGCCGTTATTTAACATATTAATTAACCACCATAAAAACTTCAAACAATGTTTGTCACATTTTTAGATGTTAAACCTTAACTTAAGACATTTTATTTTGGGTGTTTCATTCCAGCGGAGGTAAATTGTTTGTACTCACAGAAATGCATTGGGTAAATTGTAAGATAATTTATTTCGAGAACCGTAGTGTCAGGAGCAATAAAAATGCCACCATGAAAAATGTCACCAAAAATTTGTATTTTACTTGTATTCATAGACTTAAATAAATATTTTTGTATAACATATTTTTAAATATAGGTCCTTTAAATTTATATGTTATTGAAATTGTATTTTTCCGTTTTTGTGTGACAGCTCTTTTGTAAAGGGCACCTTATACTTTATTAGTAAAATGTGTGTTTTTTTACATAAGGTTCTATGTAAACAAAGAAAGTCCTAGTAGATTTCTCTACCTGTTTTCACCGAAAAAATTGTTCCAGTTATAATTTAACCATATCAAAATCGTATTTACCGAATTTGAAGTAAATCGGACAAAAAATGCGACCGCTAGAGTGTCCAAAAGATCGATAGTAAAAAGACCAGGGTTCGGAATATTTTCTTTTAAAATGTAAAAAAATGCCACAAGTGTATGTACATCACAAAAAACAAAACAAAGAAACTCTAATGTTATAGGGGTGAACGATGTAAAGTACAACTGTGCCAGCCGTGACATTAACGCAATATTGGGGTCTGTCCACTGCTAAAGGGGCTGCATTACTTCCTTAAGGACATTGTCCTCAACTTGAATTACTTTAAGATGAGTCATTCACTTTTTTTATTTTTATGATCAGTTTATATTTTTATACTTAAACTTGTGAAGTTCAATTCAATTGTGCTACAACCTTTTTCTCAGAAACCACAATACTCCACTAGAGGAAACGTTGAATTGGGGAACTCTCTTACCCATTGAAACTATTGATTCTGAATTTGGCCGTTATTTAACATATTAATTAACCACCATAAAAACTTCAAACAATGTTTGTCACATTTTTAGATGTTAAACCTTAACTTAAGACATTTTATTTTGGGTGTTTCATTCCAGCGGAGGTAAATTGTTTGTACTCACAGAAATGCATTGGGTAAATTGTAAGATAATTTATTTCGAGAACCGTAGTGTCAAGAGATATAAATACGCCACCATGAAAAATGTCACCAAAAATTTGTATTTTACTTGTATTCATAGACTTAAATAAATATTTTTGTATAACATATTTTTAAATATAGGTCCTTTAAATTTATATGTTATTGAAATTGTATTTTTCCGTTTTTGTGTGACAGCTCTTTTGTAAAGGGCACCTTATACTTTATTAGTAAAATGTGTGTTTTTTTACATAAGGTTCTATGTAAACAAAGAAAGTCCTAGTAGATTTCTCTACCTGTTTTCACCGAAAAAATTGTTCCAGTTATAATTTAACCATATCAAAATCGTATTTACCGAATTTGAAGTAAATCGGACAAAAAATGCGACCGCTAGAGTGTCCAAAAGATCGATAGTAAAAAGACCAGGGTTCGGAATATTTTCTTTTAAAATGTAAAAAAATGCCACAAGTGTATGTACATCACAAAAAACAAAACAAAGAAACTCTAATGTTATAGGGGTGAACGATGTAAAGTACAACTGTGCCAGCCGTGACATTAACGCAATATTGGGGTCTGTCCACTGCTAATGGGGCTGCATTACTTCCTTAAGGACATTGTCCTCAACTTGAATTACTTTAAGATGAGTCATTCACTTTTTTTATTTTTATGATCAGTTTATATTTTTATACTTAAACTTGTGAAGTTCAATTCAACTGTGCTACAACCTTTTTCTCAGAAACCACAATACTCCACTAGAGGAAACGTTGAATTGGGGAACTCTCTTACCCATTGAAACTATTGATTCTGAATTTGGCCGTTATTTAACATATTAATTAACCACCATAAAAACTTCAAACAATGTTTGTCACATTTTTAGATGTTAAACCTTAACTTAAGACATTTTATTTTGGGTGTTTCATTCCAGCGGAGGTAAATTGTTTGTACTCACAGAAATGCATTGGGTAAATTGTAAGATAATTTATTTCGAGAACCGTAGTGTCAGGAGCAATAAAAATGCCACCATGAAAAATGTCACCAAAAATTTGTATTTTACTTGTATTCATAGACTTAAATAAATATTTTTGTATAACATATTTTTAAATATAGGTCCTTTAAATTTATATGTTATTGAAATTGTATTTTTCCGTTTTTGTGTGACAGCTCTTTTGTAAAGGGCACCTTATACTTTATTAGTAAAATGTGTGTTTTTTTACATAAGGTTCTATGTAAACAAAGAAAGTCCTAGTAGATTTCTCTACCTGTTTTCACCGAAAAAATTGTTCCAGTTATAATTTAACCATATCAAAATCGTATTTACCGAATTTGAAGTAAATCGGACAAAAAATGCGACCGCTAGAGTGTCCAAAAGATCGATAGTAAAAAGACCAGGGTTCGGAATATTTTCGGTGCTGCACTCTAGTAGCAAAATATGTAACTAATGACCGCGGGCGTCTACGGTTCTATCCGCTAGGGGCGCGGACTGATTGAAAACCCTTAATATCGCCGCCAGGCCTTTGGTCGTGTTAGCTGAGTTGGCTACGTCGTGGAAACACCTTGGCCAGGTGGCGATACGATGTTCGTGGGTTCGATTCCCGCACACGACCAAAACTGACCAGTTGTGCAACTCTCAATGAGTTAACCGGTCTGTGGCAACGTTGGTGGGAGGGCCCAAGTAAAATTAACGGTGGCAGGCTTGCTTGGAAGTTGACGGGATCGGTTAATTCTTTGAGACTTGCACATGGTCAACACTGATTTTGCTAATTTTTAATTATGTCTACTGTGTGTGTGCCAATGCGACTCTCTAAACTGAAAGAAAACAATATTTTAATTAAAATATGCCATTAATCCATTTAAAAACACCAATTTTATACTCCAATTCACACGTTAATAAAATTACAAGTAAGGAACGAGACCTGCTCGTATGTCTACGCCAATGGGTTAAGGACATTGTCCTCAACTTGAATTACTTTAAGATGAGTCATTCACTCTTTTTATTTTTATGATCAGTTTATATTTTTATACTTAAACTTGTGAAGTTCAATTCAACTGTGCTACAACCTTTTTCTCAGAAACCACAATACTCCACTAGAGGAAACGTTGAATTGGGGAACTCTCTTACCCATTGAAACTATTGATTCTGAATTTGGCCGTTATTTAACATATTAATTAACCACCATAAAAACTTCAAACAATGTTTGTCACATTTTTAGATGTTAAACCTTAACTTAAGACATTTTATTTTGGGTGTTTCATTCCAGCGGAGGTAAATTGTTTGTACTCACAGAAATGCATTGGGTAAATTGTAAGATAATTTATTTCGAGAACCGTAGTGTCAGGAGCAATAAAAATGCCACCATGAAAAATGTCACCAAAAATTTGTATTTTACTTGTATTCATAGACTTAAATAAATATTTTTGTATAACATATTTTTAAATATAGGTCCTTTAAATTTATATGTTATTGAAATTGTATTTTTCCGTTTTTGTGTGACAGCTCTTTTGTAAAGGGCACCTTATACTTTATTAGTAAAATGTGTGTTTTTTTACATAAGGTTCTATGTAAACAAAGAAAGTCCTAGTAGATTTCTCTACCTGTTTTCACCGAAAAAATTGTTCCAGTTATAATTTAACCATATCAAAATCGTATTTACCGAATTTGAAGTAAATCGGACAAAAAATGCGACCGCTAGAGTGTCCAAAAGATCGATAGTAAAAAGACCAGGGTTCGGAATATTTTCTTTTAAAATGTAAAAAAATGCCACAAGTGTATGTACATCACAAAAAACAAAACAAAGAAACTCTAATGTTATAGGGGTGAACGATGTAAAGTACAACTGTGCCAGCCGTGACATTAACGCAATATTGGGGTCTGTCCACTGCTAATGGGGCTGCATTACTTCCTTAAGGACATTGTCCTCAACTTGAATTACTTTAAGATGAGTCATTCACTTTTTTTATTTTTATGATCAGTTTATATTTTTATACTTAAACTTGTGAAGTTCAATTCAATTGTGCTACAACCTTTTTCTCAGAAACCACAATACTCCACTAGAGGAAACGTTGAATTGGGGAACTCTCTTACCCATTGAAACTATTGATTCTGAATTTGGCCGTTATTTAACATATTAATTAACCACCATAAAAACTTCAAACAATGTTTGTCACATTTTTAGATGTTAAACCTTAACTTAAGACATTTTATTTTGGGTGTTTCATTCCAGCGGAGGTAAATTGTTTGTACTCACAGAAATGCATTGGGTAAATTGTAAGATAATTTATTTCGAGAACCGTAGTGTCAAGAGATATAAATACGCCACCATGAAAAATGTCACCAAAAATTTGTATTTTACTTGTATTCATAGACTTAAATAAATATTTTTGTATAACATATTTTTAAATATAGGTCCTTTAAATTTATATGTTATTGAAATTGTATTTTTCCGTTTTTGTGTGACAGCTCTTTTGTAAAGGGCACCTTATACTTTATTAGTAAAATGTGTGTTTTTTTACATAAGGTTCTATGTAAACAAAGAAAGTCCTAGTAGATTTCTCTACCTGTTTTCACCGAAAAAATTGTTCCAGTTATAATTTAACCATATCAAAATCGTATTTACCGAATTTGAAGTAAATCGGACAAAAAATGCGACCGCTAGAGTGTCCAAAAGATCGATAGTAAAAAGACCAGGGTTCGGAATATTTTCTTTTAAAATGTAAAAAAATGCCACAAGTGTATGTACATCACAAAAAACAAAACAAAGAAACTCTAATGTTATAGGGGTGAACGATGTAAAGTACAACTGTGCCAGCCGTGACATTAACGCAATATTGGGGTCTGTCCACTGCTAATGGGGCTGCATTACTTCCTTAAGGACATTGTCCTCAACTTGAATTACTTTAAGATGAGTCATTCACTTTTTTTATTTTTATGATCAGTTTATATTTTTATACTTAAACTTGTGAAGTTCAATTCAACTGTGCTACAACCTTTTTCTCAGAAACCACAATACTCCACTAGAGGAAACGTTGAATTGGGGAACTCTCTTACCCATTGAAACTATTGATTCTGAATTTGGCCGTTATTTAACATATTAATTAACCACCATAAAAACTTCAAACAATGTTTGTCACATTTTTAGATGTTAAACCTTAACTTAAGACATTTTATTTTGGGTGTTTCATTCCAGCGGAGGTAAATTGTTTGTACTCACAGAAATGCATTGGGTAAATTGTAAGATAATTTATTTCGAGAACCGTAGTGTCAGGAGCAATAAAAATGCCACCATGAAAAATGTCACCAAAAATTTGTATTTTACTTGTATTCATAGACTTAAATAAATATTTTTGTATAACATATTTTTAAATATAGGTCCTTTAAATTTATATGTTATTGAAATTGTATTTTTCCGTTTTTGTGTTACAGCTCTTTTGTAAAGGGCACCTTATACTTTATTAGTAAAATGTGTGTTTTTTTACATAAGGTTCTATGTAAACAAAGAAAGTCCTAGTAGATTTCTCTACCTGTTTTCACCGAAAAAATTGTTCCAGTTATAATTTAACCATATCAAAATCGTATTTACCGAATTTGAAGTAAATCGGACAAAAAATGCGACCGCTAGAGTGTCCAAAAGATCGATAGTAAAAAGACCAGGGTTCGGAATATTTTCGGTGCTGCACTCTAGTAGCAAAATATGTAACTAATGACCGCGGGCGTCTACGGTTCTATCCGCTAGGGGCGCGGACTGATTGAAAACCCTTAATATCGCCGCCAGGCCTTTGGTCGTGTTAGCTGAGTTGGCTACGTCGTGGAAACACCTTGGCCAGGTGGCGATACGATGTTCGTGGGTTCGATTCCCGCACACGACCAAAACTGACCAGTTGTGCAACTCTCAATGAGTTAACCGGTCTGTGGCAACGTTGGTGGGAGGGCCCAAGTAAAATTAACGGTGGCAGGCTTGCTTGGAAGTTGACGGGATCGGTTAATTCTTTGAGACTTGCACATGGTCAACACTGATTTTGCTAATTTTTAATTATGTCTACTGTGTGTGTGCCAATGCGACTCTCTAAACTGAAAGAAAACAATATTTTAATTAAAATATGCCATTAATCCATTTAAAAACACCAATTTTATACTCCAATTCACACGTTAATAAAATTACAAGTAAGGAACGAGACCTGCTCGTATGTCTACGCCAATGGGTTAAGGACATTGTCCTCAACTTGAATTACTTTAAGATGAGTCATTCACTCTTTTTATTTTTATGATCAGTTTATATTTTTATACTTAAACTTGTGAAGTTCAATTCAACTGTGCTACAACCTTTTTCTCAGAAACCACAATACTCCACTAGAGGAAACGTTGAATTGGGGAACTCTCTTACCCATTGAAACTATTGATTCTGAATTTGGCCGTTATTTAACATATTAATTAACCACCATAAAAACTTCAAACAATGTTTGTCACATTTTTAGATGTTAAACCTTAACTTAAGACATTTTATTTTGGGTGTTTCATTCCAGCGGAGGTAAATTGTTTGTACTCACAGAAATGCATTGGGTAAATTGTAAGATAATTTATTTCGAGAACCGTAGTGTCAGGAGCAATAAAAATGCCACCATGAAAAATGTCACCAAAAATTTGTATTTTACTTGTATTCATAGACTTAAATAAATATTTTTGTATAACATATTTTTAAATATAGGTCCTTTAAATTTATATGTTATTGAAATTGTATTTTTCCGTTTTTGTGTGACAGCTCTTTTGTAAAGGGCACCTTATACTTTATTAGTAAAATGTGTGTTTTTTTACATAAGGTTCTATGTAAACAAAGAAAGTCCTAGTAGATTTCTCTACCTGTTTTCACCGAAAAAATTGTTCCAGTTATAATTTAACCATATCAAAATCGTATTTACCGAATTTGAAGTAAATCGGACAAAAAATGCGACCGCTAGAGTGTCCAAAAGATCGATAGTAAAAAGACCAGGGTTCGGAATATTTTCTTTTAAAATGTAAAAAAATGCCACAAGTGTATGTACATCACAAAAAACAAAACAAAGAAACTCTAATGTTATAGGGGTGAACGATGTAAAGTACAACTGTGCCAGCCGTGACATTAACGCAATATTGGGGTCTGTCCACTGCTAATGGGGCTGCATTACTTCCTTAACCCATTGAGGTAGTAATTTTATTCTATTTGTAGTAGCCTATAACGGGAATTGATTGGTGCTGCACTCTAGTAGCAAAATATGTAACTAATGACCGCGGGCGTCTACGGTTCTATCCGCTAGGGGCGCGGACTGATTGAAAACCCTTAATATCGCCGCCAGGCCTTTGGTCGTGTTAGCTGAGTTGGCTACGTCGTGGAAACACCTTGGCCAGGTGGCGATACGATGTTCGTGGGTTCGATTCCCGCACACGACCAAAACTGACCAGTTGTGCAACTCTCAATGAGTTAACCGGTCTGTGGCAACGTTGGTGGGAGGGCCCAAGTAAAATTAACGGTGGCAGGCTTGCTTGGAAGTTGACGGGATCGGTTAATTCTTTGAGACTTGCACATGGTCAACACTGATTTTGCTAATTTTTAATTATGTCTACTGTGTGTGTGCCAATGCGACTCTCTAAACTGAAAGAAAACAATATTTTAATTAAAATATGCCATTAATCCATTTAAAAACACCAATTTTATACTCCAATTCACACGTTAATAAAATTACAAGTAAGGAACGAGACCTGCTCGTATGTCAACGCCAATGGGTTAAGGACATTGTCCTCAACTTGAATTACTTTAAGATGAGTCATTCACTTTTTTTATTTTTATGATCAGTTTATATTTTTATACTTAAACTTGTGAAGTTCAATTCAACTGTGCTACAACCTTTTTCTCAGAAACCACAATACTCCACTAGAGGAAACGTTGAATTGGGGAACTCTCTTACCCATTGAAACTATTGATTCTGAATTTGGCCGTTATTTAACATATTAATTAACCACCATAAAAACTTCAAACAATGTTTGTCACATTTTTAGATGTTAAACCTTAACTTAAGACATTTTATTTTGGGTGTTTCATTCCAGCGGAGGTAAATTGTTTGTACTCACAGAAATGCATTGGGTAAATTGTAAGATAATTTATTTCGAGAACCGTAGTGTCAGGAGCAATAAAAATGCCACCATGAAAAATGTCACCAAAAATTTGTATTTTACTTGTATTCATAGACTTAAATAAATATTTTTGTATAACATATTTTTAAATATAGGTCCTTTAAATTTATATGTTATTGAAATTGTATTTTTCCGTTTTTGTGTGACAGCTCTTTTGTAAAGGGCACCTTATACTTTATTAGTAAAATGTGTGTTTTTTTACATAAGGTTCTATGTAAACAAAGAAAGTCCTAGTAGATTTCTCTACCTGTTTTCACCGAAAAAATTGTTCCAGTTATAATTTAACCATATCAAAATCGTATTTACCGAATTTGAAGTAAATCGGACAAAAAATGCGACCGCTAGAGTGTCCAAAAGATCGATAGTAAAAAGACCAGGGTTCGGAATATTTTCGGTGCTGCACTCTAGTAGCAAAATATGTAACTAATGACCGCGGGCGTCTACGGTTCTATCCGCTAGGGGCGCGGACTGATTGAAAACCCTTAATATCGCCGCCAGGCCTTTGGTCGTGTTAGCTGAGTTGGCTACGTCGTGGAAACACCTTGGCCAGGTGGCGATACGATGTTCGTGGGTTCGATTCCCGCACACGACCAAAACTGACCAGTTGTGCAACTCTCAATGAGTTAACCGGTCTGTGGCAACGTTGGTGGGAGGGCCCAAGTAAAATTAACGGTGGCAGGCTTGCTTGGAAGTTGACGGGATCGGTTAATTCTTTGAGACTTGCACATGGTCAACACTGATTTTGCTAATTTTTAATTATGTCTACTGTGTGTGTGCCAATGCGACTCTCTAAACTGAAAGAAAACAATATTTTAATTAAAATATGCCATTAATCCATTTAAAAACACCAATTTTATACTCCAATTCACACGTTAATAAAATTACAAGTAAGGAACGAGACCTGCTCGTATGTCTACGCCAATGGGTTAAGGACATTGTCCTCAACTTGAATTACTTTAAGATGAGTCATTCACTTTTTTTATTTTTATGATCAGTTTATATTTTTATACTTAAACTTGTGAAGTTCAATTCAACTGTGCTACAACCTTTTTCTCAGAAACCACAATACTCCACTAGAGGAAACGTTGAATTGGGGAACTCTCTTACCCATTGAAACTATTGATTCTGAATTTGGCCGTTATTTAACATATTAATTAACCACCATAAAAACTTCAAACAATGTTTGTCACATTTTTAGATGTTAAACCTTAACTTAAGACATTTTATTTTGGGTGTTTCATTCCAGCGGAGGTAAATTGTTTGTACTCACAGAAATGCATTGGGTAAATTGTAAGATAATTTATTTCGAGAACCGTAGTGTCAGGAGCAATAAAAATGCCACCATGAAAAATGTCACCAAACATTTGTATTTTACTTGTATTCATAGACTTAAATAAATATTTTTGTATAACATATTTTTAAATATAGGTCCTTTAAATTTATATGTTATTGAAATTGTATTTTTCCGTTTTTGTGTGACAGCTCTTTTGTAAAGGGCACCTTATACTTTATTAGTAAAATGTGTGTTTTTTTACATAAGGTTCTATGTAAACAAAGAAAGTCCTAGTAGATTTCTCTACCTGTTTTCACCGAAAAAATTGTTCCAGTTATAATTTAACCATATCAAAATCGTATTTACCGAATTTGAAGTAAATCGGACAAAAAATGCGACCGCTAGAGTGTCCAAAAGATCGATAGTAAAAAGACCAGGGTTCGGAATATTTTCTTTTAAAATGTAAAAAAATGCCACAAGTGTATGTACATCACAAAAAACAAAACAAAGAAACTCTAATGTTATAGGGGTGAACGATGTAAAGTACAACTGTGCCAGCCGTGACATTAACGCAATATTGGGGTCTGTCCACTGCTAATGGGGCTGCATTACTTCCTTAACCCATTGAGGTAGTAATTTTATTCTATTTGTAGTAGCCTATAACGGGAATTGATTGGTGCTGCACTCTAGTAGCAAAATATGTAACTAATGACCGCGGGCGTCTACGGTTCTATCCGCTAGGGGCGCGGACTGATTGAAAACCCTTAATATCGCCGCCAGGCCTTTGGTCGTGTTAGCTGAGTTGGCTACGTCGTGGAAACACCTTGGCCAGGTGGCGATACGATGTTCGTGGGTTCGATTCCCGCACACGACCAAAACTGACCAGTTGTGCAACTCTCAATGAGTTAACCGGTCTGTGGCAACGTTGGTGGGAGGGCCCAAGTAAAATTAACGGTGGCAGGCTTGCTTGGAAGTTGACGGGATCGGTTAATTCTTTGAGACTTGCACATGGTCAACACTGATTTTGCTAATTTTTAATTATGTCTACTGTGTGTGTGCCAATGCGACTCTCTAAACTGAAAGAAAACAATATTTTAATTAAAATATGCCATTAATCCATTTAAAAACACCAATTTTATACTCCAATTCACACGTTAATAAAATTACAAGTAAGGAACGAGACCTGCTCGTATGTCAACGCCAATGGGTTAAGGACATTGTCCTCAACTTGAATTACTTTAAGATGAGTCATTCACTTTTTTTATTTTTATGATCAGTTTATATTTTTATACTTAAACTTGTGAAGTTCAATTCAACTGTGCTACAACCTTTTTCTCAGAAACCACAATACTCCACTAGAGGAAACGTTGAATTGGGGAACTCTCTTACCCATTGAAACTATTGATTCTGAATTTGGCCGTTATTTAACATATTAATTAACCACCATAAAAACTTCAAACAATGTTTGTCACATTTTTAGATGTTAAACCTTAACTTAAGACATTTTATTTTGGGTGTTTCATTCCAGCGGAGGTAAATTGTTTGTACTCACAGAAATGCATTGGGTAAATTGTAAGATAATTTATTTCGAGAACCGTAGTGTCAGGAGCAATAAAAATGCCACCATGAAAAATGTCACCAAAAATTTGTATTTTACTTGTATTCATAGACTTAAATAAATATTTTTGTATAACATATTTTTAAATATAGGTCCTTTAAATTTATATGTTATTGAAATTGTATTTTTCCGTTTTTGTGTGACAGCTCTTTTGTAAAGGGCACCTTATACTTTATTAGTAAAATGTGTGTTTTTTTACATAAGGTTCTATGTAAACAAAGAAAGTCCTAGTAGATTTCTCTACCTGTTTTCACCGAAAAAATTGTTCCAGTTATAATTTAACCATATCAAAATCGTATTTACCGAATTTGAAGTAAATCGGACAAAAAATGCGACCGCTAGAGTGTCCAAAAGATCGATAGTAAAAAGACCAGGGTTCGGAATATTTTCGGTGCTGCACTCTAGTAGCAAAATATGTAACTAATGACCGCGGGCGTCTACGGTTCTATCCGCTAGGGGCGCGGACTGATTGAAAACCCTTAATATCGCCGCCAGGCCTTTGGTCGTGTTAGCTGAGTTGGCTACGTCGTGGAAACACCTTGGCCAGGTGGCGATACGATGTTCGTGGGTTCGATTCCCGCACACGACCAAAACTGACCAGTTGTGCAACTCTCAATGAGTTAACCGGTCTGTGGCAACGTTGGTGGGAGGGCCCAAGTAAAATTAACGGTGGCAGGCTTGCTTGGAAGTTGACGGGATCGGTTAATTCTTTGAGACTTGCACATGGTCAACACTGATTTTGCTAATTTTTAATTATGTCTACTGTGTGTGTGCCAATGCGACTCTCTAAACTGAAAGAAAACAATATTTTAATTAAAATATGCCATTAATCCATTTAAAAACACCAATTTTATACTCCAATTCACACGTTAATAAAATTACAAGTAAGGAACGAGACCTGCTCGTATGTCTACGCCAATGGGTTAAGGACATTGTCCTCAACTTGAATTACTTTAAGATGAGTCATTCACTTTTTTTATTTTTATGATCAGTTTATATTTTTATACTTAAACTTGTGAAGTTCAATTCAACTGTGCTACAACCTTTTTCTCAGAAACCACAATACTCCACTAGAGGAAACGTTGAATTGGGGAACTCTCTTACCCATTGAAACTATTGATTCTGAATTTGGCCGTTATTTAACATATTAATTAACCACCATAAAAACTTCAAACAATGTTTGTCACATTTTTAGATGTTAAACCTTAACTTAAGACATTTTATTTTGGGTGTTTCATTCCAGCGGAGGTAAATTGTTTGTACTCACAGAAATGCATTGGGTAAATTGTAAGATAATTTATTTCGAGAACCGTAGTGTCAGGAGCAATAAAAATGCCACCATGAAAAATGTCACCAAAAATTTGTATTTTACTTGTATTCATAGACTTAAATAAATATTTTTGTATAACATATTTTTAAATATAGGTCCTTTAAATTTATATGTTATTGAAATTGTATTTTTCCATTTTTGTGTGACAGCTCTTTTGTAAAGGGCACCTTATACTTTATTAGTAAAATGTGTGTTTTTTTACATAAGGTTCTATGTAAACAAAGAAAGTCCTAGTAGATTTCTCTACCTGTTTTCACCGAAAAAATTGTTCCAGTTATAATTTAACCATATCAAAATCGTATTTACCGAAATTGAAGTAAATCGGACAAAAAATGCGACCGCTAGAGTGTCCAAAAGATCGATAGTAAAAAGACCAGGGTTCGGAATATTTTCGGTGCTGCACTCTGGTAGCAAAATATGTAACTAATGACCGCGGGCGTCTACGGTTCTATCCGCTAGGGGCGCGGACTGATTGAAAACCCTTAATATCGCCGCCAGGCCTTTGGTCGTGTTAGCTGAGTTGGCTACGTCGTGGAAACACCTTGGCCAGGTGGCGATACGATGTTCGTGGGTTCGATTCCCGCACACGACCAAAACTGACCAGTTGTGCAACTCTCAATGAGTTAACCGGTCTGTGGCAACGTTGGTGGGAGGGCCCAAGTAAAATTAACGGTGGCAGGCTTGCTTGGAAGTTGACGGGATCGGTTAATTCTTTGAGACTTGCACATGGTCAACACTGATTTTGCTAATTTTTAATTATGTCTACTGTGTGTGTGCCAATGCGACTCTCTAAACTGAAAGAAAACAATATTTTAATTAAAATATGCCATTAATCCATTTAAAAACACCAATTTTATACTCCAATTCACACGTTAATAAAATTACAAGTAAGGAACGAGACCTGCTCGTATGTCAACGCCAATGGGTTAAGGACATTGTCCTCAACTTGAATTACTTTAAGATGAGTCATTCACTTTTTTTATTTTTATGATCAGTTTATATTTTTATACTTAAACTTGTGAAGTTCAATTCAACTGTGCTACAACCTTTTTCTCAGAAACCACAATACTCCACTAGAGGAAACGTTGAATTGGGGAACTCTCTTACCCATTGAAACTATTGATTCTGAATTTGGCCGTTATTTAACATATTAATTAACCACCATAAAAACTTCAAACAATGTTTGTCACATTTTTAGATGTTAAACCTTAACTTAAGACATTTTATTTTGGGTGTTTCATTCCAGCGGAGGTAAATTGTTTGTACTCACAGAAATGCATTGGGTAAATTGTAAGATAATTTATTTCGAGAACCGTAGTGTCAGGAGCAATAAAAATGCCACCATGAAAAATGTCACCAAAAATTTGTATTTTACTTGTATTCATAGACTTAAATAAATATTTTTGTATAACATATTTTTAAATATAGGTCCTTTAAATTTATATGTTATTGAAATTGTATTTTTCCGTTTTTGTGTGACAGCTCTTTTGTAAAGGGCACCTTATACTTTATTAGTAAAATGTGTGTTTTTTTACATAAGGTTCTATGTAAACAAAGAAAGTCCTAGTAGATTTCTCTACCTGTTTTCACCGAAAAAATTGTTCCAGTTATAATTTAACCATATCAAAATCGTATTTACCGAAATTGAAGTAAATCGGACAAAAAATGCGACCGCTAGAGTGTCCAAAAGATCGATAGTAAAAAGACCAGGGTTCGGAATATTTTCGGTGCTGCACTCTAGTAGCAAAATATGTAACTAATGACCGCGGGCGTCTACGGTTCTATCCGCTAGGGGCGCGGACTGATTGAAAACCCTTAATATCGCCGCCAGGCCTTTGGTCGTGTTAGCTGAGTTGGCTACGTCGTGGAAACACCTTGGCCAGGTGGCGATACGATGTTCGTGGGTTCGATTCCCGCACACGACCAAAACTGACCAGTTGTGCAACTCTCAATGAGTTAACCGGTCTGTGGCAACGTTGGTGGGAGGGCCCAAGTAAAATTAACGGTGGCAGGCTTGCTTGGAAGTTGACGGGATCGGTTAATTCTTTGAGACTTGCACATGGTCAACACTGATTTTGCTAATTTTTAATTATGTCTACTGTGTGTGTGCCAATGCTACTCTCTAAACTGAAAGAAAACAATATTTTAATTAAAATATGCCATTAATCCATTTAAAAACACCAATTTTATACTCCAATTCACACGTTAATAAAATTACAAGTAAGGAACGAGACCTGCTCGTATGTCTACGCCAATGGGTTAAGGACATTGTCCTCAACTTGAATTACTTTAAGATGAGTCATTCACTTTTTTTATTTTTATGATCAGTTTATATTTTTATACTTAAACTTGTGAAGTTCAATTCAACTGTGCTACAACCTTTTTCTCAGAAACCACAATACTCCACTAGAGGAAACGTTGAATTGGGGAACTCTCTTACCCATTGAAACTATTGATTCTGAATTTGGCCGTTATTTAACATATTAATTAACCACCATAAAAACTTCAAACAATGTTTGTCACATTTTTAGATGTTAAACCTTAACTTAAGACATTTTATTTTGGGTGTTTCATTCCAGCGGAGGTAAATTGTTTGTACTCACAGAAATGCATTGGGTAAATTGTAAGATAATTTATTTCGAGAACCGTAGTGTCAGGAGCAATAAAAATGCCACCATGAAAAATGTCACCAAAAATTTGTATTTTACTTGTATTCATAGACTTAAATAAATATTTTTGTATAACATATTTTTAAATATAGGTCCTTTAAATTTATATGTTATTGAAATTGTATTTTTCCATTTTTGTGTGACAGCTCTTTTGTAAAGGGCACCTTATACTTTATTAGTAAAATGTGTGTTTTTTTACATAAGGTTCTATGTAAACAAAGAAAGTCCTAGTAGATTTCTCTACCTGTTTTCACCGAAAAAATTGTTCCAGTTATAATTTAACCATATCAAAATCGTATTTACCGAAATTGAAGTAAATCGGACAAAAAATGCGACCGCTAGAGTGTCCAAAAGATCGATAGTAAAAAGACCAGGGTTCGGAATATTTTCGGTGCTGCACTCTAGTAGCAAAATATGTAACTAATGACCGCGGGCGTCTACGGTTCTATCCGCTAGGGGCGCGGACTGATTGAAAACCCTTAATATCGCCGCCAGGCCTTTGGTCGTGTTAGCTGAGTTGGCTACGTCGTGGAAACACCTTGGCCAGGTGGCGATACGATGTTCGTGGGTTCGATTCCCGCACACGACCAAAACTGACCAGTTGTGCAACTCTCAATGAGTTAACCGGTCTGTGGCAACGTTGGTGGGAGGGCCCAAGTAAAATTAACGGTGGCAGGCTTGCTTGGAAGTTGACGGGATCGGTTAATTCTTTAAGACTTGCACATGGTCAACACTGATTTTGCTAATTTTTAATTATGTCTACTGTGTGTGTGCCAATGCGACTCTCTAAACTGAAAGAAAACAATATTTTAATTAAAATATGCCATTAATCCATTTAAAAACACCAATTTTATACTCCAATTCACACGTTAATAAAATTACAAGTAAGGAACGAGACCTGCTCGTATGTCTACGCCAATGGGTTAAGGACATTGTCCTCAACTTGAATTACTTTAAGATGAGTCATTCACTTTTTTTATTTTTATGATCAGTTTATATTTTTATACTTAAACTTGTGAAGTTCAATTCAACTGTGCTACAACCTTTTTCTCAGAAACCACAATACTCCACTAGAGGAAACGTTGAATTGGGGAACTCTCTTACCCATTGAAACTATTGATTCTGAATTTGGCCGTTATTTAACATATTAATTAACCACCATAAAAACTTCAAACAATGTTTGTCAAATTTTTAGATGTTAAACCTTAACTTAAGACATTTTATTTTGGGTGTTTCATTCCAGCGGAGGTAAATTGTTTGTACTCACAGAAATGCATTGGGTAAATTGTAAGATAATTTATTTCGAGAACCGTAGTGTCAGGAGCAATAAAAATGCCACCATGAAAAATGTCACCAAAAATTTGTATTTTACTTGTATTCATAATGCTAATTTTTAATTATGTCTACTGTGTGCCAATGCGACTCTCTAAACTGAAAGAAAACAATATTTTAATTAAAATATGCCATTAATCCATTTAAAAACACCAATTTTATACTCCAATTCACACGTTAATAAAATTACAAGTAAGGAACGAGACCTGCTCGTATGTCTACGCCAATGGGTTAAGGACATTGTCCTCAACTTGAATTACTTTAAGATGAGTCATTCACTTTTTTTATTTTTATGATCAGTTTATATTTTTATACTTAAACTTGTGAAGTTCAATTCAACTGTGCTACAACCTTTTTCTCAGAAACCACAATACTCCACTAGAGGAAACGTTGAATTGGGGAACTCTCTTACCCATTGAAACTATTGATTCTGAATTTGGCCGTTATTTAACATATTAATTAACCACCATAAAAACTTCAAACAATGTTTGTCACATTTTTAGATGTTAAACCTTAACTTAAGACATTTTATTTTGGGTGTTTCATTCCAGCGGAGGTAAATTGTTTGTACTCACAGAAATGCATTGGGTAAATTGTAAGATAATTTATTTCGAGAACCGTAGTGTCAGGAGCAATAAAAATGCCACCATGAAAAATGTCACCAAAAATTTGTATTTTACTTGTATTCATAGACTTAAATAAATATTTTTGTATAACATATTTTTAAATATAGGTCCTTTAAATTTATATGTTATTGAAATTGTATTTTTCCATTTTTGTGTGACAGCTCTTTTGTAAAGGGCACCTTATACTTTATTAGTAAAATGTGTGTTTTTTTACATAAGGTTCTATGTAAACAAAGAAAGTCCTAGTAGATTTCTCTACCTGTTTTCACCGAAAAAATTGTTCCAGTTATAATTTAACCATATCAAAATCGTATTTACCGAAATTGAAGTAAATCGGACAAAAAATGCGACCGCTAGAGTGTCCAAAAGATCGATAGTAAAAAGACCAGGGTTCGGAATATTTTCGGTGCTGCACTCTAGTAGCAAAATATGTAACTAATGACCGCGGGCGTCTACGGTTCTATCCGCTAGGGGCGCGGACTGATTGAAAACCCTTAATATCGCCGCCAGGCCTTTGGTCGTGTTAGCTGAGTTGGCTACGTCGTGGAAACACCTTGGCCAGGTGGCGATACGATGTTCGTGGGTTCGATTCCCGCACACGACCAAAACTGACCAGTTGTGCAACTCTCAATGAGTTAACCGGTCTGTGGCAACGTTGGTGGGAGGGCCCAAGTAAAATTAACGGTGGCAGGCTTGCTTGGAAGTTGACGGGATCGGTTAATTCTTTAAGACTTGCACATGGTCAACACTGATTTTGCTAATTTTTAATTATGTCTACTGTGTGTGTGCCAATGCGACTCTCTAAACTGAAAGAAAACAATATTTTAATTAAAATATGCCATTAATCCATTTAAAAACACCAATTTTATACTCCAATTCACACGTTAATAAAATTACAAGTAAGGAACGAGACCTGCTCGTATGTCTACGCCAATGGGTTAAGGACATTGTCCTCAACTTGAATTACTTTAAGATGAGTCATTCACTTTTTTTATTTTTATGATCAGTTTATATTTTTATACTTAAACTTGTGAAGTTCAATTCAACTGTGCTACAACCTTTTTCTCAGAAACCACAATACTCCACTAGAGGAAACGTTGAATTGGGGAACTCTCTTACCCATTGAAACTATTGATTCTGAATTTGGCCGTTATTTAACATATTAATTAACCACCATAAAAACTTCAAACAATGTTTGTCAAATTTTTAGATGTTAAACCTTAACTTAAGACATTTTATTTTGGGTGTTTCATTCCAGCGGAGGTAAATTGTTTGTACTCACAGAAATGCATTGGGTAAATTGTAAGATAATTTATTTCGAGAACCGTAGTGTCAGGAGCAATAAAAATGCCACCATGAAAAATGTCACCAAAAATTTGTATTTTACTTGTATTCATAGACTTAAATAAATATTTTTGTATAACATATTTTTAAATATAGGTCCTTTAAATTTATATGTTATTGAAATTGTATTTTTCCGTTTTTGTGTGACAGCTCTTTTGTAAAGGGCACCTTATACTTTATTAGTAAAATGTGTGTTTTTTTACATAAGGTTCTATGTAAACAAAGAAAGTCCTAGTAGATTTCTCTACCTGTTTTCACCGAAAAAATTGTTCCAGTTATAATTTAACCATATCAAAATCGTATTTACCGAATTTGAAGTAAATCGGACAAAAAATGCGACCGCTAGAGTGTCCAAAAGATCGATAGTAAAAAGACCAGGGTTCGGAATATTTTCGGTGCTGCACTCTAGTAGCAAAATATGTAACTAATGACCGCGGGCGTCTACGGTTCTATCCGCTAGGGGCGCGGACTGATTGAAAACCCTTAATATCGCCGCCAGGCCTTTGGTCGTGTTAGCTGAGTTGGCTACGTCGTGGAAACACCTTGGCCAGGTGGCGATACGATGTTCGTGGGTTCGATTCCCGCACACGACCAAAACTGACCAGTTGTGCAGCTCTCAATGAGTTAACCGGTCTGTGGCAACGTTGGTGGGAGGGCCCAAGTAAAATTAACGGTGGCAGGCTTGCTTGGAAATTGACGGGATCGGTTAATTCTTTGAGACTTGCACATGGTCAACACTGATTTTGCTAATTTTTAATTATGTCTACTGTGTGTGTGCCAATGCGACTCTCTAAACTGAAAGAAAACAATATTTTAATTAAAATATGCCATTAATCCATTTAAAAACACCAATTTTATACTCCAATTCACACGTTAATAAAATTACAAGTAAGGAACGAGACCTGCTCGTATGTCTACGCCAATGGGTTAAGGACATTGTCCTCAACTTGAATTACTTTAAGATGAGTCATTCACTCTTTTTATTTTTATGATCAGTTTATATTTTTATACTTAAACTTGTGAAGTTCAATTCAACTGTGCTACAACCTTTTTCTCAGAAACCACAATACTCCACTAGAGGAAACGTTGAATTGGGGAACTCTCTTACCCATTGAAACTATTGATTCTGAATTTGGCCGTTATTTAACATATTAATTAACCACCATAAAAACTTCAAACAATGTTTGTCACATTTTTAGATGTTAAACCTTAACTTAAGACATTTTATTTTGGGTGTTTCATTCCAGCGGAGGTAAATTGTTTGTACTCACAGAAATGCATTGGGTAAATTGTAAGATAATTTATTTCGAGAACCGTAGTGTCAGGAGCAATAAAAATGCCACCATGAAAAATGTCACCAAAAATTTGTATTTTACTTGTATTCATAGACTTAAATAAATATTTTTGTATAACATATTTTTAAATATAGGTCCTTTAAATTTATATGTTATTGAAATTGTATTTTTCCGTTTTTGTGTGACAGCTCTTTTGTAAAGGGCACCTTATACTTTATTAGTAAAATGTGTGTTTTTTTACATAAGGTTCTATGTAAACAAAGAAAGTCCTAGTAGATTTCTCTACCTGTTTTCACCGAAAAAATTGTTCCAGTTATAATTTAACCATATCAAAATCGTATTTACCGAATTTGAAGTAAATCGGACAAAAAATGCGACCGCTAGAGTGTCCAAAAGATCGATAGTAAAAAGACCAGGGTTCGGAATATTTTCTTTTAAAATGTAAAAAAATGCCACAAGTGTATGTACATCACAAAAAACAAAACAAAGAAACTCTAATGTTATAGGGGTGAACGATGTAAAGTACAACTGTGCCAGCCGTGACATTAACGCAATATTGGGGTCTGTCCACTGCTAATGGGGCTGCATTACTTCCATAAGGACATTGTCCTCAACTTGAATTACTTTAAGATGAGTCATTCACTTTTTTTATTTTTATGATCAGTTTATATTTTTATACTTAAACTTGTGAAGTTCAATTCAACTGTGCTACAACCTTTTTCTCAGAAACCACAATACTCCACTAGAGGAAACGTTGAATTGGGGAACTCTCTTACCCATTGAAACTATTGATTCTGAATTTGGCCGTTATTTAACATATTAATTAACCACCATAAAAACTTCAAACAATGTTTGTCACATTTTTAGATGTTAAACCTTAACTTAAGACATTTTATTTTGGGTGTTTCATTCCAGCGGAGGTAAATTGTTTGTACTCACAGAAATGCATTGGGTAAATTGTAAGATAATTTATTTCGAGAACCGTAGTGTCAGGAGCAATAAAAATGCCACCATGAAAAATGTCACCAAAAATTTGTATTTTACTTGTATTCATAGACTTAAATAAATATTTTTGTATAACATATTTTTAAATATAGGTCCTTTAAATTTATATGTTATTGAAATTGTATTTTTCCGTTTTTGTGTGACAGCTCTTTTGTAAAGGGCACCTTATACTTTATTAGTAAAATGTGTGTTTTTTTACATAAGGTTCTATGTAAACAAAGAAAGTCCTAGTAGATTTCTCTACCTGTTTTCACCGAAAAAATTGTTCCAGTTATAATTTAACCATATCAAAATCGTATTTACCGAATTTGAAGTAAATCGGACAAAAAATGCGACCGCTAGAGTGCATACACATATATATGTATGTCTATATATATATATATATATATATATACAATTTTGAACGACCCCCCAAAACGTGTTCAGGGGGTCACGTTAGGAACTTCTATGAAGGTCCCGGGCTTAAGTTTCACCTTGCGGGTCATGCTTATAGTTCACATTCTAAAGGAAATTCACTAATAACTTAGTAACTAATAGTCAGTCATTCAAGGACATTTTAAAAAAATGTCAAGATATTGCAAAATAGTACAAAATCCTAACAACATGTAAAGTAATGTTGTTAAATATATAACTGAGGAGTTGAATTAAGAAATCATCAATGGTTAACATTACTTATCGAGAGCTGTTGATTGTGGTTGAGTATATGGTTAGACATCTTTTGGGCAGTGACGTATTGTCAACAAGGTTACTTAGCTTGGTGATTCTCCTCTTTCAAAAAGCCTTGAGAAAATATACCAAATTAAACTAAAATAAAATAAATTATTTTGTGATTGCATTTTGACCGAGAAAAAGCAAAATGCAAATTAAAGCTCGACGTCGAGAACAGTTAAAGCGCAGCGGTTTTACATTTATGGATATGTACCACGATTTACGAAAACACTAAAGACCACTGCACTACACTTTCTGGAAAATATACCCTTTCAATGCAAGTATAATAATGAGGCAGATGCAACAAAATACACATAATTCATTATCTAAAGCCAAACTGATTGTAAATATATGTTAAATTAAATTAATTTGTAATTTTTGTGACACTTCCAGTCAATGAAAATCTTTTATGGATAATATTTATTTGTTTAATTACTCCATTTCCCACCATATATGACGTAATAGTTTGACTTTGACCTCAAATGTTCAATGCAATAAAATAAGGAAGTCCTGTTATACAATTGAAAAATTAAACTAAAATAAAATAAATTATTTTGTGATTGCATTTTGACCGAGAAAAAGCAAAATGCAAATTAAAGCTCGACGTCGAGAACAGTTAAAGCGCAGCGGTTTTACATTTATGGATATGTACCACGATTTACGAAAACACTAAAGACCACTGCACTACACTTTCTGGAAAATATACCCTTTCAATGCAAGTATAATAATGAGGCAGATGCAACAAAATACACATAATTCATTATCTAAAGCCAAACTGATTGTAAATATATGTTAAATTAAATTAATTTGTAATTTTTGTGACACTTCCAGTCAATGAAAATCTTTTATGGATAATATTTATTTGTTTAATTACTCCATTTCCCACCATATATGACGTAATAGTTTGACTTTGACCTCAAATGTCCAATGCAATAAAATAAGGAAGTCCTGTTATACAATTGAAATAATAAATCACTTAATAAACCAAAGTTTGTGGTTTTCTTACACATTTTTAATTTATTTCAACGACATTCATCCAGAACAGGCTGCTTTCTAAGAAAAGATCGATAGTAAAAAGACCAGGGTTCGGAATATTTTCTTTTAAAATGTAAAAAAATGCCACAAGTGTATGTACATCACAAAAAACAAAACAAAGAAACTCTAATGTTATAGGGGTGAACGATGTAAAGTACAACTGTGCCAGCCGTGACATTAACGCAATATTGGGGTCTGTCCACTGCTAATGGGGCTGCATTACTTCCTTAACCCATTGAGGTAGTAATTTTATTCTATTTGTAGTAGCCTATAACGGGAATTGATTGGTGCTGCACTCTAGTAGCAAAATATGTAACTAATGACCGCGGGCGTCTACGGTTCTATCCGCTAGGGGCGCGGACTGATTGAAAACCCTTAATATCGCCGCCAGGCCTTTGGTCGTGTTAGCTGAGTTGGCTACGTCGTGGAAACACCTTGGCCAGGTGGCGATACGATGTTCGTGGGTTCGATTCCCGCACACGACCAAAACTGACCAGTTGTGCAACTCTCAATGAGTTAACCGGTCTGTGGCAACGTTGGTGGGAGGGCCCAAGTAAAATTAACGGTGGCAGGCTTGCTTGGAAGTTGACGGGATCGGTTAATTCTTTGAGACTTGCACATGGTCAACACTGATTTTGCTAATTTTTAATTATGTCTACTGTGTGTGTGCCAATGCGACTCTCTAAACTGAAAGAAAACAATATTTTAATTAAAATATGCCATTAATCCATTTAAAAACACCAATTTTATACTCCAATTCACACGTTAATAAAATTACAAGTAAGGAACGAGACCTGCTCGTATGTCTACGCCAATGGGTTAAGGACATTGTCCTCAACTTGAATTACTTTAAGATGAGTCATTCACTTTTTTTATTTTTATGATCAGTTTATATTTTTATACTTAAACTTGTGAAGTTCAATTCAACTGTGCTACAACCTTTTTCTCAGAAACCACGATACTCCACTAGAGGAAACGTTGAATTGGGGAACTCTCTTACCCATTGAAACTATTGATTCTGAATTTGGCCGTTATTTAACATATTAATTAACCACCATAAAAACTTCAAACAATGTTTGTCACATTTTTAGATGTTAAACCTTAACTTAAGACATTTTATTTTGGGTGTTTCATTCCAGCGGAGGTAAATTGTATGTACTCACAGAAATGCATTGGGTAAATTGTAAGATAATTTATTTCGAAAACCGTAGTGTCAGGAGCAATAAAAATGCCACCATGAAAAATGTCACCAAAAATTTGTATTTTATAAAGACCACTGCACTACACTTTCTGGAAAATATACCCTTTCAATGCAAGTATAATAATGAGGCAGATGCAACAAAATACACATAATTCATTATCTAAAGCCAAACTGATTGTAAATATATGTTAAATTAAATTAATTTGTAATTTTTGTGACACTTCCAGTCAATGAAAATCTTTTATGGATAATATTTATTTGTTTAATTACTCCATTTCCCACCATATATGACGTAATAGTTTGACTTTGACCTCAAATGTCCAATGCAATAAAATAAGGAAGTCCTGTTATACAATTGAAATAATAAATCACTTAATAAACCAAAGTTTGTGGTTTTCTTACACATTTTTAATTTATTTCAACGACATTCATCCAGAACAGGCTGCTTTCTAAGAAAAGATCGATAGTAAAAAGACCAGGGTTCGGAATATTTTCTTTTAAAATGTAAAAAAATGCCACAAGTGTATGTACATCACAAAAAACAAAACAAAGAAACTCTAATGTTATAGGGGTGAACGATGTAAAGTACAACTGTGCCAGCCGTGACATTAACGCAATATTGGGGTCTGTCCACTGCTAATGGGGCTGCATTACTTCCTTAACCCATTGAGGTAGTAATTTTATTCTATTTGTAGTAGCCTATAACGGGAATTGATTGGTGCTGCACTCTAGTAGCAAAATATGTAACTAATGACCGCGGGCGTCTACGGTTCTATCCGCTAGGGGCGCGGACTGATTGAAAACCCTTAATATCGCCGCCAGGCCTTTGGTCGTGTTAGCTGAGTTGGCTACGTCGTGGAAACACCTTGGCCAGGTGGCGATACGATGTTCGTGGGTTCGATTCCCGCACACGACCAAAACTGACCAGTTGTGCAACTCTCAATGAGTTAACCGGTCTGTGGCAACGTTGGTGGGAGGGCCCAAGTAAAATTAACGGTGGCAGGCTTGCTTGGAAGTTGACGTGATCGGTTAATTCTTTGAGACTTGCACATGTTCAACACTGATTTTGCTAATTTTTAATTATGTCTACTGTGTGTGTGCCAATGCGACTCTCTAAACTGAAAGAAAACAATATTTTAATTAAAATATTCCATTAATCCATTTAAAAACACCAATTTTATACTCCAATTCACACGTTAATAAAATTACAAGTAAGGAACGAGACCTGCTCGTATGTCTACGCCAATGGGTTAAGGACATTGTCCTCAACTTGAATTACTTTAAGATGAGTCATTCACTTTTTTTATTTTTATGATCAGTTTATATTTTTATACTTAAACTTGTGAAGTTCAATTCAACTGTGCTACAACCTTTTTCTCAGAAACCACAATACTCCACTAGAGGAAACGTTGAATTGGGGAACTCTCTTACCCATTGAAACTATTGATTCTGAATTTGGCCGTTATTTAACATATTAATTAACCACCATAAAAACTTCAAACAATGTTTGTCACATTTTTAGATGTTAAACCTTAACTTAAGACATTTTATTTTGGGTGTTTCATTCCAGCGGAGGTAAATTGTTTGTACTCACAGAAATACATTGGGTAAATTGTAAGATAATTTATTTCGAGAACCGTAGTGTCAGGAGCAATAAAAATGCCACCATGAAAAATGTCACCAAAAATTTGTATTTTACTTGTATTCATAGACTTAAATAAATATTTTTGTATAACATATTTTTAAATATAGGTCCTTTAAATTTATATGTTATTGAAATTGTATTTTTCCGTTTTTGTGTGACAGCTCTTTTGTAAAGGGCACCTTATACTTTATTAGGAAAATGTGTGTTTTTTTACATAAGGTTCTATGTAAACAAAGAAAGTCCTAGTAGATTTCTCTACCTGTTTTCACCGAAAAAATTGTTCCAGTTATAATTTAACCATATCAAAATCGTATTTACCGAATTTGAAGTAAATCGGACAAAAAATGCGACCGCTAGAGTGTCCAAAAGATCGATAGTAAAAAGACCAGGGTTCGGAATATTTTCGGTGCTGCACTCTAGTAGCAAAATATGTAACTAATGACCGCGGGCGTCTACGGTTCTATCCGCTAGGGGCGCGGACTGATTGAAAACCCTTAATATCGCCGCCAGGCCTTTGGTCGTGTTAGCTGAGTTGGCTACGTCGTGGAAACACCTTGGCCAGGTGGCGATACGATGTTCGTGGGTTCGATTCCCGCACACGACCAAAACTGACCAGTTGTGCATCTCTCAATGAGTTAACCGGTCTGTGGCAACGTTGGTGGGAGGGCCCAAGTAAAATTAACGGTGGCAGGCTTGCTTGGAAGTTGACGGGATCGGTTAATTCTTTGAGACTTGCACATGGTCAACACTGATTTTGCTAATTTTTAATTATGTCTACTGTGTGTGTGCCAATGCGACTCTCTAAACTGAAAGAAAACATTATTTTAATTAAAATATGCCATTAATCCATTTAAAAACACCAATTTTATACTCCAATTCACACGTTAATAAAATTACAAGTAAGGAACGAGACCTGCTCGTATGTCTAAGCCAATGGGTTAAGGACATTGTCCTCAACTTGAATTACTTTAAGATGAGTCATTCACTCTTTTTATTTTTATGATCAGTTTATATTTTTATACTTAAACTTGTGAAGTTCAATTCAACTGTGCTACAACCTTTTTCTCAGAAACCACAATACTCCACTAGAGGAAACGTTGAATTGGGGAACTCTCTTACCCATTGAAACTATTGATTCTGAATTTGGCCGTTATTTAACATATTAATTAACCACCATAAAAACTTCAAACAATGTTTGTCACATTTTTAGATGTTAAACCTTAACTTAAGACATTTTATTTTGGGTGTTTCATTCCAGCGGAGGTAAATTGTTTGTACTCACAGAAATGCATTGGGTAAATTGTAAGATAATTTATTTCGAGAACCGTAGTGTCAGGAGCAATAAAAATGCCACCATGAAAAATGTCACCAAAAATTTGTATTTTACTTGTATTCATAGACTTAAATAAATATTTTTGTATAACATATTTTTAAATATAGGTCCTTTAAATTTATATGTTATTGAAATTGTATTTTTCCGTTTTTGTGTGACAGCTCTTTTGTAAAGGGCACCTTATACTTTATTAGTAAAATGTGTGTTTTTTTACATAAGGTTCTATGTAAACAAAGAAAGTCCTAGTAGATTTCTCTACCTGTTTTCACCGAAAAAATTGTTCCAGTTATAATTTAACCATATCAAAATCTTATTTACCGAATTTGAAGTAAATCGGACAAAAAATGCGACCGCTAGAGTGTCCAAAAGATCGATAGTAAAAAGACCAGGGTTCGGAATATTTTCTTTTAAAATGTAAAAAAATGCCACAAGTGTATGTACATCACAAAAAACAAAACAAAGAAACTCTAATGTTATAGGGGTGAACGATGTAAAGTACAACTGTGCCAGCCGTGACATTAACGCAATATTGGGGTCTGTCCACTGCTAATGGGGCTGCATTACTTCCTTAAGGACATTGTCCTCAACTTGAATTACTTTAAGATGAGTCATTCACTTTTTTTATTTTTATGATCAGTTTATATTTTTATACTTAAACTTGTGAAGTTCAATTCAACTGTGCTACAACCTTTTTCTCAGAAACCACAATACTCCACTAGAGGAAACGTTGAATTGGGGAACTCTCTTACCCATTGAAACTATTGATTCTGAATTTGGCCGTTATTTAACATATTAATTAACCACCATAAAAACTTCAAACAATGTTTGTCACATTTTTAGATGTTAAACCTTAACTTAAGACATTTTATTTTGGGTGTTTCATTCCAGCGGAGGTAAATTGTTTGTACTCACAGAAATGCATTGGGTAAATTGTAAGATAATTTATTTCGAGAACCGTAGTGTCAGGAGCAATAAAAATGCCACCATGAAAAATGTCACCAAAAATTTGTATTTTACTTGTATTCATAGACTTAAATAAATATTTTTGTATAACATATTTTTAAATATAGGTCCTTTAAATTTATATGTTATTGAAATTGTATTTTTCCGTTTTTGTGTGACAGCTCTTTTGTAAAGGGCACCTTATACTTTATTAGTAAAATGTGTGTTTTTTTACATAAGGTTCTATGTAAACAAAGAAAGTCCTAGTAGATTTCTCTACCTGTTTTCACCGAAAAAATTGTTCCAGTTATAATTTAACCATATCAAAATCGTATTTACCGAATTTGAAGTAAATCGGACAAAAAATGCGACCGCTAGAGTGCATACACATATATATGTATGTCTATATATATATATATATATATATACAATTTTGAACGACCCCCCAAAACGTGTTCAGGGGGTCACGTTAGGAACTTCTATGATGGTCCCGGGCTTAAGTTTCACCTTGCGGGTCATGCTTATAGTTCACATTCTAAAGGAAATTCACTAATAACTTAGTAACTAATAGTCAGTCATTCAAGGACATTTTAAAAAAATGTCAAGATATTGCAAAATAGTACAAAATCCTAACAACATGTAAAGTAATGTTGTTAAATATATAACTGAGGAGTTGAATTAAGAAATCATCAATGGTTAACATTACTTATCGAGAGCTGTTGATTGTGGTTGAGTATATGGTTAGACATCTTTTGGGCAGTGACGTATTGTCAACAAGGTTACTTAGCTTGGTGATTCTCCTCTTTCAAAAAGCCTTGAGAAAATATACCAAATTAAACTAAAATAAAATAAATTATTTTGTGATTGCATTTTGACCGAGAAAAAGCAAAATGCAAATTAAAGCTCGACGTCGAGAACAGTTAAAGCGCAGCGGTTTTACATTTATGGATATGTACCACGATTTACGAAAACACTAAAGACCACTGCACTACACTTTCTGGAAAATATACCCTTTCAATGCAAGTATAATAATGAGGCAGATGCAACAAAATACACATAATTCATTATCTAAAGCCAAACTGATTGTAAATATATGTTAAATTAAATTAATTTGTAATTTTTGTGACACTTCCAGTCAATGAAAATCTTTTATGGATAATATTTATTTGTTTAATTACTCCATTTCCCACCATATATGACGTAATAGTTTGACTTTGACCTCAAATGTCCAATGCAATAAAATAAGGAAGTCCTGTTATACAATCACTTAATAAACCTTAATAAATCACTTAATAAACCAAAGTTTGTGGTTTTCTTACACATTTTTAATTTATTTCAACGACATTCATCCAGAACAGGCTGCTTTCTAAGAAAAGATCGATAGTAAAAAGACCAGGGTTCGGAATATTTTCTTTTAAAATGTAAAAAAATGCCACAAGTGTATGTACATCACAAAAAACAAAACAAAGAAACTCTAATGTTATAGGGGTGAACGATGTAAAGTACAACTGTGCCAGCCGTGACATTAACGCAATATTGGGGTCTGTCCACTGCTAATGGGGCTGCATTACTTCCTTAAGGACATTGTCCTCAACTTGAATTACTTTGATTACTAAGATGAGTCATTCACTTTTTTTATTTTTATGATCAGTTTATATTTTTATACTTAAACTTGTGAAGTTCAATTCAACTGTGCTACAACCTTTTTCTCAGAAACCACAATACTCCACTAGAGGAAACGTTGAATTGGGGAACTCTCTTACCCATTGAAACTATTGATTCTGAATTTGGCCGTTATTTAACATATTAATTAACCACCATAAAAACTTCAAACAATGTTTGTCACATTTTTAGATGTTAAACCTTAACTTAAAACATTTTATTTTGGGTGTTTCATTCCAGCGGAGGTAAATTGTTTGTACTCACAGAAATGCATTGGGTAAATTGTAAGATAATTTATTTCGAAAACCGTAGTGTCAGGAGCAATAAAAATGCCACCATGAAAAATGTCACCAAAAATTTGTATTTTACTTGTATTCATAGACTTGAAGTTGACGGGATCGGTTAATTCTTTGAGACTTGCACATGGTCAACACTGATTTTGCTAATTTTTAATTATGTCTACTGTGTGTGTGCCAATGCGACTCTCTAAACTGAAAGAAAACAATATTTTAATTAAAATATGCCATTAATCCATTTAAAAACACCAATTTTATAATCCAATTCACACGTTAATAAAATTACAAGTAAGGAACGAGACCTGCTCGTATGTCTACGCCAATGGGTTAAGGACATTGTCCTCAACTTGAATTACTTTAAGATGAGTCATTCACTTTTTTTATTTTTATGATCAGTTTATATTTTTATACTTAAACTTGTGAAGTTCAATTCAACTGTGCTACAACCTTTTTCTCAGAAACCACAATACTCCACTAGAGGAAACGTTGAATTGGGGAACTCTCTTACCCATTGAAACTATTGATTCTGAATTTGGCCGTTATTTAACATATTAATTAACCACCATAAAAACTTCAAACAATGTTTGTCACATTTTTAGATGTTAAACCTTAACTTAAGACATTTTATTTTGGGTGTTTCATTCCAGCGGAGGTAAATTGTTTGTACTCACAGAAATGCATTGGGTAAATTGTAAGATAATTTATTTCGAGAACCGTAGTGTCAGGAGCAATAAAAATGCCACCATGAAAAATGTCACCAAAAATTTGTATTTTACTTGTATTCATAGACTTAAATAAATATTTTTGTATAACATATTTTTAAATATAGGTCCTTTAAATTTATATGTTATTGAAATTGTATTTTTCCGTTTTTGTGTGACAGCTCTTTTGTAAAGGGCACCTTATACTTTATTAGTAAAATGTGTGTTTTTTTACATAAGGTTCTATGTAAACAAAGAAAGTCCTAGTAGATTTCTCTACCTGTTTTCACCGAAAAAATTGTTCCAGTTATAATTTAACCATATCAAAATCGTATTTACCGAATTTGAAGTAAATCGGGCAAAAAATGCGACCGCTAAAGTGTCCAAAAGATCGATAGTAAAAAGACCAGGGTTCGGAATATTTTCTTTTAAAATGTAAAAAAATGCCACAAGTGTATGTACATCACAAAAAACAAAACAAAGAAACTCTAATGTTATAGGGGTGAACGATGTAAAGTACAACTGTGCCAGCCGTGACATTAACGCAATATTGGGGTCTGTCCACTGCTAATGGGGCTGCATTACTTCCTTAAGGACATTGTCCTCAACTTGAATTACTTTAAGATGAGTCATTCACTTTTTTTATTTTTATGATCAGTTTATATTTTTATACTTAAACTTGTGAAGTTCAATTCAACTGTGCTACAACCTTTTTCTCAGAAACCACAATACTCCACTAGAGGAAACGTTGAATTGGGGAACTCTCTTACCCATTGAAACTATTGATTCTGAATTTGGCCGTTATTTAACATATTAATTAACCACCATAAAAACTTCAAACAATGTTTGTCACATTTTTAGATGTTAAACCTTAACTTAAGACATTTTATTTTGGGTGTTTCATTCCAGCGGAGGTAAATTGTTTGTACTCACAGAAATGCATTGGGTAAATTGTAAGATAATTTATTTCGAGAACCGTAGTGTCAGGAGCAATAAAAATGCCACCATGAAAAATGTCACCAAAAATTTGTATTTTACTTGTATTCATAGACTTAAATAAATATTTTTGTATAACATATTTTTAAATATAGGTCCTTTAAATTTATATGTTATTGAAATTGTATTTTTCCGTTTTTGTGTGACAGCTCTTTTGTAAAGGGCACCTTATACTTTATTAGTAAAATGTGTGTTTTTTTACATAAGGTTCTATGTAAACAAAGAAAGTCCTAGTAGATTTCTCTACCTGTTTTCACCGAAAAAATTGTTCCAGTTATAATTTAACCATATCAAAATCGTATTTACCGAATTTGAAGTAAATCGGACAAAAAATGCGACCGCTAGAGTGCATACACATATATATGTATGTCTATATATATATATATATATATATATATATATATATATATATATATATATATACAATTTTGAACGACCCCCCAAAACGTGTTCAGGGGGTCACGTTAGGAACTTCTATGATGGTCCCGGGCTTAAGTTTCACCTTGCGGGTCATGCTTATAGTTCACATTCTAAAGGAAATTCACTAATAACTTAGTAACTAATAGTCAGTCATTCAAGGACATTTTAAAAAAATGTCAAGATATTGCAAAATAGTACAAAATCCTAACAACATGTAAAGTAATGTTGTTAAATATATAACTGAGGAGTTGAATTAAGAAATCATCAATGGTTAACATTACTTATCGAGAGCTGTTGATTGTGGTTGAGTATATGGTTAGACATCTTTTGGGCAGTGACGTATTGTCAACAAGGTTACTTAGCTTGGTGATTCTCCTCTTTCAAAAAGCCTTGAGAAAATATACCAAATTAAACTAAAATAAAATAAATTATTTTGTGATTGCATTTTGACCGAGAAAAAGCAAAATGCAAATTAAAGCTCGACGTCGAGAACAGTTAAAGCGCAGCGGTTTTACATTTATGGATATGTACCACGATTTACGAAAACACTAAAGACCACTGCACTACACTTTCTGGAAAATATACCCTTTCAATGCAAGTATAATAATGAGGCAGATGCAACAAAATACACATAATTCATTATCTAAAGCCAAACTGATTGTAAATATATGTTAAATTAAATTAATTTGTAATTTTTGTGACACTTCCAGTCAATGAAAATCTTTTATGGATAATATTTATTTGTTTAATTACTCCATTTCCCACCATATATGACGTAATAGTTTGACTTTGACCTCAAATGTCCAATGCAATAAAATAAGGAAGTCCTGTTATACAATTGAAATAATAAATCACTTAATAAACCAAAGTTTGTGGTTTTCTTACACATTTTTAATTTATTTCAACGACATTCATCCAGAACAGGCTGCTTTCTAAGAAAAGATCGATAGTAAAAAGACCAGGGTTCGGAATATTTTCTTTTAAAATGTAAAAAAATGCCACAAGTGTATGTACAAATTCCCCAATTCAACTGTGCTACAACCTTTTTCTCAGAAACCACAATACTCCACTAGAGGAAACGTTGAATTGGGGAACTCTCTTACCCATTGAAACTATTGATTCTGAATTTGGCCGTTATTTAACATATTAATTAACCACCATAAAAACTTCAAACAATGTTTGTCACATTTTTAGATGTTAAACCTTAACTTAAGACATTTTATTTTGGGTGTTTCATTCCAGCGGAGGTAAATTGTTTGTACTCACAGAAATGCATTGGGTAAATTGTAAGATAATTTATTTCGAGAACCGTAGTGTCAGGAGCAATAAAAATGCCACCATGAAAAATGTCACCAAAAATTTGTATTTTACTTGTATTCATAGACTTAAATAAATATTTTTGTATAACATATTTTTAAATATAGGTCCTTTAAATTTATATGTTATTGAAATTGTATTTTTCCGTTTTTGTGTGACAGCTCTTTTGTAAAGGGCACCTTATACTTTATTAGTAAAATGTGTGTTTTTTTTACATAAGGTTCTATGTAAACAAAGAAAGTCCTAGTAGATTTCTCTACCTGTTTTCACCGAAAAAATTGTTCCAGTTATAATTTAACCATATCAAAATCGTATTACCAACTCTTTGTAAAGCCCAGTATTATCAAGTAACAAGTATTAACAAGTATAATATACTTGTTTATACGAGTTCACGGTTTATTTTAGTTTTAATTTCTTCGGTTGCAATTCTTTTCGAGATCTGTTTTTTACATTTAATTGAAAATAATAATTTTGAAACAAACACATGAAAAGCTTCTGTAGTTACAAAACACGCCTTAGCGTCCCTGCTTGTTAGAAAGTTAGAGATTTGGCAGCGGAATATGAGATAGCTCCAAAACACCTGAGTCCTTCTGTCCATTTGTCTTCTTATTCTTCTTATTTATCATGTTTAGGAAACAAATATACTACAAGTTACTTCCAATAATTTATATTGAAACTCAATTTCGCACTTGGGATAAAAATATTAAATTACAACAATAGATCTAAATACAATCCTAAGTTAAAATACCCCCGTCGCAGCAAACCTGCGTACTCAGCGAATTTCCTATGAATGAATATATTGCTTACTACCACATAAAGCCACTTACCAAGTTTCATAAAAATACTTAAATAAATAAGTGATATATAGCATTTTATTTATTCTCTATAAGAATAACATTAGGGCTGAGAACGCAGGTTTGCTGCAACGAGGAAGACAAAAATGCGGGTTTTTTGCAATTATCAATATAACTCAACCAGGTGAAGCTATATACCAAGTTTTAATGATTTATGTTCATAATTAAGGGAGATATAAAGCTTTCCGTATTCTCCATAACAATAACATTAGGGATGAGAATGCAGGTTTGCTGCTAAGAGGATAATAAAAAAATCAATTTTTTGTGGAAATATCAATATACCAATACTAGGTGAAGCCACATATATACTTGTTATACTTATTTATATGAACTTAAGTATAAGCCACATACCAAGTTCCATCAATATACGTTCATAAATAATCGAGATATCAAATTTTAAATATTCTCCATAAGGATAACATTGGACAACATACTGTGTTTAGCACTTTGAATATCACGGCAACGGTTGGACGTAGAATCACAATTTAAACACCAAAATGATTGTTTTGTAGAGCTAAACTGATTGGTAAAAGCAAATGTGAAGTTTACATAGAAATGAACTGAGGAAAAGCCAAAAACCTTTTTCCCATAAGATTAACATCGGAGATTTTATGAGCAGGTTTTTTGGATTTTCTCCGCAACCACTTAACCTAGGTTAATAATTCAAAATACCATATTATTTTTTTTAAGCTCTATAACATGGTCAAAACTAAAATTAAGTTTTTTAAAAATTTTAGGGTGAAAAATGCAAAAAACTGATTTTTGGAAAATTTAAAACGCCCATAAACCCCCCTTCCCGTGGTCCGATATTTTTGGTTTTCGAACTTAAAGTCATGAATGACACTTTACACATATGAGCCAAATTTCATCGAAATCGGACGTTTTTTACTCAAGTTATCGCGGTAACGGACACACACATATATATATATACATATATATAAATTTGAACGAGTAGTGTTTTTGGCATCTGGGGACCTCAAACAAAAAGTTATCATGGTCTCGGGCTTAAGTCTTACCATGAGACCTACGGTAATAGCTTCTTCCCTATAGGGGAAATTCGCTAAAACATATGTGATATATTAATGAACCAGATAAATTAAATTAAAACAAAAACTTTTCTGACGGATATTATAGTACTTACTAAGCTGTTACTGTGTTAGAATAAAAAATGGTTGATGATTATGTTTTTACTACTTAGTATTGTTTGGCGTAAATCGTGTTTTATTACAACGCTTACTTTGTAATTCCAATAGTTGTCCTGTTTACATATTAATTCAGCTAATGATCCTGTAGGCTCCCACCAACGCCATCTAATTATTCAATATCCGCCAAGGAGTTGTCAAGGGACTCCACACAACATCTTATTATCTTCACAGTAAACAGTCCAGGTAGGTTTGATATCTAACACCGACCAGGAACAGGTGACGGGGAGACATGCCGATACACTGCTGCTAATTTTATCCAGGACAGTCATTCTAATTAAGCAGGCGTCTTCATATGCAGACCAAGTGTTCTTGTTTATTTTACCATCTTGTGGGGGGGTTACATGTTTTAGGTTAATCTATCTTATCTGGATTTGTTTGCTTGTCATGACCATGTTATTTATTGTTAGTGAATTTCCTTTGGAAAGTGAACTATTAGCATGACCCGCACGGTGAAACTTAAGCCCGGGACCACCATAGAAGTTCCTAACGTGACCCCCTGAACACGTTTTGGGGGGTCTTTCAAAATTTTATATATATATGTATATATATATATATATATATATATATATATATATATATAGAGAGAGAGAGAGAGACATATATATATATATATATGTGTGTATGCACTCTAGCGGTCACATTTTTTGTCCGATTAACTTCAAATTTGGTAGGGACGTTCCTTTCTGTAATCAGTTGGACAAGTTCGTTGGGCAAAACAATCGGAAAACGCTAAACCCCTTTTTTGGGGATTAATCTTTCAAATTTCGAGTTTTTTGGCCCAAAAAGGGTCGGAAAAGCCCCGGATGTAAAGTAAATGCGTGTAAAAACATGGGAATTAGTGAGGCGAAAGTTTTAAGCCCTCTCTCGTCATTCTAGCATAAATATTTACCGAGTTATTAAAGAAATGTGTTTTGAATAAACACAGTACGTTGTCTTATGGGGGTTTTACACTAGAAAAGCCTTTTTTTCCTTTGTTAGAGTACTTTTATCATCCCAAGAAACTCACGCCTACTTTCAAGCCTGTCTGGACCTTCTCCTAACATTATAATGCGCAAAATTGTATTCCCAGCTTTGGAGGTAAATGAAACCAGGAGCATCAGAACAGCCAAAAAATCAATGTTTTCAGATTTCAATGAAAATTTGTATAAATGTATGTCTTTACACAGATTTTGAGTTTTAAAAGTTTTTTGTGGAAATTCACTTCCCTCACGTCAGCGTGCTGCGTTCGAACTCGTTTTACAATTCGTGTGAACTAAAATCTTTCTCATCGCTTGTCTGTCTGTAGTTAGTGTTTATTTAAAGACGTTTATGCAAGCAATGCAAATATATTACCGTCTTAAAATCTGAGTGACAAATAAATTTTCAACCGGAGGATGAATAAGTTAAAATCACGTTACATTCACACTTTCACTATTAGTTTGTGTACACGAGTTGTCTAAAAATAAAAATGATTTAGTCATCCTCATTACAAAACCCGTCAATGAGTCTTTCGGAAACATCTGATAATGGTTAAAAATCGTTAATAAGGTTGCATGCTATCTTACAATATTACAGTAGTACACAAGCGTGTTCGGTGGTTTACACTTTTTTAATGAATTCCATTTAACTTTTAATTTAAAATATTTAATTATTTTAAAACATTTAACTATAAATAATATATATTTTGATATGAAATGTTAAACCAAAGTTGGAAGTTAGACAAATTTAAAACATTACAGCATTTCAAAAGTTGTTCTGTTAAATATTAATCTTTTGACACAGCCTACTCACGAAGACAACCAACTGGAGTTTGAATTTTGTTTGGATGAGTTTCTGCCAGTTCTACGACATAAGAACTGCTCAATGCTTAATTGTGTACTTATATTATATACTTGTAACGTGTTTTACCTTTTCAGACAGAAGTAAAAAACAAAAGTATAAACCCTATCATATGTTAGGAACGTCAAGATCACGTGTAAGATTTATTTTACTCAATCTGTACCCGTTTTCAACAGCTTAATGCTTAATTAATGCTTAATACCACGTTACCAGATAAACCACCTCTACAAGGCCCACAGGTGCTGAGCCAGCAACAGTAACCACTAAACTCACAATTTTATGTATTATATTTTAAAACTGATTTATAACACATTAAACAATATGTATTATTCAGATAACTGTAAGCTTTACATTTAATAAATGTCCTGCCGCTTAGTAATGTTTGAAAATACGGAATAGGGATTACAGTCTGTTTTGTTTTTAAATTGAACAACTGTCCCTTTTTTTCAAATTCCTCCTCGATAATTACTTGGGATTTCAGTGTCCGATGTTATGGTTTGAAAGACAATTTTTTAATACGCCATAAAATATAGTGAACCGGCTGCGGGGTGCCTACCTGTTGATCGACAAGTTATTTGGTCGCAGGGACAGTTGGTAGGGTTTAAAAAAATAAATATTAATAATTAAATACAGTACTGAAACGCACTGAACGACATGTTAGTTGCTCACAGGGACAGTTGGTAGGGTTTTAGAAAATAAGTATAAATAATTAAATCAAGTCCTGAAACCCACTGATCGACATCTTAGTTGCTCGCATGGACAGTTGGTAGGGTTTCAAATAAATAAGTGTAAAAACAGATTGGCTACTTGCTAGATGTACCTGTTGCTCGCGCCCCCCACTCTGCCTTCCAAAGAAGAGGGGCGAGGCGGAGGCTTGTAGCGGAAGTGTGTAGCCCCACCACCAACTCAATGTTTGACCGGCGGGACCACGGGACCATGCAGGACGCAGGTGCGGTAAGAAATTTGCTTAACCTTGTTACAAAATTTCCCCGATGTTACGGCGTATAAGGCAGTTCCGACGGTTCCGACGGCAACGATTGCTAACTCACCTTACTCTCTGAATTGTACTGCTACCTTTTGGCGCTTTGGAGAACTACGTCCAACTAACTTGTTACGCAGTACAACACCATACGGCATAATTTGTATTGGTTAGTTGTGATTTCAAAATATGACCGCGCCCATTGAACAGTTCGCTGCACTAGCAGCTAAAAAAGGCGCGCACCTCCTGAAGTGGAGACTTTGTGTATGTGGTGCCTTTAGTTGCTGCACACAGGGGCAGTTTGGTCAGCGTTTTGTTATTGTATTTGCGCCTCTTATAATTTGGCGTTCTCGGTAACTGCATATTTACTTGGCCTAGTGGGAAATGGAATGCTGGATGTACATAGCAGTAATATGCTACAATTTAGGGAAGTCTTATTATCTTTTACATAGGTTTAAACAACTGTAGATGGGGAAAGCGGCCGTAAAACGTGTAGTTCAATGGAACTCATCCTTGCTTCCATTTCCATTTCCCCTGTAGGGAAGAAGCTTTACCGTAGACAGCCTGTTAATACCTAGACCCGGGACCATGATAAATTGTCGTTTTGAAGTCCCCAGACTGATGTTTTCCTATAAATATTTTATTTTTATTTTGATACTTTTATCGCAACGTTTTTTCTATTGGAATTTTGAAATTATTTTAATCATTTAGTTTATATTGTTAAACAAATTTGCATAAACATGACTCATAAAATAGAAAATTTATGACTTGATCATAGGAATTTCTTTCTTATCTGTCTTTAGTAGGAGTGTACGAGTGCTCATATATTGAGTTTTTTCAAGCCGAGTTTGTGCACTCGACTCGACTCGAGGCATTGCAAAACACTCGTGAGTTCGAGCCTAGTTTTTTATAGGCTACAGATTAAACACTCAAACCGTCTCAAATCACAGTTACAAAAGCAATAAATGCGTCCGAGACTAGGTGAAAACGAATTAGATTGTTCTCTGTATGTTTTACAAAAGAAATCTAACATCCCTTAATATCACGTTGGCTTTGTCTAAGAAAAAGCAGTGTTATTAAATTTGAATTACCAATGTAACAGTACACGCATTCGGATCTACTGGCTAGCCATTAAATCAAGTACAATAAAAAGGAGCAATAAAGTTTACCTGTGTGACACTTGTTTTATTTTGGTAAAATATACATGGTACAAAAAATAAACTTCAAATCAAAAAGATATAACAAACGTAAGTTCAAGTAAGTTGTTCTTATAGGTAGGCCTATTTAGTTTGTATTATGAATTTTTTAAGAAACTAGTCTTGAAATGTACATACTATGAATCTATGATTAACTAATTAAAATAATTATTCTATCATCATTTCATTATATCAGATGTATTTTTGACATAATGCTGATCATGTGTAGGTAACTTTTGTAACCAGTATCTCCTCTTCTTGGAAAAAAGAAAACTCGACTTTTCTTAAATAAAATATTACCAACTTCTGGAATGGTAACAACACCCTTCTCTCATCCGTTTTCTTCACATTAAAATATATTAAACCTGTTTGTGAGGGGGGAGGATGAGAGATAGGGAGAGGATGAGGTGGAGAGGTTTCAGGCATAAATAAATACCCCCGTCGCAGCAAATCTGCGTACTCAGCAAATTTCCAATACAAATATGTGGGTATCACTACTACCTAGAACCACTTACCAAGTTTCACAAAAATACATTCACTAATAAGTGATATATAGCATTTTATTTATTCTCCATAAGAATAACATTATAAATGAGTACGCAGGTTTGCTGCAACAAGGTTTGTGTGTTTTTGCAATTATCAATATAACTCAACCAGGTGAAGCTACATACCAAGTTTTATTAATTTAGGTTCATAACTAAGGGAGATATAAAACTTTACTTATTCTCCATATGAATAACATGGGGGCCGAGTATGCAGGTTTGCTGCTACCGGGAAAAATCAACAAAAAACTTGTTTTGTGCTATTATCAATATACCACAACCAGTTGAAGCCACATACCAAGTTTCATCGATATACGTACATAAATAATCAAAATATAACATTTTATTTATTCTCCATAAGGACAACATTGGACAACGTACTGTGTTTAGCACTTTGAATATCACTACAACGGTTGGACGTAAAACAACAATTAAAACGCCAAAATGATTATTTTGTAGAGCTAAAATGATTGGTAGAAAGAAATGTGGAGTTTTTAGTGAAATTATCTGAGGAAAATCTGAAAACCGTATTCCCATAAGATTAACATGGGAAATTTTATGGACACATCTTTTGACTTTTCTCCACGACCACTAAACCTAGCTTAATGATTCAAAATACTAAATTGTTTGTTTTTAAGCTTTACAAAATGGCTATAACCAAAATCTAGTTTTTTTTTAATTTCAGGGTAAAAAGTTCAAAAAACTGATTTTTGGACAATTTTAAACCCCCATAAAACCCCGTTCCCATAAACCGATCGATCTGGTTTTCGAACTTAAAGTCATAAATGTTACATTTGTGCCAAATTTCATAAAAATCTGGCTCTTCAATCAAAAGTTATCGCGGTAACGGACACATATATTCATATGTATATATATATATATATATATATATATATACATATATATACATTTGAACGAATAGTGTTTTTGGCATCTGGGGACCTCAAAACAAAAAGTTATCATGGTCTCGGGCTTAAGTCTTACCATGCCCAGCTACAGTAATAGCTTCTTCCCTAAAGAGGAAATTCCCTAAAAGACTACTGATTACTGGAATGGTAACACCCTTTTCTTATCCGTTTTATTCCACGACAAAAAGAACAGATAATTCAGGACTAATGTAAATCAAAAACATTATGCCTACTGGATTGGTCGTAGGCCCTTCTCTTATCCATTTTAACTCTACATTAAAATAAACTAGTTTTCCGTTGCTCGATTCCGAGCAATTTTGTACCCAACGAAAGGTTACTTCAGTTGTAAACAAACTAACAAAATATCTGACGCTAAACAGGATTATAAATCTGAGAATAATGCCGATTATGTACTAAAGTTGATTGGAAAATCAACACATAGTTTACACTTCCGCCGTCGGATAGCGCCACTGTTCTGAAAATTCACCCTTTAATTACTGTATTTAAGTGATGCCCTTTCTTTAGATTCTGAGAGGTATTGGCAAATCTATGCAAATATAACTTTAATTTGACAAATCAACTGTTAAAATCCGTCCAGCCGTGATCGAGTTATGACTGTGAAGAAAACGCCCTAGCGTAATAATATATTGTCTATTGGATACTTGGTCGAATTACACATTTTTAATGGTATAATCTATCATTATACAAAATTTTAACTCATTGTGTGCACTTATTAAGATGATGATGATGATCATGTCTTATTAACAGATACAATTTATTTATAAAATTGATAGTCTATCAATAAGACGATTTTGGTGTGGGAATTATTATACCCAAGAGGGTCATAGCATGAACAGATTCTGGCAAAATGAGAGGGCATATACTATATTAAATTATTATGATATTAAAATATAGTGTTTCTGTATCTATGATATTCTCACGATATTTTAGGTTTATTTTAGAATTACTTAAAAAAGAATTTTAAGGCTATTGAGTCAAAACGGGTAACGGGTTGGTCTTTTTTTCTGCGTGATAGCAAACATGATAGTTTTTAAGACTAGTGGGGTCGGGGTGAAATCTAAGAGGATTTCCAAGAAGCATATTAGGTCATATATGAGGTACATTACAAAACGTACTATAGATTTTCAGCACAATCAGTCAAGTGATGAACACGGCCGCCTTGAGGGGGAACAACAGGGGCCCCCAATTTTAAATAAATTCCGAGAATTGACCAATATATTTAAATAGCACTCTCTGGGACCCCACAAAATATTTTAACCAGTCCCCTAATTGTCTTGTGGAAGCCCTCGCGATGAAGTGAAATCACCCAGAAGATTCTCGTACCTCCAAATGGCAAAGGTAAGTTGTATTTTACAATTCCAGGAACTTACAGCTGTTTTATGTTAATTTTTTGGTGAGGACAAAAGCTAGCCCATCACTATAAAAGTCGTACAGGCTCATAATGTTTAAAATCATTTCCAGTTTTCACATGAATAACACAAACGAATAACTCCAAATTGCATGAAACTATAAAAAGCGGCTTTCTGACAGATTAACATATATTAAGTATATTCCTTGCATGTAACCTATCAAAATAATATAGTATTAACAGATACAATTATAATAAAAATACTACCATATTTGTCTAGGTCACTGGAAGACCGAGCTTTGCTCGTTCCTTGTCAGACAGCAGTTTGTTTTTATGAATGGAGTGGGCCCCTAATGTTACACCACGTCCTCCTAATAGCAAGCACATTTGCTTAGCTTATATTTGTCTTTTTTATACATGTTTGAGGTAACTCCAGTTGTTATTATAGCTCAATATCCCTTTTATTCATTTCGTACCGCTTTATATTTATTCTTCTTTCAATAGTTTTTACAATACACTGATCGATTAAACCTCAGAGTTACGACTGACTGTTATGATTCTTTAGTTTTGATTTTAAAATCCATAAGGTGCATTTACATATTTTAGTTTTATTATTAGTTTTATTACATTACTCGAGTTTATCAAGAGAATGACACCTGCCTGGAATTTATTTTTATCCTAGAAGTTTGATATTTCCTACACTTTAGGACATCACTGGAGCAGTTTAAAAAACTCAAATTTACTAGCAAGCTATAACCTTATTCATATTAGAGTATAGATTGATATTGAACTGGGGGGGGGGGAGGCAGTACCCTTCAGAACGTAACTGACGAAACCCTTTATGCCCAGCTACGTTCTCAAAACCAGATTTAGGGTATGTAGACACCATGTGGTGCGGCCCCTTGCTGTCCACCGCCAAGGTTAACTAACTTTTTGGAGTATAGTTTTAGGTTTTTATGATTTATGTGTAATACGGGCCACTTTGTGGATCGGGCCCCTAAGCAATTATCTATGTAGCCTAGGGGGGAGGCAGTACCCTTCAGAACGTAACTGACGAAACCATTTATGCCCAGCTACGTTCAGAACCAGATTTAGGGTATGTAGACACCATGTGGTGCGGCCCATTGTTGTCCACCGCGAAGGTTAACTAAATTTTTGGAGTATGGTTTTAGGTTTTTATGATTTATGTGTAGTACAATTTGTGGATCGGGCCCCTAAGCAATTACCTATGTAGACTATGACTAACTCCGGCCGTGGCTACGAATCAGGGAAAACATCAATCGTTATTATATATTCATAAATAACGGAGGCATTGTCTATCAAATTACTCCTTAACGTATGTATAAGATATATACATATATATAGATCATATCTGATACAATCATAACATATTATGGGTATAAAATAATTTACATTATTTCGTTCCTATTTCTATTTTGTGTCATATAAATACAGTCATATTAACGGGTAAATTGATATCATACGGGAAATTTTGGTTGTAAGTGTTGGTATCTCTGCTCAGTGACGATCAGCTCCACGCTACGTTACTCTGCTACTTGGGCGCGCCTACATCTATGAATGGAAGTGGACTGTTCCTGTAAATCCGCGCGTAAATCCGCCTCTCCCCTCTCTTCGAGACAAGGAGTAGGGGGCGCGAGCAACTGGTACATCGAGCAAGTAGCCCATCTGTTATTACATTTATTTATTTGAAACCCTACCAACTGTCCATGCGAGCAACTAAGATGTCGATCAGTGGGTTTCAGGACCTTATTTAATTATTTATACTTATTTTCTAAAACCCTACGAACTGTCCCTGTGAGCAACTAACATGTCGTTCAGTGCGTTTCAGTCCTTTATTTAATTATTAATATTTATTTTTTTAAACCCTACCAACTGTCCCTGAGACCAACTAACATGTCGATCAACCGGTGGGCCCCCCCGGCGGGGATGGATTTTTGTAACTATAAAAATTTCACTTCGTTTCTTATACAATTAGATAGTAATATAAACAAATTTATGAAATAGCAAGAATACGCATACATAATACCTTAGCTAACTTTCCCAATTGAGCCGAATTGAAATTTAAACGATTTATTATACAGCGATTGTTCTCTGTACATTTTGAACAATCTTTAAGACGGCATAAATTTTTTTGTTCAAAAAGTCTAAGGTTATGTTTAATTTAGTTTTATATGTGAGGCCGTTTTGAATATATAGAGTGAAGAAACAGTAAACACTCCAAGCTTTGGGCAAATATATCTGCATTGAAAATATCCCCCCAAACTACAGAATTGGCTATATACGCTTCAACCATGCCGTAGTAGGTTGTTGTCATGAGCAGCAGAGCAAACCACACAACCATGGTCGGTTGGGAACAGTATGTTACCTAGTGAATGATACTATAATTATCTAATGCCCCCTATTTTAAACCTCTTACAAAATCAGTATTCCGTAATGACTCCAGAGGAAGATGAATCTTGTAAATATTTGAGCAGCTCTTAGTCGCACTGTTAATTATAGTAATCTCCTTTGTTGCCCTGCGTAAGCTTCATCTAACTTAATCATAAGCTTCATCTTAAGCTTCATCTAAGCTTCTGTTAACTTATAAACAAATCAAAATGACTATAAAATGTAATTGTATTTTTCGTACCATGAAATAAAATATGCCATTTAGTATTTTAAGACATAATTACACCTACCTTCTAAAATAAAGCTGTCGAATTCATAAATCTTTAAAATCACTTTTTAAATCAACATTATCATGTTGACCTGGTTTTAACCTCTGTAAATGACCGTTCTGTATTTTAAACTATATACCTTTATTATTACAAATTAACTGGAAAAAATAAAATTTCCAGGACTTAATAACATTTAGATTTTAGGTTGTTTTTCATTGGTGATATGACCGAAATACCCCCGTCACAGCAAACCTACATACTCAGAGAATTTCCAATGGAGATATAACCGTCTTAATACTAAATAAAGCCACTTACTACGTTTCATAAAAATATATACACAAATAAGCGGTATATGCAATTTTAATTATACTCCATAAGAATAACATTGGGGCTGAGTACGCAGGTTTGCTGCAACAAGGAACACAAAAAGTAGGTTTTTATGCTAATATCAATATAACTCAGTTAGTTGAAGTCGTATACTAGTTTTTAATTCAATTATGTTCGTAATTAGGGGAGACATAGCATTTAATTATTCTCCATAAGAATAACATGGGACTGAGTACGCAAGGTTTGCTGCTACGGGAGCGTTTGACAAACAATTTTTGTTGAGTAAATATCAATAAACCACAACCAGATGAAGCCTTATACCAAGTTTCGTCAATATACGTTCATAAATAAGCGAGATATAAAATGTTTATTTTCCTCCATAAGAATAACATTAGACAATGTACTGTGTTTAGCACTTTCAATATCTCGGTAACCAATTGACGTAGAGGAATGATCAAAATATCAAATCGTGTGTTTTTTTAAGCTGAATCCAATGGTAAAAACTAATATTTGACTATTTCAAAAATTATATCAAAAAATCCATTTTTGGGGTACAAAACCCCCCTAACATACCCCTTCGGATGGAGCGATCTGGCTGGTTTTCGAACTTAAAGTCATAAATGTTGCTTTACACGTTTATACCAAATTTCATCAAAATTGGATCATCTTTACGGGAGTTATCGTGCTCACGGACACACACACACATATATATATATATTTACAGTTTCGAACGAATGGTTTTTTGGGGTCTGGGGACCTCAAAACGAAAAGTTATCATGGTCCCGGGCCTAGGTCTTACCATGCCGACTACGGTAATAGCTGCTTCCCTATAGGGGAAATTCGCTAATATATATCATACAATAAGACTTGTACCTTTCTAAACACATCATAACCTAAGAGTAATCGTTTCAATATTTTATATATATATATATGGTATGGATAACATAGAGATAATAATCAATCCGTAAATTACGTAAATAAATTATGTTATTACTAGTTTCTGTCTATCTTATCAATAGTAAATCTTCTTTTTACAACACTATCATTAACAAGCCTAGTATCTAACCTAGCTAGCGTAACTAGCCATTGACTTGAACGAGAGGTAGCAATCTTTCTGTCTCTGTATGTAAAGCTTATATTGAAAAGTAGTTTTTATAGGCTCATGATAAGGATGAATCGTGTTTTGTTTAATTAGGAGCCTTATATAAGCCTGGCCAAATTGACAGCTCAATCATTTGATGGTCCATAGATAAAACCGTTTATAAAAGAAGCATATGGGACCTTTTAAAAAAACCTGCTTTCGTGGAATTTGTAAGTGAGGTTGAGGCCAATCAGGAATAATTCATGTTACTTTTTTGTCGAGGATTTCCGGAATTCCCTGTGTAATTAAAACGCTGAAAAATATACTGAACTAGTTTGTAAAGTAGATGTCTGAAAACTCCAAAAACACTTGCCACACAAGCCATGAAAGAAAAAATCCGTCAGAAAAAAGTTTTTGTTTTAATTTAATGTACAGTATCTGGTTCATAAATATATTACATATGTTTTTTTTAACTTAGGATTGTATTTAGATATATTGTTGTAATTTAATATTTTTATCCCAAGTGCGAAATTGAGTTTCAATATAAATTATTGGAAGTAAATTGTAGTATATTTGTTTCTTAAACATGATAAATAAGAAGAATAAGAAGACAAATGGACAGAAGGACGCAGGTGTTTTGGAGCTATCTCATATTCCGCTGCCAAATCTCTAACTTTCTAACAAGTAGGGACGCTAAGGCGTGTTTTGTCGGTACAGAATCTTTTCATGTGTTTGTTTCAAAATTATTATTTTCAATTAAATGTAAAAACAGATCTCGAAAAGAATTGCAACCGAAGAAATTAAAACTAAAATAAACCGTGAACTCGTATAAACGAGTATAAATGATAATACTGGGCTTTACAAAGAGTTGGTAATAAGATTTTGATATGGTCAAATTATAACTGGAACAATTTTTTCGGTGAAAACAGGTAGAGAAATCTACTGGGACTTTCTTTGTTTACATAGAACCTTATGTAAAAAAAACACACATTTTACTAATAAAGTATAAGGTGCCCTTTACAAAAGAGCTGTCACACAAAAACGGAAAAATACAATTTCAATAACATATAAATTTAAAGGACCTAAATTTAAAAATATGTTATACAAAAATATTTATTTAAGTCCATGAATTCAACTAAAATACAAATTTTTGGTGACATTTTTCATGGTGGCATCTTTCACTTGTACCACAAGCATGAAAGATCACAATTTACGCAGCCACTTGGACACTTTTCCTAAAGAAGAGGTAATACTGTTCACTGGTTTACTAACAATTATGGCGAAGCACCAATAAGAAAGATGGTAGAAACTTGATGGTAAAAATCTGCTGGAACCTGAAAAGAGACTGGTCAATCAGATTTCATTCAAAAACGTCACACAAACTAAGTTTCAAAAGTGTTAAATGACTGTTTCCAATGGTTTCTAAAATATATAAAAAAATACATAAAAGTGTGTGTGTGTGGTTATTAAAAAGGCCATTGTAGTTTTATGCATGTTTTTAACTTAATTAAAATCATTAAAAGTACCATATTACTCCATTTGAGAAATAACAAATTTTACTGTCGGCTTTTTAAAATTAAACATAAATTCTCCGACAACAACATCGCTTTAGACGTATGTAATTTAATAATACACTGTTGTTTTCGTTACAGTTAAAAATAATTTCCCAAACTGATTGGATCCCCACATAACCTTTTATTAAATCCATTATTTGTTTGTCGGAATGAAAATATTTATCAGCTCAACTAATTTCCCCAATAGCATTAGCTAACTACGTCAAAAAATTAACATTTTATCAAAACAAGCATAACTGTAAAAGATACTAGGTTCTATTTTACTCCAGAACATTGAACCTGTTAAATTAATTAATAAAGGAGCGCATGATTTAAAAATAATTATGTTTTATGAGGATTTTAGGAAATATTAATATTATTTCAACAATCATGTATTCCACGTACCCAACTAGAATTACTTCATTTATACTTTAAAATTGTATTAAAACCTTAAATTTCTCATTATGACTTTGCCCTTTAGTTTTCAAAGTTCCAAGATCGATTTCTTAAACATAAACTCACATACGGAGCTAAGAGTATTGCAGTGTTCATTAAGATCACATTAAAAAGCAACACGTTAAACTGTTTATTAGCAGGCATTAATTACATTTACATTTACTTTGGCCCATCTTTTAGTTATATTTGTTAAGGTTGCCTTCAAAAGTAATAGTTATATTAAGGGAGTAAAGTGCTAATTTGTTTCCCTGAGGGAAATTGTTGGCTCCCAACGCGCCGTTGGTAAGGGCAACAATTTTTCCCAGACAATGTACTTTACTCCCGTAATACACACAACATTTTTCCCACAGCCAAAAATCCACAAGTATCGATAATTGGGTAAGTATGACATTCAAAATCGCTGTCCATTTTGATTGCGTAATAAGTAATAACTAACCTCGTAACTCGGAACGTTAATTATTGCAGCGATGTATCAGCTGATTGTGTTCCGCTTGTTATAGCTACAGAGTTGCCAGTTTTCCACTGCACTATGTTGCCAGATTGTCAATTTTATTCTTATGGGTTTAATTTGTCTCCCTAGGGAGACAAAGTAGCACTTTACTCTTTCATTACAAGGAGTAAAATTCGACTTTACAGAATAGGTGGGGGAAACATATTTCTATAACTAATTTCTGTGTGAGTATGCGAATTATTTATAATATATAAAATAAAGATATTGAAACCTCAGCGTTCCTAAAACTTTATGATCTAATACATTTATTGACTTTTATGATTTAAATATATCCATATGATCCTTACCGACAAATCACATTCCCCTCGCTCAGATATTCCCCTCACAGTCGTGGGTCTCAGCTTTGTTGCTCGCTATCGGAGTTTCCCTTTGAATATTTCAATACATCTCGGATAAATCATGTCAACATTTCTCTCTGCATGTCATTTTATCACTGTAATGGTGGAGCTTGGTCTCTATATAATGTCAAAACACAAATCTGAGACCTTTCGATTTTGCCGTTTACAGCAACGGTAACAGTAACAGTAATTTTTTTTAATTTGACTTGCCAACCTGAAACTATTTGAGTTTTTTTCTTAACTATTATTAATTTGAGCTACTTTTGAGACTAATATTTTAAGTTGGGTTGTTAATAAACCGACAATTGTGTAAACTACTACCTAAAGAATTGTGTATAACACCTAAAAATAAAAGTTTAGAAAATTATTCATGAGACATCTAAAGAAGAATTACAATTACAGTTTAGCTTTCTATTTCTAATTACAACTGCAATAAATTATAAATTAATTTTCAAATATAATTTGATCTTAGCTACATTGTGGTTAAAGTTTGTTGTTAATTATTTAATAGGATGATTAAAAATTTTAAGGGAGAAATTTGATTAGATAAATATTTATACTTTAAAATATCACTCGATCAGTGTGTGTAGTAAATACCTACTGTGTAATAACTCTCAAGCATTCTAATAAATAAGTAATAATAATAAACCGTGATAAAGTCACTTGATACTAACTTATAGTTCACAATAATCTATGCATATGCATATTTTAAGGGGCATATAATTTCGTTAATTGCAATATTGAATTTACTGTAAAAAGTCAATATGTTACTGAGCTAAACTGTTATAGCTAGGGATTGACTAATTTCCCAGTAGTCCAAGGCCGTTGATGAGCATAACATGTACAGATAATTACAGGTTAATACCTAATGCAACTTGAGGGGATGATCCTGCTTCTATACTTGCCTCTGCCTGTAAATTATGTATTTTAATATTATATTTGTATTAATTTATTTTAGTGTTTAATATCATTATACCGTATGGTTTTGAACGTAACGTAATTTATGGAATTGTTTTTATTTTTATTTTAATACGCTAGACACAATATATAATAGTAATAAGTAACTCACTTGTTAAGGAAACAATTATTGCTGTGTTTAACGGTTATGTAGAGTAACAAAAGCGATTATGGTATTCAAGTTCAGGTTTCAGTGTTGTTCAGTATGTACAAGATATATCCTTAAACAAATCCACTCGTACTGTTTGCTTACCACAAAATTATAGTAATATTTGCTTTGCATGTTGCTTGCTTTATCTTTTAAAAGTAACCTAAATCTTAAGTTTAAAAATATTTAAGGGAAGAACATATGAAATATAAGAAGAAAAACTAATAAGAATATTATTGTTTAGCAACAGTGTTACGCAAAATAAATTAGTACAGTAGTTAGAAACGGAAAACACGTGTTCATGTATATTTTGTATGCACATCATTATTTTTTTGCTATTTTTTTCCAATTCAACTTTCTATAGTTTAAATTGGGGTTCTAAAATTGTAATTGGTTTGTTCTATACTTTGTTTTATTTAATGTAAATTAATTATATTTACTAAAAATGCATTAGAATGCATTTTTAACTGTTAAACCGATTAAAGTTTAGAGTAAAATATTCAAAAACAACGATTTCGCACGTACAGCTGGCAATAACTGTAAATTTTATTCAATTTAATGTTTGTAAACTGACTTAACTGTTTGCCAGACTTAAAACTATGGGTGAGGAGTAGGGTCAAATAAGGCTCTTTTACGAAAAAATAATTATGAAGAAGTTATTGTGTCATAAAAATATGTCTATGTTACTTTTAATGTCTTTTTTATTTTTGTAAATATGAGGTTTGTTTCAAAATTATGTGTCCGATTTCAAAATAACAACGAACAATTAACCATATGAAGTAGTTTTTTTTTGCCTAAAAATATGTCTATCTTACTTTTAAGATGACTTTTTTTATTTTTGAAAATATGAGTTGTTTCACAATGTTTTATCCCAGTAAAAAAATTGGTGTATAAGTTTTGTAAATAAATTATTGATTTCGTATGTCAAATAATTCACCTAACTAGTATATATAAAAAAATATTAAACTGACCAGTCCATCAGTTGTGCTTTTTAAAACTATTAACTGTCACTCACAATATTATATTTGATTAAGTAAGTAACTGTTATAAGAGAATATGTTGAAGAGATTGATTAAAACCCACTGAAATATAGAAAACGAATAATATTTACTGAATAATTACTTTATAATATTTAAAATTACAGTCAAGTAAATTAATATTTGTTTAGTAAATATAACTTACATTTTCCACAAAAAGATTTAAAATAATACATTGAATTAAAATTGCATCACCCGTTAGATATTGAAAAACATATAAATACAATATGGAAAGAGTATAGTTGACGGTGCTGCGTCTAAATAAGTGAATGATGCTTTGGCAGAACAGAATATAAATTTAAATAAGAAAGTTTATATAAGAAAACAATGTGTAAGTAAATCTAGTTGACATGGTAAGCAACACATGATAAGAAAAGTTAGGTCAAGTTGACAAACATGGTTGTATTGCAACCATTTTTAGGTTTCCATAACAAAGAATAAGGTATTTTTCAGCCTTGTATGTCATGAAGATAAGGGTTTAACCATAAACCAGCAGATATTCCAGGAACTATCATCTTGCCTATCATAGTTTGACTTGGTGAAAATGTTTATAGGTTTATATCTGTTGCTAGTTTTTTAACAGTTTTGACGTGCCAAAAATGTCTTATCACCACTCAAATGTATATTATTATATGGGAAATTATTCTAGCTTAAAGGGATCCGCCACCCTAAAATCGATATTTTAAAATTTGTTGACATTATACAATGTTATTATGTTAATAAATTTTACATTGAAATAACTATAAAGATGCTTATATGTTTTACATCCAAAACCCCTTTAACTCATCAGTAAAAAAAATAAAAGTTAAAATCTCAAACAATTTAAAAGTGAGTCCCGTAGACCTAGACATTAATACTGAGCAGTATATTACCTGATTACCAATATTCACGCACACAGTCACCAGTGTTAGTTGTCTTAGTGGTCGTTGTCGATGTTTCATTACAATAATGAACTACGTCCTTTCCACTGACTGACTTTGAAACTAATCGCCTTTGTCGAATTAAACAGCGACTTAAGAACATTACGTCTCATCCCTCTCTGCAAGAACTATTTTTGCTTCAATTTCGCAAGGAAACCTCGACTGTTTGTTTATCCTCACCAATACATTTATAACAATTCATAAGATTAAATTAGCTAGTAAGAAGATGAGACTAGCAAATAAGTTTAACTATCCTGAAGGCACTGGCTTGATTTCCCTGTCCAGACTTGATTAGCCACTCTGGGCGTCACTAAAATTCTTGGCGTCACAGAAAATTTTACTTAAAGACATGTTGTGCATCAGTTGTGTTAAGCTAAAGAAAGGAAACAGAATAGCCCAGTATATTTTTGCTAACAGAACTATGTATTTTAATGGATTTATCATTTTTATTGGATTACAAATGTTTATCGCTAATGTTTATACGCTAATGTTAGGTTTGAGACCATAGTGAGTTGATTTGAAAAATAGGTGCTAAAAGGTCAAATGTTTGATATACATATTGCGTGTGAGTTTTCCAATCATTAGCTTATATCCAATTATTAGATTATATTAGCTCCCCAATCCAGGGCTTAAGAATATTACAGGTCCATTTGCGGGTTGTAAGTCGAGTAAAGTTGATAAATGACGGGAATCCAGGCTTATATTAAAAATAAACTGCAATTTGTAATGTAATAATTAACTTAACTAAGTTCAAACCGATAACGAACTTAATATACTAAAACCACAGTCCCTATACTTAAAATACAACTTAAATGCCTGTCACCATAGGCCAATAGGCCTGTGCGGCGATCTAAAGACAGTGAGGTACCATAACGGAAATAGTCACATGGGCAAGTCAGCGGTGGCCACTCGTGAAATATTATCATCCCAGTCAGCCGGAATCGAACCTACGCTTGACCACGTCTAACTTGCAAGGCCAGCGCTCTACCTCTAAGCTCCCGCATCCCGTGACTTTCCGAACACGCTCTAACAATGCTATTATTAACCCTTGTTTTTAACTATTTTTTAAAGTCTAATAATATTGAGACATCCTCTCCAGAAATTTAACAGCTTCTTGATGCAATACAAACAATATATTATGCATAATAACAATGTTTCGTTATTTAAAATTTCCCAAAAACATTAAACATGCGGATTGAAATATTAAGTAACATATTTATGTTTAATGTAACTTGTAAACCTTCAGTTTCCTCTGGACGATTTAAAAAGTGCAATTAGCATATGATTGCAGTCCCAGAACATAAAATCAATCATATTAGTGATGTTATGGTAAATTTAAACTAAATTTAGGTCTAAATTGGATCAGACAAGGTTGCTTGGCACTAGTTTGAATTAATTCTTTGGAAGGAAAATAATGCAAAGAGTTAATTATAATGTGTATAGGAACAAACAACTGAGTTACTAATCTACAATGTGCAACTCAAGTTGAGGACAGTGTCTTTTAGGTAGTAACACAGTCCAATCAGTAGTGGTCGGACCCCATGTTGTGTTAATGTGACGACGGCCCCGACCATTTTGCTGTACTTTACATCGTTTAGGTAGTAACACAGTCCCATCAGCAGTGATCGGACCCCATGTTGTGTTAATGGGACGACGGCCACGACATTTTTTGCTGTACTTTACATCGTTTGGGTAGTAACACAGTCCCATCAGCAGTGGTCGGACCCCATGTAGTGTTAATGAGACGACGGCCACGACAGTTTCTGCTGTACTTTACATCGTTTAGGTAGTAACATAGTCCTATCAGCAGTGGTCGGACCCCATGTAGTGTTAATGAGACGACGGCCACGACAGTTTCTGCTGTACTTTACATCGTTTGGGTAGTAACACAGTCCCATCAGCAGTGGTCGGACCACATGTTGTGGTAATGTGATGACGACCCCGACTATTGCTGCTGTACTTTACATCGTTTAGGTAGTAACACCGTCCTATCAGCAGTGGTCGGACCCCATGTTGTGTTAATGTGACGACGGCCCCGACGGTTGTTGCTGTACTTTACGTCGTTTAGGTAGTAACACAGTCCCATCAGCAGTGGTCGGACCCCAAGTTGTGTTAATGTGACGACGGCCACGACAGTTTTTGCTGTACTTTACATCGTTTAGGTAGTAACACAGTCCCATCAGCAGTGGTCGGACCCCAAGTTGTGTTAATGTGACGACGGCCCCGACGGTTGTTGCTGTACTTTATGTCGTTTAGGTAGTAACACAGTCCCATCAGCAGTGGTCGGACCCCATGTTGTGTTCATGTGACGACGCCTACGACAGTTGTTGCTGTACTTTACATCGTTTAGGTTGTAACACAGTCCCATCAGCATTGGTCGGACGCCAAGTTGTGTTAATGTGACGACGGCCACGACAGTTTTTGCTGTACTTTACGTCATTTAGGTAGTAACACAGTCCCATCAGCAGTGGTCGGATCCCATGTTGTGTTCATGTGACGACGGCCACGACATTTGTTGCTGTACTTTACATTGTTAAGGTAGTAACACAGTCCCATCAGCAGTGGTAGGACCCCATGTGGTGTTCATGTGACAACGGCCACGACAGTTGTTGCTGTACTTTACATCGTTTAGGTAGTAACACAGTCCCATTAGCAGTGGTAGGACCCTATGTTGTGTTAATTTGACGACGGCTACGACATTTTTTGCTGTACTTTACATCGTTTTTAGGTAGTAACGCAGTCCCATCAGCAGTGGTAGGACCCCATGTTGTGTTAATGTGACGATTGCCACGGCAGTTGTTGCTGTACTTTATATCGTTTAGGTAGTAACACAGTTCCATTAGCAGTGTTCGGACCCCATGTTGTGTTAATGTGACGACGGCCACGATGGTTGTTGCTGTACTTTATATCGTTTAGTTAGTAACACAGTCCCATCAGCAGTGGTAGGACCCCATGTTGTGTTAATGTCACGACGGCCACGATGGTTGTTGCTGTACTTTATATCGTTTAGGTAGTAACACAGTCCCATCAGCAGTGGTAGGACCCCATGTTGTGTTAATGTCACGACGGCCACGATGGTTGTTGCTGTACTTTATATCGTTTAGGTAGTAACACAGTCCCATCAGCAGTGGTAGGACCCCATTTTGTGTTAATGTGTCGACAGCCACGGCAGTTGTTGCTGTACTTTATATCGTTTAGGTAGTAACACAGTTCCATTAGCAGTGTTCGGACCCCATGTTGTGTTAATTTCACGACGGCCACGATAGTTGTTGCTGTATATTACATCGTTTTGGTAGTAACACAGTCCCATTAGCAGTGGTAGGACCCCATGTGGTGTTAATGTGACGATTGCCACGATTGTTGTTGCTGTACTTTATATCGTTTTGGTAGTATCACAGTCCCATTAGCAGTGATTGGACCCCATGTTGTGTTAATGTGACGACGGCCACGACAGTTGTTGCTGTACTTTACATTGTTTAGGTAGTATCACAGTCCCATCAGCACTGGTAGGACCTCATGTTGTGTTAATGTGACGACAGTTGTTGCTGTACTTTACATTGTTTAGGTAGTATCACAGTCCCATCAGCACTGGTAGGACCCCATGTTGTGTTAATGTGACGACGGCCACGACAGTTGTTGCTGTACTTTACATTGTTTAGGTAGTATCACAGTCCCATCAGCACTGGTAGGACCCCATGTTGTGTTAATGTGACGACAGTTGTTACTGTACTTTACATTGTTTAGGTAGTATCACAGTCCCATTAGCACGGGTAGGACCCCATGTTGTGTTAATGTGACGACAGTTGTTGCTGTACTTTACATTGTTTAGGTAGTAACACAGTCCCATCAGCACTGGTAGGACCCCATGTTGTGTTAATGTGACGACAGTTGTTGCTGTACTTTACGTCGTTCACTCCTATAACATTGGAGTAAGTTGCAAATAAAAGATTAGGATACTCAGTAAACAAATATGTTTATGTTGGTTTAACTAATTCCGTTGTGTTAACGTTTACAGTTGAAAAACTAAAAGGTACGCGAATCATAATTTTCATTTTATGATTAGATTTACATATTTTTATCTACACATCATTTCCTCGATAATGTTTCCATTTAGAGTCGGTGCGACTTCCACAACAGTATTTACTTGCAGCTTGTAATCACTCAGCCATTCAGTTGGAGAGAATTTCTTCCCACACCAATTTGAGTTAGTATTACAGCTTCCTGTTCACTGGCTCCACGTGAAAATCAAGCTGCGAGTATAGGGAAATGATTTAAGAGGTGTGAGGGAAATACATCTACCCTCTCATTATAGTATACAATTTGTATACGGTAATAATTGTTTATTTATTGTAAAACAACTTTGGAATATAAATTTAGGTATGGTTACAAATAATTTCTTGAGTAAAGTGTTTTTAAAATTAAGACGATAAATAAATAGTCCACAAACTAAAAAAAAAAATAAAAAGTTCTCTCTCAACTTTAGTGTTCGTTGTGTTTGTATTCGCTGTTTGTAGTTTTGAGAGACGTATTTTATTTATCCTGTGTTTGTATATTTATAAGTCACAAAACAAAGTAATTATTTTACTTTGTTCCATTAAAACAAAACTATATTAAATTATCCTTCAAGTTTAGGGGTCTTAGGTCCAGGTCCCCAAAATTTAAAAAGCGTGCTTAAACAATACAATAGCAGCAAAATTATTCATTTATAAAAACAACCTACAAATCACACTGTGAAAACTAATAAAAACTTATCTTTAGATTAACGAAAAGTAATAAAACCCGTCATTGAAGTAAATTGAAATGGTTCACCAACAACAAAACTCGAATATTGTTTTTCCAACAATAAATAGAACCGACGCAACGGCTGTGAATAACTGAAAACTTACGGCATGCCCAGCTCGATCATTGTTTCATTTATTACAATGGGTGCTTGGGGCTTGTTTTTAGTTTAGTTTTGTCTAATAAATTTATCATTTACACTTTTTTAATACTCACCGTTCATTCGTGCTGTGTATACTTGCCATGTTATACAACATTTGTCAATTTTTACGCAGTTTTAATTGTTCCCATCTTTTAGATTGAATAAACTGCAAACAGTTCATATAATTAAGTTAGATGATCCAATCCACCTCTAACATTGATCTGATTGGACTTAATTCAGTGGATTATTTGGAATTAAGGAACAATAACTCACTGTGTAATCGTCAATATGCAGTATGTTTCGTGTTTGGTCTGAAAACGAAAAGTGTTGAATAGATTAAAGCTTTTACACGTCTAACCATTGATAAGTTTCATAGGTTACTGATATAATTTGGGTTTTATTCTATAGTTTTTGGAAATACACTGAAATATGAAGAAAATATTTGTACAGCTAACAAATATTGGTCAAACTATGAAAACTTATTTTGCTCTTCGACCGGTTGACGCGAAGGTTTTATTCAATAATGAGCTTTCAGCTATAAAACACATGCCTTGTGTTACTAAACGTTCATTTCATTTGATTAAATTCCCTGTTTGTGGGTCATGGTGATGTAAAATAAAGGAGAAATGATAATTAATTGGTAAGATTTTAATAATAGCATTGAACAATACACAAAGTTTACCAAATTATTTCTTTCCAAACAGAATTAGACTTGTAGTCAAAGAATTCAAACTTATACAGAGTAATTTCAAACTAATACTTAACAAACCTTTAATGACTATACTGATGCTGTAGTATAAATAAATTTTAGTTGACAGTAACAAAACAATTACGTTCAAATGCTTTTGGTTTTACAAACTTCAACTAGATTTTGTCAGATATGAAGGCCTTACAACTTGTTTGGACCTTAAAACACTATAAGCCAACAAATTAGGAAAATAATCTTGTGAACGTCAACAATTGAAATTATAAAATCATATTTGTATTCAAGATTCCATAAGACATTGAACGATTTCTATGGTCTTACCAGACAAATAATTAATTTGATACATAATCAAAACCAAATCAATTTATCAACATTTTTATTTGACAAGATACACATGTTAGATTGCGAGCTGTGATATTCAGTTTAAAAATTGTTATACTTAATCTCACATAGGCTTTATGCCTGTCCGTGAAATTAACTTTACTTTTAAGACTGCATTGACATAAATATTTAATACCCCCGTTGCAGCAAACCTGAATACTCAGTGAATTTATATTGAACATATATATATATGTCTTAATAGCACATTAAGCCACTTACCAGGATTCATAAGAAATATATTAACAAATAAGTGATATTTAAAATATTAATTATTCTCCATGAGAATAACATTGAGTATGAGTACGCAGGTTTGCTGCAATAAGGAACACAAAATAATGGATTTTTATGCAAATACAAATAGAAATCATCTAAGTGAAGTCACCTACCAAGTTTCATCCATATACATTCATAAATAAGAGATATATAACATTTTAATTATTTTCCATAAGAATAACATGGGGACCAAGTACCTAGGTTTGCTGCTACGGGAGCCATAAGTGAAAGTTTTGTTTTTAGTGCAAAAAACAACAAACCACAACCAGATGAAGCCACATACCAAGTTTCGTCAGTTTATATTCATAAAGAAGCGAGATATAAAATTGTTCTTTTTCTCCATAAGAATTGCATTAGATAACGTACTGTGTTTAGCACTTTCAATATCTCAGTAACCATTTGACGTAAAGCAATGATAAAAATACAAAATTTGTTAGCTGAATTCAATGTCATAAATTAAAATTTGATTTAAATATAAACTGCATGTGAAAATAACAAATTAAAAAAATTTGGGGTTAACCCCCCCCCCCAGAATCCCCTTTCGGATGAAGCGATTGGTCTGGTTTTCGAACTCCTTAAAATAAATGGTAATTTACATATTTGTACCAAATGTTATTAAGATCGGACCTTTTTTACGGCATTATCGTGCTTATGGGCATATATATATAGGTTCCGCTAAGTGGCGATGTACTTGTCTTTTCAATGGGAGCTTAAAAGAAAGTGAAGAATTTTTCAACTACCTGAACTCAATATCAGGCAAAATACAATTTACAGAAGATAGTCACTAAATTCCATAAATTATTTAGATCTTAAAATTTAAAAAGAGGGAAATAAACACAGTTTTTATATTTATAGGAAACCAACAAAAAGTGAACTTCTCATCCCCTCAACATCAAACCACCCCTGGAAATAAAAGTTGTCTGGTTTCCGTTCGATGACAACAAGATTAATCAACATACCTATGAACAAACAAAACTTTAAGAGATAAAAGAATACAATATAAAATATTACTATAATAATACAATACAAATAAACAATAAATATAATAATACAAATAATATATACAATATAAATAATAATAATAATATAATATAAAATAATATAAAAAGAATACATGGCAATATAAAACGGATATCAAACAACTATGATTGAGAAGATGATTAGACAAATTAATAAAAAAATAGAGCGACCAAATCAGAATCAAGTCATAGAAAGAAAGAAATTTATGAATGTACCATACAACACATGCATCAACAAGGTAATAAGAAAAACATTTGAAAAACAAATGTTGAAATTAGCTACAAAACTAATAATAACGCTTTCGAAATTATCAAGAGAAAGATGAATCCAACAGACAATCAGAATAAATATGATAAATCAGGTATATACCAACTAAACTGTTCTGATTGTGAAAAATTTTACATAGGGCAAACAGGAAGACCATTTAAAAAAAGGTTCAGAGAACATATCCAAGCCCTTAAAAGCAACAACATGACAAGCATGAAATCTACCTATGCATAACATATTTTGGACTCGATCCACAGTTATGAAAGTATAGAGAAAAATATTACAGTAATAGAATATATGCCAAAAGGGGCGAAAATGAATTATAAAGAAGAACTACATATATTTATGAAAAATAAAGATAACCCCCATCATATTCTAAATTCACAAGTAAACGTCAAAAATCCAATTTTTAATAAAATATGGATTATGAAACAAGGAAATAAATAGATAGAATAAATAGAACTAACCAAGATAAATTCCAACCAAGACACGATTATTCATACAGATGTTTTTCATTTAATTTTACTCTGATTTTAATTTGCTTACATTTACTATAATTTCTTTTATCTTTCTTAACCAAACTATGTAATAAATGTATCAACCTTGAAAATGGCCTTAGGTGCCGAAACATGTTGGTTTAAGAATAAATTACAACAAAGGGTACACAGTTTTGTTTTTGTTATGTTTAAATATAATAGTAGCCCTAAACAGTGAATCTAAAAATCTCATATGTATATTATATATATATACATAAAAATTTGAACGAATGGTGTTTTTGGCATCTAGGGACCTCAAAACAAAAGGTTTGTTTTTGTCTCGGGCTTAAGCCTTACCAAGAGACCTACGGTAATAACTTCTTCCCTATAGGAGAAATTCGCTAAAAACGACTAATAAATCAATTTTAACAAATACAATACTTTCTTTATATGCTATATAAAAGAGATAAAGTAAAAACTCAAGTGATGCAACGCATTGTGACACAATAAAAGACTAAATGGCACAAAAATAACAGACAATAAACAACAGAGCGTTGCGGCAGACAAAGACAGAGTTCCACATTCAATTTTCACACAGCTTTTGACAGGAGTAATTGTCTGATCCTTTTATTTTAAACTTTACTGACGAAGTATAATCCGTGAAATTTACCACATGGTGTGAACATAGAAGCAAATTTCGTATCGTGAGACTTCCTACACTTCTGGGGTGTGCATATAGAATGAAATGCTGTATCTTTCAAATACTTCCACAGTTTAAATACAGAAGCAAACGTCGTATCGTGAGACTTCCTACACTTCTGGGGTGTGCATATGGAAGGAAATGCCGTATCTATCAAATACTTCCACAGTGTAAATACAGAAGCAAATGTCGCATCGTGAGACTTCCTACACTTCTGGGGTGTGCATATAGAAGGAAATGCCGTATCTTTCAAATACTTCCACAGTGTAAATACAGAAGCCAACGTCGTATCGTGAGACTTCCTACACTTCTGGGGTGTGCATATAGAAGGAAATGCCGTATCCTTCAAATACTTCCACAGTGTAAACACAGAAGCAAACGTCGTATCGTGAGACTTCCTACACTTCTGGGATGTGCATATAGAAGGAAATGCCGTATCTTTCAAATACTTCCACAGTGTAAATACAGAAACAAACGTCGTATCGTGAGACTTCCTACACTTCTGGGGTGTGCATACAGAGGGAAATGCCGTATCTTTCAAATACTTCCACAGTGTAAACACAGAAGCAAACGTCGTATCGTGAGACTTCTTACACTTCTGGGGTGTGCATATAGAAGGAAATGCCGTATCTTTCAAATACTTCCACAGTGTAAATACAGAAGCAAACGTCGTATCATGAGACTTCCTACACTTCTGGGGTGTGCATATAGAAGGAAATGTCGTATTTTTCAAATACTTCCACAGTGTAAATACAGAAGCAAATGTCGCATCGTGAGATTTCCTACACTTCCGGTGTGTAAATAGGGAGTAAAGTGTCACATGATTTTGAATGCAGGACTACATGTAATGCAGAGACATCCTCCCCCCTCTCGCGTATCACCCCCCCCCCCCCCCACCAACCATTGAGTTTCAATGTTTACATAGCGTGACCCAGCTGAAAGTTGGCTCGCATTACGAAGCATTTGTAATGTGTTTCATGTCTGGTTCTGACGATGATGTAGCCACAGAGAAGACGACAAATCGTGTTTTTCATACAATTATTTTATGAAATAAATTAAAATACTGTATTTTTGAAACTCATAATAGCGAAGGATTTGAATTTTAATTAAACATTAAAAATATTAAAATAACCGTACATAACTATATATATATATATATATATATATATATATATATATATATATTGCTTGACTTGTATATTAGGGCTACTAATATTATTATTTTTAAAAAAATTATTAACAAGTACCCTTTTTTGAAACATTTTTATTTTGACTGACTAGTATCAACCATAATGGCCATCTTCAGAGTCCTAACTGAAGATGGCCATTATGGTTGAAACTAGTCAGTCAAAATAAAAATGTTTCAAAAAGGATACTTGTTAATAATGTTTTTAAAAATAATATATATATACACTAGTTGCTTGAAGGGGCCATAAGCCCCTAACCTTGCTCTAATAATCTGCTCATATGATTTCAACACATTTCAGTGCGTAAACAAAGTAGACACATAATCACATGTTTTAATGTAAACAAAGCAGACGTTATTAAAAATCCCAATGCTTTTCTTATGGGGTCGATTTGCGTTATTTCTCGTTTTCTGGTAACTTTTTAGAAATACTGCTATTTTTCCCGAGTTCCTGGGATCAAGCAAGCCCTTCTATTTGGCCATCTTCCACCATCCTGCGATTTTCCAAACTCCCACAATTTCATCTTAAATGTTCGCTTACAGAATTATATATAAAGACTAGTGGCTTGAAGGGACCATCGCCCCTAACCTTGCTCCAAATATTCGGCATTATCTGACTTTTTAATATTTACATGCTGAGGAAAATAAAATAATATGTGTAGGAACACATGTCAGTTCGTAAACAAAGTAGAAACATAATCACTTGTTTCAATTTAAACAAAGCATAAGTTTTAATTCCCATGATTTTCTTATGGGGGATGTTTTACGTTATTTATCGTTTGATGGTAATTTTTTAGAAATACTGGTATTTCTTTTTCGAGTTCTTGGGATCAAGACCTTTAATTTAAGCGTCTCCCATTGTCCTGCGACTTTCCAAACTCTTACAATTTCGACTTTATAAGTCCGCTTGCAGATTATATACAAAGATAGTTATGTGGGTATACCGAGAAACGCTACAGTACAATTGATGTGACCCACATTCAAAAGCTGACGTTACTATCACTAACCACAAAATCTGATATTGAATCAGATGTACATTATGGAAATGACATACCAGTATCTGATACACCACTGAAATTAATTGCGAAACACAGAAAACTGATTAAATAGCCTAAGTTCATTGGTTGTTAATTTATGAATTACATACTTTTGATTAAACTGGTGAAATCGTATCGGAAAATGGAAAATAATGATTTTTCGCTGTAAAAAGTTAAAATAATAATTATGACGTTTAAAATATGATAACATATAAATAACAAGCAGCAGTTTATTACTTAACGGTTGTTTTATATTCTGTAAGGTCGTCAGGATTGAAAGTTAAGGTCTAATTAGTATTATTAACGCCTTTAGATTAAAAACTAGATTAAAAGTGGACCGAAGTATTACTATTTAAAGCTTTAAGGTCCTAACTATATATTAATTATATGCATAATAACTATCTGTTTTTAATGGATAAAATTTTATCTTTAGATTATGAATATTTTATAACAACCCTAAAGTAAACTTTTCAAGTAACTTAGATAATCTTGCAGTTTATTTCGCACGAAAAAACGTTTTTTCTAGCAAAATCTCCATTCTCTCTAATCACGTTCACTCAACTGTAATTATGATAGCTTTTTGCGTCAACTTTTAATAAAATGTATTTGCAAACTATCCAAGAACAACAATTGATAAACGTTCTTAAAATAACTAAATCACCCGACTAATTTTTTCCTGGTTTTTTTTAATTATTCAACATTAAAAAACCGAAAGATTTACGTCAAAACAATCAGTAAGATATTTTAAATAAGAAGAATGCACTATTTATTATTACGTTAAACTGCATGTAAAATAACATTTATTTAAGTTAAAATCCGTTTTTTTATGTTCAGTAACAAATTTTCAATGTTTTTACCAAACAACTTCGTTCTATAAAATAAAGAAGAATGAAGAGGATCTGATAATTATATAGATAATCTCAAATCGATATGTCAGTCAAAAGTTATAATTTTATAATACTTTCCTTCCAGCACACCAGTGGATCTAAACAGGAATGTTTAAAGGACTTATTCAATGTATATAAAATAAAACTGTAACCTTGGGGAAAGGAGTATATCATAATCAAACTGCTGTCTACAAGAGGTGCGTAGGGAAAGCTGCGGGTCAATATTGTTTCTGTTAATAGCATATAGTTATTGCTCAATTTTAAACAAACGAAAGAACAACATCCTTTTTTTACTTTGTATAAAATTAATTTCTTTAAAGATGATTTTATGGTTAGATTATAAATATAAAAAGCAAATAGATGTATTGGAACACAGTTTAACTTCGTATCAAACTTTAAAATACCCCCGTAGCAGCAAACCTGCGTACTTAGCGAATTTCCAATGCATATTTATTTATCTTAATACCACATAAAGCTACATACCAAGTTTCATCAATATACATTCATAAATAAACAATTTATGACATTTTAATTATTCTCCATAAGAATAACATGGCGGCTGAGTATGCAGGTTTGCTGAAGCAAGGAACACAAAAAATGGGGTTTTATACTAATATCAATATAACTCAACTAGGTGAAGTCAAATGCCAAATTTCATTAATTTATTTTCATAATTAAGGGAGATAACACGTTACTTATTCTCCATAAAAATAACATGGGGCTGAGTACGCAGGTTTGCTGCTACGGGAGCCTTTGGCAAACATTTTTTTTGGAGCAAATATCAATGGTCCACAACTAGATGAAACCGTATACCAAGTTTCATCAGTATATGTTCATAAATAAGCGAGATATAAAATTTTTATTTTCCTCCATAAGAATAACATTAGACAACGTACTGTGTTTAGCACTTTCAATATCTCGGTAACCAATTGACGTAGAGAAATGATCAAAATACCAAATTGTGTGATTTTTTAAGCTGAATCCAATGGGAAAAACTAAAATTTGACTATTTCCAAAATACCCCTTCGGATAGAGCGATCTGGCTGGTTCTCGAACTTAAAGTCATAAATGTTGCTTTACACGTTTATACCAAATTTCAACAAAATCGGATAATTTTTACCAGAGTTATCGTGCTCACGGACACACACACATATATATATATATATATATATATATATATATATATATATATATATATATATATATATATATATAGTTTCGAACGAATGGTGTTTTTGGGGTCTGGGGACCTCAAAACGAAAAGTTATCATGGTCCCGGGCCTAGGTCTTACCATGCCGACTACGGTAATAGCTTCTTCCCTATAGGGGAAATTCGCTAAAAGTATTTGTCCATACTAGTTTATCAACGTAAGAACCAGATTAAATCCCGCATAAAATCATATTTAAACCTCTTAACCAAACATAACATGAAATAACCATAACAATACACGAGTAAATAGTGTTTTTATTGCTACTCATTTAAGAACCAATTAAACTACACAACTTTACAACAAAATGTAATTTTTAAATATTAAGTAACTGATTTATTTAAATAAATAAATAATATTTTTAATATAAACTTTTACTTTTATAAACATCTTAAACACATGTTTTGGATCTCTAGAAACATAATTTCGTGACAAAATTTTTGTTTGTAAGTTATTAATTAATTGCCAAGTTCCATTTTTATTGTGTATTTTTACTTTGTCAACCAAAAAATGTTTATCCCTAGGGCAGTAAAATACTAGTTAGGGGTTTAAGCCCTAAAGATAAAAATACGACAAAGCTAAAGCGTAAAATATATGACCATTTTTAAATCGTTTTAAACCAACCCAAGCTCGAATAAATAACAAAACTGTCTTGTTCCAGTTATAAATTAGGTAATTGTTGATTCATTTTAGGACTAACCAATGCTGCACCTGTGAAAAAATTAACAAGCAAACTTCTATCTCAGGAGTTATGCAATTTAATTGCAAATCATATTCAGAATTACACAGTCACCAAGCTACAGGAATAATGCATAAGTTAATCCCTACCAAGGTATGATATTGTTAAGCTGCATGTTTACGGAAGCTTTCAGAAGTTTATTTCACTCATGTTTGTGGTTAAGTGAAAATGAATTAATGTTTGTTTTTTAAATAACACGTTGGAAAATCACTTAGATAACCTTTTCCAGCATAGAAATAAAATGTTGTTTGAGACTAAGGAAGCTGGCAATGCACTGAATTAAAATGTTAGCATTAACACTAGTATCAATTAGAATAATTTTGGAAATAATTTTATTTTCACTACACTACTATGAGTTCAGCTGTTTTCGTTATGTGTTTACAACCTGCGAAACATATTTTCAACAGCTGTCTATTGTTTACTACCGAAAGTAACATTGTTTACAACCGAAAATTTTCCACTGTCAACAACTTAATAACCTAAACATATTCTTGCTATCGTTTCACCAACTGAAATGGAAGTGCCTGTTCCCTCGTCATTGAAAAGAAGAGCGGAGGAAGTGATTCATGATCTTCTTCCTAAAAAATCAAAGGAGAGATAGAATGTAGAGTACAAGAAGTTTTGTTCGTGGCTGGAGACGGAAAATGTAGAACATGGAACCGTAAGTGATGACATTATGCTGGTTTATTTGTCAGAGATTTCAAAGGTTAACAAGCCCACGATTTTGTGGAGCAAATTCTCAATGATAAAAAGCAGTTTTTAAATCTTTTAAAATGTAGATTTTTCTACCTTTATTCCGTAGTGTAGTGAAAAATATCGTTCAAAACACGAGCGAAAGTGTTTTGCATATTCTCGACCATATTTGAAGTGCTCGATAAATTTCGCACTTCAAACATATGGTCTCGAACATGCAAAACCCAACTTTCCACTCTTGTTATGAAATATCCTATTTTTAACACTTAAAAAATAATTTTAGAAGCAGAAACAAACCTGCTTACATAAAAATTAATAAGAAAATAATTGACCAATCGTTGATCGCTGTTTGGCCACCTACATAAAAACATAATCACTTAAGTGGCTCGAGCCAAGCGAGGTGAGTCAGTCCACCTTGTTGGTCGAGGGACCATTAGGAAAATTAATGATGTTTGGAAAGAAATACCTAAGTGTTCCATTAGAACGATTAAATATTCCTAAGTTGAATGCTTTTAAAATTAAAACAACTATACTAAAATTCATTTTACTTTCCAAAAGAATTTAGATAATTTAACTTGAGGGGTATTTTTTCCTAGTTTCAATAGTATTAAATAACCAATTTTATTCATCCTTTTTTTGCCAAGAACTCATGGCAACTGAGGTACACCGAATTGAACCTAATGATAATGAGACTTTAAATGTTTTTAGCCATAATTGGTATATATTATGGACATGTGCAGTATTTATTTATCAACGGTACTTAAAGTAATAGATATATTGTTTTTTCATGTATAAATTCTATATTGACAGAGTTAAAGAGGAAGTAGTTATGATTACATCTAAAAATCTCAAGTTAGATTTGGACGGATGATTTACTCTAGCAACTACTTGGTACTTTGAGACTACACAATTGTGGTATACGATGTTCAACAAAGTTCTTAAAAGAATCTCTACCTACATTAAAATCTAAGAGAAAGTTTATTCCAAGATCTTAAACCGGAAGAAGTTGTCTCTAGTAAGTTTAAATGTTTTATCACAGCAAAAACCAAATTCAGTTAATATTTCGTGTTACAACTTCTCTTGTTCTTAATTATGATACGTTTTTTGAACATTGTCTTTATGTAAACAAAAACAACTATATTCATTAACTCCAGCTCTTTTTCATTAAAAAATAAACTTTTCTACCTAGAAGTATCCATTTATAAATAATATATTTTAGAAGTATCTTAAACATAACCCAAATTAAATTATTTGAGGTATTTTTCATATAGTGACTTTAATCCATGGCAACAAAATAATATACCACGCTATAGTTGTTAATGGTAATTATTTTTTTTACTAAGTAAACCGTAGGCTATATTCTAATAATGTCTTGATAGCATATTTCTGATGTTCAGTAATAGTTTTGCTGCTATTTGTACGTTTAGGTAAACTTCAAGAAGTGCGTTGATAAAAATAAATACAATTGCCATATCTAACTTGTTTAGGCTAAACTGTATGCAATACCTTTGAACGTGTATACATACAAGTAGAGACAGCTTGTAGACGTGTCTTCTCACAATGTCTAAGCAAAATTCAATAATTACAATATTATCGCCAACAACGTAGTTAACATCATTAAATAAACTTTATAAACAAATCTTCATGCTAATTTATTTAAACTTATAAAATGATGTAATTACTGTTCTGTACCACTTTATTGATATCACAGATTTGATTAGAATAAACGTTTAAAACAGCTCAGTGTTTAGGATATTATGTATACTCTTCCTTTATTATTTAAAATTACTCTTAGAATTAATACACCAAAGTGACTTAATAAATTAGTACGATAAAAAACCAGTTTGATCTTAATCCAGATTCATAACTAAAAATACGCTTTTATTTGTAATATACAGCAAGTTAGGAGGTAGTGAAATCATGGCGTCTAAAACAACATAATAAAATAAGTTCGCACCCTGGATAATGACGTGAGGGGACCAATTTTCATATTAAAATCTGTAAAAACTAAACATGATGTTTTAACGAACATTTTTGCATTTATCGTATAAACTGCATTTATCTGCAATAGTAGGATTACAAGATGATGGGATGGTAATATACATATGAGGTTGGGTTGAGGCTCATTAAAGGTTTTCAAGTAAGGATGGGAAGGGCAGTGATGATAAATTACGACAAGTAATGAAAAAAGAGCTTTTCCAATGTAAAACTCAAAAGGCAACGCATTGTAATTAGTCAATAAACATATTTATTAAATCGGTACAAATTCCTTCTATTCTTGAACGTTGAGAAAAGGCTTAATACTATTGGCTTAGTGTAAACTACGGGTTTCATGCGTTATTGGACTTCCTTGATATACTTCATTGATGCACTTACTTCATTCGAACCTCAAACACCCAACTCTCGTTACTATCCTACTAATATTATAAATGTGAACGTTTGGATGTATGTATAACTGTAGTTCCATCACGCATAACGTACTAGACCAATTAAGCTAAAATGTTGCTTGAACATAGCCTACATATGACATTAACATTTAGACCTCATAATACCCACACGACCTTAGGGCTCCACCTCACGGGTCCTGTAAGTTCCTATGCAAATCTTATGAGACGAAATAATTTAATTATCAAATTACCAGCTGTAGTTGTTTGTCAGTTAGGGTAAAAGAAGTCATATGGTAAAATTAAACAGAGATTTGATAGTGCTGGTCACGTTAATATTTTTAATGTGTTTTAATTTGTCACGAGCGAAACTGCGGGTAACGGCTAGTATTTTATATTTGGCCCTTAACAATAAAAACCTTTACTTTACAAAACCCACAAGGGATTTAAGGTTTTCAAATTATTTTGCCTGATAAGCTCATCCAACTGTTTATAGAAAGTAATTTCCAAACAAAGATTTTTTTTGAATATAACGTTTTATCTTTCACCAAACGTTTTATCTTGTTCATGAGGCCACGTTAGGAAATTATATGGAGGTCACGGATAGGCAATGTGCAGATTGTGTATAAGTGATTAGCTCTATTTGTCATAGAAAATAGATGCTATTATGAAATATGCTAATATCTTATTCAATTGGGTAGCAACTGTCAAACGGGTAGTCCTCAGTTTGTATTAACCGTAGGCCATTACAACAACTAATGGAGGCCGGTGGGACAAGACTGAGTGAGCCATTACTGCGATTAAACATCCCTGGTTTAACGGAGCACCCTGATGATATCCCAGATGCATAGGTCCTAACATTACTTAACATTAGTAAATCGGCATACATTTGTTTTTAATCACAGTTATCAGTATAAAACTAGATGCAGTACCCGGTTTCACATGGGGAATGAACAGTGTTGTGCTGTACTCTATGGTTAACCTTTTAAAATATTTTGAGTAATAAAAATATGCTTATGATATCATGTGGTTAAATAATTTTAATGCCCATAAAATCACATTATAACTTTGAGAGCCAATGAGGCGGAGCCCTCAGGAAATGTGGTAAACCTGTTTTAACGAGCACCTAGGACGAAAGAGGAACAAGCCTACGAGCCAAGTTAAACTTTGTAGGCTTTATAGTTATGGAGATTTAGGGATGAGTCAGTCAGTGAGTGATAATTCGATTATATGTATTTAGATTACCTGTGTTAGAATTTATTGTGAAAAACCATAAACCCTTTTAGATGTTTCGTTTAGTTGTGCATATCTTAGAGCAAGTAAGTTTTTATTTGTGATATTATACCAAGGTATTTTATGGCTGGTGTACTATTAGTTTATATAAAAAACCAACTCGGGGGTTTGTTGATCTGTTCCATCACAAATTAATATATAAAATACATATAGAGATGATTTAAAATCAATTTAAAAAATAATTCATAGAAAATGATGTCAACAAGTTAAAATAACATTATCGGTAAATATTTTCATTGCAATACTAATAAAGAATTATATTTGTTCCTTATTGAAATCCACGCTCAAACACATAATAAAATTAAAAAGGCAAATATACAAAATTAAAACCTTAAGTAAACAAAATACTTAAATAACTTGGGACTGAACCTTTCTTCAAACTAACTTCAGCAAGATTAAACAAACGTGTTACAATGTTTTCTTAATGTTTGCTTTATCGTGAAAGTGTTAACCTAGACCTTGTAGGGGTCGGTTTTCTATGTTTGGTTGACCAAGCTTTCGATACAAATTTAGAAGTTCAACAAGTTTTTCTTTAACTTACACAACATTTAAATTGATTTTTTTGAAAAGTAAATTCACTAAACACAATATTTTGGTTGAATAAATTTAGAAGTAAGTTTATTCAAGAAAAACTTAAGAAAATCTGTAACTTACGTTTATTATGTGTAAGAATAAATTCACTGAGCATTTGCAATAAAGAGCCAAAACAATAGAGTGCATGTGATGAAATGTAACAAGGAAGGTATTCCAGGAATTTTGTACATGCTTTGAAGCATTTCTCTGTTATAAGTTGGCGTTTTAGCCTCTTTAGTACGGCGAACCAGCATCATAACCGTAATGCGATATTTTTCCACGAACGAGAAGTGGTTTAGTAGATTAAGGTACCTTTAATACCTCAGAAATAAGTTTAAAAAATATAGACCTAGCCAAGGATAAACAAACTTACAACTATGAATACAACTATAGCAAGAGGATTTTCAGGTGTTTTTATCGGAAGGTAGTTTTAATTACATTTGGGAGCAAAATTCTAAATTGTATTGATATGTTCTTATTTAATTATATTGGCTTACATCGGGTTTTACATAAATACAATGGTTGATGACAACCTACCGTAACCTTCTTTAAAAATCTCCATTGAAGTATTATATTCGTTCATTATAATAACATATGATATTACAGGAACTATTTATTCATAGCCGCCTTTAAAGAAGGCCCCGGCGTTCGAACTGGCAACGCCGCCATCTCACACAGCAGAGAAATGGCCATCTCACGCCATCTCTCTGGCACTGCCGGCACAAAGCCCATAGCCACCAGTCGAGTAACGCGTCCTTTTAAATAGTTTTAGCTATATTATTTTGCTATGTTGGATAGAACGATTAGAATGGGTGTCAGGGATTGTTGATAAAGTATACAATAACCGAAAAATAATATTAAACATACAAATTCCCATTAAACTAAAACAATAGGCCTACATGAATGATGTACTTCTGTTAGGTTTTAAATATTATTGCTTTGAAAAAAACATGGTCAGAGTAACTTATCGTTTTAGATGTCCCTATGAATATATTTTAAAATTAACATAAATTCCACTAATAAACTGCTTGAAGTAAAAATAAACAGTTACAAATTTAATTCTTTGGAAGATAGAAGTGCAGACAACATTTTTATACTTTTTACAGATAAGTTGCCCATGAGTTGTATTCATACTTGTTGCTATATTAAGTACGCTTTTTCTTTAAATAAAATGGTTATTTATGTCGTTATTTTCTATCTTGTGTAATATTTTGTTTTGAAGAATACTGTACTTTATTAGGTAGTACTTAGTAAATGGTACTAAGCTGCCTTGTATATTGATATTTATAAAACAAAACTAATGATAAAAGGTATTTGTAATTAGTATTTAACTAAACTAATAAAAACCATAATTTTTGTGTCTATGTATTAACAACTTTAAAAAAGCCAAATCACGGCAAAAATAAATGTATACAATTCTTAAGTAAACAAATTTCTAACGTATTAAATAAAGAGACTTTAAATTCAATAAGTTGGTGGGTTTGTTGCTACGGGGACATTTTAAAAAGTGATTAAATTATTAAATTCCTAGCACATTCTTGAACTAACGGTGCAATGCATTATAGTTTCACTATGCGACTACGTGTAAAACCCAGCAACACTGAATACAAACATGCTTAATTTTACTCTCAGTTTAAATGTTGAAATCCCCGTTACCCTGTCGTACCCTGGGGTCACAACAGGGTAAGACACTCGTTAGCGAAACGATAAACATCACTTAAACGGTATTTTCTAGCTTGAATAGTAAAAAATAACGATTTTAGACAGGGGTGTCTCGTTTTCCCCATGCTAGTATACGGGCGGTGAGGCACGCGGTAACTCTCTTGCGGCGTTGCCAATTCTACTACGCCACGACCTTCTTTAATGGCGGCTATGATTTATTGCATGTACCAATTTATCCCTATATTTCCTTTCATGTAATTGCTAAGCTAAAACTAAATAAAGTAAAAAATATTTTACCTTTTACACAGGCAATTTGTAGAGAACGTAGGTCCTAAACCATATAACTTTTTTTATTGTTCATTTTTAAGTGGCTGTGTCTTTCAACTGCTGCTGACCTGGAAGGAGATTTCAGTTGATTACAGCACATGAAGGTTCCATTACTTAGGAGCCCTGAGACTCCAATCCTAGAACGCTGTCCCTTTGGTTTTGAGCCGCCAATTGCGAAATCCTCCAATTTGAATTAAACATGTCCAAAGTTAAAGATAAGTTTCCACAACTAGATAACGATTCGTTTAAATATTTATTATCTTTTGTTCAAAGTTTTCTCCTCAATTAGTTTTAATTATAAACAAAAGTATCCATTATAACCTATTAATGTCTTTGACAACATTAAGATAAAATTTTCTGTTTATGTAGATTATGAAAATATTTAAACTATCATTAGAACTGAATTTTTCGATTTCATAACCTTTATATTATGACAATTCCTGCATCGAATTTTGGACTAGAGAAGTATTTGCAAGGGAAACAAACCTGATATAATTTCTCTATAAACAAATGTTGTTGAATATAACTTTGTAACTAATATTGTATTCCTGGTAACGTTTCACTAGGACAATATCTAAATTATGAGAAATTATGAAATATGTTTATGAAATACTGCTTATATTATTATTAAATAACGCTAATATGACATATGTCATATTTTGTGTTGACCGCCACGGATTCAAAACGTGCCCACAATATTGCCATTAACAATACTGCTAGAGGCTTGGCACTCAGGATAATTGAACAGCATAACTGATAAGATAATGAGAACATTGGAAATACAACGATTAGTAGGCAGAAGATTTAACGAAATTTTAAAAGGAAGCCAGGAACAAGTGAAGGAAGTGTGTCTAACATTGCTTGCTGAAAATACCCCCGTCACAGCAAACCTGCGTTCTCAAAGAATTTATAATGCATATGTATATATATATATATATATATATATATATACACACACATATATATGTGTGTGTCTCACTACTACATAAAGCCAGTTACCAAGTTTCTCTAAAATACATTCATAAACAAGTGATATAACATTTTATTTATTCTCCATAAGAATAACATTAGGGTTGATGACGCAGGTTTGCTGCAACGAGGAAGAAAGGTAATGTGTTTTTTTCAATTATCAATATAACTGAACCAGGTTAAGCTACATACCAAGTTATATTAATTTAGGTTCATAATTAAAGGAGATATACAACTTTACTTATTCTCCATATGAATAACATTGGGGCCAAGTATGCAGGTTTGCTGCTACGGGGACTATCAACAAAAAACTTGTTTTTTTGTCTAATATCAATGTACCACAACTAGTTGAAGCCACATACTAAGTTTCATCAATATACATTCAAAAATAATCGATATATCAAATTTTATTTATTCCCCATAAAGTTAACATTGAACAACGTACTGTGTTTAGCACTTTTAATATCTCCACAACGGTTGGGCGTAGAACAACAATTAAAACACCAAAATGTTTGTTTTATTGAGCTAAATATATTGAACAAATTAAATTTGAAGTTTTTAGTAAAATTATCTGAGAAAAATCGAAAAACCTTTTTCCCATAAGATTAACATGGGACACGTTTTTTGGATTTTCTCCGTAACCACTTAACCTAGGTTAATGAGTTAAGATACTAAATTATTTTTTTAAGCTCTATAAATGGATATAACCAAAAGTGAGTGTTTTTTAACGTTTTGAGGTAAAAATTGCAAAAAACTGATAAAAAAATGTAAACCCCCATAAAACCCCTTTTCCATAAACCAATCGATCTGGTTTTCGGACTTAAAGTCATAAATGCTACTCTACAAATTTATGCCAAATTTTATCAAAATCGGGTGTTTCTTTCAAAAGTTATTGAGGTAATGGACACATATATATAAATTTGAACGAAGAGTGTTTTTGGCATCTGGGGACCACAAATCGAAAAGTTATCACGGTGTCGGGCTTAAGTCTTACCAGGCCACCTATGGTTATAGCTACTTCCCTATAGGGTAAATTCACTAAAACAGAATAATATTAAGATATATATATATATATATATATATGTGTGTATTTGTTTCAGACAGTAAATTAGTCTGTAAACTATATTATGTATGTTGAATTCTTGCAACTTTAAAGAATCTGTTTATATTAGTAAAACTGGAAATTATAAACCACATTTCTCTCAAAATACACTATGGGGAATATTGATAATTCATAATAACAAATAAGTTCCAGGAACATGTGGAATAAGTTGTATACATACAAGATTGTATTGTCTGAACCGTTGAATACGAATTTAATTCTATTGAATCAAGTTCACAATGGACAATGCTGAAACAAGGGAGATAGGGGTATCAGATAAACGGATATTTGATACCGTCATTAGGAGCTAAGGCAAATTATATATGGTCATGACAAAACTTGTTGGTTAAAACTTCGAGCTTTGAATTATTTTGATATCTTACCAAAAAAATGTTGTTAGGTATAATTTCCCCATCTAAACCCTATCCTCTATAAAGAACGACTTAAAGTAAATTATCACAACTGTTTAGTCCAAGTACGCTCGTTGATGCTGACTGAGGTCCATAAAACAATCGTATTGATTTTGCTCCCAAAATTAAACAACGTAATGCTAGATTTATTAGAAGTTTCTGATTTTTTTATGTTTATAAATAACCAGATGTTTATAAATACCCGCTAAAATAAAATGTATTTGAAAGTAAAAAAATTGTTTGATCTCTAATGCCTCTGAATCTAATCAGATTCTAAACAGAAGAGAAAAACTGGATTTACTGTGTCACGATTCCTTCTTTGTTCGACAAATTGATTCCTTCTTCTATTAAAATGAAGGTTGATTTATATTACTGGAGCGAAATGGAGTTAAAGTATTTTTCCAGTTTAGTGAAAATCAAATAATCTTTATATCATAATATTGGATATACATTGTAGAATAATGTTGTCAGTACGATAAATAACATTGTTTTAAGATTGTGTGTTAGATTTTAAAGTACCGCTTTTGATAAATACAGTCACAATTTATTAAAAAGTGCATTGCAATTCCTTTATTAGTGAATTTCCTTTGGAAAGTGAACTATTAGCATGACTCGCACGGTGAAACTTAAGCCCGGGACCACCATAGAAGTTCCTAACGTGACACCCCGAACACGTTTTGGGGGGTCGTTCAAAATGTTATGTATATAGACATATATATATATATATATATATATATATATATATATATATCATATATATATCATATATATATGTGTGTGTGTGTTTGCACTCTAGCGGTCACATTTTTTGTCCGATTTACTTCAAATTTGGTAGGGATGTTCATTTCTGTAATCAGTTGGACAAGTTCGTTGGGCAAAACAATCGGAAAACTTTAAACTCCTTTTTTGGGGGATTAATCTTTCAAATTTCGAGTTTTTGGGCCCAAAAAGGGTCAGAAAAGCCCCAGATTTACAATAAAAGCATGGACAAAGATGGGAATTAGAGAGGCGAAAGTTTTAAGCCCTCTCTCGTCATTCTAGCATAAATATTTACCGAGTTATTAAAGAAAATGTGTATCGACCAAACACAGTACGTTGTCTTATGGGGGTTTTACACTAGAAAAGCCCGTTATTCCTTTGTTAGAGTACTTTTACCATCCCCAGCAACCTCACGTATAATTTCAAGCCTGTCTGGACCTTCTCTTAACCTTATAATGCGCAAAATTGTATTCCCAGCTTTGCAGGTAAATGAAACCAGGAGCATCAGAACAGCAAAAAATCAGTGTTTTCAGATTTCAATAAAAATTGGACAAATGTATGTTTTTACATTGATTTTGAGTTTTAAAAGTTTTCATGTGGAAATTCACTTCCCTCACGTCAGCGTGCTGCGTGCGAACTCGTTTGATATTTTTTTAACTTTTACAAATAGAAAACTAATATTCCGATTAAAATTCCATTGCCCCTTTTGTGGATGACTGCGCAGTTGAATTACTAAAACGAAAGGGTTACATGTTGCCTATCACACCCGCTGGTTTCCTTCCGTTCCTTTGGACCTTACTCATGGCGACCTTATTCATACCTTCATACAAGTGCAGCTTAATTGAAAATACTAAATACCGCAATAGCTTATTTTAATGACATCTATAGCTACTTGTTTATCTTGACTTGATGATAATGCTATTAGAATGGTCGCAAGTTGTATCTTTATAAATACCTAAGTTGTTTTTTATAAATGACAAGAATTTAACAGCTTCGTCCAATAATTTCCATGTTTGTTTCCACATGTTATATTATGCAAAACGATTGCAATCAATTTATGGATCACCATTCAAAGATTTACCAGATTTATATTTTAGACTTATTTTGTTTAGTAATTGTATAACTAACATAGTCATTATATACAGTAACGTCTAAATTAACAACACATTTAACAAACTTTATTGCTTATTATAAGCACATACAGTAAAGAAGTACCCGAACTATTTCTTTTGCGAATTTACTTTATAGGGAATCAATTACCGGTTGAATATTAGGTTATCAGTAATCTTTATTAGTTAAGTTTAATAAGAGTATGTAGTGTTATACTAAAAATTTCCTATTTAATTTTATTTGAGTAAATGAAATTATAAACCTGTTTTACATTTTAATTATTCGTTGAATAGTTGTTTGCGTGTATTTAAAATCGCTGGGATACGGTGTATCCACCAAACAGGCCCCTGAAAAGTCGCCTGTAAAAAGGCTTTCTCTGATTTGCCAACCTAATGGGATCACTTTGAACTGCTCTTTGCCTATTTGTGTGATTTAATTTTGTGGTTGGCCATTTTGTCGATTCATCGTTGATGTATTTTACTTAAGTTGAGAAGAGGTTTAACGTTTGTTAAATAAGTTCAATTGGTTAAACTTATAGCGAATATTATATATTTTATATTTTAGCGAATTTACCCTATAGTGAAGAAGCTATTAACGTAGGTCTCATAGTAAGACTTAAGCCCGAGACCATGATAATTTTTGTTTTGAGGTCGCCAGATGCCAAAAACACTATTCGTTCAAATTTATCTATATTTATATTAAAATATATTTATATGTTATCTATGTTATATGTTATATTTGTGTCCGTGAATTCAATAACTTGAGTACAAAAACGTCCAATTTAGATGAAATTTGGCTATAATGTGTAAAGTGACATTCACGACTTTAAGTTCGAAAACCAGAAAAATCGGACCATGGGAAGGGGGGTTTGTGGGGGTTTTAAATTTTCCAATAATCAGTTTTTGCATTTTTCACCCTACAATTTTCAAAGCACTTAATTTTAGTTTTTACCTTGTTATATATTTTTTTTAAATAAAATAATATCGTATTTTGAATTGTTAACCTAGGCTAAGTGGTTGCGGAAAAAATCCAAAAAACCTGCTAATAAAATCTTCCATGTTAATCTTATGGGAAAAAGGTTTTTGGCTTTTCCTCAGTTAATTTTAATGTAAACCTCACATTTGCTTTTACCAATCGTTCAGCTCTACAAAAAAATAATGTCGGTGTTTAAATTGTGATTCTACGTCCATCCATTGCAGAGATATTCAAATTGTGATTAGCACAGTACGTTGTTCAATGTTATCCTTATGGAGAATAAATAAAACTTGATATCTCGATCATTTAAGAATGTATATTGATGAAACTTGGTATGTGGCTGCAGGTAGTACTGTTATATTGCTATTTGCACAAAAAATAGATTTTCTGTTGGTTATCCCCGTAGCAGCAAACCTGTATACTCAACCCTAATGTTAATCTTATGTAGAATAAGTAATGTTTTATATCTCCCTTAATTATGAACATAAATTAATAAAACTTTGTATGTAGCTTCACCTGGATGAGGTATATTGATAATTGCACAAACAAATATTTCTTCTGTTTCATTTTGCAGCAAACCTGCGTACTGAGCCCTCATGTTATTCTTATGGAGAATAAATCAAATGCTATAGATCACTTATTTAGTTATGTATTTTTATGAAACTTGGTAAGTGGCCTTATGTGGTGGTGAGAAACATATGCATGCATTGGAAATTCGCTGAGTACGCAGGTTTGCTGTGACGGGGTATTTACTTTTCAAAATACTGACAAAAATGAACCTGAGGTGGTTTTCTTTACCCAGACTTTGCCACCACCACCATTCAACAGTCACAAAATGTTATACTTTTATTTTAAACGATACATTTTTACTTTCTCCCCTTATACATAGTATATGGAGAAAGTATTGTTTTCGTCAAAATTTTCGAATTTGAGTTGTTAGTGGAAATATTCGTTTTAATGCTCCCTGAACCCAAAAAAATTATTTTTACGTGATGTCTGTGTGTCTGTCTGTCTGTCTGTCTGTCTGTCTGTCTGTATGGATGTGTACAGAGCTACAGCCCTAACCAATGGTCTGATTTTTATGAAATTTGGTATGTAGGCACTAATTCACGATATCTCCAGACATTTTTTCATTTTTTGGAATTTTTTATTTTTAAGGGTAATTATCCCCCAAAAACCACCAAAAAACGTAAAAAATCCAGATTTCTCAAAAACGGCTCTAACGATTTTGATTAAACTTTAGACTATGTAGAACTATAGTTTTCCAACAAAATGACACCACCCTCATTTCTGTGAAAATTCGGGTTCAGAAATTACAAGTTTTAAAATATCAAAAATTCAGTTTTGTGGATTTTTCATAAAAAAACATAAATATAAAAAATATTACTATTCACCATTAAAAAGAGCTCAGAAAACTAAATAACTTGGTATTTTTAATTACTATTTTACGATTACTGGTTGGGGAGAAAATTTAAATTTAAATTTTGCGGTAAACGCAGTACGTTGTCCAATGTTATTCTTATGGGGAATACAAATATACCCCCGTCGCAGAAAACCTGCGTACTCAGCGAATTTCCAATGCATAATATATGTCTTAATACCGCATAAAGCCGCATACCAAGTTTCATAAAAATATATTCACATATAAGCGATTTTATTTATTCTCCATAAGAATAACATTGGTAATGAGTACGTAGGTTTGCTAAAACAAGGAACACAAACAATTGGTTTTTATGCAAATATAAATAGAATTTAACTAGGAGAAGTCACATACCAAGTTCCATCGATATTCAATAAAAATAAGCGCTTTATAACATTCTAGTTATTCTCCATAAGAATAACATGGGGGCTGAGAAAGCAGGTTTGCTGCAACAAGGAACAGAAAAATGGGTTTTTATATAATTATCAATATAACTCAACCAAGTGAAGCTACATACCAAGTTTTATTAATTGTTGTTCATAATTAAGGGACTCATTACATTTTACTTATTCTCCATAAGAATAACATGGGGGCTGAGTACGCAGGTTTGCTGCTACGGGAATAATCAAAAAAGAATCAATTTTTTGTGCAAATATCAATATACCAGTACTACGTGAAGCCACATACCAAATTTCATCAACATACATTCATAAATAATCGAGATATCAAATATTATTTATTCTCCATAAGGATAACATTGGACAACGTACTGTGTTTAGCACTTTGAATATCTCTGCAACGGTTGGGCGTAGAATCATAATTTAAACACCAAAATGATTGTTTTGTGGAACTGAACAGATTGGTAAAAGCAAATGTGAAGTTTACATTAATATAAACTTAGGAAAAGCCAAAAACCTTTTTCCAATAAGATTAACATGGGAGATTTTATGAGTAGGTTTTTTTTATTTTCTCCGCAACCACTTAACCTAGGTTAATAATTCAAAATACTATATTATTTGTTTTTTTTAAGTTCTATAACATGGTCAAAACCAAAATTAAGTTTTTCAAAAATGTTTGGGTGAAACATGCAAAAAACTGATTTTTGGAAAATTTAAAACCCCCCTTCCCATGGTCCCATTTTTCTGGTTTTCAAACTTAAAGTCGTGAATGTCATTTTACACGTTTGAGCCAAATTTCATCAAAATCGGACGTTTTTTACTCAAGTTATCGTGTTAACGGACACATACATATATATATATGTTCTCATAATGATAGTAAAATTAATATATACATATATATAAATTTCAACGAATAGTGTTTTTGGCATCTGGGGACCTCAAAACAAAAAGTTATCATGGTATCGGGCTTAAGGCTTACCATGAGACCTACGGTAATAGCTTCTTCCCTATATGGGGAATTCGCTAAAATTACTATTTCTTTCTTATTTATTTGTCAATTTCGTTCAAACTTGTTATGCTTGTCAATTTAGCATTGACCAACAGAGTAAATTCGAAATATGTTGCCCCTTAATAACCCTGAGGGGGGAATAGGGGGCATTTCCCCTCTTAAAACCACGTGTTTAGTGATGGATTCTGTAGTGCCTCTTAAACAGGGATTTGGGTGGATGTTTTTGAAAACAACTTGTTTGCAAGATTTTCTGTACATTCGACCGTGCTTTGTATTCTATATTTAGTAAATAACAAGTAATTTAATCATTAAAGTTGGGCTAAAAAGGAGAAAGTATGTGTCAGTTTCCTGATACCGTTTATTGTCGTTTTTTAACACAGTGACAGCTCATCAACGGTATTTTAATACAAAGCCATTTTATTTGTTGTACTAAGTTGGTTGAGATTGACATGCCTGTACAAAATGTACTCAGGTAACAAATAATTTATTATGTTACTTTTATGTTGCAAGATAAACTTAAATATTTCATTATAGTTCGAAATATACATGGAATATATGTCTTCATAGTAAATAAACTGTTACTGCATAATCAAAAATTTGCATACCCCATTTAAACTAGCTCTGTCGTTGAAAAGTTTAATAATAAAATATAGTTATTTTTTAATTAGTTTTATTTTGTATTAGCCATAAATTTGCCAAAATGCCTTACTGATTGAGAATGATGTTATTTAGACCACACTATTTATGGATTCCAAAACAATCCATAGGTTGTCCTTTCTAACTTTATTAAAACATAATAAAAACTACAATTATTTTGCATATGATAATCTGCACTTCGACCAAAGTAAAAATATAATTTAACTTAAATCATTCTCGTGGTGAATTATGGTTCACAATGATATTAATACTCTATATAGCCTAGTTATCAATTTAAAATTTAGAATATTCTAATTTCTATACTGGTAGTTCTATTTATAGTCTATTTAACGGTATTATAACGTTTTTTCACGAGTTTGTATAAAGAAAATGAAGATACAAATTTTAAAATAGTAGTAGTTTTAAGTTGTGCTTTAGTAAGTAGTCTAATAATCAGCTATACAAATATTTAACTGATATTTTTTGATACACGATACTGATAAAAAAACCGTTATCACATTTTGTTGACATCTTGTTGCAAGAATATATATTGTATCCCTTTCCTGAACGAAGTACTTTATATGGCCTACATCTAGCGCAGCAAAATCTGATACAACCACATAGTGATGATGGTGAGTCTGTCTGAAATGACTAAACGTACCAAATACAATGTTGCAACCTTATTATAATGCCATTCTTTAAAGTACAAAATATAGTAATTTTTTGTAACATTTAAAATACTGAATCCACCTTTAAATAATAAATATAAATTATAATGATTAGATGTTAGATGCTGTAGTAAACAAAAATGTTGTTTTCCCCGTATTTTACGACGGATAAAATGCACCAATCTTCAAGTTTAGGTCCTAAGTTGTTATTGGTTCCCGTGCATTTATTTATTTATAATCTACTAACTTAAATAATAAACGGTTGGTTTCAGCCAGTACACGTTTTAGGAATTACGGTATAAATAATGTCACAGTAAAGTCTGATTCATACAATTTACAACTATTAACCTTATACAAACTTATACTTGTTTTTAAAAAAGGCTATAATTTGGCAAAACCTAAGTTTATACTTTTGAGTTTAAAGAGTTAACAATGCAAATGTTTAGCAAAAAATATTATTCAACAGTCCCTACAGCCCTGAACATGAAACCTTACTTCAACATTGCACACTACTGCAAATCTATTTTGCAATGATTGCATCGACAACGCAGAGTTAAGTCCAATCACTGATGCAACGATCTGTCGTACTAAATTCCACCAAGCATCCAACTGCTGTGACTTAGTTACTGTAACTTTATTTGTAAGTTTCAGGCCTTTTAAATACAAACTCCGGCTCTCCTAACTTGTCAGGGGTTATTTTATAAAAGGATGGTTCAGACAAGCCTAGTGGTATCGCGTTGAAAATTTCAAAGACAATTTTGAAAACAATCACAAAATATTTGTCTGCCTTTACAATTCGTGTAACGATACTTGTATGAAAATACTCAGATCGTATTTGATTCCAGTGAGCCAACGACTTTTGATGGAAGTTAACATTAGACAGGATCAATTAAACTACGTCTCACAATACTACAAAATATATTTACACTAATGCTGTACTTACATACAAGGCGGTAAATATACACGTTTTGTTTTTACATGTCGGGTTTCGTATATTTACCATTTTTTTATGTAATTACCGTAAATATATTTTGTAGTGTTGTGAGACGTAGTTGATTTTATCCTGTTTAATTGTAACAACACGTACTATGGTACTCAATTATTTGAACATTAAAGTCAGTAAAATTGAATCACCATCTATTTTTCTAGTATGGAAGAATATATTTGATGACTGTGAACAGTTTCTTTGGTTAAAAATATTATATAGTACCGATGTTCTAACTAGTAAATTATTCACCAAAATTACTCACAAATCAGACTGAAACAAAAAATAACGGATTATAATTAAAAATATACAATCTTTGAAAGGGCTAAGAGTTATATTAAAAATTCAATACATGAAAATGAATTATATTTAGGTACACTAATAGAAAACATATTTAAAGATTTCATAATGTTCTTTTTTTAAATAGTATAGCCTGAAAATGCAGATGAGTTAAATAAGATTGACCTAGTTTCATAATTATAAGCTACTGTTGGTTTGATCGATCTGCAGGAGATCGGTATTTTTCTAATTTAACTCAGATTTCATTTCGTTCTCAAATAATGTTTTTTTTTCCATTTCGTATTTTTTTAGGCATGGTTTTATCAGATTGTTTAGGGTCTCGAATATCTATGTCCGGTATATGATATATATTTTCGGAACCAAATCTATAAAAGGGTTATTATTTATTAATTTAAAGTGAGTAATATGTTTAGGTTTTAAGGAGTTTGCTCTAGAGAAAAAAGTTATGAACTAATAACTAATTATACGGAAAATAACGTATTTTGAATAGAAAAGACGTAAGAACCATAAAACATAATTTCAATTACCTACTTACGATTCAATTGGTTTAATTAAGTAGGGTTAACATTATTTGGTTGATAATTTGAATTAACCTTTTAAAATAAATTGCTTCCTCAAAAATGTATGTGACCATGGGGATTAAGTTAACAATTAACGTAAAACCAGGGTAATTAAAATTCACCAAGGAATTTTAATGCGTATCTTATTAGTTTTATAATATTTTGTACCCTATAAAGTATCATTATTTCAGGATTTTTCAACTATATATTAGTTCTAATTAAAATTAGCAGTCATTACACACATGGATGTACAATTAATATACCTTGTTTTCAAATTTAAATGGTGAGTAACATTTCATAACATGACCGATATCTCACAAAACTGTAAAATAATATTATTTGTAAAATATTTTATATTAGTCATATAACAGTTACCGTAGTACGTTGGGTAATTGGTATTCCTGGCGCGGTGCCTGTAGACCGTGTAGACGTGGTTTATTGAGCATCCCGCTCAAATCAGGTGCAGACTGGGGAGAACAAATCGCATTCCTCATCCCCAGACGTTTTCAGCATGTAATAATACAGTATAATACCGTATAATCAGGGTTCATATAATCCTATACTCTAAACTGAGTCAGGTTTGCTTGTGACTCAGATCTCTAAAACGGCACCAACGATTTCCTTCAACTGTTGGAAATAACTAATTTCTGGGATAAAAATAAGTTCTAGACAGTTCTTATCCCCAGGAAAAATCAAATAATCTAAAGAAACGAAAATTAAAATTAAAAAACGAACATTGGTCTCATGTAGTTTAAAATAAAAACAAAAGAATTGTAACAGCTGTTCAACCAGTGAACAGTAAAAGTAATACTCGTGTTTTTTTATAATTGTTAACAGGTGGTTTCCTGAGATCAGTGACTACAACCGATGAGTAAGGATTGTATATATAGAGGGGTCATATCCGAAATAGTTCAAAGGGACACTGAGTAATACATAACAACTGTAGTGACCTTAAAAATGCAGAAAAGAGGCAGATGAGCTATAAAAATTCGAAAATCAGTTGGGGGAAGTGGTGAAATAGTACACAAAGTCATCTAAACAAACAAACTGGCCTTTCCCAAGCTAAGCTCCGCCCCCAGGTACTCGAAATTATTCTTCGATGTTTTTAGTGCAATTATTACACAGACGTGTGTAGATCCATTTTTAAAATCTATTTTAATCTTAAAAAATATGATCTTAAAATAAACCGACCTGTTCAAAATCTAGAGAAGAACAATAATTGTGGCCTGTTATGATGTAACTTGTTATATTTACTGCAATGATAGAATGGTAATATTGTGTAATAGGAGATTATAAATATGCTAGATCAGGTGTGGAAGTAGAAATTGGAGCACTGGAGATGATAAAGCTAAACTTGGTTATAAAAAACAGTAAATTGTAATGATGAACCCTCACATGATAAGACAACTAATTTATTTATTAAAATTACAGTTTTTTATCGACGTTATTAACGTGAGTTAACGTGCAGGTCGTAGTAACTACTCACGGTTAGACAAATTATTATGAAACTGAATATAAATTGAGAGTTGTAGGTTTATTAACTAATAAGACAAATTAAACTCTCACTTAGACACACTCGTACGAATTGATATTCAATTATCAAGAACCTGAAAAGCGGCACAAATAAAAAAAAAAAAACATTAAATAGATTAGTTAGAATCCTATTATCAGATAACAGGACAAAGGATTTTGTAGAACAAAGAGGGAAAACGTGTCCCTCATCTCAAAACTCCTGCTTGATTATAATTACAGCCCGGGATTAAATTAGCTACAGCGTCTCAGGGCGACACTGTGACATTTTCTTAGTTGCAGCCATACATTATAAAGTTATCTGTATTCTTTATAGCCTGCTACAATTGATATAACAATAAATTGTTATCAGTTCCCTGACATTCCCTGACATACACATAACAAAAGTATGTGAGTTGCAAAGGCGTGAAGAGTTTATGTGAGGTAGGGCAATAGGTAGGGCATTGCATTAATCTTATAAATGGCTTCAGTTAAATGTAAAATAAAACTTCACCTCCAACCACCAATCTCTTTTAGTTGCATTTGTCGAAATTATATTACACCAGAAAAAATACTTCTGCGTTTAAACAGCAGAGTGTTGTACGATTTGTTATGGAACGGCCTAAAGAACCACGGTCTTGTTACCATAAAAGTCCCTTAAAGTCTGTAACTTTAATAACATAAAAAACAAATCTCAAAATCAATATTTCTAAATTTTTGAGGGGTCGAATTGATTATATTCAAGTAAAACCTATTATTAATTAGTCCAAATAATGTTTATGTGACATTATATAAAGTAATAGTCAGTTTTGATGAGTGTGTTTTTTAATTTAATCTGGAGTTTTAACGGCAAGGTTGACACGGTGAGGTAAGACGGTTCAAAATGACATGCAAGTTGATAAGGCAACTTATCCAAAGTTCCATGACAAAGCTTAAGCAAGTCATGTTCTTTACCACTAACCTTACCCACCATTGACAAAAGTAAAGAGATAGATTGCCTCTTTGTATTTGAACGATCGAATTTCACGTTCCCAGTAATATGTGTAGGAAATATTATTTGATAGATGTGTTAGTGTGAGTAATTTTATATCTTAAAGCAAATGATAATCAGTAACTGCAACACATTAAGTAACTTAAACAATAAATTTGCTCTGCCTCAACTGCAATCCAAATATAAATGGCTGATAGCTGTAGAATGTATATAGGCGATGGTTTTTTCCGTTAAACTTATGAAACTGTTCTCCATAAAATTAACTTCATCTAACTGACTTTGATTAAGCCTTTGTTTGATTAAACAAAAACTTCTCAACGTTCCTTTCCTCCAACACATACTTACTCTAGACGTTGGTTTTGTGGGGAAGATAAATTCCAAATATAAAATTTTAGGATTTTTTTATACTCTGTTCAAGTTTTGTTAGCCGTAAAACGTTAGCTCTATTTCTAAATTTATAAACAGCAGCTCAAAGATTTAAGCCAGGGACAGAAGGGAGTAGGTAATTACTTCATAATACATTCAGATCTTGTCCCTGTTTGAACTAATACTGATCTAAAATAATGAACTTATTAAAATGATAACAACGATGAAAAATGTTTTAGTTTCCCATATTAAATCATTTCTTTATTAGCACGATAGGTGTTGTTACAATTAAACAGGATGGATAAAATACGTCTTACAACACTATAAAGTATATTTACACTTATACTGTACTTACATACAAGACGGTAAAATATAAAATATAAGCAAAAGATGGTACAAGGCCTTGTACCATCTTTTTTGTATATTTTGCCGTCTTGTATGTAAGTACTGTATAAGTGTAAATATAATTTATACTGTTTTCCATATTATCAAAATATTTTTTCCTATTGAGTACAGACATGTAAAAACTATGAAACTTTCACTTATTAAAAAAAGATTTTGAAGCAATAATGACAAAATGAAATATCGCATAAATAAGTGTCGCTGTAGGAGAGTGTTAAACAAACAAGTACGAACCTAAACAAATCCATCAATGCTAAAGCTCATACCAAACATAATACTGAATGTATGACGTGTAGCGCAATACAGTAACCCAATATCCATCTAAAGGACTTTGCAGACGTGAGGATTCGTGCAGATCAATTCAGATCCTTACATTACCTAATAAAAACAATTTTACATCTTTAAAATTACTTAATTTTTTAAGATGACCAAAGGAGTATTCTAATGTGTGTTTGAAATGCAAGTAAAATGTAAGTGTAATAGTTTTTATAAGGTTATTCTTTAAGTTTTGAGCTACAACAGGTTTTATAGCTCATTTTGAAATGATAGAACGTGGTTTCTTTTAGATTAAATGGAGAATCATCACTTTGCAGTGTACATGTACATGCTGTCAGTTTTTGAGGACAGTATGTTGTATATCATATTCCAGCTGGAGTTTAGTTTAGAGAGAGACCCGAGTTAAGGTGGTCTCCAGGTGGGAGAGATGTGTCACGTGTTATCATACATCTCTTAACCTCTTGTGTAGACGAGACTCGCTCAACATCTCACATACAGGGTTTAAATTGCAAAGACAAATTAAATTGAAATGCAGATTGGCTTACACAATGAATATGTGAACATTTTCAGTCAGAAACGGAAAGTAAAAAAATTATAGAAATATGAGTATGTCTATTGTTGCGAGCTTTCCCTACAACTCCGAAATTATTTCTATACTTAATTTGTTGTGGAAGGTTACACATTAGTTTGACTTAAGTGAATCAACTTTTATGTTACACTCGGATTACTATACTCGCATATATGTACAACTGAAAGCTTATTAAGTCAGTGATCGTGGCTACTTAAAGTACAATTCACTTAGTAATTTAAATAAATAGGGAAGACTAAAAAACAAGTTTTTACATGTCGTGTGCATACTTTTTTGTATTAAATGTATCTTTGAAAACAGTATAATTTATAAAAAGTATAATTTTCCTGAACCAATGTCATAAATTGACATTTTATAAGAAGCTTAAATACTTAAAACTTTCATTGTGTTTATCTTAGAAAATGTAGATAAAAAAATCTTGTTTAAAAAATATTAGAACGTCGTGTAACTAAATATTAATTAAAAATACATTTTAAGTAAGGATGAACTGTTCTCGTAATATTATGTAACGTAGTAAGCCGATTATGTTAATAACCAGTCTCTGGTGGTCATATCACGGTACAAGGACCTAAGGGGAGGGGGTGGTCATATGATTACAAGGTATATCACACCCTCACCTTAACAACCAACTACCTAACCTGCAGCATAATGGGACTATATTCCGTTGGAAGAAATATGTTTATTAATCTTTTATGTTGTTTTCACATATTGTTATTGTTGATATGATATTAAAATAACAGTTCTATTTATGACCTAACGTTACATCTACTTCTATTATTTTCTAAGTAGGCTATTTTATTTTTTTAAATGAATAAATAACGGATTTCCTTAACAAAATTGGATTATTTATTGATAAAACCAGATCGCATGGACAGAAATAAAAATGAGCCTTATTTATAAACTATATGCCTATGAAAATTTCATTTGTTAAAAAAGGTTTCAAAGCAATAATGACAAAATGAAATATTGCATAAGTAAGTGTCACTGTTTGATGCATTCTAGGTTTGATGCGACTCTCGGTTTGATGAAAGTCGACACATTTCATTAATAGCACTGCATATTATTAAAGTTTGAATACCGTTGAATACTCGTACTGCAATTAAATTATTTTGGTTAGCAATATACAAGTATTCTGAATTATTCCTTGTCATATCAACACAATCTAAAAGAATTAAGTACTGAGACTATGATACATTTGGGTTTTAGCAATTCTGGTATTAATCGTATCTCTTTATACAATTTTTTCTTCTTTTTTAGTTTTCAAAATTTGTGTGTGATAAGTGGTAAAAGATCCAATGAAATATCAAGTGTGGAGGTTGAAATGCTAATGTACTCGGACGAAACCGGTTGAACATAAATATTAATGTTCATAAGACGGAATGGAACATTCGTTATATGTTTTCGTATTTATTTATATGTTTTAACAGACATGTCGACGTTTAGGATATAATTCCATACAATGTAGGATATTATACATTTCAGAAAAGTATTAACATTAATTAAGATTACTTATTTAAATATAAAACCATACCAGCGTAAAAAATGATATAATTAATTATTATTGATTCTTCAGATTAGATAAAATACAAATAATACGGGTTTGACTATTAAAAATAAGACGATGATAAACAGCAATTGAGGACTTTTGCTTTCCAAACAAACCAACGACGGAAATAACCAGTCAAGAACATTGCTTAGCGTCACATTCTCCTCTCTGAACACATCCGCTCCTGTTAAGGACTTTTGAATGTCAATCATCTAAATACATCTTTCAACACGTCATTTTTACAGAAGATTATTTAGTGATAAATATAAAACAAAAACCAAAATACCAAACTGTTAGATAAATAACTAAACTTAAATTATGTTTCATTTTACGTATTGGAATTATTTATACCCTGTCAACTTTCTTATTGGTTCTGAAAAATTTTCGGTTATCTTAAAAAAATATATAAATTGATCACAGCTGCCCTAATGTGATACAGTCTGAGTTTGAAGTTGCTTAAAAGTAAAATTCACTGCTATATCTGAAATTATATTAATTAATTAATAATCTGATTACTGACCGGTATCTTATTTAACTGTTAAGATACATTATTGATTATCCTAAACATGAAGGTTATTTTTAAGATCGCACTAAAAACTTTATAAAACATCCTAAATATACTCGAAAATTATCGCATACTTGGATTTATGGACTGGAGAAACTGTTTCTGGACTAATGTTGGGCCCGTAAAACTCAGACCCAGGTATTCTGCTGAAATGTTGTAACATAAAGGGTTTCAACATTACTTAGATGTTTCATATTTTCTCCGATGGAATTACTTTTAGGAGTTTTATTAATCTGTTATTTGGGTAGAGTTTTAACTTAACGAATCTGTCACTAAATATTGATAGTAAATAATTACCGCTGCAACTTTTCCAAAACAATATTTCGTCATGGATTATGTCAGTGATACTGTTTTTCGAGTATCAGGGATTGTTGGCTGTCATTTCCGATTAAACGTATACTGCTTTTAAGACATGGGGTGAAAGTTTTTGAATGGCATTACTTTAATTAATTTGAATTAATTTACAACTCCATTCATAAATTTACACATTATAGTAAAAAGTTAAATAAAAATAATGGTTACGATTCTAAAAGAAAACATGTCGCCTTTTCCTGGCATTTTAATATCAATTTCCGACAGATATTAAAATGTAATGTCCGCGTTTACTTTGGCAATACAAGTAAATAGTTAAATGTTAATGCATTTGTGACGAATATGCACATGAATATTATGCGCCTCTTGACCCTGAAATATATTATAATTTTATGATGTTACTTTAACGCTTTTTACATAATTATGTACATACATTTTTACTTTCTCCTCCTGTACATAGTATATGGAGAAAGTATTGTTTTCGTAAAGATTTTCGAATTTGAGTTGTTAGTGGAAATATTCGTTTTGGTGCTCCCTGAACCCAAAAAAGTGGTTTTTACGTGATGTCGTGTGTGTGTGTGTGTGTGTGTGTGTGTGTGTGTGTGTGTGTGTGTGTGTGTGTGTGTGTGTGTGTGTGTGTGTGTGGATGTGTACAGAGCTAGAGCCCAAACTTATTGACCGATTTTTATGAAATTTGGTATGTAGCTACTAATCCTCAATATCTCCAGGTGTTTTTTACATTTTTTGAGTTTTTGATTTTTAAAGGTAATTATCCCCCAAAAATCGCCAAAAAACATATAAAATCCAAATTTCTCAAAAACGGCTCTAACGATTTTGATTAAACTTTACGGGTTTGTAGGACTTTAGGTTTCCAACAAAATGACACCACCCGCATTTCTGCTGGAAAATTTTGGGTCCAGAAATTACAGGACTTAAAACATCCAAAATTCAGTTTTTTGGATTTTTCATAAAAAATCATAAATGTTAAAAAGGATTACTATTCACCATTAAAAAGAGCTCAAAAAACTAAATAAATTAGTATTTTAAATTACCATTCTACGATTGCTAGTTGCGGAGAAAATTGAAATTTTCATTTAGCGGTAAACGCTGTACGTTGTCCAATGTTATTCTTATGGGGAATACAAAAATAACTATTTCTCTCTTATTTACTGATCAATTTAGTTAAAATTTGATATGCAGGTCAAGTTAGCATTGACCAACAGAGGATGTTCGAAATATGTTGCTATTTAACCCTGGGGGGGAGGGGGCAAGAGGGCATTTCCCCTCTCAAAACCACTGTGTGTAGCAACGGACTCTATAGTGCCTCTCAAAAAGGGATTTGGGTGTATATTTCTGAAAACAACTATTTTGGACAATTTTCTGTGCATTTATCTATACTTCATATTCTATATTTAGTAAATAAAAAATAGTTTTGTCATTAAAGTTTGGCTAAAAGGGAGAGAGTATGTGTCAGTTTCCTGATACCGTTTATTTATATATTTTTTATGAGTAATTAAGGAGAAAAAATTGCATATATTCTGATGTCATCGATGTGGTGTCTAACATTTATAGACACGCACCGGAATATTCATTTAAAATTAAAAATGGAACAGTAATCATTAACTGTAAATTATAAATCATTAAAACTGATGGTATATTAAATTGGTTAAAATCTCAGTAATGAGGAAAAGATTATGAAAGACAAGACATTTTATGAAAGACAAGAAAAGTCACTCCAAAGCTTTCAGAATATTGTTGACAGTTTGGTACCGAACAGTTTTAACCCTCACGAAGAACTTTTATATTTCCCGTTTCTTATTATCATCAAATTATCACTAATGAAAGATTAGTTGGCAATTAATCAATCCACTCGGTTTCAAAATTTCCTGCCAAAAGAATAATTATTCATTACTTAATAAGACGATATGTATATTTAGAAACATTTATATATGTAATAGTTCATTACGTTGTCTGTTTTTTTATTTATTATTGTAATCCCCTTAGTTCACTTACTATACTTTAAACTCAGAATTTACTGTTTCTAATGAAAAATACAAAATAAAGTTGCATTAATTTGTATGAAGAGTAAAAGAGTCGGGAGCTTTATGGCAAGTTTGTATGATTAACAATTATAAAATATATTTTCATTTAATCCACTATAATAGTGCAACTATATCTAGACATTCTCTATAGCGCATCAATTAAATCAAAATAACTTTGTGTCATTTGCATTTACAACCATTATTTGATTCGTAATTTAAATTCAATGCTAGGATTTTTCGTTGGCTGGTAAGCGACATATTCTGAAGCCCTCACGTAACTTAAAGGCAAATCTGAATGATGCTGGATGTCGCACTGAAACGATCAAACATTAGTTGGAATATTCGCTAACGCACATTCTGTCAACTGTAAATATTTCATTGTATCCGCTACAAACATTTAATTGGTTTTCATACAGTTTGAATTTAAATCGCTAAAAAAGGGCAAACTCTCAAGAAAGGTTATAAATACTACACGTTTCCCTGCCAAAAGAAAAAGTAGTGAATGGATTATGTAAAATTGGTTATACTTAAAAATATAAACTTTTAAAAATAAAAACCTTTACAGCTACGTACTAAAATAACTGAGCATGTTCAGGAGGTTTCCAACCGTCCATCCCTTTTTAACTGAGTCAAACAATCTGCAACTAATTAGAACTGTTGATACTAATAAGAATAATAATACTAATTAGCACAAAAAATTGTAAAATAACAAATACTATTGTTTATCCTACGTTTATGCTATTTACTTGTATAATATCCTTATTGCAATCGACGATAAAATTGTGGAAGCCATTATAAGAATCAAAGTTTAATCTTAAAGGCAAATCAATGTCAGTAAAATCCTAATATAGCTCTTACTCTGGCTTCAGCTCTAACCACCATCAGTGCCGGATTAAAGTTCGCAATAAACTCTAGAATATTTTGACCCAGAACAGGCATTTCGACTCCAAAACACGTTTTATTTTAGATTTTACGTATAATTACACTAAATTTGTCGATAACGTACACTTGTTAACTTCTGATCATAAAGGGTCTTAAAAGCTGAGGGACGTGACTATGGCATTGTAAAGTGTCTTTTGGCAGACCTACCTTAATAGGTTCCCAGTTTTGGTGCAATCTTTCGTAAGCGCAAAACAAATCGACCTAGGTTAGAGCGTTTTGACATTTCATCCGATTTTGTTGTTATGGGAATTTGCAACTACGGTTATCATTAGTAAGCATCAGTCAATATGCAAATAAGCTTTAACCTTTGTATAAATCTTGTAAATGGATTGTTCTGCAATCAAGTAAAATTGCCCATAGTAAATAGTATGAAAGTATAGAAATTCAGGTGAGAAAGATATCTTAGCTAACTTCCACATAAGTGGTTAAAGATCACGGTTGTAATTAAATTACTTTAATGAACACTTAACAACAGCTTTAAAATTAGAATCAGTGTCAAGGTGAAGAAAACAGTTTACAAGGAAATGCAGACTCGTAATACACATAAATTCATCCTGAGGATACAACTTATCCCTGGAGATCTTTCTAGCTAAGCGAAATTAAACTACCACTGAAATATGACAGCAATAACGTTCTCAGAAAACTGATACTTTGTCTCTGAAGGCTATATCTTCCATTCCCTGACTTTGAAATATTTCTATCATGTGTTTTAACAATACTTGTTTCTACTTACAGAATATTTTTTAAAAAGTTAAAAGGGGTGTCCAGTTAATTCAATTGTGTTCACAATTGTAGTATTTGTCGCAGTGCTCTTGTACTTTTAACAGAACCGCACTTTTTGGTTTTAATAAGCTCATCCAATACCTGATCAATTCAAAATAATAACACGCCTTTTTTTCATCGTTGTTTTCGAAATCCCCTTTATAATTAAACGAGTTCGCACGCAGCACGCTGACGTGAGGGAAGTGAATTTCCACATACAAAACTTTTAAAACTCAAAACCAGAGTTAAAAATACATTTATTCCAATTTTGTTGAAATCTGAAAATATTGATTTGTTGGCTGTTTTGATGCTCCTGGTTTCATTTACCTGCAATGCTAGGAATACAAGTTTGTGCATTATAAGGTTAGGAGAAGGTCCAGTCAGGCTTGAAAGTAGGTGCGAGGTTGCTGGGGATGATACAAATAACCGACACGTGTTTTTCTAATGTAAAAACCCCATAAGACAACGTACTGTGTTTAGCCGATATGCATTTTCCTTAATAACTCGGTAAATATATATGCTAGAATAACGAAAGAAGGCTTAAAACTTTTGCTTCACTAATTCCCATATTAATTCATGCATTAATCTTACGTCCGGGGCTATTCTGACACTTTTTGGGCCCAACAACTCAAAATTTGAAATAATAATCCCCAAAAAAAGGGTTTAGAGTTTTCCGATTGTTTGCCCAACGACCTTGTCCAATTGATTATAGAAAGGAACGTTCCTACAAAAGTTTAAGTAAATCGGGAAAAAATGCGACCGCTAGAGTGCATACACAATTATACAATTATATATATATAATTTTGAACGACCCCCAAAAACGTGTTCAGGGGGTCACGTTAGGAACTTCTATGGTGGTCCCAGGCTTGAGTTTCACCGTGCGGGTCATGCTAATAGTTCACTTTCCATAGGAAATTTACTAATATACTGGATCAGGAAGATTCAAACCAGATTAATTTTGGTCATGGTGTTCCTTATTGCAAATGACGCTTTTTATAAATAATATTTTCTTTCGAAATGAATGGATTTACAATATGCAAAACAGGCACCGTTTTAAAAATTAAAGTAGTTTACAAATTATTTTCTATTATGTTTTACCAGTGTCACAATAATTTGAACCACACAAATAAAAAATCCGAAAATCCGAACATTTTGGTAATCAAACAATGTGATTTTTATTGAGTTAAATAGCCAAAGGCAAAATCAAATTTAGTATAAAATTAAACGAACAATAGTTTGACTACCTTTTTATTACTTTTATTACTCAAGTTTCTCTTTTAGCGTATAAGTTGTAAGTTAACACACAATACCCGCAGTTGATTACTTGAAACCAATATAAAACATTCTTTCTGTGACATAAGTTCACATGTTGCAATGTATCAGTTGAATAAATCACCTGACTGCAGTGTTGCCATCCACTGGAGTTATAAATCCCCGAACCAAGGATTTAAATTACACCTTTAACCCCATTCCATAATATTTCCATATGGTCATGCTTTATACTCCCTTTTTAACATTTTTAATTGGCTTCAAAAATATTAGTTTTGGGCCTGGAGACCTTGAGTTTATATTTTAATACAGTGTTTTGTATTTTATTATTGAAGCATTACTAAATAGGTTGTATTTAAACCAGTTAAATGTATCAGCAAATCAGTACAAAGATAAACTAACTCTCAGAACGAAATACAATTTCCTTAGCACTTTATAGTACCTGCCTCTAGCTACCCCCAATCTCTCTTGAATTCCTCGAAAGGCTAAGGAGATATACTTTTACAGGTGTATGATGTCGTTATGACATTTTTTTTATTTTTGCGTACCAAAGGCACCAAGGCAATCTCACGTTATAGTAAGTTATAGTAGTTATAATATATTGAATTACTTATCCAACTTTTCTACATTTCTAACAAATTGTTTTCTATAATACACAGTTAAAATCATAGTACCGTGCAACAATGTTTTACTGGGAATACATATGAGCAATGTCTGTTTGTTTCCACAATTTATTTCGAAGACTAGTGTACCAGTGTTGTTCAAACTTTAGAATTAGGGGCTTCTGGACATAAAAAAATCTATGGGTAAAACCGTCAACCACAGAAAAATTCATATTTTGTTCCAAAATCTCAACTGAAGATTAGAAATTTTAGCGTTGGGCTTATAGAGTTTCAAACCAAAACAAAAGAATCTTAACATCTGTGAATAAATTTACAAGTGAACTGTCAAAGAAACACTTCCACAAGGTATTGTATCATAAAATAATATATTTAAAACAATTACTGGAACCGTGTTGAATGTAGATTCCATATAGAGTGAACACAACACAAATGGCATAAATACCAAGGGGTAAATAGTTTTATTAGTTGCATTCCACCGTGGACATCAGTCTATATCTGGGAGTTAAATGCTTAAAACTTAAGGAAATCAGTTGAATGGAGCAGTTAGACACAACTTAAGGTTTGTTCGATTCTCTTCTAATGTACAATTTATTTTAACAGAGAATTAAGAACACATATTTGTTATTTTAATATACAGGAAGTTTTATAACCTATTAAAAACATTAAAATCCAAAACGAAATATAGCAATAAACCTCATGGAGAAAATCAGCTTAAATTTAAATGTAACTATAAATACGGCAAGTATATGTACTTCATTACTCTGTGATGAACCAAATGCACTGGTTTTGATAGTGACGACAAAGTTGGGATTAAGATACCTATAAATTGAAACGAGTTCGCACGCGGCACGCTGACGTGAAGGAAGTGAATTTCCACATAACAACTTTTAAAACTCAAATCAGTGTAAAATCATACATGTGTTCCAATTTTGATTGAAATCTGAAACCATTGATTTTTTGGCTGTTCTGATGCTCCTGGTTTAATATACCTGCAAATCTGGGAATACAATTTTGTGCATTATAAGGTTAGGAGAAGGTCCAGTCAGGCTTGAAAGTAGGTGCGAGGTTGCTGGGGATGATACAAATAACCGACACGTGTTTTTCTAATGTAAAAACCCCATAAGACAACGTACTGTGTTTAGCCGATATGCATTTTCCTTAATAACTCGGTAAATATATATGCTAGAATAACGAAAGAAGGCTTAAAACTTTTGCTTCACTAATTCCCATATTAATTCATGCATTAATCTTACGTCCGGGGCTATTCTGACACTTTTTGGGCCCAACAACTCAAAATTTGAAATAATAATCCCCAAAAAAAGGGTTTAGAGTTTTCCGGTTGTTTGCCCAACGACATTGTCCAATTGATTATAGAAAGGAACGTTCCTACAAAAGTTTAAGTAAATCGGGAAAAAATGCGACCGCTAGAGTGCATACACAATTATACAATTATATATATATAATTTTGAACGACCCCCAAAAACGTGTTCAGGGGGTCACGTTAGGAACTTCTATGGTGGTCCCAGGCTTGAGTTTCACCGTGCGGGTCATGCTAATAGTTCACTTTCCATAGGAAATTTACTAATATACTGGATCAGGAAGATTCAAACCAGATTAATTTTGGTCATGGTGTTCCTTATTGCAAATGACGCTTTTTATAAATAATATTTTCTTTCGAAATGAATGGATTTACAATATGCAAAACAGGCACCGTTTTAAAAATTAAAGTAGTTTACAAATTATTTTCTATTATGTTTTACCAGTGTCACAATAATTTGAACCACACAAATAAAAAATCCGAAAATCCGAACATTTTGGTAATCAAACAATGTGATTTTTATTGAGTTAAATAGCCAAAGGCAAAATCAAATTTAGTATAAAATTAAACGAACAATAGTTTGACTACCTTTTTATTACTTTTATTACTCAAGTTTCTCTTTTAGCGTATAAGTTGTAAGTTAACACACAATACCCGCAGTTGATTACTTGAAACCAATATAAAACATTCTTTCTGTGACATAAGTTCACATGTTGCAATGTATCAGTTGAATAAATCACCTGACTGCAGTGTTGCCATCCACTGGAGTTATAAATCCCCGAACCAAGGATTTAAATTACACCTTTAACCCCATTCCATAATATTTCCATATGGTCATGCTTTATACTCCCTTTTTAACATTTTTAATTGGCTTCAAAAATATTAGTTTTGGGCCTGGAGACCTTGAGTTTATATTTTAATACAGTGTTTTGTATTTTATTATTGAAGCATTACTAAATAGGTTGTATTTAAACCAGTTAAATGTATCAGCAAATCAGTACAAAGATAAACTAACTCTCAGAACGAAATACAATTTCCTTAGCACTTTATAGTACCTGCCTCTAGCTACCCCCAATCTCTCTTGAATTCCTCGAAAGGCTAAGGAGATATACTTTTACAGGTGTATGATGTCGTTATGACATTTTTTTTATTTTTGCGTACCAAAGGCACCAAGGCAATCTCACGTTATAGTAAGTTATAGTAGTTATAATATATTGAATTACTTATCCAACTTTTCTACATTTCTAACAAATTGTTTTCTATAATACACAGTTAAAATCATAGTACCGTGCAACAATGTTTTACTGGGAATACATATGAGCAATGTCTGTTTGTTTCCACAATTTATTTCGAAGACTAGTGTACCAGTGTTGTTCAAACTTTAGAATTAGGGGCTTCTGGACATAAAAAAATCTATGGGTAAAACCGTCAACCACAGAAAAATTCATATTTTGTTCCAAAATCTCAACTGAAGATTAGAAATTTTAGCGTTGGGCTTATAGAGTTTCAAACCAAAACAAAAGAATCTTAACATCTGTGAATAAATTTACAAGTGAACTGTCAAAGAAACACTTCCACAAGGTATTGTATCATAAAATAATATATTTAAAACAATTACTGGAACCGTGTTGAATGTAGATTCCATATAGAGTGAACACAACACAAATGGCATAAATACCAAGGGGTAAATAGTTTTATTAGTTGCATTCCACCGTGGACATCAGTCTATATCTGGGAGTTAAATGCTTAAAACTTAAGGAAATCAGTTGAATGGAGCAGTTAGACACAACTTAAGGTTTGTTCGATTCTCTTCTAATGTACAATTTATTTTAACAGAGAATTAAGAACACATATTTGTTATTTTAATATACAGGAAGTTTTATAACCTATTAAAAACATTAAAATCCAAAACGAAATATAGCAATAAACCTCATGGAGAAAATCAGCTTAAATTTAAATGTAACTATAAATACGGCAAGTATATGTACTTCATTACTCTGTGATGAACCAAATGCACTGGTTTTGATAGTGACGACAAAGTTGGGATTAAGATACCTATAAATTGAAACGAGTTCGCACGCGGCACGCTGACGTGAAGGAAGTGAATTTCCACATAACAACTTTTAAAACTCAAATCAGTGTAAAATCATACATGTGTTCCAATTTTGATTGAAATCTGAAACCATTGATTTTTTGGCTGTTCTGATGCTCCTGGTTTAATATACCTGCAAATCTGGGAATACAATTTTGTGCATTATAAGGTTAGGAGAAGGTCCAGTCAGGCTTGAAAGTAGGTGCGAGGTTGCTGGGGATGATACAAATAACCGACACGTGTTTTTCTAATGTAAAAACCCCATAAGACAACGTACTGTGTTTAGCCGATATGCATTTTCCTTAATAACTCGGTAAATATATATGCTAGAATAACGAAAGAAGGCTTAAAACTTTTGCTTCACTAATTCCCATATTAATTCATGCATTAATCTTACGTCCGGGGCTATTCTGACACTTTTTGGGCCCAACAACTCAAAATTTGAAATAATAATCCCCAAAAAAAGGGTTTAGAGTTTTCCGGTTGTTTGCCCAACGACATTGTCCAATTGATTATAGAAAGGAACGTTCCTACAAAAGTTTAAGTAAATCGGGAAAAAATGCGACCGCTAGAGTGCATACACAATTATACAATTATATATATATAATTTTGAACGACCCCCAAAAACGTGTTCAGGGGGTCACGTTAGGAACTTCTATGGTGGTCCCAGGCTTGAGTTTCACCGTGCGGGTCATGCTAATAGTTCACTTTCCATAGGAAATTTACTAATATACTGGATCAGGAAGATTCAAACCAGACTAATTTTGGTCATGGTGTTCCTTATTGCAAATGACGCTTTTTATAAATAATATTTTCTTTCGAAATGAATGGATTTACAATATGCAAAACAGGCACCGTTTTAAAAATTAAAGTAGTTTACAAATTATTTTCTATTATGTTTTACCAGTGTCACAATAATTTGAACCACACAAATAAAATATCCGAAAATCCGAACATTTTGGTAATCAAACAATGTGATTTTTATTGAGTTAAATAGCCAAAGGCAAAATCAAATTTAGTATAAAATTAAACGAACAATAGTTTGACTACCTTTTTATTACTTTTATTACTCAAGTTTCTCTTTTAGCGTATAAGTTGTAAGTTAACACACAATACCCGCAGTTGATTACTTGAAACCAATATAAAACATTCTTTCTGTGACATAAGTTCACATGTTGCAATGTATCAGTTGAATAAATCACCTGACTGCAGTGTTGCCATCCACTGGAGTTATAAATCCCCGAACCAAGGATTTAAATTACACCTTTAACCCCATTCCATAATATTTCCATATGGTCATGCTTTATACTCCCTTTTTAACATTTTTAATTGGCTTCAAAAATATTAGTTTTGGGCCTGGAGACCTTGAGTTTATATTTTAATACAGTGTTTTGTATTTTATTATTGAAGCATTACTAAATAGGTTGTATTTAAACCAGTTAAATGTATCAGCAAATCAGTACAAAGATAAACTAACTCTCAGAACGAAATACAATTTCCTTAGCACTTTATAGTACCTGCCTCTAGCTACCCCCAATCTCTCTTGAATTCCTCGAAAGGCTAAGGAGATATACTTTTACAGGTGTATGATGTCGTTATGACATTTTTTTTATTTTTGCGTACCAAAGGCACCAAGGCAATCTCACGTTATAGTAAGTTATAGTAGTTATAATATATTGAATTACTTATCCAACTTTTCTACATTTCTAACAAATTGTTTTCTATAATACACAGTTAAAATCATAGTACCGTGCAACAATGTTTTACTGGGAATACATATGAGCAATGTCTGTTTGTTTCCACAATTTATTTCGAAGACTAGTGTACCAGTGTTGTTCAAACTTTAGAATTAGGGGCTTCTGGACATAAAAAAATCTATGGGTAAAACCGTCAACCACAGAAAAATTCATATTTTGTTCCAAAATCTCAACTGAAGATTAGAAATTTTAGCGTTGGGCTTATAGAGTTTCAAACCAAAACAAAAGAATCTTAACATCTGTGAATAAATTTACAAGTGAACTGTCAAAGAAACACTTCCACAAGGTATTGTATCATAAAATAATATATTTAAAACAATTACTGGAACCGTGTTGAATGTAGATTCCATATAGAGTGAACACAACACAAATGGCATAAATACCAAGGGGTAAATAGTTTTATTAGTTGCATTCCACCGTGGACATCAGTCTATATCTGGGAGTTAAATGCTTAAAACTTAAGGAAATCAGTTGAATGGAGCAGTTAGACACAACTTAAGGTTTGTTCGATTCTCTTCTAATGTACAATTTATTTTAACAGAGAATTAAGAACACATATTTGTTATTTTAATATACAGGAAGTTTTATAACCTATTAAAAACATTAAAATCCAAAACGAAATATAGCAATAAACCTCATGGAGAAAATCAGCTTAAATTTAAATGTAACTATAAATACGGCAAGTATATGTACTTCATTACTCTGTGATGAACCAAATGCACTGGTTTTGATAGTGACGACAAAGTTGGGATTAAGATACCTATAAATTGAAACGAGTTCGCACGCGGCACGCTGACGTGAAGGAAGTGAATTTCCACATAACAACTTTTAAAACTCAAATCAGTGTAAAATCATACATGTGTTCCAATTTTGATTGAAATCTGAAACCATTGATTTTTTGGCTGTTCTGATGCTCCTGGTTTAATATACCTGCAAATCTGGGAATACAATTTTGTGCATTATAAGGTTAGGAGAAGGTCCAGTCAGGCTTGAAAGTAGGTGCGAGGTTGCTGGGGATGATACAAATAACCGACACGTGTTTTTCTAATGTAAAAACCCCATAAGACAACGTACTGTGTTTAGCCGATATGCATTTTCCTTAATAACTCGGTAAATATATATGCTAGAATAACGAAAGAAGGCTTAAAACTGTTGCTTCACTAATTCCCATATTAATTCATGCATTAATCTTACGTCCGGGGCTATTCTGACACTTTTTGGGCCCAACAACTCAAAATTTGAAATAATAATCCCCAAAAAAAGGGTTTAGAGTTTTCCGGTTGTTTGCCCAACGACATTGTCCAATTGATTATAGAAAGGAACGTTCCTACAAAAGTTTAAGTAAATCGGGAAAAAATGCGACCGCTAGAGTGCATACACAATTATACAATTATATATATATAATTTTGAACGACCCCCAAAAACGTGTTCAGGGGGTCACGTTAGGAACTTCTATGGTGGTCCCAGGCTTGAGTTTCACCGTGCGGGTCATGCTAATAGTTCACTTTCCATAGGAAATTTACTAATATACTGGATCAGGAAGATTCAAACCAGATTAATTTTGGTCATGGTGTTCCTTATTGCAAATGACGCTTTTTATAAATAATATTTTCTTTCGAAATGAATGGATTTACAATATGCAAAACAGGCACCGTTTTAAAAATTAAAGTAGTTTACAAATTATTTTCTATTATGTTTTACCAGTGTCACAATAATTTGAACCACACAAATAAAAAATCCGAAAATCCGAACATTTTGGTAATCAAACAATGTGATTTTTATTGAGTTAAATAGCCAAAGGCAAAATCAAATTTAGTATAAAATTAAACGAACAATAGTTTGACTACCTTTTTATTACTTTTATTACTCAAGTTTCTCTTTTAGCGTATAAGTTGTAAGTTAACACACAATACCCGCAGTTGATTACTTGAAACCAATATAAAACATTCTTTCTGTGACATAAGTTCACATGTTGCAATGTATCAGTTGAATAAATCACCTGACTGCAGTGTTGCCATCCACTGGAGTTATAAATCCCCGAACCAAGGATTTAAATTACACCTTTAACCCCATTCCATAATATTTCCATATGGTCATGCTTTATACTCCCTTTTTAACATTTTTAATTGGCTTCAAAAATATTAGTTTTGGGCCTGGAGACCTTGAGTTTATATTTTAATACAGTGTTTTGTATTTTATTATTGAAGCATTACTAAATAGGTTGTATTTAAACCAGTTAAATGTATCAGCAAATCAGTACAAAGATAAACTAACTCTCAGAACGAAATACAATTTCCTTAGCACTTTATAGTACCTGCCTCTAGCTACCCCCAATCTCTCTTGAATTCCTCGAAAGGCTAAGGAGATATACTTTTACAGGTGTATGATGTCGTTATGACATTTTTTTTATTTTTGCGTACCAAAGGCACCAAGGCAATCTCACGTTATAGTAAGTTATAGTAGTTATAATATATTGAATTACTTATCCAACTTTTCTACATTTCTAACAAATTGTTTTCTATAATACACAGTTAAAATCATAGTACCGTGCAACAATGTTTTACTGGGAATACATATGAGCAATGTCTGTTTGTTTCCACAATTTATTTCGAAGACTAGTGTACCAGTGTTGTTCAAACTTTAGAATTAGGGGCTTCTGGACATAAAAAAATCTATGGGTAAAACCGTCAACCACAGAAAAATTCATATTTTGTTCCAAAATCTCAACTGAAGATTAGAAATTTTAGCGTTGGGCGTATAGAGTTTCAAACCAAAACAAAAGAATCTTAACATCTGTGAATAAATTTACAAGTGAACTGTCAAAGAAACACTTCCACAAGGTATTGTATCATAAAATAATATATTTAAAACAATTACTGGAACCGTGTTGAATGTAGATTCCATATAGAGTGAACACAACACAAATGGCATAAATACCAAGGGGTAAATAGTTTTATTAGTTGCATTCCACCGTGGACATCAGTCTATATCTGGGAGTTAAATGCTTAAAACTTAAGGAAATCAGTTGAATGGAGCAGTTAGACACAACTTAAGGTTTGTTCGATTCTCTTCTAATGTACAATTTATTTTAACAGAGAATTAAGAACACATATTTGTTATTTTAATATACAGGAAGTTTTATAACCTATTAAAAACATTAAAATCCAAAACGAAATATAGCAATAAACCTCATGGAGAAAATCAGCTTAAATTTAAATGTAACTATAAATACAGCAAGTATATGTACTTCATTACTCTGTGATGAACCAAATGCACTGGTTTTGATAGTGACGACAAAGTTGGGATTAAGATACCTATAAATTGAAACGAGTTCGCACGCGGCACGCTGACGTGAAGGAAGTGAATTTCCACATAACAACTTTTAAAACTCAAATCAGTGTAAAATCATACATGTGTTCCAATTTTGATTGAAATCTGAAACCATTGATTTTTTGGCTGTTCTGATGCTCCTGGTTTAATTTACCTGCAAATCTGGGAATACAATTTTGCGCATTATAATGTTAGGAGAAGGTCCAGTCAGGCTTGAAAGTAGGTGTGATGTTGCTGGGGATGATAAAAGTACTCTAAACAAAGGAGTGGCAGGCTTTTCTATTGTGAAACCCCCATAAGACAACGTACTGTGTTTAGCCGATATACATTTTCTTTAATAACTCAGCAAATATTTATGCTAGAATGACGAGAGAGGCTTAAGACTTTCGTCTCACTAATTCCCATCTTTTAACATGCATTAACTTTATTTTCTGACCCCTTTTGGGCCCAAAAACTCGATACTTGAAAGATTCATCTCCAAAAAAGGGTTTGGAGTTTTCGGATTGTTTTGCCCAACGAACTTGTCCAACTGATTACAGAAAGGAACGTCCCTACCAAATCTGAAGTTAATCGGACAAAAGTGTGACTGCTAGAGTGCAAATACATACATATATATATATATATATATATATATATATGTGTGTGTGTGTGTATATATATATATATATATATATAATTTTGAACAACCCCCCAAAACGTGTTCACGTTAGGAACTTCTATGGTGGTCCCGGGCTTAAGTTTCACCTTGCGGGTCATGCTAATAGTTCACTTTCCTAAATAAATTCACTAACAAGAATCAAAATAATTGTTGGTATAGAATGACCTGACGGACTGCACAGTTTTGTATATGTAAATACATAAATCTTTAATGTAATTTCAATTATTTAGCCAACGCTATAAAACTATTATTTAGTATTTAATTAACAGTTCTTATTTTTATTCTAGCAAACAAATAATTAGTTCAATCAAATGGTGTTGGAAGCTTTAATCGGTTTTGGTGCAATTATATCTAACTGCAACACAACAAAACCGTGGACGAGTTGATTAGAGTATGGGTATTTATAATTGGCCCTTTCAAATTGATTTAACATGGACGGTTTTATAAATAAATAGATTTGTAAACCTATGTTTTTTCAGCATTATTACAATTAAAAAGAATACATAAAAATGGATAGACGTAATATTAAATGTGTACAAATGTGATACAGTAACAAACAGGACATTACGAACTATGATTAGGACAGTACAATGTAATTTGTATAACAAAATTAACCTGTTTTAATGGGACACTTATAAATTATACTATCGTTTCTCTTTTTTAGACCAAAATGTTGTTTGAATCTTGTATTGTAATATAAATTATAAAAATGTTACCAATGAAAGCCCCACAAACCTTTATAGTGTCTATAATACTACAAACCAATAAACAATTCATCGGTCTATAGAGACTATAAGCTAAATAGATGATTATATACTACTTTATCAAAATAAAATAACAGTTTTGTTTTATTTGGAAATGTTTTGAAATACTAACTAGTTTACTCGAAAAGATCTTTATTACTTTTTAATTTATTAAGTTTTGTAATAAATAAAAGGTAAACCTCTATGGTTATCTTTGGTTTTTCATTGGTGGCGCTTGTGTAGCAAATGATAACATAACACTTCTCTTTGATTGTGATTATCTGTGGAGCCCCCACGCAGAAGTGTTCATGGGTTACTGAATTGCTCTAGTGGTTAAATGGTTAGTCACATTATATTATATTACTGGCTTTTTTACTACCGACTTCTTTTAAATATTAACATATAATAACTATTTAACTGAGAGTAAATAATTACCTATTTCTGACAAATGTTCAAATAAAGCTTCAAGTAAAAATAAAAATACAGTATATGATGATAATCCAACTCTGAAAATTATCGTGAACAGTGAAAGAAAAAAAATTGATAACAGAATAAACCAGACATAAAAACAAGATACTGAAAAAAGTTATTACAAATTTTTGTCGGTAATAAGTATTATAGGCTTGCATTTTCCTTACTATATTTTTATGAAAACAAAATGTTTACAAAATAATTAGTATCTTGTAACTAGTGCAAAACCTTTTTATTGTAGTTCATATAAAAAAATGCACCAAGATTAAGTCATAATTTTGTATTTACCGCCATTAATCCCTTATACGATTTTTTTAGTAAACAAATGAATTAATTTTACTGGAATTGTCAGAAAAGTATATACGTATATCTTCAGTTAAAATCTGCACATTTAAGTGCATTTCAGTGTTGTTAGTTACTTTCTTCCTTTAGGTCATATCTTAACGTATGTGCATTCTTGTAAAAGCACATTATTATATAACAACTTAGATAATAATTCTTTTTGTTTTTGCTTAAGGTTAAAGTAAGATAACTGATTATAATATGACCACTTATAAAAAGTTGCCTTGAAGATACTTAAAAGATTCCTTTAAGTGTTTGTGATATATAAATATAGAGTAAACTGAATTTAATTGATCTTATTCGGTATATGGTGTACTAAGTCAAAGATAAAACAATTGGGTAATCATTTGATAAATTTACCACAACATGTTTGACTGAGTCAGCAATCAGCTGTTAGTTCAGGTTACTTTGATCCAACACGAGACCTAAACATCTAGGTCACATCTTTTTTATTACGAATTAAATTTGATAGCAATTTTAGTTTTAACTACGCTTATAATTTTGGTTAATCGTACACAACATTAACATTACTAATTATATGTCTTCATATAAGATACAAATTAATAATTGATTATTAATTTAATTAAAAAACGTTACCCTTGTTGCGATACAAACCCACTTACCTATAAAATATATCGTTGTTCGATTTGAAACTTATTACATTTGTTTAATTTTACCTTTTCATCAAGAGAGTAGCGAGATCAATAATTTACAACTCAGGGTCTGAAAAATATATACGCCTCCCATCCCCCAAATAAGAAAACTGTATATATATTTTAAGTAAGAAGAATAAAAATGTGGTATATTTTTAAATACTCGATTGTTCATTTTATGAAATTTTAATTAGAGAATCAACTAAAACGCCAGGTAATAGATTGAGGATGGAGCAGAATATTTGCTGAAGCTGATGCTTGAAGCATGCTTGAAGATGATGCTGAAGCTTGAAGCGAATGCTGGTCTACTTTGGCGTTACTTTTTAAATTAAAATCACAATTCGTCAACCAACAAATAAAATAAAGTAAAATTACGTCAGGAAACATTGATATATTTTGTTTATAAGAAAAGTTTTTTCTCAAACACTGATTTTAATCTCAAGGGTTTCAGATTTATTAAATTTAAACTACTCAATTTTATCCCTGGCAACAAATACCATCCACTGGCTTTACGCTAGTCGTGGTATTGTCAGCCTAGTACGACGGTTTAATCATCATTTATTTGCTCAGCAATATTAGCAATAACAAATTGGGGTAAAAATAAACATCTTGATTCATATAGCATATTTTCATGCTGTAAATAAAACATATCAAAACACAACAAAATCAATTTACTTCTACACTGTACTCAATTACAAGTCGGTAAAAATAATTACAAGATCGATTTCGACCAGTAACATCAACCGGTATTTTAACACTTTACAGTCAAACAAGCTTGATTTTATAAAAGTACAAGTTAACAACATTACCAGTTGGATGACCTTTTGTGGGTGACGTTACAGCAGGATAAATATTATGCTTGGTCACATCTCAACGCTCACTATAAAGTGGTCATGAGATTGTAAATATTTGCTTCATCAGTCTGATTGGTAGACTTAAATAACGCTTGATACATTTTGATATTTCAATATTTAACTTAACATTTACATATAAGTAAAACTTTACCCGTGAAATCGTAAATAAACTTCAGTTTATACAAGCCAGAACTGCACACATTACATTATTTGTGTAGGCGTGCTGTACATGGGTCAATCTTTTCGTTTATCTCTATCCCCACATTACTTTTGATATCACTTTACGAACGTACAAATTTAAATTTAAAATTGTTTATTTTGTTTTTTAAATGCATTCATATTATAAAAACGAAATTGTTATTAAAAGGTTAATTTTTGTAATAAGAATAGTTCGTAAGCATATTTAAACAGTGTACCAGGTATGTTTTGCACTGTTAGTGATCCTTATAAAGTATTACATGTCTGCTAGTAATGACCTACTTTCCCCTCGCATAGATCATTAGTCTTAGGGGTAAATAATTCCATGTTCCATGTTTTTTTTTTCTTTACTGAACAATTATAAATTAAATAAATATTAAATTTTATTAGAAAAAGTTTTTTTAACTGCATGCATTTGTCGTGATTGTATTTAAATAAAGCATTAATTAATCAAAAAATATTGTCTTTATTTTTCCGCCAGGAACAAATTCGAAAACCTCAATAAAAATTAAAGCATGGTTTTTAGTGCAAAACACCATTGTCACAAGAGTATGTTATAATATGTATACAATAAACAGATTAAAAAAGTCTAGTAAATCCATACGATATGTTGCATAGTCATATTTTAATTATTTTTGTATGTTTTTATAAGAAAGTTTTAAATAATCTTGTCTCAAATTAATACAAATTGTATTTTAAAATACATTTGTAATAAAACACATTTGTTGTGAAGAGTCTGATATTGATATTGACTCAGTTCCCACGCACAGGCCTAAGCAATGACTTTACTGTATATTAATGAAGCTTTGTCTCTTGACTTTTGAATGGAATATGATTTGATTTTAGTTTGAATTTGAATATAATACATTGTTTTATTAACAACTAAGACTCGTTAAGGTAATTTTTGTCTCGTCGTTTCACAAAAACTACTACTAAACTGTGAAACACTCAATAAAATACAATATTTTTACATTTCAGTACGATCAGCTCTAAATCTACGTGTTTGTACTCATAATACCAATATTTTATCGTGAATAATTCATAATTAATTAGTAATTCTGATTCTGAACACTAAAACATTACTAATTATTAAGTTAAAACATATGTTTTAATTTGAATATATTTTTAAACAGCCAAAAATTATCCTGTTTAGCCGAGCAATCAAAAATTGCACACTAAGACAAGAACGCAAGATACCATCGATACTGTAACTAATTTCGCTTCTCTGCCTAACCAATGATCAACATTGTAATGGAATGGCAGAGCTTTATAAAAAATATAACTCAAATAATAAAACAGTCTCAAGGTTTTAGTTCAAACAATAACAATTTTTAATTTATAAAATTACCATGCACTTAAACTGGGAAAAGAGTGATATCAAATTTCTTTTACAAATAAAACACTCATTGTAATCAGAGAAAGAAATCATGTTGAAACTCCAGAGGCTATTAAACATTTTCTAATTAAAGCGTTTCTATTACTACCTGAGTTTATTTAAAACTGTAATTGCGTTTTAAAGAGTCAAATCTCTTACGTGTATTTGCATATTCTATTACATAAGGCAAATTAATGTGTTTTGAATGTTATTTTGTTTGCGAAGAGAGCTTTGATAATACTTGGCGAGTTATGTATTATTTTTAAACTAATTTTAATCTTTCCCCAGTTTTTAATGAGTGGTATAAGGTTATCCCAAAATGAAGAAAAACCACTTGTACTTTTTTTTCGTAATAAGTAATCATAAAAAGGTATTAATTTAAAATGTGAAAGTGATTTTTCGTCCATTGAAAATTCATTAAACAATCTCGTCAGTGAAGTAGTCCAATAATTGTGTCTCGAGATCACGGGTTTGGTTTCGGAGATAATATTTTTTGTGGGTTGGACAATATCTCCGTTTGTACGTTGAAGTCCAAATAGAAATAAATAATAAATTTAGCGTGAATATAGAAAATATCCAAGTAATTTTTACATAGACGAAGTAGAGGTAACGTAATATAAACAGTTCATAGTTAGTAATTGCAGGAGGTATGGGGCTCAACAGTACGAACGTTTGGCGTCATTCATAACCTTGGCCTCCCCGGAGGTCCCTCCCATTAAACTTCGTCGATTTTATTTATACAGTCTCATTTGTATAGTGAGTGATGAAATGGGAAACCAGAGAAATTTCAAATACTGAATACATCGTTCCTAAGTTGGATACAGCAAAACGAGTTTACCAAGTCGGTTCCTGGAAGTGATGTAATATCAGTGTAATTTGCTACAAGGATTGACACAAGTTACTTTAAGTATCGGATGGTAAAATTTACCACAGGATTCACAGTTATAAACAAATAATTTCATTTGTAATTTATTTTAGTTTTTTGAAATGCCATTAATCTTCGGATTTTTTAATTATAAAATATTGAAATCAAGATTGTTGTCTAACATTTACTCAATAAAATGTAATAATAATCATTATTTGTAGTAAGTACATATCTAGTAAAACAGAGCTTTTTTATATAAACTGTCACATAAATAAAACTAAATCAAGATTGAAACATGTCGTACTTTTGAAGGGAAAATATGAAGACATTGATTAATCACTATATAAAGATTATATGTACAAGCCTTATATTGTAAATGCATTGTGCGCATTAAAATGAGAAACTGTAAGATAAAATTAATTAATTGTTTTCATATTTATTTGAAAGTTGTATGATTTTGCCATTGCTCGTGTTTTAAAAACATGATACTGAAAAACCACAACATTGAACGTGGCAAACTAAAATTTGTCAAACAACTTTCTTTTTTACTATTCGAGCGATGATCAAAATAACAATTTTTATTAAGTTGAGTTCAATGGTGTAAACCAAAGTTTGGGTTTAAAAACAATTAAAAGTAAAAAGTTTAAAAAAATATATTTTTGGAGTACAAAACCCTCCAAATCCCCCCCTCCCTTTTAAATTGAGTGACCTGGTTGGTTTTCGAACTCATGAAACAGATGCGGCCTTAAACGTTTTACCAAATTTCATCAAGATCGGACAATTTTTACGAAAGTTATCCTACCTACGGACACACACACACATACACACATATAGATATATCTATCCCCAAAAGCCTGTCAGTTAAAGCCAAATCATTATGTACCGATTCTAAAGATTACAATTCTTACTTATCTAAACTAAATAATGCTTTTATCCAACGAGGTTATCCTCAGAAAATAATAAAAAAACAGTTTAAGAAGCGCAAAAACACGCTTAGTCCCACCAATTTTAAAGACGATCCCAAGTTTGTAACATCCTATTTCCCTGGCCTTCACAGAATAAATTCAATAATGAAAACAGGATTTGAACTTTTAAAAAACTCTTCCTTAACCGAAACCATTTTTTCTAGACCACCTAGAATGGTTTTTAAAAGACCTCCAAATTTAAAGAACATGCTTGTAATGCCCAAGCTTGAAAATAGAAATCTCAATTTGGCCCATTGATGTGAACCATGTAATAAACCGCGTTGCGGTATATGCAAAATTATGTGTAAGGCAGACCGCTTTCGAAGCACAGTAACGGACAAAGTTTACCCGATAGCTGGACACATGGATTGTTCATCCAACCATGCGATTTACCAGCTAACGTGTAAACTTTGTCCTAAGGAGTACATTGGACAAACATCCAACTCCTTACGTGTTCGGATGACAGGACATCGGTTTTCTGTCAACCATAAAGACAAACACAAGCCGGTGGCCTTACACGCTGTTCAACATAATGCTGAGTTTGAAGATTGTTTCCATCTTAAAGCTATACACAAAATCCAAAGTGTTGAAAACAAAGAATTAAATGACATGAATTTGAGAACAGACGAATTGGCTCACCAGTTAGTTTTAAGAACGAAACAACCACATGGACTCAACATTCGTTAATTTGATAATTTTTGGTTCCTTATTATTTCTACAGTATCAAAATAGTTTTATTCCACATCATCTGATCTTAACCAAATGTGTAAATAACATATGATCTGTTGTTTTTGTTTGTCATTCATTTTTTGTGCTTGATAAAGAGAATACCTCGAAATATTGCAACAAAATGGTGTTAATTTCTTAAATGTATATATATATACATATATACAGTTTTGAACGAATGGTGTTTTTGGCTTCTGGGGACCTCAAAACGAAAAGTTATCATGGTCCTGGGCCTAGGTCTTACCATGCCGCCCACGGTAATAGCTTCTTCCCTATAGGGGAAATTCGCTAAATGATCATGACAAGATTATTCCTAGTTGGAAACTTACTAGTAAAAGTTCCTACTCTTAAAAGTTGAGTAAAATGTAAAAGAGGATTTTATACTTCATATAGGTAAAAGTAATAAATAAGATATATAATCGGGGATAAGTATATAATAAGTCAATTTTGATCGTTTACATAAGCGAAAATTGATATATGAATAGTCACAAAAACAAATTCCATGGAGGTATGGTAAGATAAGGTTTGTATGGTATGCATTCTAACCTTGCAGTAGTGCATACCATACTACCTGCGAAGTGCATACCATACAAACTTGAACTTACCCTGTTACCTACAGGATCTTTTACAGTTACATTGTTGGTACTTTATAGCGTCTAAAACACTCTTTCGAATACCCTTATTTTATTACAGTTTGAATTCTTAATATTACAAGAATTATAATAGAGTACTCTTTTAATACTAATAATCTTAGTAGGCCTAAATTAAGAACATAATTATTATCAACGTTTTCATTCCAATCAAAAATGTTACATACTTATAACTTATATGAACTTGAACTATTTGTTGTTATATTTATACTTATTTGGCCTTAAATAAATGTGCCACACTGAGAAATCTCACCGTCATACTAGATGTCTAAGAATTTGATTAACTATTGAACAAAAGAAAACACAGATTTCCTGGGCCAAGATGTATTCTTTGTTCGGCAACTTGATTCCTCACTTATTGAGAGAGAGAGAGAGAGAGAGAGAGAGAGAGAGAGAGAGAGAGAGAGAGAGAGAGAGAGAGAGAGAGAGAGAGAGATTTGACATTTCTTTATTTCTCCTGCTGTGATTTAGACCGCAGTGGTCCAATCTTCCATCACAACAGGCATAAAAATACACAAACAAAATTCATGAGTTGTGGTTACATAATAGTTACATTGCAATAAAATTGCCATATAATATTACAAATACAAATTTAGATTAAAAAGAACAAAACACTCTGAGTAAAACTATAAATTTAAATAAACACAATATAATATGTAAAATAAATAGTATCAACAATGTGAAAATACATAAAAATGTGTATATTTCTTAAAAGAGTACTGTATCTATAAATCTAAGAACATTTATGAATATCGACATTTAATAATCATATCTATTTAACAATTTAACCTTGATTTTTTTTTAGCAAATATTTTTTCACTGTTACTATTTTTAACCTCGTTATCTAAAGAATTCAATAATCTTATGGATTGTGTATGAAATGAATTCGTATAAACAACTGATCTGTGTATAGGAAACTGTAAAATATTTTCACCAAAACGTGTCTCTCTTAAATGAACATCTCTCATAAATCTATAGTTCTCAAACAGGTATGACGGTTCTTGCCGTTTCAGAGTCTTATATGCTAAAGTCAAAATGTTATATTCAAGACGTTCTTTAATCACACACCTAATCGTTTATAATATAAAGAGAGAGAGATAGAGATAGAGAGAGAGAGAGAGAGAGAGAGAGAGAGAGAGAGAGAGAGAGAGCGAGAGAGAGAGAGACAGACAGAGAGACAGAGAGAGAGACAGAGAGAGAGAGAGAGAGAGAGAGAGAGAGAGAGAGAGAGAGAGAGAGAGAGAGAGAGAGAGAGAGAGAGAGAGAGAGAGAGAGAGAGAGAGAGAGAGAGAGAGAGAGAGAGAGAGAGAGAGAGAGAGAGAGAGAGAGTATAACAGAAATTTCCGTTGCTCAAAGGTCCAGTGCAGACGCCCCTTGGTACTTGGGTACTGTAACTTCATTTGGCCTTTCAAATGCAATCTCCAGCTCGCGTTCGTGTCAAAAGAGTTCATTAGATTAAAAGGTGTTTGAGAAACTTCTCATGGTTCTATATTGAATTTCTCCAAATAATTGTAAAATTGTGATTAAATAACTTTCTATCATATATTTCATTTCATACTATAATACAATTTATTTGACTACATCTGTAAGATATTTCAATTATGCTTTCAATTACTTCAAGTTTTAACTACTTCAATGAAATTTCACAAGTGATTTTACCTTAACAATATTCATTTTTTATTGCTGTAATTTACGCTAATATAGATAGCATAGCCACCTTTCAATTTAAAATCTATACAACCATAAATATAGAACATACAATATATAAAACATTATTTATGTTCTAAAACATGTTATGGCACTTATTAAATTACACATTAAATAGTATATGAACCCTGTTTTTGGTGGTAGTATATAAGTCTTGATGGTGATGTCAGTAACATAGGTTAGAGGATGATATCTATTGATAATGACAGTAGATAATAAAAACATTGGGGATTAAATGTAATTTCCAATCATGTATCACAATGATGAAATGAGAACTGTAGAAATAAAACCATCAATACATCAATACAGTATAATAATATCCAATAATATAAATGAGTAATTTACAAGTCTATCCTCTTCATCTATAACAGTTCAGTAATCTGTAAAATTAGTAAATTCAGTGTAAAAACTAAATCACGTGATAATAATAACGACTGAAACAAAACAAAAAGTTATTAAATACTGTCTCAACTATTTAAAAAAATATACAATAACATACAAAGAGGTATTTATTTTTATGTTTTGTCCCTAATGAAGTTTTAATTCATGTTGTGTATCACGTTTACCCTATCACAAAACAATCTCCAGTTTGGCAAGAGATTATGTCTAGATTAGATCCAGAAAGTTTTCCTTTATTCACGACTAGCTGGATGTGTTCATTTACCTAGCTGTAGGTGTCTTTTTCTTCGGTCAAGAATATCGTAGTCAAAAACGCTATATTTGTTCAATATGTAACCATGGTATTAATAAGCGAATCAGTATCCATAATAATAATATTGGAAGTTTAAAGAAGGGAATTTCGAAATGTGAAAATGTCAAGGTGGGGTCTGGAGCCCATATATACCAACTATTTTCACGAAATATTGCAGCTTAATCGTTATGAGGTTTTGGGCTATAGCGACTAATAAGGACTACATGTTGACACCATCTTCCTTGTGTAACATTATTGGAGACGATAAGTTTTGTGTCAGTATGACGAGTAACATATTAATTAGTACTAGATTTATTAACAACAATCCAGCTATTTAATGGCCCACATGTTAGTGACAAACAGAGGAATATTACGAAGTTATATTTAAGAAAACCAACGAATCTTTGGAAATGTCGATTGAAAGGCAATCTTCAGTAACACAATGGATGTAGTTTATTTATCTACACTACACAGGGAATGAAACTTAGCTCAAGATGTTATTTTTTATATTTTAGAGTTCCTACTCAGGAGTAAATAATTTAAACAAGTTGGAATAAAATAAGACATTTTGAAGAATAATATTAATAGTTAAACAACCAAAAAGCAAAAATATACGGTATACCCTGTTGTGATCAAATAAATGAGTAAATTACTACTAAAACAAAATAGATAACAAGAAAAGATAATTTTGACCACATCGTTGTTAGGATAAACTTTAATTCAGTTTTAAAGTCATGTGATGAAAGATGGTTTCTCAATTTGAACGTATGCAATCGCTGAGGATCATAACCTATTGCATTTATACATTGTATAAATCCATGCTAATTATTCTTTATAACTACAGTGTCTGTCATCTACAGTCCTCAAGAATTTAATTTACCAAACGGCTAAAGTGTTTTGAGTCATCAGACTTACCGATTTAATGAATTTCCAATTAGTTTACAGTTGATAAGTTGTCCTTGTATATCTCTGAAACAGGCTCAACAGTTGTCATGTAATCATTTATTTAAAAATTATTTCACACTATTTTAAAACTTCAACACACTTCTCTTTTTCTCCATAACAAAATCTATGTGTTAAGTAACTAAATAAGTAAGTATACCTAACAGTGAAAAGGTTAGAAAACTGTATTGCCTAAATACTAAGTTATAACAGCCAATCATGATATAACATGCAACTTATTTAAATACATATTTGTGGAGTATCTTTTTATTTAAATACCAACGAAAAGCGTTTACTCTTTTATGGGCAGTAAAACATTCCTACTTCTAAAGAGTGCTGGCAACCTTAATGTCAGTGTTTCTGATAAAGTGTTCCTGATAGTAAAATACATCAAGTTCATTGCTCTTCATAGAATGGCGCAGTAGACATGTTATACGTGTCCGTTACAAGCAGACGGTTTACTCTGTTTAATAATACGTCTCAATTTTGTATGACATTTATTGTTTATTTTTACCAATCAAACATTTCATCCAAAATAGTTTGCACACGTCATATTAATAAACTTCGTGAACAAGTTTAAACTTGTGATTATGTTCATCAAGTGTTTTCCATAGAGCCCAAACAATAGAGGGAGAGACTAATAAAGAAGATTTAGTGTTCAAAACTTGTATCCAAATCGGTCATACCTGTAATACGTGACCAAAGAAGGTCAGAGCAAAATAAAGTATTATTCTATACACATAAATTTTCCGGCCAGTCTGCCTTACGGATTTGCTTAATTAGTTGTTGGTCATGAAGCATTTAGGCTATTATGTTTTCGCGCAATCCCCATTGGCCTTAAATATTGTACAGGCCTAATCAGACAGTTTATCAAATATGATATATTTGATATTATATTATGATATTTTGATAGTAATTTATTTAAAGCTCGCTTCAAAAAGCCTCGGCTACATTTAATTTAGATATACTTGAGAAATCGAAGAGTATCTTTTCAATTATCCACCAAATGGTTCTTTCAAGGAAAGACAGTAAAAAGGCTTTCTCTGATATTGCCACTTAAATCGGCGACTGTGACGCTTTACATTGTGAATCTTGTGGGAAGATAAATTAATGTTTCGGATTAATTCTTAGTAAGTTATTTAAAATAAATAAGAGACTGTATCCAGGCTTGTTTAACCTAAAATAATTAATAAGTAAATTCCAATTTTCATATTTTTTGCTCTCATCTGTACAACCTAATAACCCTTTGTTTCTCATATAAAACGTACAGTGAGCAGACGACGCCTGGGGAGTCCGATAACTTCATTTCGAGTCTCAACCCTGTCTGATACAAGCTCGTTTGAGTAACAGTTTATTACATTAAAGGATTAATGGAAAATGTCACAGAAGCATGACACTAGAGAGCTCTTTATATTTGTGAATAATGCGCTTTTATAGTTGTTGTATTAAATTAGATTAAAGTAAAATTAAACTGAATCAAATTATTTGAAAAAGTTATTTTAATGGAACAAAACGATAATTAAAATACTCCTCCCTTCATTATAAGATTTTGCATGAATATAAAATTCAAAATATAACTTATACATGAAAAATAAATTTGTAATGAAAAAAACTCTGCTTTTTCTTTAAGGTGTCGGTATTTTTTTCTAACTGAAGTTCCCCTATCTTATACTATACACTATAAATCTATTATCACAATTTCGTTGATCTAGAATCAATTATGAATTATTATAAATTACATCACGTTAAACTAAAGGCATTTTCACCACACTGTTCCGATAGTAGCTATTTTCCGTATCAGCTGTGAATACCCTAAGTGATACTTTCCAGAATAACAGGATATTTCCCCGCGTTGTTTTTAGCTCTGCATTAAGTCACCAGTCACCTTTTACTGTATAGTACCTTGCTGTTTCTATCAATAAGAGCGATACATTCGAAATCATCTGTTCTTGCGTGCATTCTAGATTATATTAATATAGTTAGCAAATAAACGTAATAACAATCCAAACACTATTCTTGCCATTATTTGTGAGAAATATTGCGCAGTAAACATGACAGCAATATCTGAGAAAGATATATTTTTGTCTTATTATTATTATTATTATTATTTATAGTGGGATGAAAAGTATCATTCATAACTCATACCTTAAGTGTTATTCAAGTACTTGTACTGGAAAAGACAACTAGTGATGAATCATACTGTTTTGTAATTCTTACCAATGTAAATTAAGTTTATACTTAAAATACATGAATATTTATTGTATAATTTATATAATAAGAAAACAGATTTATAAAAATAAAACCTCAGCAGTAATATTTTAGTATTATATTCAAGCATAAAAGAGCAGATTTCATATCTAAAACATGTCGATTCACTTTCTTGTAAAGATGAACTAATGAGTCAAGTTGATTGGTCCAAATCCACCAATCAGGTTAGACTTTTCATGGAACCTTCTATATGTGTTAGACTGGGATAAAAACTGCCGCTTCTTTGTAATATGTTTTATCTGCACAGAATAAATTGTTGAGTGATTTGAAACTAATGTAAAGTTGTTAGTATTTTATTTACAGTGTCTGCCCAGGGAAACTGGTATGTAATTCAATTATTATTATATAAGTTCATCTACTAATCACTTTACGCTAAATTATTATATTGTTTAAATTGTTATTAGGAACAATCATCAAAATCTGTTTTTTTTTTTTTTAGCACCACACGCGTGTCAGAAACGAATTCAGCCGAAACAAAAGTGTAAGTTAACAAGCATGATATTTAATACAGCATGAACTTAAGGCATAGTTTTATTAATTTATTTTTAAACAAAGCTCATTCATTAAAAAATAAAACTAATAACTGTAATAAAACAATTAAAATAAATTAAAAATAGACAAAACAAATCAAAATTTATGAAAAGTTTCATTACAAATAGTTCATCAATGTTTAATATTTTTGGCCATCTGAAATGTTTAAAACAACAACCAATTTCCCGGTATTTCTAGTTAATAAACCTACAGGATATAATAAAAGACGTCTTACAACACTTAAGATATATTTACACTTATACTGATTCACATACAGACGGTAAACATATATAAAAGATAGTACTAGGCTATCGATTTCGACCAGTCACACCAGTCATCATCAGGCCAATGAGAGAACTGACAGAATCAAAATGGCGTCCTTGCTTATATCCTATTGGCTACCGGAAGTTCCAATAATAATAATAAAAAAGTTGTTTAATAAACCTTTAAGAGTCTAGTTGTTGTTGCTCATAGCAGGTCGTAGTGCAGCAGAGATATGAGATTACGAGCTCTCAAACGAATTTTGTCAGATTTGAGAAATTACTTGAAATATATTATAGCTTTTGTAGAACATATTAAAATATTAACCATATGTGAATAACGTAAATATTACAACTGAAAAAATGTATGGTAGTTAAAAGGTAACATTAACGTACTATCATTTCCCACTAACCACTTGAAATGTACTTAAAATATTAGTTTTTATTTTACGAATGAAGTTGGACTCTGCCTTAAAAAAAAGATAACAAAACAAAAGTTACATTTTCATTTTAAACAATTCCCATGAAACAAATTTTGAAACTTGTGTCAGTAACTAAATCAACACAAGGCTTGATTGAATCAACGTTCGCTTCGAGGCTTATCATTACGAATGTTGGGAATTTAATTAATACGAGAGTTCAGCTCGCACTTTAATGTGGAATAAAAACAACAAAGGAACAAGTCTTTTCCAAAGAAAAACAGAGCAGTATTTTTAGTATAAAAATTTTATAGAATACAGACTTGAACTGTTTTCATCGTATAATACATAATTTGATTTTTGTTGAGGTCCCAATATTATAAAAATCAAAGATGAAATTATAACTTGCATTTCTTTATAAAAGCTCACCTGCCGTCACCATAGGCCAACAGGCCTGTGCGGTGATCTAAAGACAGAGAGGTACCATTAACAAAAGTAGTCACATGGGCAAACCAGTGGCCACCGCTCGTGAAAAAGAATCACAGCAGTCGGCCGGAATTGAACCTACGCTGACCACGGCTGACTTCCGAGGCCACTGTCCTACCTCTGAGCTACCGCGTCCGGTAATGTAAGTTGTCCCTAAAGTAAAATAAATGGTTTAATTAGTTTAAAATTATGTTGCTTACTTTTATACTTGTAATGTATATGTAGACAATATTGTTTTTCGTTGAAAACATGGTTCTAGGTTTTAATGAACTACAAATTTGTGAGCTTAATCGAGTCAACCAATATTTGTTCCTAAAACTGCACCTAAAGTGATTTTACTACCTAAAACACATCGTAAAACAGCTGATTTCTGTTTAGCGAGCGAACAAGTCTGTTATTATTAATTTACAATCTGACAATTACTTCTGAATGTTTAGACTTTTATTTATAAAAAAAGTATTTATTAAAACACTAAAAATTTAACCTGACATTGTGTATACCTTTACACATTGATGTCCAGAAATTGTCTACAACATTTTGAACATCGTTTCAATATAATCTTACCCATTTGGAACAAAAACTTTTAATTTCCAAGACTTTTCTTTATCAACAACTTATGTTTATTAGTTCAGCAATAATCATATGGTATAAGGGTGTAAAACAACCTCAAGGTTCATAAACTTTAAGGTGGGAACTTACAACGAATATTTTGTTAAAGCACTCAACGTGATTGACAAGGCCATTGCCAGATTCAAGAGCAACAAAAGGTTTCGCCGAACCGCGTGTCGACCAACTAGGATTGTCGTTGATAGGCGGACAATGATCCAGCGTGAAAGCCGTCATTAGAGTGGTCAAGAGGTCATTATTGTTTGAAAAGCCCCTTTACTGAAACCTTTTAAAGCTTAGAGTGGAGTTACTGCACCTTGACACTAAAGACAGGTTTGTTGAAAATGAACAATGAGAGTAAAAATGCCATTTCTAGGTCGATACAGCTTCTTTCGATACAGTGAAAAATACCTCCGAGTTATTGTGGGGTAACAATGCTATAGAATAAAAACAATTACCTTTTACCTACAAATCCATATTCATTTGCGGGATCTAACATATTACTTCCTAGCATCTAAATGCAAAACATCTTCATTGTTCAGTTCTATAATAATATTTCCAAGTATATCAATATTTCAAGTTTAATCCATAATTGATATAGACTTAATGTTAAGAAAGCAATACCATGGAAGTATAGTATAGGATGAACATGATTTAAATTATTTGTATTAGAAGAAAGTATATTTATATGTTTTAAACATGCAGATTCTACAGAATTTGATACCATTACAGACTTATTTATAATCATTAAATAATTACTGCTACATAAATAATATGGCAAAACCACTGGGACATCGCTACAAGGGTTTAAAACCACATATGAATATCTTACATTACAATTAATTAATTCAAAATTATATAAAACATTCAATACCGTTGTTTGTCTCATAATATCTTCCAACAACATTTAAACTTGGCTTTGTTTGATTCATGTTTCCGTTTAATTTAAAACTAGCAGCTTTCCAGCCTCAATTAATTAACTTTGCAACTAGAATGGAAAGTGGTGCAAAGTTTTAAAAGGAAATCACCACTAAGAGAATGTCATGGTACTTTCTTATTGTTAAAGGGATTCTGTTCACTCATCTTCGTCAAACTGTAATCGTCGTTAATCTGTAATGTGCTATTTAAATTATTAAATCACGTGATGTGCATGATTGCATGGTTATTATGTTACAAAAAACTCATTTTTAAATTCAACTGCGCTCATTAATAAAACAAAACTAAATAATAAAGACCAGACTCATTAATATAAAACGCTCATTTATAAAATAAATTGCGTTCACTGATAACAAAAACTAGGCGTTTTTGCAAAACTACATTAGTTGAAAAAACTCTCACTGATAAAAACTAGGCATATTGAATAAATATTACTTTTCATCACAATATCACGATGACAAAATATTGTAACGAAACATGAATGCGTTCAACTAAACAACAGCAATATAAACTGATTTACTGCTACTTTATGTTGAGACGATATTAAACAAAAGGCATTCTTAGACCGAGAAACAATAAAAGTGCCAATACAGAGCTTTGCCACCAACGGAGAGTCAACTCGACAAACTCACAATGGTGAGAGCTTTAACGGTACAGGGAAATGTTTCAAACACCATTAACACCTTTAAAATTGTGTACTTGAGTTGGTTTGAAAGTTCTGCTTACATTTGTCATTGCAATTATTATTAATTTCATATTTAATATACAATTAAACGACTTTACACGTTATTGCATTAACACTACCCTTATATTCTTTACCTTTATGACTATATATTTATATTTATTTTCATAACGGCTGTGGCTCCCTAGTAAAAACATGTTATTATACAATTGAACGGTGATAGTTCGTGGAAACATTGTTACAACTAAGGTTTATATCTTTACGATTTATATTTTATTAGGAAATCAGTTATTTTCAGTTTTTTGTAAGAGAACATATATTTTATAATAAATAAGGTTGCACAGTGAACTCAAACAAAAATTGCATTAATTTAAATTAACCTTAATTTATCACAGTTGATTACGAAACTAGAAACACTACGCTTGGATATGTATAACTTTATCAGGCGCTCCGAACAAAAACCACTTACATCGTTAACAGAGAAGTGAAAAGTTTGGAGGAAGTTACAAAACCTGACCGGCTCCCATTAGGAGACTGAATCGAATGTTTCGGATTTTTTTTGTATTTCAACAGCACTAGCATTTTTCGTTAAACAGCACACATACACTTTTAGGGAAGGCGGTCCAAACCCTTCAAATTGTTGTGGACACCCCGGGATTTGAACCCGTGACCCCTTGAACCGAAGTCCAAGATACTAACCGGTAGCCTAGTGAGATTCCTCTAACATGTTTCTTAATGTAAGAAATCCAAACAACTAGGGTGTTCATCAAGTCTCCAACTAACCGGTATGATGGAGAAATTAAATATGTGTTCATTGATTCTTTAGGTCTAAAATATTAAAAGGGATCTGATACCGATCTAACCTTAAGGATATTCTTATGGACATTGTAAATATTTTACTAGATGATAACATAAACATATATTATTCATTTTAAATATTGCATAAGGTTAACCATAGAAAAGAGCATACTTTTGTATTCTCTAGGTGAAACCAGGTACCAGCTCGTGTATCTGATAGGGCAAAACGGTAATCATTAAAGACATTCAAAGGTAACGTTAAAATATATTTTGTGCAGTAAAACTACATTAATTAGTGTCTAAAGGTATGAGCAATAACTTTAAAGGTATAGTTTGTACGTGACTGGTTATTGATATGTCATTGTTGCAAATTTATGACGAAAAAAACGGGGAACCGGAGCAGTTACATTTGCCAAGTTTCTATTCCCAACCACCATAAACATTAATTTATTTTCGTTACAAGCGAAATCTATTTGTTGCTACCTCCAGGCAGACTGAAGATAAGGAAACCAACATTGCATCTAGGTCAATTGGAAAAGTCGAATACTGTCAACTGTGGTTACTTCCAGACAGACTAAAGATAATCAGAAATCTTTTTTCGTATCAAGGTCAACGGGTGAAGTAGAAAATGTCAACTGTAGGTACCTCAAGTCGGACCAAAGGTAAGAAAACTGACATTGCATCTAGGCTAACTGAAAAGTGGAAGTGTCAACTGTGGTTTCCTACAGACTGAATATAATCTGCTTCATTGTATTGAGGTTCTACGCTGGCAGTTTTACTTCCACTCTTACCACGCCCTTTCACGATATAATATAGATTTGTATTGTTGTGATTTTAAAAAATATTTCAATTATCTTTAGCACCGTAATATTACAAGCTATCTTATAATTTTGTAAGGTATATTTTTGTAGGTGAATAGCTCTGGCACACTCAGTACAAAATATTTTCTTTTATTAAAACTGTGTAAAACTAGTATTAATTGTGCTAAATTAACACTATCCCTCAATTGGTAAGTCAGATTGATCAAATTTTTGTGACTTATGTATGTTATAAGCTGCTATAAACTGACCGTGTAAATTACAGTAATTGATGGATCAGGCCATTCTCATTTTAACACATAAAGTTATTTTAAAATAATAAAAAACTATTATATTTAAATTGTTATTGATCTTTAATACAACAACAACAAAATATAGAAATTCAAAGATGTAATCTAGTATAAATAAAGCGAACACAGTATGTATGCATTTGTTTATTTTGGCTTACTTCCATTACAGTTTTTTATGTTGTGAATAAATGTGTTTATGTTCATCGTTGATAGATTGATTAGTAAGCTGGAAAACCTATTCCAAACAAAAGACAATTAAGATACTCCGCTCTCTTTATAACCAAGTCTAAAGTATACATAATATACACGTATAGACACAGTTAATGGAAATGTTGATAAAAGGCGTTTGGGAAAAATAGTTATCTTTAAACATTCACATTCTTGATTTTACTACACAACAATCAATACATTATAAATAACAGTAAAGACATTGTGGGGTCAATCACATTAATGTATAATTTCCTTTTGTCACAACGCCTTATGTTGCGACTTTTGTAGTGTGTGTGTTTTCATTGTTAGACAGCTTTTAACTATTCCATATCATTTCTAGTTAGTTACGATTCGAACTTTTGTAACTTTGATAGCTGAGAGTTAGAGCTAACCCTTTATTAGCGAATTTCCCCTATAGGGAAGGAGCTATTACCGTAGTCGGCATGGTAAGACCTAGGCCCGGGACCATGATAACTTTTCGTTTTGATGTCCCCAGACCCCAAAAACACCATTCGTTCGAAACTTTATATATATATATATATATATATATATATATATATATATATATGTGTATGTGTGTGTGTGTGTGTGTGTGTGTGTGTGTGTGTGTGTGTGTGTGCCTGTGGGTGTGATAACTCTCGTAAAAATGATCTGATTTTTATTAAATTTGGTGTAAAAGTGTAAAGCATTATTTATGACTTTAAGTTCGAAAACCAGACAGATCGACCCAACCGAAATAGTATTTTGGGGGGTTTTGTACCCCAAAAATGGGTTTTTTGAAGTTTTTACATGTAATATTTTAAAAAGTCAAATTTTAGTTTTCACCATTGGATTCAGCTTAAAAAATACACAATTTGGTATTTTTATCATTTTTCTACGTCAATTGGTTACAGAGAAATTAAGTGCTAAACACTTATTATTATTTCATATTGGGTATTAAATAATAATTTATGTACAACATTGGCTGTAAGAATATTCATATATAGTTCATTAGTTGTTTTTTTGCATTTATTTGGAGAGTAATATAATTTTATTATGTATATGGATTGTTTTAGAAGGATGTCCTATTAAAGGAAGCTAAATTGTAATGTATTGTACTCAAATTTGTTACTTTTGCTTTTCTTTATTGCTGTTTTTTGGAAGATAAGTTGTTAATTTATTTATTTTATAAAACACTTAGTTTATTACAGTTGTTATTCTTGTGACGATTAAAGTTAGAAATCGTTAGTTATAGCTGCCTTCTAAATATGTAATGAATTGTTAAGTTTTAATAAAGCCTACAAACAGGCTAAGCCTTGGAGGAATTTGATATTTCACTGTTATACACAAAAAAAGGTCAGCTTGGTATCTTATAGTAAAACGTGACAATTATTGTTGTATACCTTTTGTAAATTTGTGTATGTATGTAATTTGTAATGTGTGTAATTTGAGGAATAAATTCTTTCTTTCTTTCTTTCTTTCAGTACGTTGTCGAATGTTATTCTTATGGAGAATAAGAAAAACATCATAGCTCGCTTATTTTATGAACGTATACTAACGAAACTTGGTATACGGCTTCATCTGGTTGTGGTCTATTGTTATTTCCACAAAAAACGCAATTTTTACCGATAATTCCCGTAGCAGCAAACCTGCGTCCTCAGCCCCGATGTTATTCTTCTGGAGAATAAGTAAAATATAATGTATCCCTTAATTATGAACATAAATTAATAAAACTTGGTATTTTGGTTCATCTAGTTGAGTTCTATTGATATTTGCATAAAAACCCATTTGTTGCAGCAAAACTGCGCACTCATCCCCCATGTTATTCTTATGGAGAATAATCAAAATGGTATCGCTTATTTATGAATTTATATTGATGAAACTTGGTGTATGGCTTCACCTAGTTCATTAATATTGATATTTACATGAAACCATATATTTTTCCTTGTTGCAGCAAACCTGTGTACTCATCCCCAATGTTATTCTTATGGAGAATAATTCAAATTTGATATATCGCTTACTTGTGAATATATGTTTATGAAACTTGCGGATTTATGTATGCGGATTTATGTGGTATTAAGACATATATTTTGCATTCTAAATCCCCTGAGTACGCAGGTTTCCTGCAACGGGGGTATTTTTACTTCTTTCTTTTCTTCATTTTAGATATATTGACAAATAACCATGATATGAGTGTTACATAAAATATATGATATCCTTAAAATTAATAATGGTTGAACTTCAACTTGGGTGTACTTGAATAATCATGAAAATACAGGTACAGAGACACTTAACGTAGTGTTTGTTGATCATAGTACAATTCATAGTACTGTAACGAGAAACTATTTTTCTGTTTGATGAGCTATTTATTGCTTCGAGATTCGATTCAAAATTATAAAAGAACTAGTACCTGACAGCTGAGTCCAGAAATTGCATTGTTTCATGCGAGACGTTCGGTTGAGCTGACTCATCAGAATTTCCTTAGCAATTAATCAAAGAAATAAAACAATCTATTGTAGAGGACTGAGTTCTCCCAAACACTAGAGGGAAATTTTCCAGTTTCATTTGTCTTGGTTTTTTTTTAGAATGCATAGTAATCCATAGTATGTTATAATGACTGAGTTAATGACAGTTTTTTCCTGATGTTACAGTAACTCCCAAAAGAGCACATTGTTTACTAAAATAAATCTTTGAAAGTTTTCTGAAATCTTGTTCCCGGCACTGTCAACCTTGCGTTAAAATGTTTAAAGCTACTGAATTTTTACCCAACGGCTGGGAACAACTCAGCCGTTTAGTTGGAGAGAATACCTCACTCGCAATATCAGTTGGTATTACTGCATCCGGTCAGTGGTTGATTCAATATGTAGGTCAAACTTTAAATTACATTAATATTGCGAGAAAATACCAAATGTATTTGATTACTTTAGGGATTTAGAGATAAATTACTAAGCTTATTTAATTGTTATGATAACTAGTTTTTTGCACGAAATAATAATTTGTTTCATTAGATATTAGATAAATTGTTAAATTATATATTGAATAGTGAAATTCCTTTTTGGAAGCATTTCATTTCTTAAAAATTAATTAAATCTATACTGTAAACACTATCTATTCAACGTTCGGTGAGCCACAGATCACTTTTATTTCGTAATCATAAGTGTAAACTGATACATAACTTAAACTGATACATAAACTAATACATAACTTAAACTGATACATAAACTGACTCATAAATTACTGAGTTATTTCGATGAGTGCAATAATAAACACCTGTCAAGTAGGGAACTGATGGACAACTAAAAATATTTCCGTTTGTAAATGTGTATGTCTCAGTACACTATAATGATCGTATTCAGTCACATGCCTTTATAGTGTCAACATTACTGTACTAATTTTGCCCCAAGTCAGTGAGCATCGACTTTTAAAACATCAATAATAGAAAACTATAACAAATTTATTGAAATTAGATAATTACTTTCATTTTTAGAGGTAGAAGACCCTGATATTTTATTAATATTTTATCTTCTCTCAATGTTACATTTTATATCTAATCATGTTATAGGCCTACTGTTTTCTAATTTAGACTATCACTAAAAACAGTAACGTTTTTTATTAAATACCTCATATTACAAATGTAAGCAGTACGCTTTACGAGTGAAAACTCAGACCGCCCATAAGCTCAATATGTTAAAATTAACAATAGTATTATGGACGGTTTGGGTTTTCACTCGTAAAACACCCTGTATAACAATATTTTGGTAAAGGAATAAAAAATAATACTGAAAATCACGAGAAGTTAGTGGTTTGTTTGTTAGGAAACTAGAAAACCTGAAACTTCAGATTACCGAGTTATTTATTGTTTTGACTTAATTAGCCTGCAGCTCGGGGCTTCCAATTTTCCTTTGATTTTAGTCCACCCTCCAACAATGGTTGCTCTAGTTTCTAGAGCCTCACAAGGATAATATTATCTTTGAATTTTTACTCCTCTTGATAAATGGAATTCTTATTTTTAAGATACTTAAACATTTTTTTAGTTAACTCTTAAGTAAATTTTTAATGAATTATTGACTGGATGTGAGGAACTAACAATGTGTGGATTTGGTGAAAATTAAAAAATTGCACAACACTCTACTATGATTTAATTATTAAACTGGCAGGTTTACAGTTATCTGATTTCCCAAGATAAATAGGCATGAACTTTGCCTTGTTATCTGCAAAGTTATGTTATTTCCGGCATTAAATAGTTTTTTTATCAGAAATAACAATTAAATAATTTTTTATTATTATTTTTCATCTAGGTTAGGTTAAACTAATTAGCCAGTCAGTATCAATTGTTTCATAAAAAATTAAAAATGCGCAACAATCGAACAAACAAGCAACGGTTGGACATAAATAAAAAGGACCAAAAATAAAATACAGTTGTATCATAATAAGATCAAAAACATTTGTTAGCTACACAAATAACTGAAAGGTGTTTGAATAATATGACTTTTAGCGTAAATTACGTAACATTAGTTAATATAATATTTCTCGCAGGGCTTTAGGTCGTTGGCATTCCTGGTGCGGCGCCTGTGGACCGTGTAGAGCGTATGTGTAGATTTAACGTATTTAATTCCTTTCACATAGAAATGGAACAATTATAGAGTAGCTTGATACTACGTTTGTTACTTTATAATACGATTTATACTTGATCCAAGTATTAATTATAAGGTTGTACATTGGGTTTCGTATAAAAATTATTATTCCAAGTTTTACATGAAATCTTTCTACGCCGTCCTAAGACAATGACAATGAAGAATATTTCAGAGAACATATAGTTTATTTTGATGAGCCTAGTAAATATTACTTGCTTTGAATTGTTCGCTATCTAGACAAATATATATTTACTATATCCTTGAAAAACACTCTAATAATTACATACACAAGTGTCAAAATGGCAAAAAAACAGTCCCGATAAGCCCCAAAAACTAAATAAAAATCTAAATTAAAATATTTTTTAAATATTTTTATCCAGGATGGAATGAGTACGCATTTTTTAAATCAACCTAGAACACCTGGTTTCCTTGTCAAGAATCTAGCGTAACTAGGATTACAACCCTGGGTTCAATTCGCTGTAGCATCTTAGAATGTCCCACTGTCATATTTTCTATTACATGATTGCCTTCACTAATTGCTTACAGATCTCAAATTTTCTCCTAGCATTTTAACATTATTAATACTTACTATAATGTCAGGGTGACATTTAGACCTGACAACTTATCTATGCATGTAGTTTTTAATTGCTACTGTAAAAAATAACTGATGAGTTTCACATTCCACTTCTACCACTCTTACTCTGAAGATTAATAATTGGACTTTATTTCTACATTTAAAATTCTTTTAAATGATTAGGTATGTAATGCATTCAGGGTAAACAATGAAATGGTTTGCATTTCATTAAAAAGTTGGATCCGTTTTATTTTAATCGGCTAATACTAAACCCTGAAGAGATCTAGTTTACCGTTTGCCTGTCTGACACCTCAGAACAGACTCTAATCAATATGATGCCGTTCTGTTGACACCACACTCTGTTACTCTAACCAAAATTTTAACATTGCCTTCAATGTACATCTTAAATAGCCAAACCTTTTACAGCAATAAACTCCACGATTATCACAGCCATCACAACCCCTGTTACAATATTAGGAGAAGTATTAAGTATTAACACAAACTTTCCTTGCGTAAAACGTATTTAAAAACATGCACTATACAACGGTATAAAACTTGTCCTAGCTTTACTTGACTATATCAATAAGTAATAATTGTCAAAAGGTAAGGTAGCCAAACACCTGCGAATTGAGAAATATTTGACAGAGTTAAGGATTGTATTAATAATTTAGAAAGTATTTAGTTCAACTTATGTTTGATTATGGATGTTAATGCATAAACTGGCAACATAAGCATGTTTTATTATGGTATTAGCTCAAGACTTACGAGATATATACTCGTATATTTTCATTATTTTCACTTACAATAACTTTTTATCTTTCTCAAGCTTCAGAAACTATCATTTTTTTAAGGATTTATTCTTAAAATAAACACGCAAGAGATTGCATGTTTCTTAACTTATAATAAACTATTATAATCCGTATTGTGGATTACTATTACAAATTATACATTACATTTAGTAGTGTTGATATATATATTTTACGCATAAACAAAAAATAATTTGTGTAAACAGTATCTATTTTAAAATGTAAATCGATAATCAAAAACTATGTTGTTGCATTACTTTAGCTCAAATTCTCAGGTGGAGAGGTTGGGACATTACACAATGAAAGGTAGTTCAAATCACGATATATAGAATTCGAATATATGCGATGAAAGTCGAAAATTAAACGTTAAAGTAACGTGTTTTTAGAATACGTTCATGATGCAAATAATTTTAAAAATTACGTTGACTTTAAACGTTATGAACATTCTGTACATTACTGATTAAGAGAAGAAGTCCAGAAGTTACCAACAGCGAAGGTAGAGGGTGTCCACACGGCCAGAGTCTGCGACCAGAGGAGTGTCTGGAGGATCTTCAGGAGAGACACCGAAGAGGGACCACGAGGACCACACGAGAACCACTCCAGGACCACACGAGGGGCCACCACCAGCACCACACGAGACCACAGGGGTTCGAGGACCGACATCGCACTGGGACATTCACCACTCTGGATCACCGAGTTATCACTTCGTGGTTTGTGAAGTCTTATCTTCTGCTAACTTTGCTGCTCTTATTTAAAAGGAAAATGTAAAGGAAAGTGTTTAAGGACTCACCATATAATAATAATTTAATAACGATACAAAATATAAAGAGTAAAGCTTACAAAAATGAAATACAAATTGTATTCAATTCCTAAAGTTGAATAGGAGGGATATTTTAAATCATTACGATCTCTCAGAATATAGATGATAGAATCAGTTGTTTGATAAAGTTATAAACACGAGTTGTGTTTCAAGTGTGGCTGTAGGCTGTAGTAAGAACTGTAAAATATATGTAAATAAATGTAATAGTGACTTAATATAAATTACGATTGTTGATATCCTTTATCTGAAATAAAAGAATGATTACTAGAATTCAAAGAATAATAATATATTTAACTGTAATTTCGAGCTTTGTACGCGAGATTATTTTATTGGAGTAGTAATAGCCTCACGGCTAAAACAGCTTAGGCGTGATATTCTTTAACATTATTTTATTTGCTTAATATTTGTATATAATTATTAATTACATGTTATTTAATAACTGAAATATAATAACATGATATTTTGATAAAGTGATCTGAGTGACAGGGACCTTTAGTTTTGGACAAATGGTCACCCACCGAGTATCTCATATATTTGAACTTAAAGTGTGTATTTAACTAAGAAGTTGTAGCCTTGTATGATTATGATTTATAATTTGAATGGATGGACTTGCCGAAATAAAGTGACTTTTTAAATGTTTAATTAGAATAAGAGGATGAATAATTTGGTTTCTGTGCTTGGAATTTCATTTGTGTATTTGCTAAATAATGGTTAGAGCACAGAGGCCTCTGATTTGAATTCATAAAGTCTGAACTTGTTTGCAAATATTCATTATCTATTGAAGTGAAATATATTTACCTTCTAAACTATGTGCATTAAAGGGTTACATGTTGTTGCAAACTCTTCTGTCTACTCAAACAATTTCCTGGGTAAAATCTCACTAAGCTAAGCGAGTTATCATTCAAGATTTAAAAGATAAGTAGCTTAATATGTATATTTTAAATTTAAACAACAACAAAACCTTACATGGCGTGACACAGTTTAACGTTGGAATATATAGAAGGGAACATTTTACTGTAGCCAAAATATGCATTACACAGACCTGTAGTTACCTATAGACCTACAGACCACCTTTCAGGATAAAACGTAAACTTTTCAAGTAATTATAATAAATAAATGTTACAAACATTATTTATAATGTTTCTAATACTCAGTCGTGTAGCATACTCCCTTTTATAGCGTGCCAAATTATTGAGTAAAGCAACTGCAGTATATTTGTGGCCAAACTGACAACTCTGTATGTTCTCTGATTAAATGTTGGTTCGAACAATAACCGGCGGCTGTTTGCTAAATTGCGTTTCCGAAGTTCCACACAGTGATGAACTGCGCCCATCCCACTGACTGACTTTGGAACTAAACGCCTTTGTTTAATTAAACAACGACGGCCTTCAAACGTTGCGTCTGGCCCATCAATCGTAAGATCTCCTCTATGAAAGCAGGAAAATCTACTATCAATGTAAACTTAGCAAATCATTGTAACGTAAATTATGCTGATGCAATATTATTGGCAATCCTAGTAAAGGTTTGCGCTGGAACTAGTAATTTTTAACTGGAACATTAAGATCCTGTACACAAGTTCGGTTTCTATTGTTCTAAATTCGAAATATGCGCAAACATGCAAACCGATTTTGTTGTTTTGAATAGAGAAATAACTTTTCGCAGCAAAAACATTCATGCAGTTCGTTTTTGTTACAGTAAAATAAAAATCTAATCCATAAAACTTTAAGGATAAATATAATGAGTAATAGTTATTTTGTATTCTCCAATACACCATGAATGACGTCTCACTACACTTCAAAATAGGTTTACACTTATACTTTCCATTGAAACAAAACAGTATAAATATTTATATTAAAAACTGTTAAACCACCATTGTTTGCATCAACCTATTATTTTCTTAAATAATTGTTTTATTATAACAGATTTTAACTAAACCCCTTATTAAGATCCATACCCTCCATGTAGCGTGTAATCCGAGCAAGTTGACCACCGGTGCCTCAGGTGGTAAAATATGTACAAGGTTTATTATTGACATATTCCGGCGATTAACTAGATTGCCTTCAAAGTATTATGGGAACTTGTATAACGAAGCCAGAATATATTTTAATTATTTGGCATATGCAATTTGCAATATTAGTATAAAATGTAATTTTTCTTCGTAAATATTGAGTGCAATTTATAAAAAACTATACTTTAATTACAACCACTTATTCTGATTTTATGAGTTGTAATCATGTTTATTTACACTAAATGATTTAGTGTTTAAAAAATATAGGACTATAACATATTGCTAGGAAGTATTATAAGAATGACTTTTGCCGTTATTAAAGACCAAACCTGAGAATTTACAAAAGTTGTTTAGACAACCATGAACTTTCAGTGCATTGTTAAATCTGTTCTTTATATATATAAGACAATTTTAAAATTCATGCAATCAAATGGTAAATCCGTAGTACCAAACTGATAGGTATGTAGAGTATATACAAACGTTCGTTATGGTTCTTGTGTGTGTTATATTCAATAACTGTTCAAAAAACTGTGTTATATTCAATAACTGTTCAAAAGTTTCTTAAGATGAACATCTCTATTAGCATTTAAAGCTTAAACTTTTGCAGGATGATTTTATTTGGTGAAGTGATTATTCAAACAATCATTAAATTTGAGGTTAGAGTAATTGAATTTCCAAAAATGTATGTGTATTGCCAAAATGCTTTCGTTAAAGTAGCTCCTTCATAGTTCATTCAGTATTCATCACATGTCTTTCGGTGAAAACTCATGACCTAGAAATTTAATTTTCTCGTTTATATTTTAATCCGTTTCCTTTACAAACTAAGCTCAAAGCTCAGAAATTCAAAGATAAAAATTGTTTCTATTAACGTGCTACTCCATTGGGACAAAATAATGTTGTTCTGGGACAAACCATGTTTAAAAATATATTTTAGATTTTTTGAACAAATAAAATAAATACAAACTACTCGAGTTTCAAAAACAAGACGAGACGAAACAGCTAGTGAGGATTATCTTTCCAAACACACCGATAACGGAGGAACCTCTCGCACCAATTGTCACTTGTATCGTCACATTCCCGTTCTGTCTCCAACGTTTCTGGCACTTTTTGTTAAGAGCTTTTAAATTCTCTCTTCCAAATATATTTTACTACGCTTTAAATTGTCCTGGAATATCTTAAATAATAAACTGCTATTTTATTTAGTATATTTATATATACTTCATACACTTTTTAATTTAGATACCATCCAAAATCCATCTTTGGTATCTGATCATTGAGGAGTCAATCATAACATCGGATTCAAACTTATCTGAACCACTGGAGCATACGGATTATTGTGTTATTAGACAGCTTTATATCGTAAGCTCCGAATTAGCTGATAGCTGATGAGGGAAGCTCGAGTTTCGGTTAACTTAACCGTAAATAAAAAGTTAATTCTTCAGTAATGACTTGTTTTCCCAAGTTTGAAGGATACCACTTGATACTAAAATTTTAAATACCTTAACATCATACCCAAATACAAATACGTAAAAATAGAGACTGATGGGTAACCTTACTTGGCTGGGATTCGAACCCACGACGAGCCGCTCCCATGGTCTCAGAGTTCGAAGTCTCGATCTCTTCATCAACGAATCACATGAGTAAAAGTAGTACAACTTAGGTAAAAGTATTTTTTTTTAAATAGTGTTATCTATAAATTGGAGTATGCCACGTTAAATTTACTTCGTATGCCAAGAGTTGAGATACTTATGGTAGAGCTAAAATTTATTTTCTTCCGTACTTAAACTTAGGTCACTCAAATCTAACTTCACAATATCTACATTACTTATACATATTTATAAACAAGCTTGAAGACTTAATCCGCAGTGTCAATTAAATAAGTGTAAGACGCTTCTTGTAAGTTTAAATGTCATGGTGAGTTATTAATGCTGGCGACGGAAGAAAAATGTACCTTATAGGACACTATTTATAAATATAACGACAAGTATCGAAAATATAAAAATTGTGCTAACAGTAATACTGGACTAAATCAACTTGCATCATGTACAGCTCAGTGGTGCCATTACTTACTTATCTGTCACGCATTCGGGAGGGCGTTGAATTGAACATCTATTACAAAATTTGCAAAATTGTCTTCTCTGTTCCGTTCTGTTCCTCTTTCATCTCCTCTGTCGCTTGTAATTTACAAAAATAATCCCTTTTAAGTAGAAAACTATATCCAAATATGTCAAAAAGAATGGACAAAATAAAAACTGTGTTAACTATAATATGGGACTGTTTTATATAATACTTACGTAAAATAATGAATACAAGTTAAATGAAACACTGTTTAGTTAAAATAAAGTGTATCCAACTTTTAAACATTGAAACCTAAACAAATCAAAAATCTAAACATTACATCACTTGGTCAAAATGATATTAGTATAATCCGCTGACATTTAGAATATGAGTAACTATATTTCAGGGATGAAATTATGATGCCACACGAACGCCCAGTGATGTCACATAATTTACACACATTCAATTAATCGCACATTCGGGCGTGCATTGAATTAAACATTTATTACAGAAATGTACTCATCTCTCTTTTCCTTTCCCTTCCTCTCTCATTTTAACTGTTGCTTGTAGTTTAAAAGAAATAACTAAACATTTACAATATGTAAGTATAAGTGTAAACAAATACGTGTACTCTTAAGTGGATTATCGATTCGATCATTAATGAATAAAGACTTCAACATAAAGCTTGCACTTATTAAAGCGGGGAAAATCTTCATAAAGTATAGAATCAAGATATACTTAAACTGTTACACTTAAACATTACTTTTATCGGATCAGTTACAGCTCCATACTGAATTAAAAACCTACTTATTATACAACATAAAGTGTTACATGCGTATGTTTTAACCGAATATACTTGTATAGTCTATGTTAATACTAAAAACAACCACTTGAGTCTTCACGTGTTTTGAATACAACCAAACTTTCATTACCATGACTGATAACTCGATGATTGGAAGACAAGGCAAATAAAAAATTCCTTCGTAAGTCCAGTGCTAAAATGTTCGCGACTAAACCGACAATGAGGTTCTGAAAGAGCGACACGACTTCTCGTCAATAATAAAAAAAAACATATCACGTACAAAACCCTCCTTACAGAATTTCAAATGAGATTATAAAACTTTCATGGGTTAATCTTTGCATTGTGATCTTTTTATGAACTATGAACAATTCGGGAGTATGAAAATAAACCTATACTGTCACAGTGTGAACACGACTTGCAGAGAGAAATGTTTGCATGATTTATCCGAGATGTATTGAAATATTCAAAGGGAAACTCCGATAGCGAGCAACAAAGCTGAGACTCGCGACTGTGAGGGGAATATCTGAGCGAGGGGAATGTGTCGTAGAGATCAAAGGTAATAGTTACCATAGATAATGATAAACCTATTGACTCATATTGTTTCTTTGATTTTAAATTATACCTATTTTAGATTCAACATTATAATAAAATAAATATGATGATAAATATTGGCGAATAAAACACAATATAGTTTTCTTATTTTTATAATCAAACACCAATAGTATGGTTATCGTTTTACGATCTAATCTTCTGTTTTGCCACTACAACTCAATGAAAATGCCCAGCGTTTAATCATTTTGTTCTATCTTTCTCCAATTGCTTTACTTGCTTTATGATTGCACCAGAAAAAAATCAGGGTGCTTCAGTAAAACTCCATTAATTGTCTTTAAAAATACGTATTTTACTTGTTTTAATTAGTAAGTGATTTATCAGTAGATATCGTGTTAAATATTCCCATCAAAATATGATAACAATAAAGTAAATACCCTACAGATATGTTAACATATTACTATGCATCAATACACTTTCAGATCATTTCAAATTATTAATTTAGTTAACACTCGGATACTAGCTTTCAGCTGAGAAACATAGCAAAAAGAAAGAGTTTACAAAGAAATAAAGACTCGAAACACACATAAATTGAACCTAGAGAGCAACTTATCTTCAGTGATCTATCTAGCTAAGCGAAATTAAACTACCACTAAAATATGACAGCAATAACGTTCTCAGAAAACTGATACTTTGTCTTTGAAAAGATATTCCCCTTTTCCTTACTCGAGGGCAGTATTGGGACTGCATTAGTTTTGAATGTAAATTCTTTTGAGGGACATTATTTATTTTCTTGAATATTAATCAAATAAAAATATATTTATTTGTCTCTTGCACAAATGTACAGTATATAGTGTCAGAACATAAATAGTGATGACCCAGCAGCTATTTGTCAACTGATTATTAATTCATTAGGCATCCTAAAAACAGGTCAAACCTATGTAGTAACAAGACCAGGGTTTGGACCGTTCCTTTCAAACGTTAAAAATGGCAATGGCGTAAAAACACTCATCTAATAATTTTTTTTATTATTTTAATTTATGCAATAAGATTTCTTAAATCAATAACACAACAGGACCAATGCATTTTAGGATTACCCAATATACAAGGAAATATTTATTTCCAATTGAATATCGTTTGAAAACCACACACAGTTAACTTTGTGTGTAACTGTAAACAGATAGTCAGCCATTGCTATATCCATTGAAGGGGTTGTATGGGAATGGCAACGTACCGCAAACCATAGATGGGGGCAACTGTTTACAATTGAGCCGTCACGTTTTATAGGTTTTTGAATGTGTTTACGCTACTGAGCGCTTAAAGGGCTTTAGAAACACCGATTACAACCCAAGTTCTACTACTAACACCTTTTTTGTCACACAATGTAAACAATCAACAACATTACATTGTTAGCTTAACGTGACAAATATCCAGTTAGCATTTTATTTCAACCATCGTAATACATAGTAATAAAACCACAAAGGACACAAAGGATATATATATATATATATATATATATATATATATATATATATATATATGCATATATGTGTTGCAATTTATTCCAAATAAATAATCTTACCAGTCATAGATTTATAAGATTAGTAAAGTAAACAGAAGCTGTGATGAAGCTTGTGAAGGTCAACAAAGATTACTTTAATTAACAGCGTCTAAGAGCTGCTCAAATATTTACAAGATTTCTCTCGCCCTGCATCATATAAATCGCCTTTTATAAGTCGACTAGAAAACAACAGTGGATTAGTATTACAATATTCACAAAACAATTGGTAACAAAGGTAATAATACAAACAAAATATGCTATTATTGATCTTATATCCTGTCAATAAGGATATGGAGTAAACGGCCTCTTAAGGAAGCTAGGTCGATTCTACTGGAAGTGGAAATCCAAATTTAGAAAGGCTTAGGAAATAACTAATTGACGAGTTTTATATGTATAATATCTTTGGACATAATTTTTTATTCTCAAATATTAACATTGCAATCTGGTGATTAGAGCAGATAAGGTCACCTATTATAAATTTCCCGTAAAATACGTGTTTTAAGAATACACATTTGTTGTTTTGTTTTAAGAGCAATAATCAGTTATCGATCCCATAAGGTGTTATCACCCGTTCAACGTTACAGGTCTGCTCCAGTTACCTGCAATGTGTTTGGTTAACTGCTGATGAGTTTTATATTAAATAAATTGAGCATGTGTTGTTCTATAATTATGTCATCTAGAGATTAAAGTCATTTTTCTGTTATGTTTGCATCATGATAAAAAAATATGCTTAAAATGTGAATTATTTATTAGGGATATTTTTGTACGAGAAAACTATAAAATAATTAGAGCAATGTATGCCACATTTTAATTATTTACTTCACTATTAAATTTCCTAACACGTCTTGAAATAAAGTAGGCCCTTTTTAATTATTTTACTGGGCAATAAACTTTACTCATCAGAATGAAACACTACTTGTAGAATTTTAATTAATATTGCACATCAATAATAAAATTACTAAGAATAATAATAAATAATATTAATAATAACACCCAAACAGAAAGAAAACATTAAAGACACAGGATATTTATCACAGAGAGGTTACATTTATTTTTATATATTATGGAAACAGTAACTTTTCACTTATCTTTGTTGACAACAAACACATAAAATGTTCGAGCGAGAAAGTATTTGGTAAAGATGTTATTGTAAGTGTTACAGTTGTTTTAGAACAATATCTTCCTGTTAAGTATTTTAGGAGGGCTCCACTTATTGAGTGTTTTCTCTGCCGTTGATAAACATTGTTACAAGGCTGGGCTACAGATAACCCGCGTCCCAGCCGGGTGTATAGGGTCGGACTGTGCGGCCATTTTAACCTTGTGTTTTTAATGTAAAACTACGTTTTTGGAAACGCAGAATAATTCTCGCACCTTAGGGGCCGTTTACGTGTGTGTGCAATTTTTACGTCCTTTTAATACTAGCCATTTCCTTGAACCAAGTTAAGGATTTTTTCAACGCCAGTGGCATTTTTGTTAGAAGAGAGCAACAAACAATTTTAGGGAAACGGTCAAAACCACTCGAATTGGAGTGGATACCCCGGGAATTGAACCCGTGGTTCCTTGAACCAAAGCCCAAGATGCTAACCGTTAGGCTCTCGAGATGCCCGAATTACATGAAAAATTCCGTTAGAGTATTTAACATTTTAGTGTGTTTTATTTAGTTTTAGTTTTATAATACATTTACAATTTTTAAACATTTCACTAGGTGATGAAATATATTTTCAAGCAATACCTTATTTTATTACCTAGAGGTTTTATGTGACTATGAATTTTATTTCCAAAGCCACACATTCTCAATGACCTATTTTTCCATTTTTACCTGTAATAGAGCCAAACAAATTATAGTAAACAACAGTTCAATATATTTCATACAAATTATATAAAAATAAAATAAAATACAATTCTAAGAGAGGACAATGTAATGTTTCAATTATGTTTTTCCTCAATGACTAAATTTTTTGAAACCAATTCAAGGTTAACGTTTTCAAATTAAAAACTAACAATTTTCTTTTGCTAATCAAAGTTTAATATTTGCTTTAAGAAGTGTTTTTTTTTTTACTTTTGGAGAGCAAATATCTAGTGAAATAGAATGAATTTACATTAAAAGTAGTGTACGTGTCAGCACCCAGCTGCTAATATAGGTCACCCTGAACTGACGCCAACCCCTCATGAACCTTCCACTCGAGCAGGTCACAGAGACAATATTCCTTTTAGGTTCACTAACACTATGGTCTATGACAAAATAATGAGATTAAACGAAAAATTAGCTTCGACACTTAGAGCTGCATTCAAGATTAAATATTAAGATTTTAATTTAATTGGATTACATTGAAACGGGTTTCCTCCGGTACCGTAATGAAATAAAGAATGTTTGTAAGGTGCCATAATGACCCGATGTAAATTTTAGAGTTGGTCCTACATTTGCCAAGCCAATAAAGTACAATTTTAATGATTTTAGCAGTACTTAAATTGTTCAATGTAACAGTAGTAAGTATCCCATTATAAAACATACGAGCTATATTTATTGTATCAATCGTACATTTTATTTGGTTAAGTACATTTAACTGTTTATACTCAACTTCATATATTCTGACAAATATGTCGTATGTCAGTTGGAGATTATCATTGGCTGGTTGCCAAGGGCTTATGCATTGTGGGCCATTAATAATGATATATTATCGCTTACAGCCACAACAGCAGTGATAATTGCATCAACAACTCCATCCTTCCAACCCCTTGAAATATATATATTAGTCCTATTTTTGTTTATGCGATTTAATTTTCAAATAAACAATATGTAATACATTTTTTATTAGAATCTCCTAACATATTATTACTAAGTCAATGAGTCACAGGCTCATTCATCTTAATTAAATCTAAATCTTAATCTTAATCTTATTCTTAAAAAATCTAATTAATTGAGATTTTTGAAGTGTTTCTGAATAATCCAGTATTAATATTTGTTTCCACCATTGGTATTACACAGAGATGAGTCATTCGGGCCTGCTAAAATGGCTATGGCTCCTAACCAACTAACACGGTGTGTCATATAACTTTAAAAATTATTCATTCACATTATGTATTCAATTTAATCTATTTACTTTCCAAAATTAACGCTATAAAATTGACGCTATAATCGTAGTTTTCTAGAAAGCATTAAATTATTATAATGTTCTGAACTACTGAAGAGTTGTCCTTACTTGTGACTTGTGTGACGTCTAACCTGACGTCCGCAGACACGTGACGTCAGCTGACGGACCAATAACAAAGTAAGGTCAATTCTCCTAAATTACATTGATCATATGTTTCCTATTTAATAAACTGTATCAAGGAATTGTGGAAATAACAAATTCTTTTTTAAAATGAGGACATAGGCAAGGTTTGTGGTTATCTAAATAAATAAACAAAAACATTTTACCTCTTACGACAACTATGTGAGGATACTAGTTAAGTACAAAACGTTTTGGAAACATTCTTATTAGTGAAACAATTTGGTCTTCATTAGCGCAAAAATGAAGCTTAAAACTTGTTAACACTGTAGAAGTCGTTAAGCAGTCTTTAATCCAAACTTTGTTTTAACTCAACTCTTAGTGCCAGCATGCTGAGTTATATTTTAACTTTTAATTACTTTTTTAAGAATCACTCATTGTGTATTAGAGTGGATTTCTCATTACGTAAGGTAATTATTGTTTTATTCATAAAGCGTTGAGCACCATTACGCTGTGATCAATTAATTTGTATTTGTATTGTTTTGTATTTTCCATAGATAGAATCAGTTTTAATACGTAATACATTATAACAAAAGAAAACAGTTTAATCTTAATACTTTTAATTAATCATTATACAAACTAATGAGAAAAAGAAGGAAACTAAAAACCTAGAATTAGATATCGTTCGAATAATTATGATTAGATATAGAAATTTATTACATGTAAAAGGCATTCTTGGACCGAGAAACAATAAAAGTGTCAATACAGAGTTTTGCCACCGACGGAGAGCCAACTCGACAAACTCACAATGGTGAGAGCTTTAACGGTACAAGGAAATGTTTCAAACACCATTAACACCTTTACAATTGTGTACTTGAGTTGGTTTGAAAGTTCTGCTTACATTTGTCATTGCAATTATTATTCATTTCATATTTAATATACAATTATAAAACTTTACACGTTATTGCGTTAACACTATACTAATCCTTTACCTTTATGACTACGTATTTTTTTAATAGTTATTTAACGGCTGTGATTCCCTAGGAAAAAAATATTATTATACAATTTGAACGGTGGTAGCTCGTAGAGACCTTGTTATAACTCATTGGTTTCTATCCGTAAGATTTATATTTTGTAATGGAATTGGTTTTTTCCAGTTTTTGGTAAGAGATGATATATTTTATAATAAATAAGGTTGCACAGTGAACTCAAACACAAATTGCGCTAATTTAAATTAGCTTTAATTTGTCACAGTTGATTACGAAACGAGCAGTACACTACGCTTGGATATGTATAACTTTAACAGGCGATCCGAACAAAAACCATTTACATCGTTAACAAAGAAGTGAAAAGTTTGGAGGAAGTTAAAAAACCTGACCGGCCTGACCTGATTAGGAGACTGAATCTAATGTTTCGGCAATCTTTTAGCGAATTAACCCTATAGGGAAGAAGCCATTAAATACCATAAGAAAAAGCCAGGTCCCGAGACCCCAAAAACACCATTCTTTCGAAACTGTATATATATATATATATATATATATGTGTGTGTGTGTGTGTGTGTGTGTGTGTGTGTGTGTGTGTGTGTGTGTGTGTGTGTGTGTGTGTGTGTGTGTGTGTGTGTATGTGTGTGTGTGTATGTGTGTGTGTGTGTGTGTGTGTGCACGATAACTCTCGTAAAAAAAGTCCGATTTTGATGAAATTCGGTACAAAGGTGTAAAGCAACATTTATGACTTTAAGTTCGAAAACCATAAAGATCGACCCATCCAAAGTGGTATTTTTGGGGGGTTTTATACCCCAAAAATAGGTTTTTTGAGGTTTTTACATGTAATATTTTTAAAATTTCAATTTTAGTTTACACTATGAAATTTAGCTTTAAAAGACACACAATTCGGTGTTTTGTTAATTTATCTTCGTCAATTGGTTACAGAGATATTGAAAGTGCTAAACACAGTACGTTGCCCTATGTTATTCTTATGGAGAATAAAATAAATTTTATTTCTCGCTTATTAATTAACTTATCCCGACAAAACTTGGTATATGGTTTCATGTGGTTGTGGTATATTATTATTTGCACGAAAAAACAATTTTTACCGAAGGTTCACGTAGCAAGGAACCTGCGTACTCTACCCCCATGTTATTCTTATGAAGAAAAGTAAAATATTATATCTCCATTAATTATCAACTTAAATTAATAAAACGTGGTATGTTTTTCCCCTAGTTTAGTTCTATTGATATTTGCATAAAAACCCATTTTTTGTGTTCCTTGTTACAGCAAACCTGCTTACTCAGCTCCCATGTTATTGTTATGGAGAATAATTAAAATTGTATATATCACTTATTTATGAATGTATATTGATGAGTGGTTTAACTAGTTCAGTTATATTTATATTTGCATAAAATTACATATTTTGGGTTCCTTTTTTCAGCAAACTTGCGTACTCAGAGCCCATGTTATTCTTATGGAGAATAATTAAAATGTTATATATTGCTTGTTTATGAATATATATTAAAGGAACTTGGTTTGCGACTATATTCGGTATTAAGACAAATATAATCATTGGAAATTCGCTGAGTACGCAGGTTTGCTGCGACGGGGTATTTTTGTATTTCAACGATATTGGCATTTTTCGTATTACCAAATGTTTTTGTTTCACTAGCACCTCCAAAATTCCTTCAATATTCATCACAAGTCATTCGCCAACTAATTAAAATTAAAACAATGATTTTCTAGTTTATTAGGTAATCCTTTACGTAATAAAAACATTAAATTGAAATTAAAACTTTTTCTGTTAACGTACTTCTCCATTGGGACAAAATAGTGTTATCAAAAATATTTTAACTCTGTTTAAACGTATATTTTAGATTTGTGTTAGAAATAAAATAAATATAAAATACTCGAGTTTCAAAAACAAGACGAGAGGAACAGCTAGTGAGGATTATCTTTCCAAACACACCGATAACAGAGGAACCTCTCGCACCAATTGTCACTTGTATTGTCACATTCCCGTCCTGTCTCCAGCGTTTCTGATGCTTTTCGTTAAGGCTTTTAAGTCTTTCTTCCAAATATATTTTACTACGCTTTAAATTGTCCAATAATATTTTAAGTAATAAATTGCTATTGTATTTAGTATACTTCTTTATACTTTTTACAGCTGTTTAATTTAGGTACCATCCAAAATCTATCTTTGGTATCTGATCATTGAGGAGTCAATCAGAACATCGGATTCAAACGTATCTGAACCACTGGAGCATACAGACTGTTGTGTTGTTAGACAGCTTGATATCGTAAGCTCCTAATCAGCTGACAGCTGGAGAGGGAAGTTGGAGTTTCGGTTTACTAACCGTAAAACCAAATGGCAATTCGTCAGTATAGAGTTGTTCTCCCATGTTTGAAGGATATCACATGACACTTAATGTTTAAAAACCTCAACAACATATCCTAAAACGAACGCATACGTAAAACTAGCCGCTCCTATGGCCTCAGAGTTCGTCGTCTCGATCTCTTCATCAACGAATCACACGAGTAGAAAAGTAGAAAAACGTAGTTAGGTAAATGGAATTGATTTTTTTAAATAGTGTTATGTAAAAAATGGAGTACGAGACACGTTAAAGTTCCCTCGTATTCCAAGGGTTGACACATGTATTGTATACTAAAAGTTACTTTGTTAATTAAACTTATCTCATTAAAATCTAACTTCACAATATCTATATTATAATTTCTATAATTTTATAATCCTACATATCTCTAAACAAGCTTGAAGACTTGATCCGCAGTGTCAATTAAATAAGTGTTCATGCTTCAAGTACTTTTAAATGTCATGGTGAGATTTTAAAACTGAAGACTGAAGAAAAACGTACCTTATATATATATGACACTATTTATAAATATGTCAACAAGTATCAAAAATATAAAAACTGTGTTAACAGTGATAATGGACGAAATCAACATGCATCGTGGACAGCTCAGTGGTGCCATTCCTTTCGTATTTATCACCCATTCGGGAGGGCGTTTAATTGAACATCTATTACAGCAAAATTTTCTTCTCTGTTACGTTCTGTTCTTCTATCGCTTGTAATTTACAAAAATAACCCCTTATGTGTAGAAAACCATATCCAAATATGTCAAAAAGAATGGAAAAAAATAAAAACTGTGGTAACTGTAATATGGGACAAAATTGCTATGCCACATGAACAGCCCAGTGATGTCATTCCTTACGTATTTATCGCACATTCGGGCGTGCGTTGACTTGAACATTTAATACAGAAATGTACTCCTCTCTCTTTTACTTTCCCTTTCTCTCTCATCTTAACTGTCACTTTTAGTTTACAAGAAAACAATAAACATTTACAGTATTCACATATAAGTGTAAACAAATTCGAGTATTCTTAAGGGAAGTATGTTTTTTACAGTTAATTTTGAAGGCCTCAATCCAAAGTTTACATTTATTTAAGCGGAGCAGATCGTCATAAAGTATGTTATCTTCATTAAGTGTAAAATCAAGGTATACTTAAACTGTTCAATTACACATGACTTTTAACGGATCATTTATAGATCCATGTTGAGTAGAAACCTACTTATTATACAAGGTAATGCGTATTTTGTATTATTTTTCATCAATATACTTTTATGTGTTGAGGAAACCAAAATCAGGATAAAGTGTCAAAATATCAGCTATGTAGTAGCAATGTCATGTAGAAAACGTTTAATCGTATTTTTATACTGTAGTATTTTCCGAAGATGGAATATAATTCCTTGTTGTTTCTGGAATACTTCTATTTAAAAAATAATAATTTTAAATTTATAACCAATATATTTTGGATTAACACGATTAATCTTTGTGTGTCTCTTAAATTTGATCATATTTTCTGATTTTGATCACAAAATTAAATTTTTCAATACAGATTAATTAATCATTTCCAAATACATAATTTTTCTTGCTTTTATTGAATAGATTTTTTACAAGGTAATTTTTGAGAGGTTGTGCGGTTTTTGAACATGCTAAAATATACGCCCAAGTAGTTAGCACAGGGGTTAGACCCAGGCAAGTTATAATATATTTAAATTATAAATTCAATAATAAGGCATTCAGTAAAAACCTAGGTTTTATGTTATGTTTCCTTGTTAACATATTGTTTTAAAAAGCTTTTACAATTATAAACAGAATTTTGTTCAAATCTGTTGAGATGAAAACCTATACTGTTAGTGAAAAGAAGTTTACTGTTTGTCTCTAAATAATTTTCTCCTTCATACTGATAACTCGCCAGGCGAATCCGTTGAGTATTACCTTGGTGCGTTGTAAGGTTGCAAGTAATCATCCGCAGGCTCCACTGTAAAGTTAAATATTGACAATATCTCTAACACAATCTCCTTCATACTGATGGCTCGCCAGGCGAATCTGTTGAGTATTACCTTGGTACGTTGTAAGGTTGCAAGTAATCATCTGCAGGCTCCACTGTATAGTTAAATATTGGCAATATCTCTAACACAATCTCCTTCATACTGATGGCTCGCCAGGCGAATCTGTTGAGTATTACCTTGGTACGTTGCAAGGTTGCAAGTAATCATCTGCAGGCTCCACTGTATAGTTAAATATTGGCAATATCTCTAACACAATCTCCTTCATACTGATGGCTCGCTAGGCGAATCCGTTGAGTATTACCTTGGTACGTTGTAAGGTTGCAAGTAATCATCAGCAAGCTCCACTGTATAGTTAAATATTGGCTATATCTCTAACACAATCTCCTTCATACTGATGGCTCGCCAGGCGAATCTGTTGAGTATTACCTTGGTACGTTGTAAGGTTGCAAGTAATCATCCTTAGGCTCCACTGTATAGTTAAATATTGGCAATATCTGTAACACAATCTCCTTCATACTGATGGCTCGCCAGGCGAATCCCCTGAGTATTACCTTGGTACGTTGTAAGGTTGCAAGTTATCATCTGCAGGCTCCACTGTATAGTTAAATATTGACAATATCTCTAACACAATCTCCTTATTACTGATGGCTCGCCAGGCGAATCTGTTGAGTATTACCTTGGTACGTTGTAAGGTTGCAAGTAATCATCCGCAGGCTCCACTGTATAGTTAAATATTGGCTATATCTCTAACACAATCTCCTTCATACTGATGGCTCGCCAGGCGAATCTGTTGAGTATTACCTTGGTACGTTGTAAGGTTGCAAGTAATCATCCGCAGGCTCCACTGTATAGTTAAATATTGGCTATATCTCTAACACAATCTCCGTCATACTGATGGCTCGCTAGGCGAATCTGTTGAGTATTACCTTGATACGTTGTAAGGTTGCAAGTAATCATCCGCAAGCTCCGCTGTATAGTTAAATATTGACAATATCTCTAACACAATCTCCTTCATACTGATGGCTCGCCAGGCGAATCCGTTGAGTATTACCTTGGTTCGTTGTAAAGTTGCAAGTAATCATCCGCAGGCTCCACTGTATAGTTAAATATTGACACTATCTCTAAATAATTTTCTCCTTCATACTGATGGCTCGCCAGGCGAATCCGTTGAGTATTACCTTGGTACGTTGTAAGGTTGCAAGTAATCATCCGCAGGCTCCACTGTAAAGTTAAATATTGACAATATCTCTAACACAATCTCCTTCATACTGATGGCTCGCCAGGCGAATCTGTTGAGTATTACCTTGGTACGTTGTAAGGTTGCAAGTAATCATCTGCAGGCTCCACTGTATAGTTAAATATTGGCAATATCTCTAACACAATCTCCTTCATACTGATGGCTCGCCAGGCGAATCTGTTGAGTATTACCTTGGTACGTCGCAAGGTTGCAAGTAATCATCTGCAGGCTCCACTGTATAGTTAAATATTGGCAATATCTCTAACAAAATCTCCTTCATACTGATGGCTCGCTAGGCGAATCCGTTGAGTATTAAATTGGTACGTTGCAAGGTTGCAAGTAATCATCTGCAGGCTCCACTGTATAGTTAAATATTGGCTATATCTCTAACACAATCTCCTTCATACGGATGGCTCGCTAGGCGAATCCGTTGAGTATTACCTTGGTACGTTGTAAGGTTGCAAGTAATCATCTGCAAGCTCCATTGTATAGTTAAATATTGGCTATATCTCTAACACAATTTCCTTCATACTGATGGCTCGCTAGGCGAATCCGTTGAGTATTACCTTGGTACGTTGTAAGGTTGCAAGTAATAATCCTCAGGCTCCACTGTATAGTTAAATATTGGCAATATCTCTAACACAATCTCCTTCATACTGATGGCTTGCCAGGCGAATCTGTTGATTATTACCTTGGTACGTTGTAAGGTTGCAAGTAATCATCCTTAGGCTCCACTGTATAGTTAAATATTGGCAATATCTCTAACACAATCTCCTTCATACTGATGGCTCGCCAGGCGAATCCCCTGAGTATTACCTTGGTACGTTGTAAGGTTGCAAGTTATCATCTGCAGGCTCCACTGTATAGTTAAATATTGACAATATCTCTAACACAATCTCCTTCATACTGATGGCTCGCCAGGCGAATCCGCTGAGTATTACCGGGGTACGTTGTAAGGTTGCAAGTAATCATCCGCAGGCTCCACTGTATAGTTAAATATTGGCTATATCTCTAACACAATCTCCTTCATACTGATGGCTCGCCAGGCGAATCTGTTGAGAATTACCTTGGTACGTTGTAAGGTTGCAAGTAATCATCCGCAGGCTCCACTGTATAGTTAAATATTGGCTATATCTCTAACACAATCTCCTTCATACTGATGGCTCGCCAGGCGAATCTGTTGAGTATTACCTTGGTACGTTGTAAGGTTGCAAGTAATCGTCCTCAGGCTCCACTGTATAGTTAAATATTGGCTATATCTCTAACACAATCTCCGTCATACTGATGGCTCGCTAGGCGAATCTGTTGAGTATTACCTTGATACGTTGTAAGGTTGCAAGTAATCATCCGCAAGCTCCGCTGTATAGTTAAATATTGGCTATATCTCTAACACAATCTCCTTCATACTGATGGCTCGCTAGGCGAATCTGTTGAGTATTACCTTGGTACGTTCTAAGGTTGCAAGTAATCATCTGCAGGCTCCACTGTATAGTTAAGTATTGACAATATCTCTAACACAATCTCCTTCATACTGATGGCTCGCCAGGCGAATCCGTTGAGTATTACCTTGGTACGTTGTAAGGTTGCAAGTAATCATCTGCAGGCTCCACTGTATAGTTAAATATTGGCAATATCTCTAACACAATCTCCTTCATACTGATGGCTCGCCAGGCGAATCTGTTGAGTATTACCTTGGTACGTTGTAAGGTTGCAAGTAATCATCCGCAGGCTCCACTGTATAGTTAAATATTGGCTATATCTCTAACACAATCTCCTTCATACTGATGGCTCGCCAGGCAAATCTGTTGAGTATTACCTTGGTACGTTGTAAGGTTGCAAGTAATCATCTGCAGGCTCCACTGTATAGTTAAATATTGGCTATATCTCTAACACAATCTCCTTCATACTGATGGCTCGCCAGGCGAATCTGTTGAGTATTACCTTGATACGTTGTAAGGTTGCAAGTAATCATCCGCAAGCTCCGCTGTATAGTTAAATATTGGCTATATCTCTAACACAATCTCCTTCATACTGATGGCTCGCCAGGCGAATCTGTTGAGTATTACCTTGGTACGTTGCAAGGTTGAAAGTAATCATCTGCAGGCTCCACTGTATAGTTAAATATTGGCTATATCTCTAACACAATCTCCGTCATACTGATGGCTCGCTAGGCGAATCTGTTGAGTATTACCTTGATACGTTGTAAGGTTGCAAGTAATCATCCGCAAGCTCCGCTGTATAGTTAAATATTGACAATATTTCTAACACAATCTCCTTCATACTGATGGCTCGCCAGGCGAATCCGTTGAGTATTACCTTGGTACGTTGTAAAGTTGCAAGTAATCATCCGCAGGCTCCACTGTATAGTCAAATATTGACACTATCTCTAAATAATTTTCTCCTTCATACTGATGGCTCGCCAGGAGAATCCGTTGAGTATTACCTTGGTACGTTGTAAGGTTGCAAGTAATCATCCGAAGGCTCCACTGTAAAGTTAAATATTGACAATATCTCTAACACAATCTCCTACATACTGATGGCTCGCCAGGCGAATCTGTTGAGTATTACCTTGGTACGTTGTAAGGTTGCAAGTAATCATCTGCAGGCTCCACTGTATAGTTAAATATTGGCAATATCTCTAACACAATCTCCTTCATACTGATGGCTCGCCAGGCGAATCTGTTGAGTATTACCTTGGTACGTTGCAAGGTTGCAAGTAATCATCTGCAGGCTCCACTGTATAGTTAAATATTGGCAATATCTCTAACAAAATCTCCTTCATACTGATGGCTCGCTAGGCGAATCCGTTGAGTATTACCTTGGTACGTTGCAAGGTTGCAAGTAATCATCTGCAGGCTCCACTGTATAGTTAAATATTGGCTATATCTCTAACACAATCTCCTTCATACGGATGGCTGGCTAGGCGAATCCGTTGAGTATTACCTTGGTACGTTGTAAGGTTGCAAGTAATCATCTGCAAGCTCCACTGTATAGTTAAATATTGGCTATATCTCTAACACAATCTCCTTCATACTGATGGCTCGCTAGGCGAATCCGTTGAGTATTACCTTGGTACGTTGTAAGGTTGCAAGTAATAATCCGCAGGCTCCACTGTATAGTTAAATATTGGCAATATCTCTAACACAATCTCCTTCATACTGATGGCTTGCCAGGCGAATCTGTTAATTATTACCTTGGTACGTTGTAAGGTTGCAAGTAATCATCCTTAGGCTCCACTGTATAGTTAAATATTGGCAATATCTCTAACACAATCTCCTTCATACTGATGGCTCGCCAGGCGAATCCCCTGAGTATTACCTTGGTACGTTGTAAGGTTGCAAGTTATCATCTGCAGGCTCCACTGTATAGTTAAATATTGACAATATCTCTAACACAATCTCCTTCATACTGATGGCTCGCCAGGCGAATCTGCTGAGTATTACCGGGGTACGTTGTAAGGTTGCAAGTAATCATCCGCAGGCTCCACTGTATAGTTAAATATTGGCTATATCTCTAACACAATCTCCTTCATACTGATGGCTCGCCAGGCGAATCAGTTGAGTATTACCTTGGTACGTTGTAAGGTTGCAAGTAATCATCCACAGGCTCCACTGTATAGTTAAATATTGGCTATATCTCTAACACAATCTCCTTCATACTGATGGCTCGCCAGGCAAATCTGTTGAGTATTACCTTGGTACGTTGTAAGGTTGCAAGTAATCATCCGCAGGCTCCACTGTATAGTTAAATATTGGCTATATCTCTAACACAATCTCCGTCATACTGATGGCTCGCTAGGCGAATCTGTTGAGTATTACCTTGATACGTTGTAAGGTTGCAAGTAATCATCCGCAAGCTCCGCTGTATAGTTAAATATTGGCTATATCTCTAACACAATCTCCTTCATACTGATGGCTCGCTAGGCGAATCTGTTGAGTATTACCTTGGTACGTTCTAAGGTTGCAAGTAATCATCTGCAGGCTCCACTGTATAGTTAAGTATTGACAATATCTCCAACACAATCTCCTTCATACTGATGGCTCGCCAGGCGAATCCGTTGAGTATTACCTTGGTACGTTGTAAGGTTGCAAGTAATCATCTGCAGGCTCCACTGTATAGTTAAATATTGGCAATATCTCTAACACAATCTCCTTCATACTGATGGCTCGCCAGGCGAATCTGTTGAGTATTACCTTGGTACGTTGTAAGGTTGCAAGTAATCATCCGCAGGCTCCACTGTATAGTTAAATATTGGCTATATCTCTAACACAATCTCCTTCATACTGATGGCTCGCCAGGCAAATCTGTTGAGTGTTACCTTGGTACGTTGTAAGGTTGCAAGTAATCATCTGCAGGCTCCACTGTATAGTTAAATATTGGCTATATCTCTAACACAATCTCCTTCATACTGATGGCTCGCCAGGCGAATCTGTTGAGTATTACCTTGGCACGTTGTAAGGTTGCAAGTAATCATCCGCAGGCTCCACTGTATAGTTAAATATTGGCTATATCTCTAACACAATCTCCTTCATACTGATGGCTCGCCAGGCAAATCTGTTGAGTATTACCTTGGTACGTTGTAAGGTTGCAAGTAATCATCCGCAGGCTCTACTGTATAGTTAAATATTGGCTATATCTCTAACACAATCTCCTTCATACTGATGGCTCGCCAGGCAAATCTGTTGAGTATTACCTTGGTACGTTGTAAGGTTGCAAGTAATCATCCGCAGGCTCCACTGTATAGTTAAATATTGGCTATATCTCTAACACAATCTCCTTCATACTGATGGCTCGCCAGGCGAATCTGTTGAGTATTACCTTGGTACGTTGTAAGGTTGCAATTAATCATCCGCAGGCTCCACTGTATAGTTAAATATTGGCAATATCTCTAACACAATCTCCTTCATACTGATGGCTCGCCAGGCGAATCGCCTGAGTATTACCTTGGTACGTTGTAAGGTTGCAAGTTATCATCTGCAGGCTCCACTGTATAGTTAAATATTGACAATATCTCTAACACAATCTCCTTCATACTGATGGCTCGCCAGGCGAATCCGCTGAGTATTACTGGGGTACGTTGTAAGGTTGCAAGTAATCATCCGCAGGCTCCACTGTATAGTTAAATATTGGCTATATCTCTAACACAATCTCCTTCATACTGATGGCTCGCCAGGCGAATCTGTTGAGTATTACCTTGGTACGTTGTAAGGTTGCAAGTAATCATCCGCAGGCTCCACTGTATAGTTAAATATTGGCTATATCTCTAACACAATCACCTTCATACTGATGGCTCGCCAGGCGAATCTGTTGAGTATTACCTTGGTACGTTGTAAGGTTGCAAGTAATCATCCGCAGGCTCCACTGTAAAGTTAAATATTGACAATATCTCTAACACAATCTCCTTCATACTGATGGCTCGCCAGGCGAATCTGTTGAGTATTACCTTGGTACGTTGTAAGGTTGCAAGTAATCATCTGCAGGCTCCACTGTATAGTTAAATATTGGAAATATCTCTAACACAATCTCCTTCATACTGATGGCTCGCCAGGCGAATCTGTTGAGTATTACCTTGGTACATTGCAAGGTTGCAAGTAATCATCTGCAGGCTCCACTGTATAGTTAAATATTGGCAATATCTCTAACAAAATCTCCTTCATACTGATGGCTCGCTAGGCGAATCCGTTGAGTATTACCTTGGTACGTTGTAAGGTTGCAAGTAATCATCTGCAAGCTCCACTGTATAGTTAAATATTGGCTATATCTCTAACACAATCTCCTTCATACTGATGGCTCGCTAGGCGAATCCGTTGAGTATTACCTTGGTACGTTGTAAGGTTGCAAGTAATAATCCGCAGGCTCCACTGTATAGTTAAATATTGGCAATATCTCTAACACAATCTCCTTCATACTGATGGCTTGCCAGGCGAATCTGTTGATTATTACCTTGGTACGTTGTAAGGTTGCAAGTAATCATCCTTAGGCTCCACTGTATAGTTAAATATTGGCAATATCTCTAACACAATCTCCTTCATACTGATGGCTCGCCAGGCGAATCTGTTGAGTATTACCTTGGTACGTTGTAAGGTTGCAAGTAATCATCCGCAGGCTCCACTGTATAGTTAAATATTGGCTATATCTCTAACACAATCTCCTTCATACTGATGGCTCGCCAGGCGAATCTGTTGAGTATTACCTTGGTACGTTGTAAGGTTGCAAGTAATCATCCGCAGGCTCCACTGTATAGTTAAATATTGGCTATATCTCTAACACAATCTCCGTCATACTGATGGCTCGCTAGGCGAATCTGTTGAGTATTACCTTGATACGTTGTAAGGTTGCAAGTAATCATCCGCAAGCTCCGCTGTATAGTTAAATATTGGCTATATCTCTAACACAATCTCCTTCATACTGATGGCTCGCTAGGCGAATCTGTTGAGTATTACCTTGGTACGTTCTAAGGTTGCAAGTAATCATCTGCAGGCTCCACTGTATAGTTAAGTATTGACAATATCTCTAACACAATCTCCTTCATACTGATGGCTCGCAGGGCGAATCCGTTGAGTATTACCTTGGTACGTTGTAAGGTTGCAAGTAATCATCTGCAGGCTCCACTGTATAGTAAAATATTGGCAATATCTCTAACACAATCTCCTTCATACTGATGGCTCGCCAGGCGAATCTGTTGAGTATTACCTTGGTACGTTGTAAGGTTGCAAGTAATCATCCGCAGGCTCCACTGTATAGTTAAATATTGGCTATATCTCTAACACAATCTCCTTCATACTGATGGCTCGCCAGGCAAATCTGTTGAGTATTACCTTGGTACGTTGTAAGGTTGCAAGTAATCATCTGCAGGCTCCACTGTATAGTTAAATATTGGCTATATCTCTAACACAATCTCCTTCATACTGATGGCTCGCCAGGCGAATCTGTTGAGTATTACCTTGGCACGTTGTAAGGTTGCAAGTAATCATCCGCAGGCTCCACTGTATAGTTAAATATTGGCTATATCTCTAACACAATCTCCTTCATACTGATGGCTCGCCAGGCAAATCTGTTGAGTATTACCTTGGTACGTTGTAAGGTTGCAAGTAATCATCCGCAGGCTCCACTGTATAGTTAAATATTGGCTATATCTCTAACACAATCTCCTTCATACTGATGGCTCGCCAGGCAAATCTGTTGAGTATTACCTTGGTACGTTGTAAGGTTGCAAGTAATCATCCGCAGGCTCCACTGTATAGTTAAATATTGGCTATATCTCTAACACAATCTCCTTCATCCTGATGGCTCGCCAGGCGAATCTGTTGAGTATTACCTTGGTACGTTGTAAGGTTGCAATTAATCATCCGCAGGCTCCACTGTATAGTTAAATATTGGCTATATCTCTAACACAATCTCCTTCATACTGATGGCTCGCCAGGCAAATCTGTTGAGTATTACCTTGGTACGTTGTAAGGTTTGTAAGTAATTATCTGCAGGCTCCACTGTATAGTTTAATATTGACAATATCTCTAACACAATCTCCTTCATACTGATGGCTCGCCAGGCGAATCCGTTCAGTATTACCTTGGTACTATGCAAGGTTGCAAGTAATCATCTGCAGGCTCCACTGTATAGTTAAATATTGACAATATCTCTAACACAATCTCCTTCATACTGATGGCTCGCTAGGCGAATCCGTTGAGAATTATCGTGGTACGTTGGTACGTTACAAGGTTGCAAGTAATCATCTGCAGGCTCCACTGTATAGTTAAATATTGGCTATATCTCTAACACAATCTCCTTCATACTGATGGCTCGCTAGGCGAATCTGTTGAGTATTACCTTGGTACGTTGTAAGGTTGCAAGTAATCATCTGCAGGCTTCACTGTATAGTTAAATATTGGCTATATCTCTAACACAATCTCCTTCATACTGATGGCTCGCTAGGCGAATCTGTTGAGTATTACCTTGGTACGTTGTAAGGTTGCAAGTAATCATCCGCAGGCTCGGTATTAAGACAAATATAATCATTGGAAATTCGCTGAGTACGCAGGTTTGCTGCTACGGGGTATTTTTGTATTTCAACGATATTGGTATTTTTCGTATTACCAAATGTTTTTGTTTCACTAGCACCTCCAAAATTCCTTCAATATTCATCACACGTCATTCGCCAAGTAATTAAAATTAAAACAATGATTTTCTAGTTTATTAGGTAATCCTTTACGTAATAAAAACTTTAAATTGAAATTAAAACTTTTTCTGTTAACGTACTTCTCCATTGGGACAAAATAGTGTTATCAAAAATATTTTAACTCTGTTTAAACGTATATTTTAGATTTGTGTTAGAAATAAAATAAATATAAAATACTCGAGTTTCAAAAACAAGACGAGAGGAACAGCTAGTGAGGATTATCTTTCCAAACACACCGATAACAGAGGAACCTCTCGCACCAATTGTCACTTGTATTGTCACATTCCCGTCCTGTCTCCAGCGTTTCTGATGCTTTTCGTTAAGGCTTTTAAGTCTTTCTTCCAAATATATTTTACTACGCTTTAAATTGTCCAATAATATTTTAAGTAATAAATTGCTATTGTATTTAGTATACTTCTTTATACTTTTTACAGCTGTTTAATTTAGGTACCATCCAAAATCTATCTTTGGTATCTGATCATTGAGGAGTCAATCAGAACATCGGATTCAAACGTATCTGAACCACTGGAGCATACAGACTGTTGAGTTGTTAGACAGCTTGATATCGTAAGCTCCTAATCAGCTGACAGCTGGAGAGGGAAGTTGGAGTTTTGGTTTACTAACCGTAAAACCAAATGGCAATTCGTCAGTATAGAGTTGTTCTCCCATGTTTGAAGGATATCACATGACACTTAATGTTTAAAAACCTCAACAACATATCCTAAAACGAACGCATACGTAAAACTAGCCGCTCCTATGGCCTCAGAGTTCGTCGTCTCGATCTCTTCATCAACGAATCACACGAGTAGAAAAGTAGTAAAACGTAGTTAGGTAAATGGAATTGATTTTTTTAAATAGTGTTATGTAAAAAATGGAGTACGAGACACGTTAAAGTTCCCTCGTAATCCAAGGGTTGACACATGTATTGTATACTAAAAGTTACTTTGTTAATTAAACTTATCTCATTAAAATCTAACTTCACAATATCTATATTATAATTTCTATAATTTTATAATCCTACATATCTATAAACAAGCTTGAAGACTTGATCCGCAGTGTCAATTAAATAAGTGTTCATGCTTCAAGTACTTTTAAATGTCATGGTGAGATTTTAAAACTGAAGACTGAAGAAAAACGTACCTTATATATATATATATATATATATATATATATATATATATATATATATATATATATGACACTATTTATAAATATGTCAAAAAGTATCAAAAATATAAAAACTGTGTTAACAGTGATAATGGACGAAATCAACATGCATCCTGGACAGCTCAGTGGTGCCATTCCTTTCGTATTTATCACCCATTCGGGAGGGCGCTTAATTGAACATCTATTACAGCAAAATTTTCTTCTCTGTTACGTTCTGTTCTTCTATCGCTTGTAATTTACAAAAATAACCCCTTATGTGTAGAAAACCATATCCAAATATGTCAAAAAGAATGGAAAAAAATAAAAACTGTGGTAACTGTAATATGGGACAAAATTGCTATGCCACATGAACAGCCCAGTGATGTCATTCCTTACGTATTTATCGCACATTCGGGCGTGCGTTGACTTGAACATTTAATACAGAAATGTACTCCTCTCTCTTTTACTTTCCCTTTCTCTCTCATCTTAACTGTCACTTTTAGTTTACAAGAAAACAATAAACATTTACAGTATTCACATATAAGTGTAAACAAATTCGAGTATTCTTAAGGGAAGTATGTTTTTTACAGTTAATTTTGAAGGCCTCAATCCAAAGTTTACATTTATTTAAGCGGAGCAGATCGTCATAAAGTATGTTATCTTCATTAAGTGTAAAATCAAGGTATACTTAAACTGTTCAATTACACATGACTTTTAACGGATCATTTATAGATCCATGTTGAATAGAAACCTACTTATTATACAAGGTAATGCGTATTTTGTATTATTTTTCATCAATATACTTTTATGTGTTGAGGAAACCAAAATCAGGATAAAGTGTCAAAATATCAGCTATGCAGTAGCAATGTCATGTAGAAAACGTTTAATCGTATTTTTATACTGTAGTATTTTCCGAAGATGGAATATAATTCCTTGTTGTTTCTGGAATACTTCTATTTAAAAAATAATAATTTTAAATTTATAACCAATATATTTTGGATTAACACGATTAATCTTTGTGTGTCTCTTAAATTTGATCATATTTTCTGATTTTGATCACAAAATTAAATTTTTCAATACAGATTAATTAATCATTTCCAAATACATAATTTTTCTTGCTTTTATTGAATAGATTTTTTACAAGGTAATTTTTGAGAGGTTGTGCGGTTTTTGAACATGCTAAAATATACGCCCAAGTAGTTAGCACAGGGGTTAGACCCAGGCAAGTTATAATATATTTAAATTATAAATTCAATAATAAGGCATTCAGTAAAAACCTAGGTTTTATGTTATGTTTCCTTGTTAACATATTGTTTTAAAAAGCTTTTACAATTATAAACAGAATTTTGTTCAAATCTGTTGAGATGAAAACCTATACTGTTAGTGAAAAGAAGTTTACTGTTTGTTTAGATTTTAAATATTTTCGGTATTTTGGGAAAATCTGAGAGATGTTGAAACGTAAAAAATAAGGTGCAAACGCTTTTACATTAAAACTATAAATTTACTGAGTACATTTGGAAATAACCGAAGAGATTCCGCAATATATTTTTATCTGATGGACCTTTTGGTCATTTACTCTTTTTCAGCCAAGAAATTTAAGTGATCTGAATTGTTTTTATTTAAATGCTAGAGACATTTTGTTAAAAGCACCCAAACGCTTTCCAAAACAATAAACTTCAACTCTTTTTGTTTCAAAGTAATAAACCTATTGTAGTACTAACCTATTATATCGACCAAACCTTATTTTCAATGGACGATACGTATGCTAATTAAAGAAAATATCCCCTCTCTTCCATATGAAATTCCTTCCACGTTGACACGAATTGTGTTTCTGATGATTTCTTGATACTAATCAGAACGTTCCGAATTCGTGTTTACCTAAAGCCGTTAAACAAGTTTAGAGAAAAACTTACACTAAAATCAAGAAAAACTTTCAAAAATATTCTTTATATTTCACTACCCACTCCTCAAAGAAGGAAACTTGTCATAAAAGTCATGATGTCTTTAATTTTTACAAAAATTACTACACACACTTGCAGCACTTATATGTGATATTTCAGTCGGAAGCAGTTAATGCAGAGACTGGAGCTTATGTTGACTGAACAAAGGTGGTTGCGGTAATTATCCGCAGGCTCCACTGTATAGTTAAATATTGACAATATCTCTAACACAATCTCCTTCATACTGATGGCTCGCCAGGCGAATCCGTTGAGTATTACCTTGGTACGTTGCAAGGTTGCAAGTAATCATCTGCAGGCTCCACTGTATAGTTAAATATTGACAATATCTCTAACACAATCTCCTTCATACTGATGGCTCGCCAGGCGAATCCATTGAGTATTACCTTGATACGTTGTAAGGTTGCAAGTAATCATCCGCAGGCTCCACTGTATAGTTAAATATTGACAATATCTCTAACACAATCTCCTTTATACTGATGGCTCGCCAGGCGAATCTGTTGAGTATTACCTTGGTACGTTGTAAAGTTGCAAATAATCATCCGCAGGCTCCACTGTATAGTTAAATATTGACACTATCTCTAAATAATTTTCTCCTTCATACTGATAACTCGCCAGGCGAATCCGTTGAGTATTACCTTGGTACGTTGTAAGGTTGCAAGTAATCATCCGCAGGCTCCACTGTAAAGTTAAATATTGACAATATCTCTAACACAATCTCCTTCATACTGATGGCTCGCCAGGCGAATCTGTTGAGTATTACCTTGGTACGTTGTAAGGTTGCAAGTAATCATCTGCAGGCTCCACTGTATAGTTAAATATTGGCAATATCTCTAACACAATCTCCTTCATACTGATGGCTCGCCAGGCGAATCTGTTGAGTATTACCTTGGTACGTTGCAAGGTTGCAAGTAATCATCTGCAGGCTCCACTGTATAGTTAAATATTGGCAATATCTCTAACACAATCTCCTTCATACTGATGGCTCGCTAGGCGAATCCGTTGAGTATTACCTTGGTACGTTGTAAGGTTGCAAGTAATCATCTGCAAGCTCCACTGTATAGTTAAATATTGGCTATATCTCTAACACAATCTCCTTCATACTGATGGCTCGCTAGGCGAATCCGTTGAGTATTACCTTAGTACGTTGTAAGGTTGCAAGTAATAATCCGCAGGCTCCACTGTATAGTTGAATATTGGCAATATCTCTAACACAATCTCCTTCATACTGATGGCTCGCCAGGCGAATCTGTTGAGTATTACCTTGGTACGTTGTAAGGTTGCAAGTAATCATCCTTAGGCTCCACTGTATAGTTAAATATTGGCAATATCTCTAACACAATCTCCTTCATACTGATGGCTCGCCAGGCGAATCCCCTGAGTATTACCTTGGTACGTTGTAAGGTTGCAAGTTATCATCTGCAGGCTCCACTGTATAGTTAAATATTGACAATATCTCTAACACAATCTCCTTCATACTGATGGCTCGCCCGGCGAATCCGCTGAGTATTACCGGGGTACGTTGTAAGGTTGCAAGTAATCATCCGCAGGCTCCACTGTATAGTTAAATATTGGCTATATCTCTAACACAATCTCCTTCATACTGATGGCTCGCCAGGCGAATCTGTTGAGTATTACCTTGGTACGTTGTAAGGTTGCAAGTAATCATCCGCAGGCTCCACTGTATAGTTAAATATTGGCTATATCTCTAACACAATCTCCTTCATACTGATGGCTCGCCAGGTGAATCTGTTGAGTATTACCTTGGTACGTTGTAAGGTTGCAAGTAATCATCCGCAGGCTCCACTGTATAGTTAAATATTGGCTATATCTCTAACACAATCTCCGTCATACTGATGGCTCGCTAGGCGAATCTGTTGAGTATTACCTTGATATGTTGTAAGGTTGCAAGTAATCATCCGCAAGCTCCGCTGTATAGTTAAATATTGGCTATATCTCTAACACAATCTCCTTCATACTGATGGCTCGCTAGGCGAATCTGTTGAGTATTACCTTGGTACGTTGTAAGGTTGCAAGTAATCATCTGCAGGCTCCACTGTATAGTTAAGTATTGACAATATCTCTAACACAATCTCCTTCATACTGATGGCTCGCCAGGCGAATCCGTTGAGTATTACCTTGGTACGTTGTAAGGTTGCAAGTAATCATCTGCAGGCTCCACTGTATAGTTAAATATTGGCAATATCTCTAACACAATCTCCTTCATACTGATGGCTCGCCAGGCGAATCTGTTGAGTATTACCTTGGTACGTTGTAAGGTTGCAAGTAATCATCCGCAGGCTCCACTGTATAGTTAAATATTGGCCATATCTCTAACACAATCTCCTTCATACTGATGGCTCGCCAGGCGAATCCGTTGAGTATTACCTAGGTACTATGCAAGGTTGCAAGTAATCATCTGCAGGCTCCACTGTATAGTTAAATATTGGCTATATCTCTAACACAATCTCCTCCATACTGATGGCTCGCTAGGCGAATCTGTTGAGTATTACCTTGGTACGTTCTAAGGTTGCAAGTAATCATCCGCAGGCTCTACTGTATAGTTAAATATTGGCTATATCTCTAACACAATCTCCTTCATACTGATGGCTCGCTAGACGAATCTGTTGAGTATTACCTTGGTACGTTGTAAGGTTGCAAGTAATCATCCGCAGGCTCCACTGTATAGTTAAATATTGGCTATATCTCTAACACAATCTCCTTCATACTGATGGCTCGCCAGGCAAATCTGTTGAGTATTACCTTGGTACGTTGTAAGCTTGCAAGTAATCATCCGCAGGCTCCACTGTATAGTTAAATATTGGCTATATCTCTAACACAATCTCCGTCATACTGATGGCTCGCTAGGCGAATCTGTTGAGTATTACCTTGATACGTTGTAAGGTTGCAAGTAATCATCCGCAAGCTCCGCTGTATAGTTAAATATTGGCAATATCTCTAACACAATCTCCTTCATACTGATGGCTCGCCAGGCGAATCTGTTGAGTATTACCTTGGTACGTGTTAAGGTTGCAAGTAATCATCCGCAGGCTCCACTGTATAGTTAAATATTGGCTATATCTCTAACACAATCTCCTTCATACTGATGGCTCGCCAGGCAAATCTGTTGAGTATTACCTTGGTACGTTGTAAGGTTGCAAGTAATCATCTGCAGGCTCCACTGTATAGTTAAATATTGGCTATATCTCTAACACAATCTCCTTCATACTGATGGCTCGCCAGGCGAATCTGTTGAGTATTACCTTGGCACGTTGTAAGGTTGCAAGTAATCATCCGCAGGCTCCACTGTATAGTTAAATATTGGCTATATCTCTAACACAATCTCCTTTATACTGATGGCTCGCCAGGCAAATCTGTTGAGTATTACCTTGGTACGTTGTAAGGTTGCAAGTAATCATCCGCAGGCTCCACTGTATAGTTAAATATTGGCTATATCTCTAACACAATCTCCTTCATACTGATGGCTCGCCAGGCGAATCTGTTGAGTATTACCTTGGTACGTTGTAAGGTTGCAATTAATCATCCGCAGGCTCCACAGTATAGTTAAATATTGGCTATATCTCTAACACAATCTCCTTCATACTGATGGCTCGCCAGGCAAATCTGTTGAGTATTACCTTGGTACGTTGTACGGTTTGTAAGTAATTATTTGCAGGCTCCACTGTATAGTTTAATATTGACAATATCTCTAACACAATCTCCTTCATACTGATGGCTCGCCAGGCGAATCCGTTGAGTATTACCTTGGTACTATGCAAGGTTGCAAGTAATCATCTGCAGGCTCCACTGTATATTTAAATATTGGGTATATCTCTAACACAATCTCCTCCATACTGATGGCTCGCTAGGCGAATCTGTTGAGTATTACCTTGGTACGTTGTAAGGTTGCAAGTAATCATCCGCAGGCTCCACTGTATAGTTAAATATTGGCTATATCTCTAACATAATCTCCTTCATACTGATGGCTCGCTAGGCGAATCTGTTGAGTATTACCTTGGTACGTGTTAAGGTTGCAAGTAATCATCCGCAGGCTCCACTGTATAGTTAAATATTGGCTATATCTCTAACACAATCTCCTTCATACTGATGGCTCGCCAGGCAAAACTGTTGAGTATTACCTTGGTACGTTGTAGGTTGCAAGTAATCATCCGCAGGCTCCACTGTATAGTTAAATATTGGCTATATCTCTAACACAATCTCCTTCATACTGATGGCTCGCCAGGCAAATCTGTTGAGTATTACCTTGGTTCCTTGTAAGGTTGCAAGTAATCATCTGCAGGCTTCACTGTATAGTTAAATATTGGCTATATCTCTAACACAATCTCCTTCATACTGATGGCTCGCTATGCGAATCTGTTGAGTATTACCTTGGTACGTTGTAAGGTTGCAAGTAATCATCCGCAGGCTCCACTGTATAGTTAAATATTGGCTATATCTCTAACACAATCTCCTTCATACTAATGGCTTGCCAGGCAAATCCGTTGAGTATTACCTTGGTACGTTGTAAGGTTGCAAGTAATCATCCGCAGGCTCCACTGTATAGTTAAATATTGGCTATATCTCTAACACAATCTCCTTCATACTGATGGCTCGCCAGGCGAATCTGTTGAGTATTACCTTGGTACGTTGTAAGGTTGCAAGTAATCATCCGCAGGCTCCACTGTATAGTTAAATATTGACAATATCTCTAACACAATCTCCTTCATACTGATGGCTCGCCAGGCGAATCCGCTGAGTATTACCGGGGTACGTTGTAAGGTTGAAAGTAATCATCTGCAGGCTCCACTGTATAGTTAAATATTGGCTATATCTCTAACACAATCTCCTTCATACTGATGGCTCGCTAGGCGAATCTGTTGAGTATTACCTTGGTACGTTGTAAGGTTGCAAGTAATCATCCGCAGGCTCCACTGTATAGTTAAATATTGGCTATATCTATAACACAATCTCCTTCATACTGATGGCTCGCCAGGCGAATCTGTTGAGTATTACCTTGGTACGTTGTAAGGTTGCAAGTAATCATCCGCAGGCTCCACTGTATAGTTAAATATTGGCTATATCTCTAACACAATCTCCTTCAAACTGATGGCTCGCCAGGCGAATCTGTTGAGTATTACCTTGGTACGTTGTAAGGTTGCAAGTAATCATCCGCAGGCTCCACTGTATAGTTAAATATTGGCTATATCTCTAACACAATCTCCTTCATACTGATGGCTCGCTAGGCAAATCTGTTGAGTATTACCTTGATACGTTGTAAGGTTGCAAGTAATCATCCGCAAGCTCCGCTGTATAGTTAAATATTGGCTATATCTCTATCACAACCTCCTTCATACTGATGGCTCACTAGGCGAATCTGTTGAGTATTACCTTGGTACGTTGTAAGTTTGCAAGTAATCATCCGCAGGCTCCACTGTATAGTTAAGTATTGACAATATCTCTAACACAATCTCCTTCATACTGATGGCTCACCAGGCGAATCCGTTGAGTATTACCTTGGTACGTTCTAAGGTTGCAAGTAATCACCTGCAGGCTCCACTGTATAGTTAAATATTGGCAATATCTCTAACACAATCTCCTTCATACTGATGGCTCGCCAGGCGAATCTGTTGAGTATTACCTTGGTACGTTGTAAGGTTGCAAGTAATCATCCGCAGGCTCCACTGTATAGTTAAATATTGGCTATATCTCTAACACAATCTCCTTCATACTGATGGCTCGCCAGGCAAATCTGTTGAGTATTACCTTGGTACGTTGTAAGGTTGCAAGTAATCATCTGCAGGCTCCACTGTATAGTTAAATATTGCCTATATCTCTAACACAATCTCCTTCATACTGATGGCTCGCCAGGCGAATCTGTTGAGTATTACTTTGGCACGTTGTAAGGTTGCAAGTAATCATCCGCAGGCTCCACTGTATAGTTAAATATTGGCTATATCTCTAACACAATCTCCTTCATACTGATGGCTGGCCAGGCAAATCTGTTGAGTATTACCTTGGTACGTTGTAAGGTTGCAATTAATCATCCGCAGGCTCCACTGTATAGTTAAATATTGGCTATATCTCTAACACAATCTCCTTCATACTGATGGCTCGCCAGGCGAATCTGTTGAGTATTACCTTGGTACGTTGTAAGAATGCAATTAATCATCCGCAGGCTCCACTGTATAGTTAAATATTGGCTATATCTCTAACAAAATCTCCTACATACTGATGGCTCGCCAGGCAAATCTGTTGAGTATTACCTTGGTACGTTGTAAGGTGTGTAAGTAATTATCTGCAGGCTCCACTGTATAGTTTAATATTGACAATATCTCTAACACAATCTCCTTCATACTGATGGCTCGCCAGGCGAATCCGTTGAGTATTACCTTGGTACTATGCAAGGTTGCAAGTAATCATCTGCAGGCTCCACTGTATAGTTAATTATTGACAATATCTCTAACACAATCTCCTTCATACTGATGGCTCGCTAGGCGAATCCGTTGAGAATTATCGTGGTACGTTGGTACGTTACAAGGTTGCAAGTAATCATCTGCAGGCTCCACTGTATAGTTAAATATTGGCTATATCTCTAACACAATCTCCTCCATACTGATGGCTCGCTAGGCGAATCTGTTGAGTATTACCTTGGTACGTTGTAAGGTTGCAAGTAATCATCCGCAGGCTCCACTGTATAGTTAAATATTGGCTATATCTCTAACACAATCTCCTTCATACTGATGGCTCGCTAGGCGAATCTGTTGAGTATTACCTTTGTACGTTGTAAGGTTGCAAGTAATCATCTGCAGGCTTCACTGTATAGTTAAATATTGGCTATATCTCTAACACAATCTCCTTCATACTGATGGCTCGCTAGGCGAATCTGTTGAGTATTACCTTGGTACGTTGTAAGGTTGCAAGTAATCATCCGCAGGCTCCACTGTATAGTTAAATATTGGCTATATCTCTAACACAATCTCCTTCATACTGATGGCTTGCCAGGAAAATCTGTTGAGTATTACCTTGGTACGTTGTAAGGTTGCAAGTAATCATCCGCAGGCTCCACTGTATAGTTAAATATTGGCTATATCTCTAACACAATTCCTTCATACTGATGGCTCGCCAGGCAAATCTGTTGAGTATTACCTTGGGTCGTTGTAAGGTTGCAAGTAATCATCTGCAGGCTTAACTGTATAGTTAAATATTGGCTATATCTCTAACACAATCTCCTTCATACTGATGGCTCGCCAGGCAAATCCCCTGAGTATTACCTTAACACGTTGTAAGGTTGCAAGTTATCATCTGCAGGCTCCACTGTATAGTTAAATATTGACAATATCTCTAACACAATCTCCTTCATACTGATGGCTCGCCAGGCGAATCCGCTGAGTATTACCGGGGTACGTTGTAAGGTTGCAAGTAATCATCCGCAGGCTCCACTGTATAGTTAAATATTGGCTATATCTCTAACACAATCTCCTCCATACTGATGGCTTGCTAGGCGAATCTGTTGAGTATTACCTTGGTACGTTGTAAGGTTGCAAGTAATCATCCGCAGGCTCCACTTTATAGTTAAATATTGACTATATCTCTAACACAATCTCCTTCATACTGATGGCTCGCTAGGCGAATCTGTTGAGTATTACCTTGGTACGTTGTAAGGTTGCAAGTAATCATCCGCAGGCTCCACTGTATAGTTAAATATTGGCTATATCTCTAACACAATCTCCTTCATACTGATGGCTCGCCAGGCGAATCTGTTGAGTATTACCTTGGTACGTTGTAAGGTTGCAAGTAATCATCCGCAGGCTCCACTGTATAGTTAAATATTGGCTATATCTCTAACACAATCTCCTTCATACTGATAGCTGGCCAGGCAAATCTGTTGAGTATTACCTTGGTACGTTGTAAGGTTGCAAGTAATCATCCGCAGGCTCCACTGTATAGTTAAATATTGGCTATATCTCTAACACAATCTCCTTCATACTGATGGCTCGCCAGGCGAATCTGTTGAGTATTACCTTGGTACGTTGTAAGAATGCAATTAATCATCCGCAGGCTCCACTGTATAGTTAAATATTGGCTATATCTCTAACAAAATCTCCTACATACTGATGGCTCGCCAGGCAAATCTGTTGAGTATTACCTTGGTACGTTGTAAGGTGTGTAAGTAATTATCTGCAGGCTCCACTGTATAGTTTAATATTGACAATATCTCTAACACAATCTCCTTCATACTGATGGCTCGCCAGGCGAATCCGTTGAGTATTACCTTGGTACTATGCAAGGTTGCAAGTAATCATCTGCAGGCTCCACTGTATAGTTAAATATTGACAATATCTCTAACACAATCTCCTTCATACTGATGGCTCGCTAGGCGAATCCGTTGAGAATTATCGTGGTACGTTGGTACGTTACAAGGTTGCAAGTAATCATCTGCAGGCTCCACTGTATAGTTAAATATTGGCTATATCTCTAACACAATCTCCTCCATACTGATGGCTCGCTAGGCGAATCTGTTGAGTATTACCTTGGTACGTTGTAAGGTTGCAAGTAATCATCCGCAGGCTCCACTGTATAGTTAAATATTGGCTATATCTCTAACACAATCTCCTTCATACTGATGGCTCGCTAGGCGAATCTGTTGAATATTACCTTTGTACGTTGTAAGGTTGCAAGTAATCATCTGCAGGCTTCACTGTATAGTTAAATATTGGCTATATCTCTAACACAATCTCCTTCATACTGATGGCTCGCTAGGCGAATCTGTTGAGTATTACCTTGGTACGTTGTAAGGTTGCAAGTAATCATCCGCAGGCTCCACTGTATAGTTAAATATTGGCTATATCTCTAACACAATCTCCTTCATACTGATGGCTCGCCAGGAAAATCTGTTGAGTATTACCTTGGTACGTTGTAAGGTTGCAAGTAATCATCCGCAGGCTCCACTGTATAGTTAAATATTGGATATATCTCTAACACAATTCCTTCATACTGATGGCTCGCCAGGCAAATCTGTTGAGTATTACCTTGGGTCGTTGTAAGGTTGCAAGTAATCATCTGCAGGCTTAACTGTATAGTTAAATATTGGCAATATCTCTAACACAATCTCCTTCATACTGATGGCTCGCCAGGCGAATCCGTTGAGTATTACCTAGGTACTATGCAAGGTTGCAAGTAATCATCTGCAGGCTCCACTGTATAGTTAAATATTGGCTATATCTCTAACACAATCTCCTCCATACTGATGGCTTGCTAGGCGAATCTGTTGAGTATTACCTTGGTACGTTGTAAGGTTGCAAGTAATCATCCGCAGGCTCCACTGTATAGTTAAATATTGACTATATCTCTAACACAATCTCCTTCATACTGATGGCTCGCTAGGCGAATCTGTTGAGTATTACCGTGGTACGTTGTAAGGTTGCAAGTAATCATCCGCAGGCTCCACTGTATAGTTAAATATTGGCTATATCTCTAACACAATCTCCGTCATACTGATGGCTCGCTAGGCGAATCTGTTGAGTATTACCTTGATACGTTGTAAGGTTGCAAGTAATCATCCGCAAGCTCCGCTGTATAGTTAAATATTGGCAATATCTCTAACACAATCTCCTTCATACTGATGGCTCGCCAGGCGAATCTGTTGAGTATTACCTTGGTACGTTGTAAGGTTGCAAGTAATCATCCTTAGGCTCCACTGTATAGTTAAATATTGGCAATATCTCTAACACAATCTCCTTCATACTGATGGCTCGCCAGGCGAATCCCCTGAGTATTACCTTGGTACGTTGTAAGGTTGCAAGTAATCATCCGCAGGCTCCACTGTATAGTTAAATATTGGCTATATCTCTAACACAATCTCCGTCATACTGATGGCTCGCTAGGCGAATCTGTTGAGTATTACCTTGATACGTTGTAAGGTTGCAAGTAATCATCCGCAAGCTCCGCTGTATAGTTAAATATTGGCTATATCTCTAACACAATCTCCTTCATACTGATGGCTCGCTAGGCGAATCTGTTGAGTATTACCTTGGTACGTTGTAAGGTTGCAAGTAATTATCTGCAGGCTCCACTGTATAGTTAAGTATTGACAATATCTCTAACACAATCTCCTTCATACTGATGGCTCGCCAGGCGAATCCGTTGAGTATTACCTTGGTACGTTGTAAGGTTGCAAGTAATCATCTGCAGGCTCCACTGTATAGTTAAATATTGGCAATATCTCTAACACAATCTCCTTCATACTGATGGCTCGCCAGGCGAATCTGTTGAGTATTACCTTGGTACGTTGTAAGGTTGCAAGTAATCATCGGAAGGCTCCACTGTATAGTTAAATATTGGCTATATCTCTAACACAATCTCCTTCATACTGATGGCTCGCCAGGCGAATCCGTTGAGTATTACCTAGGTACTATGCAAGGTTGCAAGTATTCATCTGCAGGCTCCACTATATAGTTAAATATTGGCTATATCTCTAACACAATCTCCTCCATACTGATGGCTTGCTAGGCGAATCTGTTGAGTATTACCTTGGTACGTTGTAAGGTTGCAAGTAATCATCCGCAGGCTCCACTGTATAGTTAAATATTGACTATATCTCTAACACAATCTCCTTCATACTGATGGCTCGCTAGGCGAATCTGTTGAGTATTACCTTGGTACGTTGTAAGGTTGCAAGTAATCATCCGCAGGCTCCACTGTATAGTTAAATATTGGCTATATCTCTAACACAATCTCCTTCATACTGATGGCTCGCCAGGCGAATCTGTTGAGTATTACCTTGGTACGTTGTAAGGTTGCAAGTAATCATCCGCAGGCTCCACTGTATAGTTAAATATTGGCTATATCTCTAACACAATCTCCGTCATACTGATGGCTCGCTAGGCGAATCTGTTGAGTATTATTTTGATACGTTGTAAGGTTGCAAGTAATCATCCGCAAGCTCCGCTGTATAGTTAAATATTGGCAATATCTCTAACACAATCTCCTTCATACTGATGGCTCGCCAGGCGAATCTGTTGAGTATTACCTTGGTACGTTGTAAGGTTGCAAGTAATCATCCTTAGGCTCCACTGTATAGTTAAATATTGGCAATATCTCTAACACAATCTCCTTCATACTGATGGCTCGCCAGGCGAATCCCCTGAGTATTACCTTGGTACGTTGTAAGGTTGCAAGTTATCATCTGCAGGCTCCACTGTATAGTTAAATATTGACAATATCTCTAACACAATCTCCTTCATAATGATGGCTCGCTAGGCGAATCCGCTGAGTATTACCGGGGTACGTTGTAAGGTTGCAAGTAATCATCCGCAGGCTCCACTGTATAGTTAAATATTGGCTATATCTCTAACACAATCTCCTTCATACTGATGGCTCGCCAGGCGAATCTGTTGAGTATTACCTTGGTACGTTGTAAGGTTGCAAGTAATCATCCGCAGGCTCCACTGTATAGTTAAATATTGGCTATATCTCTAACACAATCTCCTTCATACTGATGGCTCGCCAGGCGAATCTGTTGAGTATTACCTTGGTACGTTGTAAGGTTGCAAGTAATCATCCGCAGGCTCCACTGTATAGTTAAATATTGGCTATATCTCTAACACAATCTCCGTCATACTGATGGCTCGCTAGGCGAATCTGTTGAGTATTACCTTGATACGTTGTAAGGTTGCAAGTAATCATCCGCAAGCTCCGCTGTATAGTTAAATATTGGCTATATCTCTAACACAATCTCCTTCATACTGATGGCTCGCTAGGCGAATCTGTTGAGTATTACCTTGGTACGTTGTAAGGTTGCAAGTAATCATCTGCAGGCTCCACTGTATAGTTAAGTATTGACAATATCTCTAACACAATCTCCTTCATACTGATGGCTCGCCAGGCGAATCCGTTGAGTATTACCTTGGTACGTTGTAAGGTTGCAAGTAATCATCTGCAGGCTCCACTGTATAGTTAAATATTGGCAATATCTCTAACACAATCTCCTTCATACTGATGGCTCGCCAGGCGAATCTGTTGAGTATTACCTTGGTACGTTGTAAGGTTGTAAGTAATCATCCGCAGGCTCCACTGTATAGTTAAATATTGGCTATATCTCTAACACAATCTCCTTCATACTGATGGCTCGCCAGGCGAATCCGTTAAGTATTACCTAGGTACTATGCAAGGTTGCAAGTAATCATCTGCAGGCTCCACTGTATAGTTAAATATTGGCTATATCTCTAACACAATCTCCTCCATACTGATGGCTCGCTAGGCGAATCTGTTGAGTATTACCTTGGTACGTTGTAAGGTTGCAAGTAATCATCCGCAGGCTCTACTGTATAGTTAAATATTGGCTATATCTCTAACACAATCTCCTTCATACTGATGGCTCGCTAGGCGAATCTGTTGAGCATTACCTTGGTACGTTGTAAGGTTGCAAGTAATCATCCGCAAGCTCCACTGTATAGTTAAATATTGGCTATATCTCTAACACAATCTCCTTCATACTGATGGCTCGCCAGGCGAATCTGTTGAGTATTACCTCGGTACGTTGTAAGGTTGCAAGTAATCATCCGCAGGCTCCACTGTATAGTTAAATATTGGCTATATCTCTAACACAATCTCCGTCATACTGATGGCTCGCTAGGCGAATCTGTTGAGTATTACCTTGATACGTTGTAAGGTTGCAAGTAATCATCCGCAAGCTCCGCTGTATAGTTAAATATTGGCAATATCTCTAACACAATCTCCTTCATACTGATGGCTCGCCAGGCGAATCTGTTGAGTATTACCTTGGTACGTTGTAAGGTTGCAAGTAATCATCCGCAGGCTCCACTGTATAGTTAAATATTGGCTATATCTCTAACACAATCTCCTTCATACTGATGGCTCGCCAGGCAAATCTGTTGAGTATTACCTTGGTACGTTGTAAGGTTGCAAGTAATCATCTGCAGGCTCCACTGTATAGTTAAATATTGGCTATATCTCTAACACAATCTCCTTCATACTGATGGCTCGCCAGGCGAATCTGTTGAGTATTACCTTGGCACGTTGTAAGGTTGCAAGTAATCATCCGCAGGCTCCACTGTATAGTTAAATATTGGCTATATCTCCAACACAATCTCCTTCATACTGATGGCTCGCCAGGCAAATCTGTTGAGTATTACCTTGTTACGTTGTAAGGTTGCAAGTAATCATCCGCAGGCTCCACTGTATAGTTAAATATTGGCTATATCTCTAACACAATCTCCATCATACTGATGGCTCGCCAGGCGAATCTGTTGAGTATTACCTTGGTACGTTGTAAGGTTGCAATTAATCATCCGCAGGCTCCACTGTATAGTTAAATATTGGCTATATCTCTAACACAATCTCCTTCATACTGATGGCTCGCCAGGCAAATTTGTTGAGTATTACCTTGGTACGTTGTAAGGTTTGTAAGTAATTATTTGCAGGCTCCACTGTATAGTTTAATATTGACAATATCTCTAACACAATCTCCTTCATACTGATGGCTCGCCAGGCGAATCCGTTGAGTATTACCTTGGTACTATGCAAGGTTGCAAGTAATCATCTGCAGGCTCCACTGTATATTTAAATATTGGCTATATCTCTAACACAATCTCCTCCATACTGATGGCTCGCTAGGCGAATCTGTTGAGTATTACCTTGGTACGTTGTAAGGTTGCAAGTAATCATCCGCAGGCTCCACTGTATAGTTAAATATTGGCTATATCTCTAACATAATCTCCTTCATACTGATGGCTCGCTAGGCGAATCTGTTGAGTATTACCTTGGTACGTGTTAAGGTTGCAAGTAATCATCCGCAGGCTCCACTGTATAGTTAAATATTGGCTATATCTCTAACACAATCTCCTTCATACTGATGGCTCGCCAGGCAAAACTGTTGAGTATTACCTTGGTACGTTGTAGGTTGCAAGTAATCATCCGCAGGCTCCACTGTATAGTTAAATATTGGCTATATCTCTAACACAATCTCCTTCATACTGATGGCTCGCCAGGCAAATCTGTTGAGTATTACCTTGGTTCGTTGTAAGGTTGCAAGTAATCATCTGCAGGCTTCACTGTATAGTTAAATATTGGCTATATCTCTAACACAATCTCCTTCATACTGATGGCTCGCTAGGCGAATCTGTTGAGTATTACCTTGGTACGTTGTAAGGTTGCAAGTAATCATCCGCAGGCTCCACTGTATAGTTAAATATTGGCTATATCTCTAACACAATCTCCTTCATACTGATGGCTTGCCAGGCAAATCCGTTGAGTATTACCTTGGTACGTTGTAAGGTTGCAAGTAATCATCCGCAGGCTCCACTGTATAGTTAAATATTGGCTATATCTCTAACACAATATCCTTCATACTGATGGCTCGCCAGGCGAATCCGCTGAGTATTTACTTGGTACGTTGTAAGGTTGCAAGTAATCATCTGCAGGCTCCACTGTATAGTTAAATATTAACAATATCTCTAACACAATCTCCTTCATACTGATGGCTCGCCAGGCGAATCTGTTGAGTATTACCTTGGTACGTTGTAAGGTTGCAAGTAATCATCCTTAGGCTCCACTGTATAGTTAAATATTGGCCATATCTCTAACACAATCTCCTTCATACTGATGGCTCGCCAGGCGAATCTGTTGAGTATTACCTTGGTACGTTGTAAGGTTGCAAGTAATCATCCGCAGGCTCCGCTGTATAGTTAAATATTGACAATATCTCTAACACAATCTCCTTCATACTGATGGCTCGCCAGGCGAATCCGCTGAGTATTACCGGGGTGCGTTGTAAGGTTGCAAGTAATCATCTGCAGGCTCCACTGTATAGTTAAATATTGGCTATATCTCTAACACAATCTCCTTCATACTGATGGCTCGCTAGGCGAATCTGTTGAGTATTACCTTGGTACGTTGTAAGGTTGCAAGTAATCATCCGCAGGCTCCACTGTATAGTTAAATATTGGCTATATCTCTAACACAATCTCCTTCATACTGATGGCTCGCTAGGCGAATCTGTTGAGCATTACCTTGGTACGTTGTAAGGTTGCAAGTAATCATCCGCAGGCTCCACTGTATAGTTAAATATTGGCTATATCTCTAACACAATCTCCTTCATACTGATGGCTCGCCAGGCGAATCTGTTGAGTATTACCTCGGTACGTTGTAAGGTTGCAAGTAATCATCCGCAGGCTCCACTGTATAGTTAAATATTGGCTATAACTCTAACACAATCTCCGTCATACTGATGGCTCGCTAGGCGAATCTGTTGAGTATTACCTTGATACGTTGTAAGGTTGCAAGTAATCATCCGCAAGCTCCGCTGTATAGTTAAATATTGGCAATATCTCTAACACAATCTCCTTCATACTGATGGCTCGCCAGGCGAATCTGTTGAGTATTACCTTGGTACGTTGTAAGGTTGCAAGTAATCATCCGCAGGCTCCACTGTATAGTTAAATATTGGCTATATCTCTAACACAATCTCCTTCATACTGATGGCTCGCCAGGCAAATCTGTTGAGTATTACCTTGGTACGTTGTAAGGTTGCAAGTAATCATCTGCAGGCTCCACTGTATAGTTAAATATTGGCTATATCTCTAACACAATCTCCTTCATACTGATGGCTCGCCAGGCGAATCTGTTGAGTATTACCTTGGCACGTTGTAAGGTTGCAAGTAATCATCCGCAGGCTCCACTGTATAGTTAAATATTGGCTATATCTCCAACACAATCTCCTTCATACTGATGGCTCGCCAGGCAAATCTGTTGAGTATTACCTTGTTACGTTGTAAGGTTGCAAGTAATCATCCGCAGGCTCCACTGTATAGTTAAATATTGGCTATATCTCTAACACAATCTCCATCATACTGATGGCTCGCCAGGCGAATCTGTAGAGTATTACCTTGGTACGTTGTAAGGTTGCAATTAATCATCCGCAGGCTCCACTGTATAGTTAAATATTGGCTATATCTCTAACACAATCTCCTTCATACTGATGGCTCGCCAGGCAAATCTGTTGAGTATTACCTTGGTACGTTGTAAGGTTTGTAAGTAATTATTTGAAGGCTCCACTGTATAGTTTAATATTGACAATATCTCTAACACAATCTCCTTCATACTGATGGCTCGCCAGGCGAATCCGTTGAGTATTACCTTGGTACTATGCAAGGTTGCAAGTAATCATCTGCAGGCTCCACTGTATATTTAAATATTGGCTATATCTCTAACACAATCTCCTCCATACTGATGGCTCGCTAGGCGAATCTGTTGAGTATTACCTTGGTACGTTGTAAGGTTGCAAGTAATCATCCGCAGGCTCCACTGTATAGTTAAATATTGGCTATATCTCTAACATAATCTCCTTCATACTGATGGCTCGCTAGGCGAATCTGTTGAGTATTACCTTGGTACGTGTTAAGGTTGCAAGTAATCATCCGCAGGCTCCACTGTATAGTTAAATATTGGCTATATCTCTAACACAATCTCCTTCATACTGATGGCTCGCCAGGCAAAACTGTTGAGTATTACCTTGGTACGTTGTAGGTTGCAAGTAATCATCCGCAGGCTCCACTGTATAGTTAAATATTGGCTATATCTCTAACACAATCTCCTTCATACTGATGGCTCGCCAGGCAAATCTGTTGAGTATTACCTTGGTTCGTTGTAAGGTTGCAAGTAATCATCTGCAGGCTTCACTGTATAGTTAAATATTGGCTATATCTCTAACACAATCTCCTTCATACTGATGGCTCGCTAGGCGAATCTGTTGAGTATTACCTTGGTACGTTGTAAGGTTGCAAGTAATCATCCGCAGGCTCCACTGTATAGTTAAATATTGGCTATATCTCTAACACAATCTCCTTCATACTGATGGCTTGCCAGGCAAATCCGTTGAGTATTACCTTGGTACGTTGTAAGGTTGCAAGTAATCATCCGCAGGCTCCACTGTATAGTTAAATATTGGCTATATCTCTAACACAATATCCTTCATACTGATGGCTCGCCAGGCGAATCCGCTGAGTATTTACTTGGTACGTTGTAAGGTTGCAAGTAATCATCTGCAGGCTCCACTGTATAGTTAAATATTAACAATATCTCTAACACAATCTCCTTCGTACTGATGGCTCGCCAGGCGAATCTGTTGAGTATTACCTTGGTACGTTGTAAGGTTGCAAGTAATCATCCTTAGGCTCCACTGTATAGTTAAATATTGGCCATATCTCTAACACAATCTCCTTCATACTGATGGCTCGCCAGGCGAATCTGTTGAGTATTACCTTGGTACGTTGTAAGGTTGCAAGTAATCATCCGCAGGCTCCGCTGTATAGTTAAATATTGACAATATCTCTAACACAATCTCCTTCATACTGATGGCTCGCCAGGCGAATCCGCTGAGTATTACCGGGGTGCGTTGTAAGGTTGCAAGTAATCATCTGCAGGCTCCACTGTATAGTTAAATATTGGCTATATCTCTAACACAATCTCCTTCATACTGATGGCTCGCTAGGCGAATCTGTTGAGTATTACCTTGGTACGTTGTAAGGTTGCAAGTAATCATCCGCAGGCTCCACTGTATAGTTAAATATTGGCTATATCTATAACACAATCTCCTTCATACTGATGGCTCGCCAGGCGAATCTGTTGAGTATTACCTTGGTACGTTGTAAGGTTGCAAGTAATCATCCGCAGGCTCCACTGTATAGTTAAATATTGGCTATATCTCTAACACAATCTCCTTCAAACTGATGGCTCGCCAGGCGAATCTGTTGAGTATTACCTTGGTACGTTGTAAGGTTGCAAGTAATCATCCGCAGGCTCCACTGTATAGTTAAATATTGGCTATATCTCTAACACAATCTCCTTCATACTGATGGCTCGCTAGGCGAATCTGTTGAGTATTACCTTGATACGTTGTAAGGTTGCAAGTAATCATCCGCAAGCTCCGCTGTATGGTTAAATATTGGCTATATCTCTATCACAACCTCCTTCATACTGATGGCTCACTAGGCGAATCTGTTGAGTATTACCTTGGTACGTTGTAAGGTTGCAAGTAATCATCTGCAGGCTCCACTGTATAGTTAAGTATTGACAATATCTCTAACACAATCTCCTTCATACTGATGGCTCGCCAGGCGAATCCGTTGAGTATTACCTTGGTACGTTCTAAGGTTGCAAGTAATCATCTGCAGGCTCCACTGTATGGTTAAATATTGGCAATATCTCTAACACAATCTCCTTCATACTGATGGCTCGCCAGGCGAATCTGTTTAGTATTACCTTGGTACGTTGTAAGGTTGCAAGTAATCATCCGCAGGCTCCACTGTATAGTTAAATATTGGCTATATCTCTAACACAATCTCCTTCATACTGATGGCTCGCCAGGCAAATCTGTTGAGTATTACCTTGGTACGTTGTAAGGTTGCAAGTAATCATCTGCAGGCTCCACTGTATAGTTAAATATTGGCTATATCTCTAACACAATCTCCTTCATACTGATGGCTCGCCAGGCGAATCTGTTGAGTATTACTTTGGCACGTTGTAAGGTTGCAAGTAATCATCCGCAGGCTCCACTGTATAGTTAAATATTGGCTATATCTCTAACACAATCTCCTTCATACTGATGGCTGGCCAGGCAAATCTGTTGAGTATTACCTTGGTACGTTGTAAGGTTGCAAGTAATCATCCGCAGGCTCCACTGTATAGTTAAATATTGGCTATATCTCTAACACAATCTCCTTCATACTGATGGCTCGCCAGGCGAATCTGTTGAGAATTATCGTGGTACGTTGGTACGTTACAAGGTTGCAAGTAATCATCTGCAGGCTCCACTGTATAGTTAAATATTGGCTATATCTCTAACACAATCTCCGTCATACTGATGGCTCGCTAGGCGAATCTGTTGAGTATTACCTTGATACGTTGTAAGGTTGCAAGTAATCATCCGCAAGCTCCGCTGTATAGTTAAATATTGGCTATATCTCTAACACAATCTCCTTCATACTGATGGCTCGCTAGGCGAATCTGTTGAGTATTACCTTGGTACGTTGTAAGGTTGCAAGTAATCATCTGCAGGCTCCACTGTATAGTTAAGTATTGACAATATCTCTAACACAATCTCCTTCATACTGATGGCTCGCCAGGCGAATCCGTTGAGTATTACCTTGGTACGTTGTAAGGTTGCAAGTAATCATCTGCAGGCTCCACTGTATAGTTAAATATTGGCTATAACTCTAACACAATCTCCGTCATACTGATGGCTCGCTAGGCGAATCTGTTGAGTATTACCTTGATACGTTGTAAGGTTGCAAGTAATCATCCGCAAGCTCCGCTGTATAGTTAAATATTGGTAATATCTCTAACACAATCTCCTTCATACTGATGGCTCGCCAGGCGAATCTGTTGAGTATTACCTTGGTACGTTGTAAGGTTGCAAGTAATCATCCGCAGGCTCCACTGTATAGTTAAATATTGGCTATATCTCTAACACAATCTCCTTCATACTGATGGCTCGCCAGGCAAATCTGTTGAGTATTACCTTGGTACGTTGTAAGGTTGCAAGTAATCATCTGCAGGCTCCACTGTATAGTTAAATATTGGCTATATCTCTAACACAATCTCCTTCATACTGATGGCTCGCCAGGCGAATCTGTTGAGTATTACCTTGGCACGTTGTAAGGTTGCAAGTAATCATCCGCAGGCTCCACTGTATAGTTAAATATTGGCTATATCTCCAACACAATCTCCTTCATACTGATGGCTCGCCAGGCAAATCTGTTGAGTATTACCTTGTTACGTTGTAAGGTTGCAAGTAATCATCCGCAGGCTCCACTGTATAGTTAAATATTGGCTATATCTCTAACACAATCTCCATCATACTGATGGCTCGCCAGGCGAATCTGTAGAGTATTACCTTGGTACGTTGTAAGGTTGCAATTAATCATCCGCAGGCTCCACTGTATAGTTAAATATTGGCTATATCTCTAACACAATCTCCTTCATACTGATGGCTCGCCAGGCAAATCTGTTGAGTATTACCTTGGTACGTTGTAAGGTTTGTAAGTAATTATTTGCAGGCTCCACTGTATAGTTTAATATTGACAATATCTCTAACACAATCTCCTTCATACTGATGGCTCGCCAGGCGAATCCGTTGAGTATTACCTTGGTACTATGCAAGGTTGCAAGTAATCATCTGCAGGCTCCACTGTATATTTAAATATTGGCTATATCTCTAACACAATCTCCTCCATACTGATGGCTCGCTAGGCGAATCTGTTGAGTATTACCTTGGTACGTTGTAAGGTTGCAAGTAATCATCCGCAGGCTCCACTGTATAGTTAAATATTGGCTATATCTCTAACATAATCTCCTTCATACTGATGGCTCGCTAGGCGAATCTGTTGAGTATTACCTTGGTACGTGTTAAGGTTGCAAGTAATCATCCGCAGGCTCCACTGTATAGTTAAATATTGGCTATATCTCTAACACAATCTCCTTCATACTGATGGCTCGCCAGGCAAAACTGTTGAGTATTACCTTGGTACGTTGTAGGTTGCAAGTAATCATCCGCAGGCTCCACTGTATAGTTAAATATTGGCTATATCTCTAACACAATCTCCTTCATACTGATGGCTCGCCAGGCAAATCTGTTGAGTATTACCTTGGTTCGTTGTAAGGTTGCAAGTAATCATCTGCAGGCTTCACTGTATAGTTAAATATTGGCTATATCTCTAACACAATCTCCTTCATACTGATGGCTCGCTAGGCGAATCTGTTGAGTATTACCTTGGTACGTTGTAAGGTTGCAAGTAATCATCCGCAGGCTCCACTGTATAGTTAAATATTGGCTATATCTCTAACACAATCTCCTTCATACTGATGGCTTGCCAGGCAAATCCGTTGAGTATTACCTTGGTACGTTGTAAGGTTGCAAGTAATCATCCGCAGGCTCCACTGTATAGTTAAATATTGGCTATATCTCTAACACAATATCCTTCATACTGATGGCTCGCCAGGCGAATCCGCTGAGTATTTACTTGGTACGTTGTAAGGTTGCAAGTAATCATCTGCAGGCTCCACTGTATAGTTAAATATTAACAATATCTCTAACACAATCTCCTTCGTACTGATGGCTCGCCAGGCGAATCTGTTGAGTATTACCTTGGTACGTTGTAAGGTTGCAAGTAATCATCCTTAGGCTCCACTGTATAGTTAAATATTGGCCATATCTCTAACACAATCTCCTTCATACTGATGGCTCGCCAGGCGAATCTGTTGAGTATTACCTTGGTACGTTGTAAGGTTGCAAGTAATCATCCGCAGGCTCCGCTGTATAGTTAAATATTGACAATATCTCTAACACAATCTCCTTCATACTGATGGCTCGCCAGGCGAATCCGCTGAGTATTACCGGGGTGCGTTGTAAGGTTGCAAGTAATCATCTGCAGGCTCCACTGTATAGTTAAATATTGGCTATATCTCTAACACAATCTCCTTCATACTGATGGCTCGCTAGGCGAATCTGTTGAGTATTACCTTGGTACGTTGTAAGGTTGCAAGTAATCATCCGCAGGCTCCACTGTATAGTTAAATATTGGCTATATCTATAACACAATCTCCTTCATACTGATGGCTCGCCAGGCGAATCTGTTGAGTATTACCTTGGTACGTTGTAAGGTTGCAAGTAATCATCCGCAGGCTCCACTGTATAGTTAAATATTGGCTATATCTCTAACACAATCTCCTTCAAACTGATGGCTCGCCAGGCGAATCTGTTGAGTATTACCTTGGTACGTTGTAAGGTTGCAAGTAATCATCCGCAGGCTCCACTGTATAGTTAAATATTGGCTAAATCTCTAACACAATCTCCTTCATACTGATGGCTCGCTAGGCGAATCTGTTGAGTATTACCTTGATACGTTGTAAGGTTGCAAGTAATCATCCGCAAGCTCCGCTGTATGGTTAAATATTGGCTATATCTCTATCACAACCTCCTTCATACTGATGGCTCACTAGGCGAATCTGTTGAGTATTACCTTGGTACGTTGTAAGGTTGCAAGTAATCATCTGCAGGCTCCACTGTATAGTTAAGTATTGACAATATCTCTAACACAATCTCCTTCATACTGATGGCTCGCCAGGCGAATCCGTTGAGTATTACCTTGGTACGTTCTAAGGTTGCAAGTAATCATCTGCAGGCTCCACTGTATGGTTAAATATTGGCAATATCTCTAACACAATCTCCTTCATACTGATGGCTCGCCAGGCGAATCTGTTTAGTATTACCTTGGTACGTTGTAAGGTTGCAAGTAATCATCCGCAGGCTCCACTGTATAGTTAAATATTGGCTATATCTCTAACACAATCTCCTTCATACTGATGGCTCGCCAGGCAAATCTGTTGAGTATTACCTTGGTACGTTGTAAGGTTGCAAGTAATCATCTGCAGGCTCCACTGTATAGTTAAATATTGGCTATATCTCTAACACAATCTCCTTCATACTGATGGCTCGCCAGGCGAATCTGTTGAGTATTACTTTGGCACGTTGTAAGGTTGCAAGTAATCATCCGCAGGCTCCGCTGTATAGTTAAATATTGGCTATATCTCTAACACAATCTCCTTCATACTGATGGCTCGCTAGGCGAATCTGTTGAGTATTACCTTGGTACGTTGTAAGGTTGCAAGTAATCATCTGCAGGCTCCACTGTATAGTTAAGTATTGACAATATCTCTAACACAATCTCCTTCATACTGATGGCTCGCCAGGCGAATCCGTTGAGTATTACCTTGGTACGTTGTAAGGTTGCAAGTAATCATCCGCAGGCTCCACTGTATAGTTAAATATTGGCTATATCTCTAACACAATCTCCTTCATACTGATGGCTCGCCAGGCGAATCTGTTGAGAATTATCGTGGTACGTTGGTACGTTACAAGGTTGCAAGTAATCATCTGCAGGCTCCACTGTATAGTTAAATATTGGCTATATCTCTAACACAATCTCCGTCATACTGATGGCTCGCTAGGCGAATCTGTTGAGTATTACCTTGATACGTTGTAAGGTTGCAAGTAATCATCCGCAAGCTCCGCTGTATAGTTAAATATTGGCTATATCTCTAACACAATCTCCTTCATACTGATGGCTCGCTAGGCGAATCTGTTGAGTATTACCTTGGTACGTTGTAAGGTTGCAAGTAATCATCTGCAGGCTCCACTGTATAGTTAAGTATTGACAATATCTCTAACACAATCTCCTTCATACTGATGGCTCGCCAGGCGAATCCGTTGAGTATTACCTTGGTACGTTGTAAGGTTGCAAGTAATCATCTGCAGGCTCCACTGTATAGTTAAATATTGGCAATATCTCTAACACAATCTCCTTCATACTGATGGCTCGCCAGGCGAATCTGGTGAGTATTACCTTGGTACGTTGTAAGGTTGCAAGTAATCATCCGCAGGCTCCACTGTATAGTTAAATATTGGCTATATCTCTAACACAATCTCCTTCATACTGATGGCTCGCCAGGCGAATCCGTTGAGTATTACCTAGGTACTATGCAAGGTTGCAAGTAATCATCTGCAGGCTCCACTGTATAGTTAAATATTGGCTATATCTCTAACACAATCTCCTCCATACTGATGGCTCGCTAGGCGAATCTGTTGAGTATTACCTTGGTACGTTGTAAGGTTGCAAGTAATCATCCGCAGGCTCTACTGTATAGTTAAATATTGGCTATATCTCTAACACAATCTCCTTCATACTGATGGCTCGCTAGGCGAATCTGTTGAGCATTACCTTGGTACGTTGTAAGGTTGCAAGTAATCATCCGCAGGCTCCACTGTATAGTTAAATATTGGCTATATCTCTAACACAATCTCCTTCATACTGATGGCTCGCCAGGCGAATCTGTTGAGTATTACCTCGGTACGTTGTAAGGTTGCAAGTAATCATCCGCAGGCTCCACTGTATAGTTAAATATTGGCTATATCTCTAACACAATCTCCGTCATACTGATGGCTCGCTAGGCGAATCTGTTGAGTATTACCTTGATACGTTGTAAGGTTGCAAGTAATCATCCGCAAGCTCCGCTGTATAGTTAAATATTGGCAATATCTCTAACACAATCTCCTTCATACTGATGGCTCGCCAGGCGAATCTGTTGAGTATTACCTTGGTACGTTGTAAGGTTGCAAGTAATCATCCGCAGGCTCCACTGTATAGTTAGATATTGGCTATATCTCTAACACAATCTCCTTCATACTGATGGCTCGCCAGGCAAATCTGTTGAGTATTACCTTGGTACGTTGTAAGGTTGCAAGTAATCATCTGCAGGCTCCACTGTATAGTTAAATATTGGCTATATCTCTAACACAATCTCCTTCATACTGATGGCTCGCCAGGCGAATCTGTTGAGTATTACCTTGGCACGTTGTAAGGTTGCAAGTAATCATCCGCAGGCTCCACTGTATAGTTAAATATTGGCTATATCTCCAACACAATCTCCTTCATACTGATGGCTCGCCAGGCAAATCTGTTGAGTATTACCTTGTTACGTTGTAAGGTTGCAAGTAATCATCCGCAGGCTCCACTGTATAGTTAAATATTGGCTATATCTCTAACACAATCTCCTTCATACTGATGGCTCGCCAGGCGAATCTGTTGAGTATTACCTTGGTACGTTGTAAGGTTGCAATTAATCATCCGCAGGCTCCACTGTATAGTTAAATATTGGCTATATCTCTAACACAATCTCCTTCATACTGATGGCTCGCCAGGCAAATCTGTTGAGTATTACCTTGGTACGTTGTAAGGTTTGTAAGTAATTATTTGCAGGCTCCACTGTATAGTTTAATATTGACAATATCTCTAACACAATCTCCTTCATACTGATGGCTCGCCAGGCGAATCCGTTGAGTATTACCTTGGTACTATGCAAGGTTGCAAGTAATCATCTGCAGGCTCCACTGTATATTTAAATATTGGCTATATCTCTAACACAATCTCCTCCATACTGATGGCTCGCTAGGCGAATCTGTTGAGTATTACCTTGGTACGTTGTAAGGTTGCAAGTAATCATCCGCAGGCTCCACTGTATAGTTAAATATTGGCTATATCTCTAACATAATCTCCTTCATACTGATGGCTCGCTAGGCGAATCTGTTGAGTATTACCTTGGTACGTGTTAAGGTTGCAAGTAATCATCCGCAGGCTCCACTGTATAGTTAAATATTGGCTATATCTCTAACACAATCTCCTTCATACTGATGGCTCGCCAGGCAAAACTGTTGAGTATTACCTTGGTACGTTGTAGGTTGGAAGTAATCATCCGCAGGCTCCACTGTATAGTTAAATATTGGCTATATCTCTAACACAATCTCCTTCATACTGATGGCTCGCCAGGCAAATCTGTTGAGTATTACCTTGGTTCGTTGTAAGGTTGCAAGTAATCATCTGCAGCCTTCACTGTATAGTTAAATATTGGCTATATCTCTAACACAATCTCCTTCATACTGATGGCTCGCTAGGCGAATCTGTTGAGTATTACCTTGGTACGTTGTAAGGTTGCAAGTAATCATCCGCAGGCTCCACTGTATAGTTAAATATTGGCTATATCTCTAACACAATCTCCTTCATACTGATGGCTTGCCAGGCAAATCCGTTGAGTATTACCTTGGTACGTTGTAAGGTTGCAAGTAATCATCCGCAGGCTCCACTGTATAGTTAAATATTGGCTATATCTCTAACACAATCTCCTTCATACTGATGGCTCGCCAGGCGAATCCGCTGAGTATTTACTTGGTACGTTGTAAGGTTGCAAGTAATCATCTGCAGGCTCCACTGTATAGTTAAATATTAACAATATCTCTAACACAATCTCCTTCATACTGATGGCTCGCCAGGCGAATCTGTTGAGTATTACCTTGGTACGTTGTAAGGTTGCAAGTAATCATCCTTAGGCTCCACTGTATAGTTAAATATTGGCCATATCTCTAACACAATCTCCTTCATACTGATGGCTCGCCAGGCGAATCTGTTGAGTATTACCTTGGTACGTTGTAAGGTTGCAAGTAATCATCCGCAGGCTCCGCTGTATAGTTAAATATTGACAATATCTCTAACACAATCTCCTTCATACTGATGGCTCGCCAGGCGAATCCGCTGAGTATTACCGGGGTGCGTTGTAAGGTTGCAAGTAATCATCTGCAGGCTCCACTGTATAGTTAAATATTGGCTATATCTCTAACACAATCTCCTTCATACTGATGGCTCGCTAGGCGAATCTGTTGAGTATTACCTTGGTACGTTGTAAGGTTGCAAGTAATCATCCGCAGGCTCCACTGTATAGTTAAATATTGGCTATATCTATAACACAATCTCCTTCATACTGATGGCTCGCCAGGCGAATCTGTTGAGTATTACCTTGGTACGTTGTAAGGTTGCAAGTAATCATCCGCAGGCTCCACTGTATAGTTAAATATTGGCTATATCTCTAACACAATCTCCTTCAAACTGATGGCTCGCCAGGCGAATATGTTGAGTATTACCTTGGTACGTTGTAAGGTTGCAAGTAATCATCCGCAGGCTCCACTGTATAGTTAAATATTGGCTATATCTCTAACACAATCTCCTTCATACTGATGGCTCGCTAGGCGAATCTGTTGAGTATTACCTTGATACGTTGTAAGGTTGCAAGTAATCATCCGCAAGCTCCGCTGTATGGTTAAATATTGGCTATATCTCTATCACAACCTCCTTCATACTGATGGCTCACTAGGCGAATCTGTTGAGTATTACCTTGGTACGTTGTAAGGTTGCAAGTAATCATCTGCAGGCTCCACTGTATAGTTAAGTATTGACAATATCTCTAACACAATCTCCTTCATACTGATGGCTCGCCAGGCGAATCCGTTGAGTATTACCTTGGTACGTTCTAAGGTTGCAAGTAATCATCTGCAGGCTCCACTGTATGGTTAAATATTGGCAATATCTCTAACACAATCTCCTTCATACTGATGGCTCGCCAGGCGAATCTGTTGAGTATTACCTTGGTACGTTGTAAGGTTGCAAGTAATCATCCGCAGGCTCCACTGTATAGTTAAATATTGGCTATATCTCTAACACAATCTCCTTCATACTGATGGCTCGCCAGGCAAATCTGTTGAGTATTACCTTGGTACGTTGTAAGGTTGCAAGTAATCATCTGCAGGCTCCACTGTATAGTTAAATATTGGCTATATCTCTAACACAATTTCCTTCATACTGATGGCTCGCCAGGCGAATCTGTTGAGTATTACTTTGGCACGTTGTAAGGTTGCAAGTAATCATCCGCAGGCTCCACTGTATAGTTAAATATTGGCTATATCTCTAACACAATCTCCTTCATACTGATGGCTGGCCAGGCAAATCTGTTGAGTATTACCTTGGTACGTTGTAAGGTTGCAAGTAATCATCCGCAGGCTCCACTGTATAGTTAAATATTGGCTATATCTCTAACACAATCTCCTTCATACTGATGGCTCGCCAGGCGAATCTGTTGAGTATTACCTTGGTACGTTGTAAGAATGCAATTAATCATCCGCAGGCTCCACTGTATAGTTAAATATTGGCTATATCTCTAACAAAATCTCCTACATACTGATGGCTCGCCAGGCAAATCTGTTGAGTATTACCTTGGTACGTTGTAAGGTGTGTAAGTAATTATCTGCAGGCTCCACTGTATAGTTTAATATTGACAATATCTCTAACACAATCTTCTTCATACTGATGGCTCGCCAGGCGAATCCGTTGAGTATTACCTTGGTACTATGCAAGGTTGCAAGTAATCATCTGCAGGCTCCACTGTATAGTTAAATATTGACAATATCTCTAACACAATCTCCTTCATACTGATGGCTCGCTAGGCGAATCCGTTGAGAATTATCGTGGTACGTTGGTACGTTACAAGGTTGCAAGTAATCATCTGCAGGCTCCACTGTATAGTTAAATATTGGCTATATCTCTAACACAATCTCCTCCATACTGATGGCTCGCTAGGCGAATCTGTTGAGTATTACCTTGGTACGTTGTAAGGTTGCAAGTAATCATCCGCAGGCTCCACTGTATAGTTAAATATTGGCTATATCTCTAACACAATCTCCTTCATACTGATGGCTCGCTAGGCGAATCTGTTGAGTATTACCTTTGTACGTTGTAAGGTTGCAAGTAATCATCTGCAGGCTTCACTGTATAGTTAAATATTGGCTATATCTCTAACACAATCTCCTTCATACTGATGGCTCGCTAGGCGAATCTGTTGAGTATTACCTTGGTACGTTGTAAGGTTGCAAGTAATCATCCGCAGGCTCCACTGTATAGTTAAATATTGGCTATATCTCTAACACAATCTCCTTCATACTGATGGCTCGCCAGGAAAATCTGTTGAGTATTACCTTGGTACGTTGTAAGGTTGCAAGTAATCATCCGCAGGCTCCACTGTATAGTTAAATATTGGCTATATCTCTAACACAATTCCTTCATACTGATGGCTCGCCAGGCAAATCTGTTGAGTATTACCTTGGGTCGTTGTAAGGTTGCAAGTAATCATCTGCAGGCTTAACTGTATAGTTAAATATTGGCTATATCTCTAACACAATCTCCTTCATACTGATGGCTCGCTAGGTGAATCTGTTGAGTATTACCTTGGTTTGTTGTAAGGTTGCAAGTAATCATCCGCAGGCTCCACTGTATAGTTAAATATTGGCTATATCTCTAACACAATCTCCTTCATACTGATGGCTCGCCAGGCAAATCCGTTGAGTATTACCTTGGTACGTTGTAAGGTTGCAAGTAATCATCCGCAGGCTCCACTGTATAGTTAAATATTGGCTATATCTCTAACACAATCTCCTTCATACTGATGGCTCGCCAGGCAAATCTGTTGAGTATTACCTTGGTACGTTGTAAGGTTGCTAGTAATCATCTGCAGGCTCCACTGTATAGTTAAATATTGACAATATCTCTAACACAATCTCCTTCATACTGATGGCCCGTTAGGCAAATCTGTTGAGTATTACCATGGTACGTTGCAAGGTTGTGGTAATTATCCGCAGGCTCCACTGTATATTTAAATATTGACAATATCTCTGACACAATCTCCTTCATACTGATGGCTCGCCAGGCGAATCCGTTGAGTATTACCTTGGTACGTTGTAAGGTTGCAAGTAATCATTTGTTAACTACCAAAATTAACCAAAATCAGAAGACATGATACAAACTCGTTTGAAGTGTAAAACTAAGAAATGAACATTCAAATATTTGCATATAAGCTTTCTATTGTTTTTAATAATTAATTATTAGAAATTGAAAAATCCAACATGATTTATGTGTAGTTGTTACCATTTTTGTTCAATTAAGATACTGTATTTCCAAAATAAACACAAATATTTATTCGTCTACAAAAATATTTTAACTTTAAAAGGTAGTTAAACTTATGCATTATTAATGATGAGCCTGCGCGTGGAAAGTATGAAGCTAAACTAGTGGTGAGCAGCTGCAGTACAAGCCACACTACTGAACACACACTTCCAAAGCCTGGGGTCTGAGCCATCAACAGTTTCGCTGTCACAGTTCCTAAATGCGTTACCTTAATCTCTAGACCAGCGACTTGCCATTCAATCCTTCTCAAAATGGTATTAAATTTGGTTATTTGGCTACTTTTAGATTTGTGGCACTATATAATCGGAATGATTAGTGAGTAGTTTTTTTCTATTCGAGTAAATAAACTTATTATTGTTTGGGAAGTCCACGATGGTTTACTAAAATGTATAAATTTTAATTCGGTTAGTTATTAATACTAAAAATAATCACTTGTATCATCGTGTTTTATGAATATAACTAAATTTTCATTACCATGGCTGATAACTCGATGATTGGAAGAAATAACAAGTAAAAAAGTCCTACGTGAGTCCAATGTTAAAATGTTCGCGACTAAACTGACAATGAGGTTCTGAAAGAGCGACACGACTTTTCGTCAATAATAAAAAAAAAACATATCACGTACAAAACCCTCCTTCCAGAATTTCAAGTGAGATTATAAAACTTTCATGGGTTAATCTTTGCCTTTTGGTCTTCTACCGACTGTGGCAGGTTAAGACCATTGTATGTATTATCTGGCTGTATCAAACATAAACCTATGCTGTCACAGTGTGAACACGACTTGCAGAGAGAAGTGTGACATGATTTATCCGAGATGTATTGAAATAGTTCAAACTCCGATAGCGAGCAACAAAGCTGAGACCCGTGAGTGTGAGGGGAATATCTGAGCAGTGGGAATGTGTCGTGTACATCAAAGGTAATAGTTAGCATAGATATTGTTATGATAAACCGATTTATTGATATTTTTTGCGACTTCAAATCATACCTATTTTAGATTTAATGTTATAAATAAAATAAATATGATTATAAATAATGAAAAATAAAAAGTACACATTTCTAATTTTTATAATCAGCCCCCAATAACAGGTTTCAGTTTACGGTCAAACCTTCCGTTTTGCCACTACAACTCAATGGAAATGCCCAACGTTTTATCGTTCGTTATTTCTTAATCAATTGTTATCCATTGCTTTCCAATTGCACCAGAAAATAAAAGTAGGGTGCATTTGTCAATCCATTTATTTTTATTAGAAATATGTGTACTATCTGTTTTAATTAATAGGTTATATATCAGTAGAGGTCGTGATAAATATTTAGATAAAAATATGATAAAAATAATATGATTACCCTACAGATATATTATCATAGTACTATGCATCAATACACTATCAGATTTTTATTTTTTTATTTTATTAACAATCAGCTAGCTAGAATAATAGCTTTTAGATTAGAAACATGACTAACGTAAATGAAAATACCCCCGTCACAGCAAACCTGCGGACTCAGCGAATTTCCAATTCATAATATATGTCTTAATACCACATAAATCCGCAAACCAAGTTTCATAAAAATACATTCACATATAAGCGATTTTAACTATTCTCCATAAGAATAACATTGGTAATGAGTATGTAGGTTTGCTGAAAAAAGGAACAGAAAAAATTGGTTTTTATGCAAATATAAATAGAATTTAACTATGCGAAGCCACATACTAAGTTTCATCGATATTCAATCATAAATAAGCGATATATAACATTCTAGTTATTCTCCATAAGAATAACATGGGGGCTGAGAAAGCAGGTTTGCTGCAACAAGGAACAGAAAAATGGATTTTTATATAATTATCAATATAACTCAACCAAGTGAAGCTACATACCAAGTTTTATTAATTTATGTTCATAATTAAGGGAGTCATTACATTTTACATATTCTCCATAAGAATAACATGGGGCTGAGTACGCAGGTTTTCTGCTACGGGAATAATCAACAAAAAATCAATTTTTGTGCAAATATCGATATACCAGTACTACTTGAAGCCACATACCAAGTTTCATCAACATACATTCATAAATAATCGAGATATCAAATTTTATTTATTCTCCATAAGGATAACATTGGACAACGTACTGTGTTTAGCCCTTCGAATATCTCTACAACGGTTGGGCGTAGAATCACAATTTAAACACAAAATGATGGTTTTGTGGAACTGAACAGATTGGTAAAAGCAAATGTGAAGTTTACTTTAAATTAACTGAGGAAAAGCAAAAAACCTTTTTCCCATAAGATTAACATGGGAGATTTTATGAGCAAGTTTTTTTTGGATTTTCTCCGCAACCACTTAACCTAGGTTAATAATTCAAAATACTAAATTATTTGTTTTTTTAAGCTCTATAACATGGCCAAAACCAAAATTAAGTTTTTTAAAAATGTTAGGGTGAAAAATGCAAAAAACTGATTTTTGGAAAATTTAAAACCCCCATAAACCCCCCTTCCCATGGTCCGATTTTTCTGGTTTTCGAACTTAAAGTCATGAATGTCATTTTACACATTTGAGCCAAATTTCATCAAAATCGGATGTTTTTTACTCAAGTTATCGTGTTAACGGACACATATATAGATATATATATATATATATATATATGTATATATATAGATATATATATACATATATATATAAATTTGAACGAATAGTGTTTTTGGCATCTGGGGACCTCAAAACAAAAAGTTATCATGGTCTCGGGCTTAAGTCTTACCATGAGACCTACGGTAATAGCTTCTTCCCTATAGGGGAAATTCGCTAAAAAGGGTTACAAATAACTAAAGACTCGTAACACACATATATTGAACCCGGAGAGCAACTTATCTCCAGCGATCTTTCTAGCTAAGCGAAATTAAACTACCACTGAAATATGACAGCAATAACGTTCTCAGAAAGCTGATACTTTGTCTTTGTAAAGATATTCCCCTGTTCCTGAGTGGAAGGGAATATTGGGACTACATCAGTTTTGAATGTCAGTCCTTTTGAGGGATATCATTTATTTATTTTGTTAACTAGTATCTGTTATAACAGTAATTATCACTTTTACGATTATATTTCTCAACTGATTACATCTTCTTTTTTTGTAGAGGAGGAAGCTGATGTAAATTAGCCATCTCATCCAAAATGCCAGAATCCAATCTCACAATAATTTATTTCAAACATTAGTAGGGTGAAGCAAGAGGTAGTGTTAAACCTATGTTAGGAACAGTTATACAAGTAATTTTATCGAAGTATTTTGGGACAAAAATACGCGATTTTCTAACTATTCCCACCATCCTATTGTAACTAAACACTAGTTTATTGTGGTTTAAAGTAAACATCAAACCTTGAATTTAAGGCCGTTTAAATAAATTCGTGCTACATAAAAACTAAGATTTTTTATTTATATATTGTTTAATGTGGGTTTTACTTGATAAATTATTGCTATAGTGGGAAGTAGTAGGAGTTAATATGTTGAAAACCGGTAGCGTGGTGGTTAAAGCGTGGTCCGCTTAGTTATCTCAAGTTCGCCAGTGGATCCTGAACAAATCCTGACCATTGTGTGTGAATGTTCGGCACTGGACCCAACGTCTTCTTGTCAATGGGAGAGTCATATTACTTATCGATTCTTTATAAGAACAGTTAGAGAATAAATTGTGATAACACCAGAGTGTGGACCGTTCTCTTTAAAATGGTAAACAAAATACCAATTGCGGCAAATCGCACAAAAATTTGTTATAAGCTGGTAGTTATTCTTTTAAAATTGGCTTTAAGACCTACTGACCTGTTCAGTAATTCCTCCTGGCCACAATAGACTACGGATGGAACTCAAGTAAGTAAGTTATTTTCGTTATTATTTGTGTTCAATTAATATTTAAAACGACCCTTGATATTTTGAATAACCATTACTTATAAGGAAACTTTATTTTAAATTAATTTTAGAATGAAAAACTTCAAGTTATGCAATAAATGATATTTTGTTTTTGGTGTGGCCTTTCAAACTCAATGTATTCATTTTTATACTATTTAAATTAAATTCACTTTATTTAAAATCATTATCGTTTTAAAACAACACACAATATACGTTATGTCTAATAACATTGACTATAAATATTGAAGTAGACTTTTCATTGCCATTGTAAAATCTGTCCCTGGTTTTGTGTGTGCAAGGAGTTAAAGAGGACGTAGTTATTACTAATCACCAACAGAGTATACGGCTGTAAACTATCACTTATTCTCTCAAGAAGGGAATAATAAAAGAGTTGGTGTGTCAGGAAGCTAACATAAGTTGATTATCACTTGCTTTCTGGGGGAGATATTTTAGAATAACGTAAATAACTCAAATAAATAGTTGACAGCAGCACACTCTGTCGGTGACCTAATCAAACTACGCCCTCTTCAAATTCTGGCAAACACTTAAAGTAAGGCAGCTGGGCCATAAAGGCTCCTTCAGTATGTATAGTCAAAGTTAATAGTGAACACATAGTCGACCACTGTTATATCCATTAAAGGGTGTCGAACGGGATTAAGTGGCAAGATAACGCCTACCTTAGATGGGGGCAACTGTTTACTCGAGTCCTCACGTTGAGGGGTTTATACGTTTTTGAATGTGTTTGCGTTATTCAGCGCTTAAAAAGTTTTGGAATCTTAATCCTAGTTATTCTACTCTACGCCTTCTATTTGCACAAAATAAACTGAAAATAAAACATTCTTAGCGTGATCCGATAAATATCCTTTAATAGTTATTTAACCGTCGTAATAAGCAAATAAAACCACAAATGATACAATATCATATTTTTCAGACGTGTAGTCACAGGTATTTATAGAATTATTCATAATTTATCCAATTTCCAGACTCGTTTGAGGTTAAAATAAAAGTATAATATTGAATTTTGGTTTAAGTAATTTTCTCAAAGTAATCTTGTAAACTTAACTACATTAAATAATTTTCTGGAACGCATATTTATCGTAGAAATAGAATTATTGAATGATTGTGAAATTGCGTAAAACTAATAAATAGTTGAAAAAGGTATTAGTATGATATGTAGCTTTTAATGAGAATGTGTGATATGTTCAGAATGTGGCAACAATTGGATGACGTGTAAAATTCATTGTGACCGATTTAATATCAGCAAACAAAAAACAGTTTCAATAAAACGTTATCGGGTAAACAAAATATGGTATTAGTTTGAAGTAATTGTTTTATATTGCCATTATGTACTGTAGATTTATGAACATTGCAGGTCTTTGGCCGACCTTGCAAGTAATGATGTAAAAAGTAAATGCAATTATGAATATATTATTTACAATCATGCAAGAGAATTACTGTAGTTAAATGAAAAATGCATACATGTATTCTTAGTAATCCTTTTTATAACTATTCATTGTTTGGGATGTATTCCTTTGTTGAAAGAACATATTTTATAACATATACAATTGATCCATATAATGAACGCACAGTATAGTAGTGTGGGTTTGCGGGTTTTGCGCCGGAAGTGACGTCATCCGGTCACGTGACCGGATGCGCTGAGTCATGAAAGACGTCATCTGGGGCTGAGCCAGTGACGTAGGCGGTTTTGTGACGAAATGAGTTAAAGTTCAAAGTTCAAGGTCACGGGGAGGTAATTTTAAAAAAGTACTACCTCGCACGCGTAAAATCCGATTGTGATTCGATAGTTTTAATTCGATAAAATATCGAATGAAAATTATCGAATGAAGCAATCGAATGATACGAGTGCGAGGTAGTACTAATACAAATATTACTTTATTTTATTTACAATAATTCATATTACAAATATTACTTTATTTACAATAATTCATGTTTACAATAGTTCCCCGTTGTTGGTTGTCATCGATGTTGTTGATCCGGACGAGTTGCGGCCATCACTTCGCTTTCTGAAGAAAGACGGTATATACTTCGATTCCTGCGCAGAGTCCATGTTGTGTTTTTGACACCTATCTGTTCTGTTAGGTGTTTGCATTTCATTGCTGTCAGGAGGAAATAATACGTGACGGCAATGAAATAGAAACATCTATCAGACCTTGAGTGAAATGATATTGTTATTTTGTGAAGAGCGTCTCGGAGAGCTCGATGTTCACCGGTCGAGAGCCGGAGGTGTACTGACTATTCGCTAGCTAGCGTTCTGGTATCAAACAAAATGGTGGGGGTAAAAGTGTAGTAGAACGAAGCAGATGGTTGGTGGGAGGTGGCAGGCGGCAGGTGGCAAGTGTGCGGCATATGGTAGTCCCCCCACTACACCAGTCCCCCCACTACACCAGTCTCCCCACCAAGTTTTACATCGCACAATAACTAGTTTACATGTGTTAGTTAGGGTTTAGCTCTTAGACTGTCAAGACCTTAGCTCCGTAACTAAAAACTTCAATAATGTTTGCGCTTCAACGCTGTATAAGTATAACAGCTACTATGATCTAAACCGGTGCATGTATTCATATGGTTCTTTTTGCGAAGCAAACAACTAGCTAAAAGTGTTTCAACCTCGATTATTCTTCGACGAAACCGCTCATTGTCCACTAAAAGTGTAGACCTTCTGTCTTCATTGTCAGGGAAGTAGAAAGTAGTGTCAAGGGGACTACTGAAGGTCACCTTCCTCATGTTCCTGTAAAACTGCGACATTTTTCAGATCCTCTAGGTAGATGTTTATCCGTCAAGAGCTGGAAGAATAATGATGGAGCGTTATCGTGTATGATAGGCACCTAACCCTCACCACAACGTTACCTTGTCCTTCAAACCATCGTTTTACGCTACAGATGCTATACTGTTGGTTAGATTTAAATTTAGATTGCACCTTCTTGTTTGTCTTGGCAAGCCGCGTAATTGAAGTACCCACATGTTATACTTTGAACTAAAAACAAAGAAGTTATTTAGGTTTGTCCTTGAAAATAGGTGTTTTTTCGCTGTTGCTGCTATACCCGTTGTCAGATCTGAATTCTGTTTGCACTAACTTGTTCGTCTGATCAATCCGCGTAATTTGAGTACCCACTTAATATACTTTGAACCGTAAATAAAGAAGTTATTTAGGTTTGTCCTTGAAAATAGTTGTTTTTTCGCTGTTGCTGCTATACCCTTGGTCGGATCTGAATTCTGTTTGCACCAACTTGTTCGTCTGATCAATCCGTTTAATTTGAGTACCCACATGACATACTTTGCACAAACTTTGTACCCCCCCCCCTTTTTTGGGTCATGTTCAAGGACCTTGGGACTTAGAAATTTTCACAAAGTGGGCTGCACACAAACATAAGACTAACAGTCTCCTGCCTATGTACAGGCCAAGTCCCTAACTTGAAATGCTTAGGGTGGTCCTAAAAAGGACCGTTTGCGTGCTGAGGGATGGTTTGGTTAGGAATGGTTGGTCTAGGGATCGCTGCTTAATTTAAACTTTATTTTTTAAAACCCACTTTACCCTCCCATCTTGTCTCATGAAGTACAACTCCTGGGTGTCGTTTATCAGAGGGGGTGGTGGTGGACAAGTCTGCGGCAGACGCACCTCGACGTAGTGGTCGGTGTGTTGGAAGAGGAACACGTGGTCCCCGTTCCTAGCCACAAACTTGTACTCCGTCATCCGCTTCAGATTCCGGAACTCGGCCTTGGAGGTGTCGATCGGCGTCACCAAATCATTGATCACCATCACTCTTGTCCGCTCCATCACCTCATCTACAGTTAGTGGTGGAGTTGAAGGTCGAGCTGTGGACGTAGAAGGCTGAGGCTGAGTTGAGGGTCGCTGGTGAAAATATAATGGGTGACACCGAAAATCACGTCTAAGAGCAGACTTAAAAGCTGAAGGTTTCTTAAATCCGCTTCTTCTTTCCGTCGACTTCTTCAAGGACTCCTTCAAACGTTGAAGTTTTTCGGGAGTCAGAGGAGAAGACATGGTGTTGTTGGATGGAAGGGAAAATGAATAGAGCACGTGTATACTGGCTGAGAACCAAAGCTGGAATGAGGTGCCAGACAAAGTAAAGCAGGTCGCAAAGGATAACCTTGCCCTATCAATATATAGATAGCAAAGCTGGGTACTAATTAGAACCGGTTTACATCCGGCCCCCCCCCCGGCCAAGTTCAAGCCCCCCCCCCCCTTTGGGTCAAGTTCAAGGTCAAGGTCGAGGGATAAACTTTTTAGCAGAAAGGGACAAATTCCCGACAAAATCCCGCAACGAAGTAGGGTTATCCCTTATCCCGTTTTCCCCTAAATATCCCTATTTCCCATTTTTCGCCTATATAAGCCGAGATTTCGAGCGTCTCCGCGCAGTAGCCTGCCGCCCTTTAGGATGAACGTCCCACTGGGTTGCAGTGCCTGCTGCAGCGTAGGTCTCTTGAGTGTGTGTGGGCCCAACGCGCAATTGAGAGACCATGCGCATTTGCATGTGTAGTTAAATATATTTAAGGGGATCTTGGTCAGGGGATTATTGTACTTCGGTTCGTAGTATTCTGAAGCCTACACAGTGATGAACGTCCTTGCGGTTTCAGAGTGCACGACTGTTGTAAACTGACCATATTTTGATGCTTTATAATAACATTGTAGATGGAATGTGTTTCCTTAACATTTAATGTTTTGTAGTTTGCTTAACACTTAATGCTTTTATCTTCAACGTGTCCTTGACCTAGATTAGGACTTAGAAAATATTCAAGAAACATTCAATGTACACAACCACGTTTTAGCACAAAATTTATGGAAGGGGAAATTTAATATATACTGCAACAGCGTGGTAAAAATCATCATATCGCTATGGAAGCTGTAGGTGTAAACACTTGGCTTGTTCCTTCCGAGCTTGCTATTTCAGAAGCCTTTCTGTCCATCCTTACTTATGAGTTTCGAGGCATTAAATTAAAAGTAAAAATAGAGCTGAGACCGTTGCATAGAAATGATATGCATTGTATTTTGGTGGAATGGGAATCGCCCTCCGGCATTAATCTTTTCCATTTTATCAAAAGATCGTGCAAGGAGTTTTGCGTAAAACGGATAACAGTCTCCCTTGTTTAAACGTAGTACAGATTTCTTCCAAAGTAAAATAGCAAAGGTAACACCTTTGCTATTTTACAAAATATTTTAACGTGTCCTTGACCCAGTTACCGGACTTGGAGCAATTCAAAGTGTGCTATACAGCGTTAGAACAAACTACTGTCGAAGCCCCCCCCCCGATATATTCCTATAAAAGCGGGAGCAGCCCGCAGAGGGTTCGCAGTCGCAGGCCGACAGCCTAGCTAGCTGTTTGCCCGCGCTGTCCGCAATAGTATCTCTAGTATAGAGTTGGTACCACTATATATTAGAGATGCCACCTTAGCTTAAGGCATGTCTGTGTATTATTAAGCATGATAGAATAACGCTTGTAGTTTGCTGCTAGTAAATGTAGTTAGTTTAACTGTAGTTAGTTTGGTGTTGGTTTTAAAGTGTTTTTGAAGTGTTTTTTATTTACTAATGAAATATTTACTTTTCTTTCACGCTCCCATTCAAAAAGGTATGGCACGAAAACCGACCTTATGTCTTTAAATATCTCAGGGGGGATTATGTTTCTCAAATAAACACCTTTCCTAACCCCTTACAAAAAGGTATGGCACGAAAACCGACCTTAAGTCATTACGGCGCGCAAACCGGATGACTTTACCTATCTTAACCCTTACTCACGAGAAACAGATTCAGTCAGTTTGCTTATTTTTGGTTAAATTTAAGGGGACCTTGGTCAGGTAATTATTGTACTTCGGTTCGTAAAACTCTGACGCCTACACAGTGATGAACGTCCTTGCGGTTTCAGAGTGCGCGACTGTTGTTAACTGACCATTTTGCTTATCTTGGAGGATACATCATCGGGGAAATAAACTTAAGGGGACCTTGGTCAGGTATTATTGTACTTCGGTTCGTAGTACTCTGACGCCTACACAGTGATGAACGTCCTTGCGGTTTCAGAGTGCGCGACTGTTGTTAACTGACTATATCGTTTGTGTGTTGGGTGAATAATTTTTCGGGGGAGAGGTTAGTGTTCCGTTATCAGGTTTATTTGCCTATAATTGCGAGCTTTAAGCTAGTCCTCTTCTCCTAATACAGAGCGGGGAATAGAGCAGTTTGTGGTCCAAGTGAGAATCACTTACTGCTCTATTCCCCGTTTTGGCAACATGTTCAGATGACCTTGACCCACTTCGGGACTTAGAAAATTTTCGTTTAGTAAAACATTACAACAATATTCCTTCCCTAACCTCTAAAGCCCCCCCCCTCTCTACAACTGGGTATAAAAGGAGGGTTTTCACCAGTGGTAAAATCATTCTGCTGCTTACACATCACGAGTGCAGTTCAGTTCCCGAGATGTCTGACCGTAGGAAGCAACTTTTGCCGAGGAAGGTTGAGCACTCTTCACCTGCTCCATCATCTGCTCCGCCAGCTCCTTCCATCCTTCGGCAGGCGTTAATATTATCATGCATTGTTCCTGAGGAGCCTGCACCACGACCGCAACCACTTCAAGAAAACCTCGTTGCTCCCCCGTCCGCTTCTTCATCTTCTTCATCTTCTTCATCGTCTTCGTCGTCTTCATCTTCTTCGGCTACTTCTCGCTCACCTTCTCCATCACCGAGGAAGGATGAGCAAACAACTGCACCATCTTTGGCTTCACCAGCTCCTTCGCTTCTTCAGCAGGCGCTGGCAAGCATTCTTCCACCTTCTACACCAGGCTCTTCAACACCATCTGCAAGTCTACATTCTTCTTCTCCTACCAAACCTTCTACACCTTCTGTAAGTGTCCTTTCCCGTCCTTCAGTGATCTGTATTAACAACGAATCTCCTTCAGAGAAATTTCAACAATTAAAAACCTTGAGAAGGCAGTCTATACTTCCTGCACCAAGATGCAGCTACAGTTTTAAAAAAGGTGCAAGGAAAGGGGAACGTTGTGCTAAGTCTTGTGTTTTAAATGAAGAAGTATGCAGATCACATTTAAAACAAAATCACAAGGGCACCGTTTCTCTTTCTACACCCCATCCAACAGTGAGACCAACCAAAATTCGAATTAATAGGCTTTGTAGAAATAAACGATACTTTTTTGTTAAATCAAAGGGCTTTGCAAAGGTGGTGGTTCAATGTGAAGGTAAATTGTACTATGTAGAGTTGCCTAGAGGCATGGACCTCCACGTCAAAGAACTTACCAAACAGAACTATTTAATTCGAAATGATACAGGTTTCAGTGTGTGGAAAACATTTAAAATAAAAAAAGATTAAAAAGTGTATTCCAAATTAAAAATAGTCTTTTCCAAATTAAAAAAAAAAGTGTGGACAACCTATTTACAATTTGTAGCATATGCTGCAGAGTGTAAATAGGTTGTCCACACCTTTTTTTTTACAATGCTACAACGACCTTGACCTAAATAACGGACTTAGATATATTGCACTAAGTCAAAGATAAAACTTAAATGGAAAAAGGAGAAATATTATATTAAAGACATTATTCAACAGTAAAGAGGGGAGGGGGTAAGCGGGTATTTAAGCGAGAGATTCGGAATATAATTATTAGTTGTATCGTCATGAGCGTCAACAGCAACACATGGGGAAAGGAAATTAGCGAAGAGGAGTTGTACGCGATTGTTGAGGCTGCTGAAATGACTGAGGTTTATAAAATTAATAAGGTTGCAGAAAATGGTGCTCAGTCTCAACCGCAACAAACTACATCACCGATGCAGTCTACAACGCAACAACCAAGACCCTATCATGTTATCCTGGAGGAGTACAATGAGGCGATGAGGTACGCCTTTACTAAGTGGTGTGGTCAACCGCGTTCTCCTGAACAATGGGAGGAGCATGATGCAGACTTTCGCCTGGTTGCAGACTTAGAACTTGAGCTTCAAAGAACAAAGGCTGCTCAATAGTGAGAAGAGTTATTGTTTACTTTAAAATACAGAGCGGGGAATAGATCAGTTTACGGTCCAAGTGAGAACCACTTACTGCTCTATTCCCCGTTCTGGCAACTGGTGTAAATGACCTTGGGACTTAGAAAATATTCGTTTGATAAAAAATAATGAAAGATCTTCTTATTTCTCACAACAATATCTTTTCCTAACCCCCACCACTACCTAAACTAAGTATAAAGGAGGTTCTCCATCGCTGGTAAAAATTAGTACTCTGCTGAAAATGAATGCATCCACTACTTCTATCTCTGCAGCAACTATAATAGTTAGCAGACGGGTCGAAAACATTGATCAGGTGCTTGCTGTAAGGAGATTACTGCTACGGTATCTTGATATAGAGGTTAGTTGTCAATTGTACATGTGGAGACCAACAGGTGAAGTTTATAGTAGTGAAAATGAAGCATTTGAAACAAACTACAGTAGAAAGTTATATAAAATCTTTGGTAATATGGTAAGGTTAGTCGATAAAGGATGGAACATTAATATAACATTTTATATTGTTCCAAACCTGTAATTAAAGCAAAAAAAAAACAAAAAAAAAACGATGGGTATATAAGCCCGATGTTACAGAGACAATTATCACTTTGGTTCTGAATTGCGTCAAGAGAGCACCTACCATGGTATACCTCCACTATATTGACTCTACTGCTAAAGCGGATACTTTTATCCAGCGTGTTTACCAACTGTTAACGGAGTACCAACATGTTCAGGTCAAAGGATTGGGTATTCGTGGAACAGAAGAAGTAAAAATAGATGTAAAACCAATCCCTTTGAAGAAAAAAATTGTCCAATTATTACAAGAAGGCTACACACTGTGCCTTTATTACACAACCTCATAAACTAAATAAAACGCCAAAGGGGGGGGGGGAATACAGAACGGGGAATAGATCAGTTTGAGGTTTGAATAAGAATCTCTTACTGCTCTATTCCCCGTTCTGGTAATAGGATAAGGTGACCTTGACCCACTTACAGGACTTAATCATTTGTGTTACAATAATACCTCTTCCCTATCACTTTTCCCTACCACTTGCACTTTCAACACTTACCCCCACCACCACCGAAATCATGTATAAAAGGTGGTTTCGTATTAGTGGTAAATCAGTCTGCTACTTGGAATCATGTCGCCCAGAGATAACATTTTCCCTTCTAAGAAGACTATACTAGAATTGATTAAAAATATTCCATTAAATTTAAACGAAGATGAAGACGAAGATGATTCAGAGATGGAAGGTGAACTATTTAGTGATCTTGAACTACTGAGTGAGTTTGCTAGCAGTGAACCATATCTTGGAGAGATGGAGCTGTTGGAGCTGTTGACTGACGACGACGATGTCGATAATAATGAACCGGAATTTCATCATCAGTTGCTTTGCTTGGAGGAAATGGACCTTGTTGATAGTGAAACCCCTCCAAGCAGTATTAATATCGATGATGTAGTTCTAGATCCAGTCACAGGGAACTTTTGTGTTCGTCGTCGCTTATTTAGTGATATGAGCTCATCATCATCATTATCATCGGAAGAATCTGAATAAGTTTTTGTTGTCTTCAAATAGTTTACTTTAAATACAAAGCGGGGAATAGATCAGTTTGTGGTTATAGTGAGAATCACTTACTGCTCTATTCCCCGTTTTGGTAATATCGTTGTATGACCTTGACCCATTTACATGATTAAAAAAGTGGGGTAACTTATACATTTAATGGTGGGGGAACGTCTATTTAAAGACGATGCAACAGTGTATATTTATCATATAGACATGATGAACCCACCAGGAAACTCCGTTTGCTACAGCTTTCCCCTCATCGATATCGATGATGTTATAAAACTTACATCACTAACAAAACGGTTCGAACTCGAAAGGCGACTCATAAAAGTCGACGTAATTCCACACGATCTTCGTTCGGCAATGTTGACTATTGAATATGTTAAAGATGAATCTACAACTGAAGATCCCTATTGTTTTATGAAATTTTTAGTTGATCAAGATGCAATGTGTACAATCCAACTTCACATCCGAGTTTAAAATTTATCAAATGTTTCTGTTGGAGAAAATTGTCTTAGTTAAATACAGAGCGGGGAATAGATCAGTTTATGGTTTAATATAAAATCATTTACTGCTCTATTCCCCGTTTTGGTAAATTTGTTCAATGACCTTGACCTAAATACAGAAATTTGTAGCCTCCAGCTACAATAGTAAATATAAAATGCAAAAAAAAAAAAAAAAAAAAAAAAATAGTAAACTTAACGTAATACGTACCCCCATTACTTTTGCTAGGGTATAAATAGAGGGGTATTTGCAGTGTTGTTCATTATTGCCTTGACCCTTGTGGAGATCGCACCTACATTATGCATCGCTGCGATATTTGCAAGTCTTCATTTAAGGATGAATTTATTTTAATGATACATAAAGAACTGAAACATAACAAAAACCAAAATGAAGAATATGAAGAAGAAGAATTGAAAGAAATAGATCAAATGTTAGCTCAACACCAAAATTCCAGACCTAGTGTTATTCAATATGCACCATCAACATCGACTTCTACCTCTGCTATGTCTACACTTCACCGTCCTTCAACATCATCATCATCATCTGCATCGACTTCTACGCCTGTTCTGTCTACACTTCATCATCCTTCAACATCATCAGCTGCATCGACTTCTACGCATGCTCTGTCTACACTTCACCGTCCTTCAGCATCAACAGCAGTAAATGTAGAACTACATGCCCGAGCACTTCCGGGTAATGTAGTAACCCACTTCAAAATTGACAATGCAAAATTACAACTCGAAGAGTTTTTAAATAACGCAAAAGGATTGGTAAGCAACACTTTGCAAAATGAATTAAAAAGATTAAATTTTATTAAATTTGGACTATTAATGGATGCTTTATTTACAAACATTCAAAATGAAACTTCACCGAGAGGGTTTTTAACAAAAAACCGAACTATTATGTTTTCGTCAGATATTGATTCAATCGTATCTGAATGTTTTGAAGAGCTAATGACTAAAATACAAGAACATGAAGGAAGAGGCTCTGGATGGAATTTGTTAAGCATCACAGGGCTAGACTTAAGAGTACACAAACACGGCTATGGAATTCGAGGAAGTAGCTACATTCCTCTACCAACAAAGATTAGAAATACCTTATCCTGCGTCAACGTACAAAATCAAGATACTGAGTGTTTTAAATATGCTATGTTGGCCAAATATGTAACAATTCATCCGGAAAGACCAAGTCACTATTATGAAGAAGTACAACATGGATATAATTTCCAAGGGATGACTTACCCTGTTGCTATAACAGACGTTTCAAAATTTGAAAAACAAAATCCTTCAGCTTCTGTCAACCTCTTCGGATTGGATTCGACAAACAATTTGTACCCCTTGCGTATAACACCAAATGAGCGCAGAGATCATACCGATTTGTTATTAATTACTAAAGGTGATATTTCACACTTTGTGTATATCAAAAAATTTGAAAGTCTTGTTTCTAATCAATTATCTAAGCATAAAAGAAAGATGACAATTTGCAAAAGATGTTTTTGTCACGTGAACAAAGAACTAAGAAGGGGAGGGTCTGATTGGTTAGTAGAACACCAGCGGTTATGTAATGGAAACTATGAAGTAAGAATTAAATTGCCGCATCCTAGCAGAGCGCAGATAAAATTTGACAAAGTAATACAACAATACCGTGTACCTGTTGTTGTTTACGCTGATTTCGAGTCTTCTTTACATCCGCTTGAACAACAAGAAGAGGACGTTACAAGAAGAAGCAAATACCAACTTCATTCACCAAACAGTTATTGCATACTAATTAAATCCACGTTGACTGAAGACCATCTTCAAAAATATGGACTATCATCTTCTCCAAAGATTTATCGTGGTGAAGAAGCAGCCAAATAAAGGTAGAAGAACTGTATGGAACAAAGGTACCCATGTCACCTATGGAAGAAGAAGAACTTCAACATTATGATTCAACAACAACGTGTTATTTATGTAATAACACCTTTACACTGGATAACGTTAAAGTTCGTGACCACGATCATCTTACGGGAGCGTACAGAGGTGCAGCCTGTAACGCTTGCAACTTGAACTACAAACTACCATATTTTATCCCCGTAGTTCTGCACAATCTGAGTGGTTATGATTCGCACTTCATAATCCCCGAACTAGGAAGAGATAATGGAGCAATAGACGTTTTGGCTACTACAATGGAAAAATTTATAAGCTTTTCAAAAAAGGTGGGTAAAATTAAATTAAGGTTTGTTGATTCATTTAGATTTATGCCTTCAAGCCTCATGAAATTATCTGAAAATCTAAGAAGAACAGATTTGATAGAAACAAGCAAAATTGTACCCAATAGTCAAATGGATTTGGTTCTTCGAAAAGGAGTCTTCCCCTATGATTACATCGATGGACTGCATAGATTTGATGAAACATCACTACCTTCACCAGAACACTTCAAAAACAAACTTAATGATTCGGAGATATCACTTGAGGACTATCAACACGCACGTCGAGTATGGAACGAGTTAGATATGAAGACCTTAGGAGATTACTCGGACTTTTATGTCAAACTAGATGTAACTCTTCTTTGTGATGTAATGGAAGAATTCCGAAACACCTGTTTTGCTGCATACGGTTTGGACCCTCTACATTCGTATACTTCACCAGGATTAGCTTGGCAAGCCATGTTAAAAGAAACAAAATGCAAACTCCAACTTTTAACAGACATTGACATGGTTTTAATGGTTGAAGCTGGAGTAAGAGGCGGATTGACCCAAAGTGTTACCAGACATGTCAAAGCCAACAACAAATACCTACCCGATTACGATGAAACCAAACCGTCAACCTATTTAGGATATTTCGATGCAAATAACCTGTACGGATGGGCAATGTCAAACCCACTTCCTTTTGATAACTTTAAATGGATTAATCCCGACTCTATTGGCGATATTTTACAAATTCCGAAACATGGTGACACTGGATATATTTTGGATTGCGATTTTGAATACCCAGAAAATTTACATGATCTTCATTATGACCTTCCACTTCTTGCTAAAACAGAAATTTCACCAATTGGAAAACACGCCAAATTAATGATGACATTAAATAATAAACAACGCTACGTGGCTCACTTTTGGGTGGTTCAACAAGCTATCGAATTAGGACTACGTCTAACAAAAATTAATAGAGTTTTGGAATTTTCTCAATCATGCTGGTTGAAACCCTACATTGATTCAAATACCATCAGAAGAGCAGCAGCTACATCAGACTTTCAAAAAGATTTCTTTAAATTAATGAATAATGCGATATTTGGAAAAACATTGGAAAACAAAAGAAGACACAAAAATGTTAAACTTGTTACCGACGCAAAAAAATTACAGAAACTAGTACAGCAGCCAAATTTTGGAACATCTATAATTATTAATGAAAAACTTGTAGCAGTGTCCATGAAGAAGACGAGTGTGAAGATGGATCGTCCTTTGTATATAGGCATGTCAATCTTGGACATCTCAAAAACACACATGTACGATTTTCACTACAACAAAATGGTGGCGTTCTACGGAAGAGAAAATATATCTATTACATATATGGACACTGACGCTTTTATATATCGCATAGTAACATTGGACATGTATAAAGATTTACGTACATTTATTTACAAGAACGACTTTGATTTCTCTGATTATCCAAAAGATCATCCAAACTACGACAATGACAGACACAAAAAAGTACTAGGCAAATTCAAGGATGAGGCTAATGGTGTTCTGCTTGAAGAGATTGTTGCACTGATGTCTAAACTATATTCTTTGAAACTCTATAATGAAAAAGAAGAAGAAGAAAAGAAGAATAGCTATATTAAGAAAGCTAAAGGTGTAAAGAGTTTATATTTAAAGAAGAAAGTGCATTTTGAACACTACAAGCAATGCTTATTTGAGGATAACATCATTACAGCTAAATTCAACACCATCAGAAGTTTTAACCATCAGCTGTACAGCGTGACTGAAGTTAAAAAGGCGCTATCCTGTAATGACGACAAAAGACAAACCCTTCCAGACAACATCCACACTTTACCATTCGGTCACTATTCCCTCAACCCTATTGACTAATAACCCTTTCATCGTCCTAGATCCTCTATCCTTTTCCTTTCCGTAAAAAAAGGGGAAACACAGCAATGTTAAGCTGTGTTTCCCCTTTTTTACACAAGTTTTGAATGACCTTGAACTATATGTATATATATAAGCAGATTTATACAAAAGAATATTTAATACCATATCAGCTGCCTTCGTGAAACCATCATGTCAGACCTGAAGGAGAAGATTATTAATGAACTACACAAACCTGCAAGAATAAAGTTTCCAAGAAGAAATACTGTTATAAAAGGGATAAATGATCTATATCAAGCGGATTTAATTGAAATGCGACCGCATAGCAGAATAAACAAAGGATTTAAATATATACTCACAATTATTAATTGTTTTACAAAAGTTGCAGACGCTTTGCCTCTAAAGGACAAGACTGGTAAAAGCGTAACAGAAGCCATGGAAATAGTCATAAAAAGAGATAAAAACAAAATTAAACATTTACAAACTGATGATGGAACAGAATACTTTAATACAAACTTTGCACAGTTAATGAATAAATATAAAATAAATCATTATTCTACAAATTCAGAGAAAAAAGCTGCTATTATAGAAAGATTTAATAGAACCTTAAAACGAGCACTGTATAAACAATTTTCAAAAAGAGGTTCTTACGTATGGTATGATGTTTTACCACAATTAATAAATGATTATAACAACAGGTTTCATAGAACTATTGGTATGAAACCTAACAAAGTAAATAGAAGAAATGCAAAAGATGTATTAAAACGCATAAAGAAAAATACAAAGCCTAAAGTAGAAAAAATGCAGCCAAGAAAATTTAATGTAAGTGATAAAGTACGGATTAGTAAATATAAGGGAGTGTTTACCAAAAAATACCTTCCCAATTGGACGAATGAAGTTTTTACAGTGTATAAAGTGCAACCGACTGTACCTGAAACGTATATCCTAAAAGATAACAAAGGAGATTTGTTGCAAGGTGCATTTTATGGACATGAAATGTTAAAGTCAACAGTAGGTGATGTATATCTTGTTGAAAAAGTGTTACAAAGAAAAAAGGACGCAGTTAAAGTGCGGTGGTTAGGGTTTAACAAAACTGAGGATTCATGGATACCTATAAAGGACTTGGTTTAATACAAGCAACTCATTTCATCGTTAACCTTTGAGCAGGATGGAGATTATTCACCATAAAGATCGATTCAATATTAATAACATAGATGATTTAACTGTGGATAACGTTAAAATCAACAATGGTAAACACGGTAGTTTACTTCCAAACACTGTTCGATGTATAGTAAGTGGCCCCTCAAACTGTGGAAAGACCAATGTTGTCTTTAATTTGATCACTAATCCGCAGGGATTAAGGTTTAGTAACCTATATATTTTTTCAAAGTCTCTACATCAACCAAAGTATCAATTGCTGGATAAAATCCTATCTGATGTGTCTGATGTTAATTTTTACAAATTTAACGCTAGTGATGGCATTATGCAACCAAACGAAGCGAAACCGTATTCTGTATTTATATTTGACGATGTATCTTGTGAAAATCAGGATACTATTAGAAACTACTTTGCCATGGGAAGACATAATAACATCGACAGCATATATATAGGACAAACTTATAGCAAAATCCCAAAACAACTTATCAGAGATAATGCAAATATTCTAATTGTATTCAAACAAGATGATACTAACCTAAAACATATATATAACGATCATGTGAATGCGGATATGCCATTTGAAAAGTTTAAAGAGCTTTGCGGAAAAGCATGGGCGGAAAAGTATGGATTTTTGGTTATTATGAAAGATCAAGCTATAAAAGATGGTCGTTATAGAATAGGTTTTGATAAATTCGTTTTAATACACTGATTAGCGGTATTACTGTACAAGTCGTCAAGGTGTGAAGATGGTTAACCAGGAAAAGCTATTAAAGGAAATAAAATCACTTAGTGATTCTATTAGACAAAAAAACCGAGCTTTAAAATCAGGTATAAATGAAAGAGAGCAATTTTTAGAAACAACATTCAAACCTGTTACTGAACCTTTAAAGCGATTAGCACAAAATATGGAAAGACCTTCATTTCGCTTCGAAGGAGACAAAATGCTACCAATTTCCAAATATGAAGAAGAATTTCAGAATGATGAAAGTTCTGACCAGTTACAAACATCTGAAGAAAGCGACGAGTATGAAGAAAGCGGAGATATAGGAGATTTAAGGGAAAAGAACATTGCAGGAGATACAAGTACAGAAGATACAAGTGCGGAAGATACAAGAGCAGAAGAAGAGGATATCAACCCATCCAACTTAAGCAAATTAGGCACAGATATTATGTTTAAAGGAACACTTGGAAGAAAATATACATTAAAAATGTTACATGGCACACATGCTAATCGAAATTATCATACATATGGAGCTAGAATAGAGGATAAAGGATTAATGATTGGAGATAGAAAGTTAGATATAAACGAAAATGATGATATAGTTATTGGTGATAAGAAATATAAAGGTACAACAGGTTTGTTTGAACTCATCTTTAAAAATAATCCTGGTAAATTTACTAAAAAGGATTTACAATTGTTTAAAAATATACTAGAGTATACAAATGCACATAGAAAAAAATATTCCAAAGAACTACCTATTCATAGAAACAGGTCAATAAAATACACAAACATTATATCTAGTCTTTTCCCCTCGAAATCAAATAAAGCTCCAATTAAAAGAAGAGCTTTATCTTCTGCTGAATTAAATGTTTTGCATAAAAAAAGAAAAACAACTGATCCTACTACATCTGGAAGGGGATTATTAAAAAATTTGTATAAAACCAATATAATATATTACAACGATATAAATAAGTTAGTTGATCGAATGAGGTTATTACATGAAGCTATGGAAGCCGGGCACACTGGTTTAGAAAACGAATGGGTAGCTTTGGTTGATGAACTGCGAAAACGAGAAATAATTGTTCAGTAGACGTATATATATATAGTAAGAACCTAAACGATAGCGATTCAGTTACATCATGAGTGTGGACAAGTTTGGACGGTATTCCGAGTTTGGAGTAAAATCTGGATATAGTGAAAAAAGAGCTGGGTTTCCGTTAACACCTGATGGTAATTATAATTTTGAAGGAAAAGTAATTCAAAATGTTGGTGATCCGCTTTTGTCTTCTGATGCGGTTACGGTACAATACATGGATAAAAGAACCCCGATTGTACACGAAGACCATTGGGGATTTTCCGGTAAAAGGTTAAGCAATATAAAACATCCCATTTATGATGGTGAAGCAGTAAATTTAGCGACTTTAAAATTGTTAACGATTTACAAAAAGAATGAAACTGATACAAGCTATGATGTAAAAAAATTAAAATTGTCAAATGTAGGTGATTGTGAGCAGGATGGAGACGCTGTAAATAAGAAAATATTTGATATAGTACACAAGAAATGGACTACAGAATATGAAAAACATATGGAAAGGTTTGGTGCAGCTTTATTTAATTATATCCATCGGGCTTCAGGAAGAGCTGTAGCTTCAGATGTTGACAGCCACAATTATTTAGACTGGAAAAAGATACACAATCCAGAAAAACCTAATCAATTAGATAAACCGTCTGAGCCTTCTAAAGTCAAGACATTAGGAAAGGGGGATAAAGTGAATGTGATTAATGAACCAACAGAAAACGATGAAGATTATATAAGAGAAAAAAGAATTTAAATACCCATGATAAGGGATAAAGCATCAGTTATATTCGAGAGATGATACAGAGAGGATGATGGAATCCAATATTACTGCGTGGAGTTTAATATCTCAAGAGCCGAGATTTCCCCAAGGAGTGCTGACAGATGGTTTTGTTCAACGGTTTGATAGATATATGGATTGGGAACAACTTTCCATACACTACCTCTTCACAATGACTATGTTAAGAATTTATTTTCACAGAGTTAACTGGATTCATATTTTACAAAGACAACAGTTTTCAGAAAACTTCCTTGTAGAGATGACATCAAATTTTAATAACTGTTGGGAAGTAATAAGTAAATATCAAAATCTCTCTGAAAATTACATTGACAATTTTAAAGATAAACTAGACTGGAATGTGTTATTTAATTACCAACGATTAAGTGGCAAGTTTTTAAGGGAACATGACAACTATTTAGATTTTATTCATTTTACCGAAAACAACGATACCATCACCAGCGGAGAAACATTTGAAACATCTTCAATTACACCTTATTTCTATTTTTACTACTTTTATTTATTATGTCTACATTTAATTAATTAATCCATTTCTATATAATAAATGGATTTTAAACAGTATATATAATACAAGAAGCCAAGACTAATATTACATTCATTGTAAAACATTTATAGAGTGCACCTACTGATTGTAAGTTTGGCTATAAATAGTCATGCCGAGGGCTAAACGCATCAGTCATAATCGAGAGAGATTACAGAGAGGAAGGGGAATAGCATCAACAGCATTTTCTCTATTAAGTAAACCGGTTGGAGCTATAGTTAACAAGGCGATTGATTTATTACCTGTGGAATTACATTTACCTGGAGGATATCAATATTGTGGTCCTGGAACCAAATTAGAGAAACGGCTTGCTAGAGGAGATCCTGGAATAAATAAGCTTGATCAGGCTTGTAAACAGCACGATATAGCGTATTCCAAATTTGGTGATACAAAAAATAGATCAATAGCAGATAGAGCACTTTCTGAGAAAGCTTGGCAAAGAGTAAAATCTAGTGACGCGAGTATTGGTGAAAAAGCAGCGTCTTTAGCAGTAACAGCAGCAATGAAAGCAAAAACTACGTTTGGAGGAGGAGGAAAGAGAAGAAGGCGTGGGAAAAGACCCGCTAAGAAACAATGAGGTAATATCAGAAGAAAACGTCGATCTACTAGTGGTAAAGGTAAAAAGAAACCAACAATATGGTCAATGATAAAAAAGGGAGGAGGACTATACCTAAGACCGTATCGTGTGTATTAAATAAGAAAGAGCAATTAATAATTAAAAACAAAGAATTAACCAATGAAGAACTGATTACATATGCTTCTTGTTTGAAAATCCCATTTTTTAGAGGAGTATTTATGAAAGATGAATTACCGGTTAAAATGTGGAAAAATGAGACTGGTATAGTAAATTTGGATAATAGTGAAGGATTAGGCACTCATTGGGTGTGTTACAAGAAACTTGGTGAAACGATTTATTATTTCGACAGTTTTGGAAACCTTCCACCACCGAAAGAACTTCAACAATACTTTCGTGCGGCAGAAAATGTTTTTTACAATTATACAAGAAAACAACCTGATGATACATCCATTTGTGGTCATTTATGTTTAGACTTTTTAGCTAAAAGTGTTAGTCAACTTTAAGATGTCTTCGTATACAGTGTCATTAACCGGTAACTCATGTACTTTGCGCAGTATTCTGTTTCCAGCGCTACGTTTGCAAAAAGGAAGACTATGGGAAGCCGCATTATTGGATTTAACAACATATAACTCTATTCCAAACGTTAGTGAAGGAATTAATAACAAAATACATTATTACAAGACAAAAGATAATAAAGGAAAATATTCAGCTTTGGAAGAATTCAGTTTACCAACAGGAGCTTATGAAATTGATAATATAAATGAAGTTATACAAAAACATATGGGAAAAGAAAATATAACGATAAAAGGCAATAACAATACAATGAAAGCCGAAATTACTTCTAAGTATTATATTGATTTTGGCCAAGAACGTTCAATTGGTAGTTTATTGGGGTTTTCTAAGGAAACAAAGGTATTAGAACCTAATACAACTCATTCTGGGAATAGAACTGTGACGATCATCAAAGTAAACAGCATAGACGTTACATGTAACATTATACAAGGATCCTACAGAGATGGAGAAAATCGGCATATATTACACACATTCTACCCATCAGTCGCACCGGGTTTCAAGATAGTAGAAAAGCCTCAAAACCTTGTGTACCTACCGTTAAACACCAGTTTCATTTCAGACATCGTGCTGAACATAGTGGATCAAGACGGAAACCTTATTGACTTTCGAGGAGAAGCTATTACTGTAAGAATACATATAAAATCATCCGCTTAGATAATGGGGTTATCATTTAAAAAGAGAGAGCCAACCAGCAAAGAGGTCAGTAGCTCATCAGCTGTAGAAGGATTAACAAGTGACAACATTCGTTTTATAGAAGAAATTGGATTAAAGGTCATTAACAATGGATATACTGGATATAGCGCAGGGCCCAACATTCGACGAGACCTTATGGGAAAAGGAATATCACACGCACAACCCTTACGCTTCGTCCAAATTAAACAATAACGATGAAATTAGGATTCCTATACAACAACAAGACATTTATACTCTTCCATGCGAAAGTTATTTATATATTGAAGGAAAAGTAACAAAAGCTGACGGTACTGTTGGAACCACTGTTCCGTTCATAAATAATCCTATGGCATTTTTGTTTGACGAGATTAGATATGAAATTTCAGGAGTTACAGTCGATTCAACAAAAAAGGTTGGAATTTCCAGTACATTAAAAGGATTAGCGTCTTTAACACCAAATGAGAAGAATCTGTTAGCTGTTGCAGGATGGGTTGCACCAGACAAAAGTATAATTACTCCTGACGCTTCGGGAAACTTTGATTTTTACGTACCTTTAAGATTACTTTTAGGATTTGCTGAAGATTACAGAAGAATAAAAATAAATGTAAAACAAGAACTAGTTTTATTAAGGTCATCAAACGATAATGATATTATTAAAGCATCTGCTGGAACAACTGAAGCCAATTTAGACTGGAAACTAACATTAGACAAGATTGTTTGGAGAGTACCACATGTGCGACTAAATGATGAACACAGGATTACATTATTAAGAAAGTTAAAATCAGATCGAGACATTGTAATGCCATTCAGAAGCTGGGAGTTTCATGAATACCCCGTTTTACCTTCAACACAACGGCATACATGGACTGTAAAAACTTCTACTCATTTGGAAAAAGCGAGATATGTAATCTTTGGATTACAAACAAAGAAAAAAAGTATATTAACTGAAAATGCTGGTGAATTTGACCATTGTAAATTAACAAACTGTAAAGTGTTCCTGAATTCACAATTCTTTCCCTACGACAACTTTAATATCTCTTTTGATAAAAAAAGGTACAGTGTTTTATACGATATGTACGCTAGGTTCCAAAATTCATATTACGGCAAAACAAACACACCTCTACTATCTCCCGTACAGTTTGAATCGAAAGCTCCGATTGTTGTAATTGATTGCTCCAAACAAAACGAATCTGTAAAATCGTCTAGTGTTGATATAAAAATAGAAATGGAATTTCAAGAAAACGTACCTGCAAATACATCTGCGTATTGTTTAATTTTGCACGATAAAATTGTTACATACACACCGTTAACCGGTATCGTAAAGACGGTATTGTAAAACGTTGTACCACCACCGGCACCGCCACTGTCGCTAACCTATAAATAGCGGAGCAACAATGCAGGTCTTCAGTTGATCGTCTATCGTCGCATGGGCAACATCTTCTACAAAATGAGTTCTCCATCTGTTGTACAAGGTGATGCAGAAATAGCCCCGTTATTGGAACGTGATAATACCAGCGAAGCAGAAATTATCAAGGAAATAACTGCATTTTTAAAGTTTGGTAAAAGAGATAGAGAAGAGGAAAGTAATGCAGACCCATCAAAGGTAGTACCAAAAAGGAAGAAGAAAGTTGAAGAAAATATTCCTCCTCACATTTTAACTGAAGTTTTTTTGCGAATCTTTTACCCCATCTCAGCATGCATTAGTAAAAGTGTATCAGTTGGATTGATGAAATCATTGGATTATTCCCCTACAGTAATACTACACCACGGAACAAAAAAGGTTTTATTTTCGCAAAATGCTTGGGAGTCATTTTTGAAACATGTGCATTTAATAGAATGTTATTTAACTAACAGTTTGTGTGGAAGGAAAACACATATTCGACTTTTGGATTGTGACAATGAAATTGATATTGTTAAACATCGCGGACAACTACAAGTGCGAATTAGAGACTTGACTCAACATGAAAATAAGATTTTACTATCACGTGAAGAATTCTACGTTTTAAACTACGCAACGGAACCTATTACAAGGTACATGAGACAGTTGGTATTTGCAAACGCTATTATTAAAGAATATTTGGTCGATACCTTGGAAAAACAACCTGATAGCACCATCGTGTACGGACCTGTGGATACATCTATTTTTAATAGAATACCTCATGAAGTTTGCATGTGGAGAAAGTTAAAGGATTTTGAACCACTTGTAGAAATCGCTACAGAAGCTACAGAAGAAACAACACAGGAAGAAGAAACGAAGAAACAAGAAGAAGAAGAAAACGAAACACAATAAGAAGAAGAAGAAGTTAAAAAAGACTAAAGTTTGACTTAGTAAAGAAGAACACACGTGGGGTAGGCCTATTGGGGACGGTGCCCACGTTAAATATACACCAACGCGCCTGCAACTGTACGGCCTGGTATTTAACCTACCGTGGTGTGGAAAACAGTTTAGTTGATCGTTAGGTGTCATGATGAGCGGAGGGGATGAAGAAGTGAGTGTAAAGCCTTGTGTAATAGAATTTCAAGCATTTCGAAATAATGATGATAGGTTTATTATCAAGGAATTAGTAATTTTAGACTTGCTTACATTTGTAGTTTACCCATTCACGTTTGAAGCTCCTTTTTCTTTTAACAACCTTAACGCCAAAGCAAAAAGTACAAACAAATGGATAACAAACTACTTTCATCACATACATTGGTATGAAGGATTTATAAGCTACAGTAATCTGCACAGTATTATGTTTAACTTTTGCAAACAATATTCACATATATACACAAGAGGATTAGAAAAAAGGAACTGGATACAAAAGTACACGCACGGTGATGTTTTCGATATAACTATCGGTAAGGACTTTAACATTAATCTCGGTAATATTTGTGTTGCTGCAAAAGATCCTAAACACGGACAATCAAACTGCGCATTGCACAACGCATATCGTTTGGCTGCTTACTTGGAACAAACGCAGAAATGTGGTGGGGGTAGCAAAGAACCGGAATGTGGTGGGGGTAGCGGGGCCTATAAATACGAGGATCCAACACCGCTCCGGCACGAGTATTATTCGAGACTCCGAAGAGGCAACATCACAGAAGACATCGCAACCACCACTGACGAAGATGGCATCACAACAGTTTCTACAAACACTGGTTGATCAATTCAACACTCATTCAAAATCCGACCTTCTGCTAACTAAAAAGTGTTCAGAATTAAAAGAACAAAAACACTACATTATTCATAACATCAAGAAAGTGGAAACCACACATGGAGAAGCAATTCTAGTTTCATTGAGCGAAGCACCTTTAACTTCAGGAGATGAGCCGAAGTTTCAAGTATTTCTTCCAAAACGATTTGTTCAACTGCTACAGAATGAAGATTTGCGAGATATTCAACCGGGGACGTTGTATTTGGTATCACACGGTGTAAGCGGCAACAACTCAACGGAACTCACTCTGCACATCATGCATCCTTGTACATAATGTCTCTGTTTGTATTTTATTGTTTGTATTTCTAGTTATCAATGTTAAACTTAAGTTTATTGTATTGTAAGATGTTTAATAAAGAAAAAAAAAAAAATAAAAAAAAAATAAAATAAAAAATAAATAAAAACAGCAACACAGCAGTATATTATTTTATATACTGCTGTGTTGCTTTTTTTAAAATTCAAATGGATGACCTTGAACTTTCATTCAGGGTTAACTTATGAAGAGGTATAAAAGAGAGGGAGCAGTGAAGTTAGTCTCAGTCTTGTCTAACACACGCTGCAGCTAACATGTCGGTGTCACCTATGAAAAATTTATTTTTCGATAACAATTTGAAGACATATTGTTGCGAGTTACAATGTTTTAAAATACCAGGCGATCAAGTTGACGGGAAAGCTTGTCGTAAGTGCAAGTGTTTCAGCTATTGCATATGTAGATGTAAAACGTATCAAATGAACCGACAAGATAAACTACAAGAATTACGCCGAAGGATTGCATTACTGTGGCGGCGAATGTAGTAGCAACCAGCTGCCACCTGCCGCCTGCCATCTGCTGTCCGCCATCTTCTCCGCCCCACCATTTTGTTTGATACCAGAACGCTAGCTAGCGAATAGTCAGTACACCTCCGGCTCTCGACTGGTGAACATCGAGTGCTCTTCACAAACGTAAAACATTGTATTAAAATGTCCATTAAAATTAGGTGTATTCATTATGACTCTATTCATCTGGCGACTTTCCAAGACCTCGAGGTTTTTAATGAAGAGTTAAGACTTCTCATTGCGTCCGGTTACGATTTATCTTTGGAACTTTACGCATCAAAAAACAACATGGACTCTGCGCAGGAATCGAAGTATATACCGTCTTTCTTCAGAAAGCGAAGTGATGGCCGCAACTCGTCCGGATCAACAACATCGATGACAACCAACAACGGGGAACTATTGTAAACATGAATTATTGTAAATAAAGTAATATTTGTAATATGAATTATTGTAAATAAAATAAAGTAATATTTGTATTAGTACTACCTCGCACTCGTATCATTCGATTGCTTCATTCGATAATTTTCATTCGATATTTTATCGAATTAAAACTATCGAATCACAATCGGATTTTACGCGTGCGAGGTAGTACTTTTTTAAAATTACCTCCCCGTGACCTTGAACTTTGAACTTTAACTCATTTCGTCACAAAACCGCCTACGTCACTGGCTCAGCCCCAGATGACGTCTTTCATGACTCAGCGCATCCGGTCACGTGACCGGATGACGTCACTTCCGGCGCAAAACCCGCAAACCCACACTACTCAGTATCACGCCTAATAGCATGTCATAAATTCATAAAAGTATTTTATTTCCTACTTTAGTGCCAATAGCATTTCAGCTTGTCAATACCAATGTTTCTCAAACCAAAGTTTAGAAAGTGACATCAAACCATTTTAGTGGCTACCTTAAAAATTGCAAGAAAATAATTTGTAGCATATTTTAACTAGTCAATTGATATACAATTCTACATCGTAAAAGTCTGTTGGTGTAATAGAAAAACTGTTAACATTGCGGGTTCCTTCTTAAAATATAATCCAAAACTTAAAATATATGGCATAATCATAGTGACCTAGTGACATTTAGGCTACATATTTATAGCTCCAAGGTACGTCATCACTAGATTTAGTAAGATGAGACTTTTCTATAATAAGACTTTTTGGTTACATTGATCGTCATGAGTACCAGTTATAGAATATTAAAACTATAGTCTTTTATTAAAATGTAGGTATATTCATAATTTTGATTTTCAGTACACGGTAAGGAAACCTATTTGTTACGTGTATTCATTCTAAATAATAAATCGTTTTGTCATTTACCAGTCACAGATTTATAAGATTAGTGAAGTAAATAGAAGCTGTGATGAAGCTTGTGTAGGGCAATAAAGGAGGTTACTTTAATTAACAGTGTCTAAGATTTACAAAAACATTTACAAGATTTCTCTCGCCCTCTGTCATGTAAATTGCTTTTTATGAGTTGACTGAGAAATAGCTGTCAATTATTATTGCAATATTCACAAATAATTTGGTATCGTAGGTACAAACCAAAAAGGTATTGTTTGAATGCTAATCAAATGTGCTATTATTGCTCTTATAGTCTGCCAAAAGGGTTCAAATACGGAGTAAAACAGCCCCTCAAGGAAGCTAGTTCGATTCTACTGGAAGAGCAAATCCAAAGTTAGAAAGGATAAGGATGTAACTAATTGACGAGTTTTATATTTATAATATCTTTGGGCAGAGTATTTTAACTCTCAAATATCAACATTGCAATCTGGTGATTAGAGCAGATAAGGTCACCTATTATAAATTTCCGTAAAGTTGGGTGTTACTAATTAATATTTGTAATATTAATTTACAAATAATTAAACTCAATTTTTATTTCAATTCAAATATTTTAACAAATGTAGGTTTTACTTATTTAAACTCTTTACGAAATAACACGTGAATGATATCCGTTTAGAGATCTGATAATCTGATTTCACAAACAATAAACTGGTTTAAACTGTCGTGCACGTTGTTTTGTTTTAAGAGCAATAATCAGTTATAGAGCCCATAAGGTGTTATCACCCGTGCAACGTTACAGGTCTGATCCAGTTACTTGCAATGTGTTTGGTTAACTGCTGATGAGTATTATATTAAATAAAGTGACCATGTGTTGGTCTATAATTATGTCATCTAGAGATTAAAGTCGTTTTAGCGAATTTCCCCTCTAGGGAAGAAGCTATTACCGTAGGTCTCATGGTAAGATTTAAGCCCGAGACCATGACAATTTTTTTTTAGGTCCCCAGATGACTAAAACAATATCCGTTCAAATTTATATATATATATATATATATTTATTTATATATATATAAATATATGTGTGTGTGTCCGTGAATGCGTTAACTTGAGTAAAATAATACCCCCGCAGCAGCAAACCTGCGTACTCAGCGAATTTCCAATGGATATATATGTATCTTAATACCACATAAAGCCACATATCAAGTTTCGTCAATATACATTCATAAATAAACGATTTATGACATTTTAATTATTCTCCATAAGAATAACATGGCGGCTGAGTATGCAGGTTTGCTGAAGCAAGGAACTCAAAAAATGGAGTTTTATACAAATATCAATATAACTCATGTAGGTAAAGCCACATACCAAATTTCATTAATTCATTTTCATAATGAAGGGAGATAACACGTTACTTATTCTCCATAAGAATAACATGGGGCTGAGTACGCAGGTTTGCTGCTACGGGAGCCTTTGGTAAAAAATAGTTTTTTTGAGCAAATATCAATGGTTCACAACCATATGAAGCCGTATACCAAGTTTCGTCACAGTATACGTTCATAAATAAGCGAGATATAAAATTTTTATTTTCCTCCATAAAAATAACATTAGACAACGTACTGTGTTTAGCACTTTCAATATCTCAGTAACCAATTGACGTAGAGAAATGATCAAGATACCAAATTGTGTGCTTTTTTAAGTTGAATCCATTGGGAAAAAATAAAATTTGACTTTTTCCAAAATTATATGTAAAAAATTCGAAAACCCCATTTTTGGGGTACAAAACCCCCCCAAAATACCCTTTTAGATAAAGCGATCTGGCTGGTTTTCGAACTTAAAGTCATAAATGTTGCTTTACACGTTTGTACCAAATTTCATCAAGATCGGTCCATTTTTACAAAAGTTATCGTGCCTACGGACACATATATACATATATATGAATTTGAACGAATGGTGTTTTTGGGGTCTGGGGACCTCAAAACGAAAAGTTATCATGGTCCCGGGCCTAGGTCTTACCATGCCGACTACGGTAATAGCTTCTTCCCTATAGGGGAAATTCGCTAAAACGTCCGATTTCGATGAAATTTGGCTCAAATTTGTAAAGTGACATTTATGACTTTAAGTTCGAAAACCAGAAAAATTTGGCCATGGGAAGGGGGGTTTATGGGGGTTTTAAATTTTCCAAAAATCAGTATTTTACAATTTTTACCCTAAAATTTTTAAAACACTTAATTTTGGTTTAGACCATGTTATAGAGCTTAAAAAAACAAATAATATGGTATTTTTAATTATTAAGCTAGGTTAAGTGGTTGCGGAGAAAATTAATTAATGTAATGTTGTTAATTTTAATGTAAACTTCACATTTGCTTTTACCAATCAACTCAGCTCCACAAAACAATCATTTTGGTGTTTAAATTGTGATTCTACGTCCAACCGTTGCAGAGATATTCAAAGTGCTAAACACAGTACGTTGTCCAATGTTATCCTTATGGAGAATAAATCAAATTTGATATCTCCATTATTAATGAATGTATATTGATGAAACTTGGCACGTGGGGTCACGTAGTACTGGTATATTGATATTTGCACAAAAAATTGATTTTTTGTTGATTATCCCTGTAGCAGCGAACCTGCGTACTCAGCCCCCATGTTATTCTTATGGAGAATATGTAAAATGTAATGACTCCCTTAATTATGAACATAAATTAATAAAACTTGGTATGTGGCTTCAACTTGTTGAGTTATATTGATATTTGCATAAAACCCCATTTTTTTAGTTCCTTGTTGCAGCAAACCTGCTTACTCATCTCCCATGTTATTCTTATGGAGAATAATTAAAATGTTATATAGTGCTTACTTATGATTGAATATTGATTAAACTTGGTATGTGGCTTCACCTAGTTAAATTATATTTATATTTGCATAAAAACCAATTGTTTGTGTTCCTTGTTTCAGCAAACCTATGTACTCATCACCAATGCTATTCTTATGGAGAATAATTAAAATTGTATATATCGCTTATATATGAATACATTTTTATGAAACTTGGTATGCGGCTTTATATGGTATTAAGACATATATTATGCATTGGAAATTCGCTGAGTACGCAGGTTTGCTGCGATGGGGGTATTTCTATTATGTTTGCATCATGATCAAAAATATATTTAACATGTGAATGAATTATTAGGGATATTTTTGTACGAGAAAACTACAGAATAATTAGAGCAATGTATTCCACAATTAAATTATTTACTTTACAATTAAATATTCTAATACGTCTTGTGATAAAATAGGCCACTTTTAATTATTTTTCTCATCAGGTAAAGTTTAGTCATCGGAATTAAACTTGTATAATTTAAATTAATATTGCTCAACAATAATAATATTACTAAGCATAGTATTAAATAATTTTCATAAAACAACCCAAACAGAAAAACAACTTCAAAGACACAGGATATTCATCACGAGAGAGGTAACATTTACTTGTATATAATATGGAAACAGTAACTTTTCACTTATTTTTGTTGACAACAAATACACAAAGTGTTCGAGCGTGGAAGTATTTGGTAAAGATGTTATTGTAAGTGTTACAGTTGTGTTAGAACAATATCTTCCTGTTAAGTATTTGGGAGGGCTCCACCTGGAGGCATTGTGTCGAGTGTTTTCTCTGCCGTTGATAAACACTGTTACAAGTCTGGGCAACAGATAACTCCCGCCCTGACCGGGTATAAGAGTTGGACTGTTCGGCCTTTATAAACCTTGTTTTTTTAATGTAAAACTATTTGTTGGAATCGTGCTTGGTTGCAATAACTGACGCACTTTAGTTGCCATTTATGTACGTACTTTTCGTCTGTATTTTAATGGCGTTTTCCTTGTCCCGCGTTGGTGATTGAATGCAACTTGTGAAATTCCGTTATATAATGTGACATTTTAATTTTTTGTATTTATTTAGTTTCAGTTTTAATATACACTACAATTTTACACATTTTTTCTAGGTTATGGGATATATTTTTAAACAATGCCTTATTTTTTACATAGAGTTTTTATATTGATTTCTATGCTCACACATTCACATTGACCTCTTATTTCCATTTATCCTTAAATAGAGCAAAATAAACTTTGAAAATCGTAGTACGAAAAAAATTAAATGTATTTCATAAAAATAACAAAATAATTCCATGAAAAGGCAAAGCAATGTATCAATTATGTTTGACATTCCTCAGTGACTCAATTGTTTGAAACCAATGCAAGGTTAATGTTTGTCTAATGAAAAAGAAACAATTTTCTTAAGCCAATCAAAGTATAATATTTGTTTTAAATATTCATTTTTATTTTACTTTAGGAGAGCAAAGATCTAGTGGAATGGAATGAGTTTACCAAAAAGGTTTTGTATGTGTCAGCAACCAGCTACTAATTTAGGTCGCCTTGAGTTGACGCCAACCCCTCACAAGCAGGTCACACGGACAATATTCCTTTTAGGTTCCCTTACCACCATGGTCTATGATCAAAATATTTAGATTAATCGAAAAAGTAGCTTCGCAACTTGGAGCTTTTTTCAAGTTTAATTATAACGATCGTAATTGAATAACATTAATATATCGTAATTTAACATTGGTCCTACATTTTCCAAAACAATAAAGTAATTTTTAATTACTAAGCTGTACTTAAAGTATTAAATACAACAGTAGATAGTATATCGTTATTTCAAACATATGAGCTATTTATTTTTGTAACAATCGTGCATTTTATTTGGTTAAGTACATATAACAGTTTATACTCATAATACTTTATACTCAGTTTATGACAAATATGTTGTATGACTTAGGTGGAGATTATCATTGACTGGTTACCAAGGGCTTATGCATTGTGGGCCATTAACAATGATATATTATCGCTTACAGCCACAACAGCAGTGATAATTACATCAATAACCCCATCCTTCCAAACCCTTGAGATAGATATATTCACCCAATTTAAAAAATTATATTTAATGTGTAAACAAACAATATGTAATATATTATTGATTAGAATTCCCTATTAAATATATTACTTTGACAATTAGTCACAGGCTACTATTAATAGAGATTTTTGAAGTGTTTCCTGAATAAACCAATATCAGTATTATTTTCCAACACTGATAACACATAAATATAAGACATTCGGGCCTGCTAGGATGGTTAAAGCTCCTAACCAACTAACATGGTATGTCTTATTTAAAGGAATAATTCATTAATTTATGTAAAATGGTATTTGGATGAGTCCTAGGCACATTATAAATTTAATTTAATTTATTTACTTTCCAAAATGTATAACGGTATAATCGTAGTTTTCTAGAAATAATTAAATTATTGAAATGTTCTGAACTACTAAAGAGTTGTCCTTACTTGTGACTTGTGCGACGTCTAACCTGACGTCCGCAGACACGTGACGACAGCTGACAGACAAACCACAAAGTAAGGTTGATTCTCCTAATAATGTTATAAACTTTTAATGATGCTGATCAAATGTTTCCTATTTAATAAACTGTATCAAGGTATTGTGGAAATTATAAATTAATTTTTAAAATGAGGACATGGGCAAGGTTATTGGTTAGCAAAATAAATATACAAAAATATTTTACCGCTTATGACAACTATGAGTTTAGTGCAAAACGTTTAAAAAAATGTCTTATTAATGAAACAAAAATTATCTTGGTCTTCATTATCGGAAAAATGAAGCATAAAACTTGTTAAAACTGTAGAAGTCGTTAAACAATCTTTAATCCAAACTTTGTTTTATCTCAATTCTGAGTGCCAGTAATACGAGTTGTATTTTAACTTTAAATTACTTTTTTTTAAATCACTCCTTGTGTATTAGAGTGGATCTCTCATTGTGTAAGATAATTATCATTTTAATCATAAAGCAAGGGGCACCATTAAGTTATGATCAATTAATTATGATTTTTTTTGTATTTTCGATAAATAAAATAATTTTGAACATTTGATGGATGTTAACAAAATAAACGAATTATAAATGATTCTTTATACAAGGTTATGAGGCAAAGAAGAAAACTAAAAACCTTGATTTAGATATAGTCTTATTTTTTAAGTTGTTCTACTAGAATAGTCTTTGGATTTTAGAGGTTTATTTGATACAAATCAAACTAACCTGTAGCGTAGATTAAGTTAACCACTAAGAATGTTTAACACGGACAGGGTGCTACAAGTGGTCGTAGAAGTTCATATCCTGGGAGGTACAGGAACTCTTAGACCCTTTACGAGAGACGAGCGTCTTCCCCGCTTTGTTGTCTTGTCTTTGGTTATCTTAACCACTCGAATCCCAGTGATTCTTATCAAAGTATGAAGGGGGAATATTTGTGAAATTTCACGCTTTTAATTGTTTGTAAATTATTTAAAGCAAAAAACATGTTTTCAAAATACTTACTAGAACATTTGTAATTCCCTGTAATTTGCAGCTTTGAGTGAGCCACAATTGTCTAGTATATTTATATATATGCGGTTTAATATATAATAGAAGACGTAAAAGTCTATCCAAAAAATTAATACTATTTAATAATTTCCTAATCATTTAATAAAATCTTAAACGGCCTCTAAAAACAAACTTATCTTAGCTTCGTATTCCTGTCGTATGTGTTCCTACCAGATCAAAATATAGGTCCTGGTATAATGTAGCACATTATCACCAATGCGCCCAAGTATGAAGAGTAGCAGTAATAAATAATAAATAGGTCTTGGTAAAATGTACGAGCCAAAATATTGATTTTATTAAAGTACGAGTTGTGGTTTAGTGGCTTGACTAATGCAAATGTATTGTGACAATACGGAATAATCTTATATATTATTTCTCTAGCCTGTTTTTCTGTCAGTCCGCGAAGTCTTCCATATTCGTTTATCGAATTCTTTGATTTACCCCTCATTTTAAAGCTTATCGTGCCGGCAATTGGCAAAAAATAGACCCACGGTCTAAAAATGTACCGCTTCTCGGAAATTTTAATAATATGAAAGATAAACGAGTTCTCGCGCGGCATGCTGACGTGAGGGAAGTGAATTTCCACGAAAAAACTTTTAAAACTCAATTTTTATTGAATTTTTATGAATTGTTATTGAAATCTGAAAACATTGATTTTTTGGCTGTTCTGATACTCCTGGTTTCATTTACTTGCAAAGCTGGAAATACAATTTTGCGCATTATAAGGTTAGGAGAAGGTCCAGACAGGCTTGAAAGTAGGTGTGAGGTTGCTGGGGATAATAAAAGTACTCTAACAAAGGAATAACAGGCTTTTCTAGTGTAAAACCCCCATAAGACGACGTACTGTGTTTAACCGATACACATTTTCTTTCAAAACTCGGTAAATATTTATGCTAGAATGACGAGAGAGGGCTTAAAACTTTTGCCTTTCTAATTCCCATCTTTTTACATGCATTAATTTTACATCTGGGGCTTTTCTGACCCTTCTTGGGCCCAAAAACTCGAAATTTGAAAGATTAATCCCCAAAAAATGGGTTCAGAGTTTTCCGATTGTTTTGCCCAACGAACTTGTCCAACAGATTATAGAAAGGAACGTCCCTACCAAATTTTAAGTAAATCGGACAAAATATGCGACCGCTAGAGTGCATACACATATATATATATATATATATATATATATATATATATATATATATATGTCATATATATATGTGTCTATATATATATATATATATATACATAAATATATGTAAAATTTTGAACGACCCCCCAAAACGTGTTCAGGGGGTCACATTAGGAACTTCTATGGTGGTCCTGAACTTCTATGGTGGTCCCGGGCTTAAGTTTCACCGTGCGGGTCATACTAATAGTTCACTTTCCAAAGGAAATTCACTAATAAAGGGAATAGTTTGTTTTGACAGGAACGAAAATGTACACAAAAGAACATCTGATCAGCTGACAATATTTGTTTCGCAGTGCGGAATTCCGCACGGGTCGACTAGTAAACGAATAATTGAGTTATAACCATTTATTATAAAACAACGTTTGAATGTATTTCAAATAAATATTTTTTATCAGAATAAGGCTACATACTGTTAATACTTTTGTGTATTCATGCCAGAGTGGATCGACGGATATTAGTTTTCAGCCGCTGAATGAATCAGTGAGAAATGTAACTACAAAAACATACCCAGTTACAATCACTTGTACATTTTCCTCGTAACTCGTTTAGAATTATAGTGAATGAATCAGAACAAATATCCAGTGAGAGTTTGAAGGGATTTTGTACAACTTATAATGTTAATTAAATTGTGTATTCTAGATTAAGTATCTACTTGATATGACAATCACCAACTGATCTTGAACTACCAAGTTTATAATACGTAAAATATTATAATCGCAGAGAAAGGCTTGTAATTATTTGGTCACACTGTTTTGTATGTAATACTAGCTGTTCCCGCAGGCTTCGCCCCGCAAATAATAATTTATAAATAACCCCGTCGCAGCAAACCTGCGTACTCAGCGAATTTCCAATGAATATATATGTCTCAATAACACATTAAGCCTCTTACCAGAATTCATAAGAAATATATTCATAAATAAGCGCTATTTAAAATATTCATTATTCTCCATTAGAATAACATTAGGGGTGAGTACGCAGGTTTTCTGCAACAAGGAACATAAAATAATGGGTTTTTATGTAAATATCAATATAACTCATCTAAGTGAAGTCACATACCAAGTTTCATCCATATACATTCATAAATAAGCGATATATAACATCTTTATTATTCTCCATAAGAATAACATAGGGACCGAGTACCTAGGTTTGCTGCTACGGAAATCATAGGCGAAAAATTAGTTTTTTGTTCAAACAACAAACCACAACCATATGAAGCGATATACCAAGTTTCGTCAGTTTATGTTCATAAATAACCAAGATATAAAATTTTTCTTTTTCTCCATAAGAATAACATTGGACAACGTACTGTGTTTAGCACTTTTAATATCTCAGTAACCGATTGACGTAGAGCAATGATCAAAATACGAAATTGTTTGTTTTTTAAGCTAAATTCAATGGTATAAATTAAAATTTGATTTAAATGATAACTACATACGAAAACTCAAAAAAAAAAACATTTTTGGGGTACAAAACCCCCCAAAACCCCCCTTCGGATGGTGCAATTTGTCTGGTTTTCGAACTCGTTCAAATAAATGGTACTTTACATATTTGTACGAAATTTTATTAAGATCGGACCTTTTTTACGAGAGTTATCGTGCTTACGGACACACACATATATATATATACACATATATAAAAATTTGAACGAATGGTGTTTTTGGCATCTGGGGACCTCAAAACGAAAAGTTATCATGGTCTCGGGCTTAAGTCTTACCATGAGACCTACGGTAATAGCTTCTTCCCTATAGGGGAAATTCGCTAAAAACTATAACAGTTGTGTGTGCTGCATTCTATGTTTATCCCGTGGAACTTCTACGAATCAAGATCAGCTGTTTGTATTTTCATCAGCTCAAACTTAAGGTGAATGTCCATAAGAATAACACAGGATTGAAACTTTGACTCCCCGTGGGGCGGAGCCCTATGGGAATTTCTTAAAACCACTTCCTAGTGAAATTTCATTGCAATCCGTTCTGTGGTTTTTGAGATAATTAATCAGTCAATTATAAATTTACTGCCATAAATACAACTGTAGCAAACGTCCTTATGATATTATGGTAACTAAAACAGGTCAATTTTCCATTGAAATATGTGGAATACTGTTTCACATATTTTTGTATATTATTAAATCTGCTGAATCTTCTACACTATAAGGATTAAAAAATATTCGATTTGCGGATAGAAAACCCATCCCGTGTGCCTTTAAGATTCTACTAGTAATTTCATAAACACATAGGTGTTAATTTATATTTTTGTTTATTTCGTTTGCTACATAAAAATGCACATATTACACAGATTTTGGCTAAGATTCGCCTTCCATATTTAGCAAAAGTTAAAGGATAAAGCAAATTCGCAATTAATATTATGAGATAAGGCAAATGAGGGGGAAGATGTTTCTGGTGTAACCGTGATACCAGCAAACCTTGAAAGTACCAAAGTCAACATGTCAACATTATTATGCAAAAATGTTTTGCAATTCAACATATTGTTGTAATTTATATCGCGGATATTAGTTTTAATCATAAAATCTAAACGGATAATATACTTAGTATATATTATTTTTTACATTTTAAATATTAACGACTTAAAACCTGATATTCAAAGCTAAGACAAATAAAAAAGATTTGTTAAATAAACGGCTCCTATCACCAAAGATGTATGGATGCTTTTAGGTACGAATATGTTTGACAACTCTTGGCAACAACAACTGCAGGCAATTATGTAAACTTTTCAAAGTGCAAAGGATAACTAACTAGGAGAGTTTGTTGAATCCTCCTGCAAACCCTATTAATACTGTTAATAATAATTCATCCTGATATTTTAACACACTTTTAGTGTAGAATAATGTCCACTCAACCCTATTTCGTTATTGCCTGAAGAACCTAGTAGTATTTTCTTGGCTATTGAAATGGCCTTAGTATTGCATGCTGCTGAGTAAAAGTATTTTTTCTAATATTAGTTATACATCATTTTTATATTAACAAAACCAAACAGCAGGTGTGGATAAAGTATAATATCATTTTCTTTTGCAACATAATACCAAGCGCTAAAATTAATATTAATAATCAAAACTATTGAAACGAACACTTTTTCCACACACAGATGTGTACAACTTCTTCCTTTTCATGAAAACTAATATAGGTTGAATTTCAACATAATTATGATCAATAAATTAACAAAATGTTAGGTACTTTATTGTTGAATTTCATCAATTCTAAATAATGATCTAAATATTGTATTTGAAATTGTTTGTTTTCATATCAATAACTATTTCACTTGATTCTGCGAACAGGACAGTCAAAATAAGAATGATTTCAACAACGTTTACTTTGGACCTGCATAAAAGGTGGAAAGGTCTCCGAACCGTTTTCCTTTCCTGTTGCGGTCAGAGGAAAAAACATTGCATTGTGGATCAAACTTTACGTTATTAGCACGTTCAATATTTTATAAATCTTATTTTGTTGTCTTTGGATCAAATGTTTATAGTTATTTTAACGGTAATAGATCCGCCTTGACAAATTCAGCCTATTTATTGATATATGACTTATTATATATCGATTATTCTAAGAGTAACTGACAGTTTTACAAATAATCTACAGACACGCAATACAAATAAGTAAACCGGAGTGCACACTTAGTATTTAAACTTAGATACAAATATATTTGTGGCGGTGGTCTTTAGATTTATAAGTTCATTTTGAAAGGAGTCTGTATATTCAAGACCCAGATGCAAGCTGAAGTTAGCATTATTGAAGCGATATTGAAATCATCATCAGCAAAGTGATTATTTAGTCAATATCTTCGGTGATTGTTGTGTCGGAATCATCAAAGGAGGGTTTGAGTTAAACCACCGGGTGTCAGAGTTACGTAGAAATTTGTTTAAGCTAAGGGTTGAATATATCAAGTGTGTTTATCACATCAATTTTACTGCGCACTTTTCACTACTAATTCGTTAAGTTAAAAGTAATGCAACTGTTTTAAATGTTATTTTGCATAGAGGGAGCTAAAAGGTTTATAGGTTTTCATTTTAAATGTCATAATGCTCCTGCTCATTGCAAATTTTTTACAATTTATCAAAACTTGATCTTGAAAAACTAGTTTAATAAATATATAGGTCATTGCCGTGATACATAGCGAATCTTAGTGCAAAATATTATTTTAAACCGCGATTCCTTAACATTACAGATGTAGGATTAGTTATTTTATAAAATATTGTTTTTAATTTTACACAGTGAATATAAAAACAACAACTTTACATTAGACGGAGTGCTAGAATGGAGTGTTGCAATATTTAAAGTTGAGACAAGGGCAGTAATGATGAGATATTACAAAAGTTGGAAACAATATTTAAAACCAATTTGACGTCACATGTTGAGCGGGGAATTATACATATTCCCGTTATGATTAATACTTTTTTGTTTTGATTATTTGAACATTTTATTTAACAATGACATAAATCACCAAACTCATCATGGCGTTTAGCCATTGTGTTGAAGATGCTTGACCCTTCTCAGGTTTAAACAATATTATTGACTTAACAAATGTATCTAACGTTGATAGATGGATGAATCTTGTGTTCGTTTATGGATAAAGTTGGTCTTTCACGTTTTGTGCGAACACGTGAAATAAATTTGTTTCTTGTTAGTAATGTGTTGATCATTTCAAAGACTTCTTAATTTATAAATGTATTTATTTTAAAAAAAACCAACTAAATATTCCTATTTAAAAAAGGAAGTTCTAAGAACATAAAGTATGTTAAAAAACAACTGATTTCCATAATAAATCAAAAGCTCCAATTAATTTTGCCCTCGCTACAATTACATTGCATTAGATAATCCGATTGACATATTGAAAATGACATCTTAATCGAGGTAAATCAAGGTTGATTTGTTTGTAACGGAAACCCTGCATATCAATTCACCAAATATATAATCATTGTTTTAAGCTCTTTATCAGGGAAATGTCGTTTGGCGTAATACCTCTCAAGTTAAATACGTGTGATTTAAAACAGCTAAATTAAAAACTATACGATCATCAACAACGTGGTTTATAATTTTTCGTCATACTGCTTCAAAAACATCTGTTTTTGACAGATGCGTTGAGATTCAAAAGTTCTTCTTTTTAGTCATTGGATAATAACATATGTTTTGATGATCATTATCGTACTAGGACTAAAAAGATCATTGTTGATGATACTTTTGATTCGAGGTCGTCATAAATCGATTAAAATTCATTCGATTGTAAATAATCGAAACATTCATTGTTATTATCGAAACATTCATTGTTGTATTGTTATTTGAAGAACAACCGATTGATTCGAACCACAATGATTGGTTTGAATGATCGACTCAACAACCGATAGATATGAATGAACCGAAGTTATGCATGTGCAACAGCTGATTGTTTCAAGAGACAAGCTGAAAGAAACATTTGAGGTTATGAAGACACAGTACGTAAATTTTACTTTTGTTTTTGTTTAAACCTTAAGTTTTTTGGCAGTATGACGAAAAATATAGTTCGTCACTCGGATCAAAAGTGTCTTTTTAATACTCGCTCATTTCCCAGCTTCGGCTTCGCCTCGGCAGTTAAACTGGAGCTCGTATTAAAAAGATCCACTTTTGATCCTAGTGACGAAATATACTATTTTATGTAAAAATAGAATAAATATCTATGTTACTTATGATCTCACTTGTTTCTATATTACTTGACTTGTTTCTGATTATTTAATTTATGTTATGATTTAAACACTTTCAAGTATATGGAAAAACAAGCCTTTTTTTAATAACTTATAGATTATACAAATACGTACAGAAACAAAAACTGTATTATAATTGTCGGATATAATTGGAGAAAGCAATTAAAATCCCTTTCATATTTTCTTTTAACCCCTGCGTTTGTGATAATGATGTAATTGATCATAATGATCAGAAATTAAATTATAATTAAGTTTGCATTCAAACTATACGGTTAAACCGTTTGAGTGGCTACGTACAGTTTGAAAACAGTTTGTCATGTTGAATTACGGCAAAATTATTGAACCTAGGGACTAAAACTTATGATGAAAAAAATCATACTAATATAATCTTATGTAAATAACTAATATCATGGAACTTATCAACTGTTGTGATATTCAAATCTGACTCCTCTATTATAGCTATAAATAAATAGAGAAACTTTCGTAAAAGAATTATTTAAACAAAGATCCACAATCTACAGTTACCTTTGGCATTTATGGGAACAACACAATCTAAAACATTAATACGCTGTGTTGTTGCATGAAAAGATATGGTTTACAGATTAACTATTCATTTTATAATTTTGTACTATCAGATTCAATGTGTTTACTACACATCAATAATGTAATTTTACCTGTAACAGTCAAAGCTGAGAGTTCACAGTACGTGATAGTCCAGCTCCAATGTTCGTATTGCGTTACCCAGCGAACACGTGGGTAGAAGATCGAAAGTGTCAACGAACATAAACATCACTCCCGATAAATGTGAGACCTTTTTATGATTTTGGTATGTTTAATGAATAACCCCTGACAAAAGTGCAGATTGTCATTTTTAATAATGTATTTTTTTATAATGCTGCCATTAAACTATACTGAAGATAAATAAATAATTGTTTACACATGGAGCAATCCGTATAGTCCTCATCCACACCTGAAGCTACAGCCACTGTGTAACTTTCCGTGAGGTATTAAACTGCAGTTGAAATATGAAAGCAATAGCTACGAGCGATGCTTTGTCTCTTCAGCGATCATTCCGCGCCTCAATTTCAGTGATAAATGTGTTGCAATGTTTCAGTCAAAATGGCAGCTCCGTCTTCGCTGAAGGTATGTTTCAAAGTTAATTTATAAGTCATAAGTAAGTCGTTTTTCTTGTTTAACCCCAAAATATTTGTCATGGGTAAAAGGTGTTTATTTCACTTAATTTCCTAATACATATAAATTTACACTTGTTAAATGTTATATAATATTATAATACAGGATTTACTAAATTGCAGTAGCAATAAACACACCACTTAAATTATTACTGGATAATCCTTTTAAAAGATCATTGCCCCAAACTAAAAAATTAAAATGCGATATTGTGATTTTAAACTAAAAACAACAACATTAAAAGCTATATTCAAAATTATTCTATGAATAAATTAATTTAAAATCAAAATTTATTTGAATTAAATTTACTAATGCTTACTATGTTGACTTGACTTTTATATACTATACTATATTCTTCTTAAACATGCTTAATATTTGAAATGTAAAATTACATTTTTTAATTTTAATCGTTTTCGTAATGTAAATTTGCATATATTTTATTGCTATTCTATACCTGCTTGTAATATTATATTACGTTACTAGCCCGGTAAGTGGTGTTTTACCGTGCGAGCACAGTTCCCGTGCGAGGCGTAGCCGAGTGCGGGATTTTCGTGCGAGCACGTTAAAGCTTACCGGGCGAGTAACGTACGATACTTTACATCCTACACAGAAAAATTAGTACATTTTAAACTCATGACACAATTTATTTAGGACGTCACATAACTTATAATATTTTTATATTTCAGAAAATAAAATCTGGTATATCAGGTTCATTGTATTCCTCACTGAAATGCATTTTCAAAAGTTGTCTTTAGTATCAAATAGAATGGTTTGTTCTCTCAAAATGTGATTACTATTCAACACTCGTAATTACTCATGTGGTTTAACGTTGTATTGTTGCAATCAGCTGTTTATTTCATCAGCTGACTAAGTGCACGGTAAAAAGCTTTTACCGTGCAGTGCACGGTAAAGCTTACCGGGCGAGTAACGTACGATACTTTACATCATACTACACAGAAAAATTAGTACATTTCATTGTATTCCTCACTGAAATGCATTTTCAAAAGTTTCCTTTTGTATCAAATAGAATGGTTTGTTCTCTCAAAATGTGTTTACTATTCAACACTCGTAATTACTCATGTGGTTTAACGTTGTATTGTTGCAATCAGCTGTTTATTTCATCAGCTGACTAAGTGCACGGTAAAAAGCTTTTACCGTGCAGTGCACGGTAAAGTAATTTTCCGTGTGTAGGCACGGCAAAGGGCAACTTTCCAGCCTATCAATACGGATGGAAAAGTACCTGTTTCTCTGTAGTGTGATGTAAAGTAATTTTCCGTGTGTAGGCACGGCAAAGGGCAACTTTCCAGCCTATCAATACGGATAGAAAAGTACCTGTTTCTGTGTAGTATGATGTAAAACTAAATTACTTACGTACCGTCAGTCAGCTCAAATCGAATAAAGACACGTTTAGGACATGTATGGATGCAACTGCATCATCATCAGCTAGTGTAGAACGAAGTTGATTGATCTGATGGTTTCGTAATAATTGATTAAAAACACAATACAGTACATTTAAACGTACACGACACATAAAACGAACTAGACAGGTCTGTCGACGCGGGCACAATCACAGCGCGGGTAGGGGACAGACTCACCCCCCCCCCACCCGCTTGTATGTGCTGCTTGTAAAACTGTAGCTCTATTAAAAGTATAAATGATGTCGGGATTAGGGGCTCAGTAATGATTATATCATAATATCACAATTGCATAAAAGCAAAATTAAAATATCAAGTAGATTATGTAAACTATTTCCAATCAAATAATCATAAAACAGTAGCTGACATGTCTTAAACAAATAGTGAGGATTTCAAATACATTCATACGAGTTATACTGTAGAAGAAATATTGAATACTAAGATAAAGTTATATTTTGTTGTGGTTTGACACCTACGTGCAGACAATGGTGAATAAATCAGTTATGTCGAGACCAGGATATAAAACATCTTTCTGAAGTTTGTAGTTTTAATATGTTCATAGGGAAGCTTTTTACCTCAGCATTCAAAATAGCAATGTGACATTAAATATTCTTTGGAAATTACTTTAGTGTCAATACAGAACTATAAATCGGATCTTCCTTTCAATAATATATGTATCTATTCAATAAGGTCAATGTTTTAACGTTATACAAGGTGTACATAAAGTCCCGCACGGGTTTAATATTTTTTGAATGATAAGAGATAAATCAATAAGATTTGGTACATCAACACTACACCTAAAAATCTACTTTTTGAAGGAACTATCAGTTTTCTGTCATATCATGGGGACGTCCCGCAAGGGGTCAGCAGGAAATTTTAAATATAGAAGCATAGGTCAATATGCACATCACTTTAAAGGGCTTATCTAGCAGAGTTTAATGCTGCAAACCGCACTAAAAAAGGTTGATCCAGTAAAAGTTGGCGGCTGTTCAAAGGTTTTACTTGGTTACATTTTATTAGTAGCCACAACCCCATTAAAGCAAAACTGCAACTAAATGAATACTGCAGCTAAATACTACATTATGCCTGTCAATACAGAAGTGAATTATGACGTTAGTTATCCTCAAGGGTTACAAATTTGGTCAAAATCTATTGATAACGGGGAAAAACTGGTAACAGTAACTATTAGAAAGATCTTATCTTTTTTATAATAAAACCTTTGAACAGCCGCCATTTTTTACTGGATCAACCTTTTTTAGTGCGGTTTGCGGCATTCAACTCTGCTAGATAAGGCCTTTAATGTGATGTGCATATTGACCTATGCTCCTATTTAAGATTTCTTTCTGACTCCTTGCGGGACCTCCCCATGATATTACAGAAAACTGATAGTTCCTTCAAAAAGTATATTTTTAGGTGTAGTGTTGATGTACCAAATCTTATTGATTTATCTGTTATCGTTCAGAAAATATTAAACCCGTGCGGGACTTTATGTACACCTTGTATATACAATAATAAAGAGTCATGCACATTCATGAAGTTATTATACGATTTTCTTGTATGAGTTTTAACAAAACTACTTAAACTTCCGTGGCTTCAGAGTTACAGAGTGTTTGAGTGCGCTTTTATTAGATTTTATATTATTTTCATAACATTAAGATGTTGAAAATTTGAATTTAAATTTCTTACTACAAGGAAATTTACATCTAAATCTAAGTATTTAAAATCACAATAATCATGGACGATTTCAATTAACTGTGTTAGGTAATATCGTTACTACTGTAAATATGATAGTAACCTAAGTTAGGCCTACAATTACCAAAGCCATAATAATCTTAGTAACAAGAAAAGTAGCGATGTTTCTATAGTGTGTAAAATTAAATGAAACCCCAATAATACAAATATCCAAGGAGTTAAAATTATTAATTTCCGGTATGTAACTTCAGCACTAACTTATATTGAAATTATGCAGTTTTTACTAGATTTCCCCTTTCAGACAGCTTTAAAACTCTCTCTAGCAGAGTACAGGACAGCTACAGTTTAACCTGGAACAAATTAGTTCAAGTATGAAACCTTCTGTGATGTGTTCCTGACATAACCCTCATCGTTTCCTGAAAGTTCCCAAAAAATTCCCAATTTGGGAAAATCCGCCATCTTGGAAAATGACGGGAAAAATATATAATTATGTAAGCTTTTACTTAAAACGGTATTATTTTAGAACTAAACCATTTGATAAAACCAAGTACATTTCAAAATGTTCACTATGAAAATATCTACAAACAAATATTATATTAAGTAGTGATATTTTGTATTTAACGGTAGTAATTACAATTAAAAGTTGATTTTTCAGTTTAAAATATTACATTTTTCTATTCTTTCGGATTTTCCGTGGTCAGTACTCAAAATAGACAAATTTTACTTAACAAAGTTGAAGACTGTTAAATTCCGCACAATATTTATATATAATACATGAGATTTGGCCAAAATTAACGTCAACACCAAGCGCTAAGGTCTACTAATTTACTCAGCGTAAACAAAAACTCAGAGTGGAAGAACAAACACCTACCATTCCACCATAAGTTTTTACCGCTATGATTTTGTGCTTAAGAACATCTATAACCCACTAAAATTGTTGAATTAATGGAGTAAATATGTCCTTTAAAAATTAAAAATATCAAAACTCAGTTAAAATCTACTACAATTCGAAAACTACAATTCGAAAAAAAGAATCAGAATTAAAATCAAACGTACTGTTCATATTTGTTTACAAGGAAGGGTAGAATAGGGGGGTGCTTTCGTGGGGGGGATACAATATGAACACTACATATGTCTTCGTCTTACTGCGACTGGATCTAGTTCTCGAATAAAAATGAGTGTAGAATTTCAATTACCTACTAATGACGTTACGAAAACCTAAGATGTGAAGTGTGTGATATAACTGTACCCAACGTGCCTCAAAAACTGAATAGGAAATACGTGACAATTCCTTCTTTATTATTACAATAAACAAATGAATGTTATAATATATGTTGTTAGAATGTATTTAAAACAATATTTAAGTTTAATCTGGGAGTCCCGCTCCGACCTCTCGCGTTGATATGGCTCCTTGAACTGCAGCCAGTTTTTGCTTACTTTTTTAAAATAATTTTTGTTAATTTGCAAACTCATTTGTTTATACACTTGTCGCTAATAGAGGCTCTAGCCTCTCAATGTTTACATATCACATCTGATAATATTACAGAAATATCATAAATAATGACAGCTAATTATAGGTCATTTCACATTTTTTACCTTGTTGTACTGTAAGGGACTTGTTAAGGGAAAATATGGGCAAATACCCCTGTTGCAGCAAACCTGCATACTCAGCGAATTTCCAATGAATATATAACATAACACATTAAAACACTTAACAGGATTCATAAGAAATGTATTCACAAACAAGTGATATTTCAAATATTAATTATTCTCCATAAGAATAACATTGGGGATGAGTATGCAGGTTTGCTGCAACAAGGCATACAAAATAATGGGTTTTTATGCAAATATCAATAGAACTCATCTTAGTGAAGTCACATACCAAGTTTCATCCATATACATTCATAAATAAGCGATATATAACATTTTAAGTATTTTCCATAAGAATAACATGGGGACCAAGTACCTAGGTTTGCTGCTACAGGAACCATAGGCAAAAAATTGTTTTTTTTTTGCAAACAACAATAAACCACAACCAGATCAAGCCATATGCCAAATTTCGCCAGTTTATGTTCATAAATAAGCGAGATATACAATTTTTCTTTTTCTCCATAAGAATAACATTAGACAACGTACTGTGTTTAGCACTTTCAATATCTCGGTATCCAATTGACGTAGAGCAATGATCAAAATACCAAATTGTTTGTTTTTTTAAGCTTAATTCAATGGTATAAATTAAAATTTGATTTAAATTAAAATTACATGTGAAAACCCCAAAAAACACATTTTTGGGATACAAAACCCCCCAAAAACCCCCCTTCAGATGGTGCGATTCATCTGGTTTTCGAACTCGTTCAAATAAATGGTACTTTACACATTTGTACCAAATTTCATTAAGATCGGACCTTTTTTACGAGAGTTATCGTGCTTACGGACACATATATATATATATATACATATATAAAAATTTGAACGAATGGTGTTTTTGGCATCTGGGGACCTCAAAATGAAAAGTTATCATGGTCTCGGGCTTAAGTCTTACCATGAGACCTACGGTAATAGCTTCTTCCCTATAGGGGAAATTCGCTAAAAACATAAATCAGTTTCTGTTATATTCTTTCCCATCTAATTTTATATTAATGTTCCAAGTTTCGACCTTGTAAGTCATACGATAGTCTCAAAAACCTGCACATAGACTTATATTTACCATTTTTACTCAAGCAGTTATATATTAGGATACTAGAATATATATTTTCGTTTATAAATTTGTCCTGGCTTCTAATCCGTAGAAAGGGACAGAAGGACTGAGCCACTTTACTAAGTTAACGCGCGCCGGAAATAAAATTGTCAATTTATCGGAGCTCCGGGATAATCCCCTTAGCCGGCAATATCAGGAAAACTCTTTGTTTGGGTTACGTAGGCCATGGTTTACTGTCAGGTTGAACTAATCCCACTGAAGTTTTAAACCCAACGCCGGTGTTAGTTATCATGTCAATAAGAACATTTTACCGTTCCGCCATTATATTCCGATCAGAATAACATTTTGAATCAAGCTTTAACGGTTGCTTGTAGGCTTGTAATGTACGTTATTATACAACTGATGATTACAACTTAACATTTTATGCTGTGACGCAATGATTGTTAATACCAATCAATTGTGTACACTGTTGATATGTATATCATATTTTGTTCTGCTTGCTCTGTTGTAGGGTTAAGATTTATTTCTGTTTACTTATGAATAACTAAAATCATCACACTAAATTGATTAGCTATCGGCAAAACTTTTCATTGACTCAAAACCAAAACTTGTTTACTTCTTTAAGTTGTTTTACATTCCTTCACAGTGCGTGACTTCTATATGAATGTACATTTTCTGTTGAAATACATGGCTTAGTTAAACTTGTATTATTAGTGAATTTCCTTTGGAAAGTGAACTATTAGCATGACCCGCACGGTGAAACTTAAGCCCGGGACCACCATAGAAGTTCCTAACGTGACCCCCTGAACACGTTTTGGGGGGTCGTTCAAAATTTTATATATATATATATGTGTGTGTGTGTGTGTGTATATATATGTGTGTGTTTGCACTCTAGCAGTCGCATTTTTTGTCCGATTTACTTGTAGGGTCATTCCTTTCTGTAATTAGTTGGACAAGTTTGTTGGGCAAAACAATCAGAAAACTCTAAACCCCCTTTTTTGGGGATTAATCTTTCAAATTTTGGGTTTTTGGGCCCAAAAAGGGTCATAAAAGCCCCAGATGTAAAGTCAATGCATTTAAAAAGATGGGAATTAGTGGGGCGAAAGTTTTAAGCCCTCTTTCGTCATTCTATCATACATATTTACCGAGTTATTAAAGAAAATGTGTATCGACTAAACACAGTACGTTGTCTGTTGGGGATTTTACACTAGAAAAGCCTGTTATTCCTTTGTTGGAGTACTTTTATCATCCCCAGCAACCTCACGCCTACTTTAAAGCCTGACTGGACCTTCCCCTAACCTTATAATGCGCAAAATTGTATTCCCAGCATTGCAGGTAAATAGAACCAGAAGCATCAGAACAGCCAAAATTCAATATTTTCAGATTTGAATAAAAATTGGAATAATTGTATATTTTTAACTGATTTTGAGTTGTTATAGTTTTTTATGTGGAAATTCACTTCCCTCACGTCAGCGTGCTGCGTGCGAACTCGTTTTATTATTTAATGAATAACATTATTGTTTTTCTTAAAAACTTAACATGGTGTATAATGTATATCTGTGAACACAAATTGAGATATTAGTGACATAAATAATTCCATTTATTATTATTAGTTAGGTATCTAACTAATTGCCAAAATACGAAAACTAAAAGAGGGTATGTTATTTTGTTTGATTTTCAAAATATTAAAATACAAGTTTTTTATAAAAGTAAATTTATTATCTATTTGTTATTATAAATATTCGCATGATGATTTACTCATGGTTTGGTATCGCTCAGCCGTTCAGGTGAACATAAATTTATCTCACTGGCGATATCAGTTGGTATTACTGTTTCCAATCAGCTGATTCCATGTGAAAGACAAGCTGGGAACTGTGCGAATGACTGAAGGAAATACACTAAAGTTCGCTCAAATATTCGTGTACGCAAAGTTATAAATATGGGTTAAGCGGAGTTATAAATGCCAGCTGAATGTTACTGAAGCTACTGTCTAGCTCTTGACTTAAATATCCTCTCGAGATAGCAAATGCTTTGGCCTAGAAGACTCTAGAAGACTCTTTATTTTTTCTTTTAAGTAATTTTTGAGGTCAAAAACTGTTCTGCAACAAAAGGTTGTGTTCATATAAATTTATAAGTTACTTTAAATCGATTCTGGTTATAACGATTGTAGAGCACCTCTTGTTATATAATTAAAGTTATGTTAGCTTCACACGCTTTGTTAGTTGAATTCATCCTTCTGCGTCAAATCTTGGGTCTTCTTTCTTTTCCTGCTCTCTTAGTCAAGGATATTAGGACTACGTGTTCCAAATGAAAAATTACCAAACAAGCACATGCTATACTTGCTGAAGTCTACATCATAATTGATTAGGGCCTATTGTAACTTATATGAGAAAATTTTAAGGTAATTGTAGAAATTGTATAAGGCAACTTACAATTAGGATCTGCATATCTATAACTTGATCACTTGTCTTAATAACTTATTCATAAAATTCAGAGCTTGCCAAATATAATTAAAACTTATACTTTTACTTTACAGTTTACATTTTTAAATTATTTTTATTTTAATTATTTAACTTAAATGTATTTAACACAAATTTGTTGTATGTTCACAATTAACTGTAGTACACTTAAAAAGTGCTTGCTAAAAAAGACGTGATCCTCCAAAACAGTGCTTTCCGAAGCTCAGATGTCAAAATAGATGAAATAAACGGTATCAGGAAACTGACACATACTTTCTCCCTTTTAGCCCAACTTTAATCAATAATTTACTTTTTATTTACTAAATATAGAATACAAAAATGGTCGAATGTACAGAAAATCTTGTAAACAAGTTGTTTTAAAAAACATCCACCCAAATCCCTGCTTTGGAGGCACTACAGAATCCATTGCTACACTCGTGGTTTTAAGAGGGGAAATGCCCCCTATTCCCCCCAGGGTTATTAAGGGGCAACATATTTCGAATTATCTCTGTTGGTCAATGCTAAATTGACAAGCATATCAAGTTTGAATGAAATTGATCAGTAAATAAGACAGAAATAGTAATTTTTGTATTCCCCATAAGAATAACATTGGACAATGTACTGCGTTTACCGCTAAATGAAAATTTCAATTTTCTCCGAAACCAGCAATCGTAGAATAGTAATTCAAGATACTAAATTATTTAGTTTTTAGAGCTCTTTTTAATGGTGAATAGTAATATTTTTTAATATTTATGTTTTTTTATGAAAAATCCAAAAAACTGAATTTTGGATGTTTTAAGTCCTGTAATTTCTGAACCCGAATTTTTACAGGAATGCGGGTGGTGTCATTTTGTTGTAGAACTAAAGTTCTACAAACGACTAAAGTTTAATCAAAATCGTTAGAGCCGTTTTTGAGAAATTTGGATTTTTCATGTTTTTTGGTGGTTTTTGGGGGATAATTACCCTTAAAAATCAAAAATTCAAAAAAATGAAAAAACTCTTGGAGATATCGTGGATTAGTACCTACATACCAAATTTCATCAAAATCGGTCCATAGGTTAGGGCTCTAGCTCTGTACACATCCACACAGACACACACAAACACACACACACACACACACACACACACACACACACACACACACACACACACACACACACACACACACACACACACACACACACACACACACACACACACACACACACACACACAGACATCTCGTAAAAACCACTTTTTTGGGTTCAGGGAGCACCAAAACAAATATTTCCACTAACAACTCAAATTCGAAAATTCTGACGAAAACAATACTTTCTCCATATACTACGTATAAGGGGGAGAAAGTAAAAATATAAAACACCTAAGAATTTCAATTACACCAATAACATTAAAACATGTGTTTTAAGTAATCACTTGTGAATAAAAGCATTCTCTTTAAATAAATACACATTGCCAAAATAAAATTTCATAAATCTAAGGAGTTTGAAATTTGTTCTTAATTTAAATACCCGTAAGAAATATAATGAATATATGATTACTATTAATTATTAAGATTGTTTTTGTCGCAATGGCACCTTAAAATGTTATACGGTGGATTTTCAAATGTTATTACACTTTGTAGATATAAGTAAGACATTGCCATATGCACTAACTCTTCCTGAAATTAGCTAACCCTATATAGATCAAAGGTTTTTTTTCAAAATTTTGTCGAGCCAATGGTCATTAATAAAAACTATTTGTCGCAACAAATATTTATCTTTTCAAATATTGAAAATTATTCTTTTCTATTTTCACTAATCTTAATTAGCATAGTCCTATTACACTTTTCATGAATCTCGCTGGTGTAAATCAAACATAAATCTAAGTTAGCTATTTATATTCCCTATACATATTTTAATACATTTATTTTCGTCACGGACGTATTCTCGTGCATCAGTAAGGCAGGCGCATAGCGTATGTTGGCCGCGTACTCCCTATTCCTTACACGAATGTAATACATACATACGGTATGAGACGCCGAGCTGTGCCCATGCATCGCTGATTGTCTGGGCGAGTGTACCAGGTTCCCATTCTGCTGTGTTGTATAAAGGAATTGGATTTTTCATATGATATTTCCTATGTTCCAGATTTGTTTGTATGCTACATTACACTATCCACCTTTCAAAATTGAATGTTAAAAGTAAAAGTTGTTTGTTATACATTCTAAATTTAAAAGTGCTTCATCTAACTAGTTGTCTTTTGGACGTTTCTCTCATTTTCATGGTTGTAAATGTAATCACAACCATTAGATATTAATAAGTTATATTAAGTTAAACAACTTTATTAATTATCGATTTATTGTATGTCCTAATAAAACATCCATTTTTATTACAAGATAAGATATGTAATAGTTTTAAACTTTTATTTGTTTGTCAGTTTGTTTACAACTTACTTTTCCTGTCATTTGGGGTATTAGTTAAGATAATGTAAGGATTAAAATAAGCAAAGTGTAAAAACAGATATTAACATGGATTTATTTAATAAATAAGTAAATCTATACCCTATTTCTAAACATTTTACAATCACCGACATGTTTCAACCTAAGACTATTTTCAAGCTGCGATATAATTCAATTGTAATATTATAATCTGTTAGCGAATTTCCCCAATAGGGAAGAAGCTATTACCGTAGGTGGCATGGTAAGACTTAAGCCCGAGACAATGATAACTTTTCGTTTTGAGGTCCCCAGATGCCAAAAACACTATTCGTTCAAATTTATATATATGTATATATATATATATATATATATATATATATATATATATATGTCCGTTACCACGATAACTTTTGAAAGAAACAGCCGATTTTGATAAAATTTAGCACAAATGTGGAGAGTAGCATTTATGACTTAAAGTTCGAAAACCAGATCGATCGCACTATGGGAAGGGGTTTAAAATTTTTCAAAAATCGGTTTTTTGCAAATTTGACCCCAAAATATTAAAAACACTCAATTTTGGTTATAGTTATTTTATAGAGCCTAAAAAAACAACTAATTTAGTATTTTGAATCATTAACCTAGGTTAAGTAGTTGCGGAGAAAATCCAAAAAAACGTGTCCCATGTTAATCTTATGGGAAAAAGGTTTTTAGATTTTTCTCAGATAGTTTTACTAAAAACTTCATTTTTCTGTTTATTAATGTGTTTAGGTCAACAAAACAAACATTTCGGTGTTTTAATCGTTGTTCTACGTCCAACCTTTGCAGAGATATTCAAAGTGCTAAACACAGTACGTTGTCCAATGTTATCCTTATGGAGAATAAATAAAATTCTATATCTCAATTATTTATGAATGTATATTGATGAAACTTGGTATGTGGCTTCAACTAGTTGTGGTATATTGATATTAGCACAAAAAACAAGTTTTTTGTTGATAGTCCCCGTAGCAGCAAACCTGCATACTCGGCCCCCATGTTATTCATATGGAGAATAAGTAAAGTTGTATATCTCCCTTAATTATGAACCTACATTAAGAGAACTTGGTATGTAGCTTCACCTGGTTCAGTTGTATTGATAATTGCAAAAAAACACATTACTTAACTTCCTCGTTGCAGCAAACCTGCGTCCTCAACCCTAATGTTATTCTTATGGAGAATAAATAAAATGCTATATATCACTTATTTATGGATGTATTTTTGTGAAACTTGGTAAATAGCTTTATGTAGTATTTAGTCATATATATATGCATTGGAAATTCGCTGAGTACGCAGGTTTGCTGCGACGGGGGTATTTTTATTATAATAGCAATGCCCAATTGGAATGATTTTCCAGAGGGTTTTAAGAATATTCATTTAATTTCAAGGGAAACATAAAATCCGATCCTTCGGGGCTTTGCTCGTCTAGATTGGACGGAATTTAATTTATTTTACGGCCAAGTGAACTTCTTTTATGAGGGTTCGCACCCTTGAAATTGTATTAACATCTCCAAGCTTGAGGGAAATTTGCTTATGGCTTTTTACCTGTTCAGAACTATTTTACTTCTCAATTCCCTCAGGATTTTTTCCCAACTATGTTTTTACTTTATAATTTATTTCGTTGATTGAGGTATCAAATTACAGTAAATTTATTCCCTGTGGATGATTCGAAAGGAATTGTATTTTCTCTCGGACCTCAGGGCTCTGCCCCACTGACTATCATTATACTAATGTTATCCTTATGGAAGAATTATTTTATTGGATTTATGCTACATGTGTTTCATGAGATTATGTTTTTGCTTAAAATTTCAAGGACATGTTATAATTAATTAACGGGTCCTCGATACAAGCTTGTTAATACATTATTTAACACCTTATATTTTAATGTTTTCCCCGTTTTTTATGTTTTTAACATCCACCTTTAGGGCTCTGCCCCCTGGGTTTAAAAAGTTTTAATGATTATCGAATGAAAGAATTAAAATTTAATATTTAACAGCCGCTGTGGATACTGATAAATCACAGTACATAAGCATGAACGAAATGCTGTTTCAAGCTGTTCTGGAACAAAATGCTGTTCTGAAACAAAATGCTGTTCTGGAACAAAATTCTGTTCTGGAATGACATTACAATGTAAACTAAAATGACCGTATATTATCTGGGTAATCAGAAAAAAATATTTGTTCGAATTCGAGCAGTTGGATTCGCTTATAAATTTTAATTTACGTGCTTACGTGCTCCTCTTTATCTCATTGACACAGACTGATAGGTCATGGGATACGACAAGATATGCTAATTCTATGAATTTACTGACAAATTCCATCCAACTCGTACACAGATTGTTCTATCAAGCAAGAGTCTAAGTTTGTTTTAAAAGACTTAAAGAGTTGGACTATTAACAATATCGTGAGGCAGAGCCTGCAAAATCTTGTTCCCTATACAGAAGCTCTCTTTCCTATTTCATTACACACTAAAACAGCTGTTTGTGCTTGGTAAGATAACACCATTCTCCTTTTCAGAAATAACATTTATTGAACTAAATATAAATATACAATCTGCATAAAATGACAACCCATGTCTGCAATTCTTGTAACAGATAAAAACTGTTTAATAAGTTACAGCTTTACTCGGTTTCGAGTAACAGGTCCAGAAGTGCGTGCATACAAATGGAAATCAGTTTAGTAAGTATTTATTCGCGGAACTATAGTTTCTTTTTTCACGATACTAAATACTTCCTGAACGTTATCAAACTGGCGCAACTGGTCGCGAACCTCATGAGATAGTACGGTCACGTCGGCTGTAAATAACACAAGGAAAACCCACACCAGCCTATTACACTATTAGATTGGGAAAGCCAAGCAATTGAGTTGATAGGACGAATTGGCGCGAAGCCAAAGCAAAGTTAGGGTGCCAACGATTCTGTAGCAGACGCCAAGTTCAAGGTCATATCTGAGACTTTTAATACTAAGCTAATCTGTGGACAGACAGTTCGTTGACTGAGCGGCAAGAATGAAGGTGTACATTGCTGTCGCGCTATTTGTGTTGTGTGCGGCGTCCTCTTCGAAGCCGGACCCCGCTCTGGTACGGACGGCCCAGGGCAACGTCAGGGGCGGCAGGATGGTGACATACACAGGGACACCGTTCTTCGCTTTCAGGGGAGTCAGGTATGCCGAGGATCCCGCGGGAGATTACAGATTTAAGGTGAGGACAAACAGTTAACAATTTTTTTTTAAGATTAAAATTTCTTTAATGTATTTGTCTTGTAAGATTAGGGTAAGAATAAATATATTTTGTAGAGTTGTGTGACGTAATTTATTGTACCCTGTTTAATTGTAAAACACTTATCATGCTACTTACGAAATTGATTATAGGTTGAAGCTAAAGTTTAAAAACAGTTAAAAAATGTTAAATTATTCTGACTGGAATTAAGTTCTTAGTTAATGGATTATGGATTAATATTTTCATACCAGAGATATTTTTCAATTATATTTTGTATATATCTGTAATTGGTTTGTTACTTTTTTCACTTTTACGAAATGTAAATCAATATTTTATGTATGGGATACATAATTAAAGATATTGTTATGAATATTTGTGTTGTATCGAAACAAATTCCCTCCTGCTTGGTGTTTATACTTGGACGTTTGTTAAACAATAAAAGTTACGTCAGCTTAAAAAAGAAGTTGCTTATTTTGTTGTTACATTAATTTAATGGATTGTTTTTGCGCAATGAGATGACAAGATCGTTTTTCACTAAAGAATATAACTACCGTAACTTACGCTGCGGCACGACATTAGCAGTAGGTGACTAGTTGTTAGGTAGACGAGTTTTGAAAATCTTAACAGTACAGATATACAAATAACAACAAACAAAAAGCTAAACATACAAAGGTCTCAATACAAATGTTCTTGAAGCTTTTGACATTTTATACAAATCAATATATAGCATTAGTTAGCATAAACGATCTAATGAAGGCAAAGGTTGGTTGAAAAAACATATATTTATTTTACAAATGCTTAATGGTTTCATATAATTTAATATTTTGCATTTTCTCCTTAAAAATTATAAAATATGTCAGACTTTTATTTGTTTTACAATCTACATCTACACAATTAAAGGTTTTATTTCCAATGACAGATTAATATTAAACTCCGTCTGGTGGATCAAGATTTAGTTGTACCATTGATTATGAATTCATAATCAATGGTTGTACCAACACACCCCTTACACTCATTATATTTTGCCAAATATAGATTGCAAATGTTATAAGTTGTTTTTATTTGTTATCAATAATACAAAAATGGTGGGCAAATCGATCACGATAGATGTAATATGTATTTAAGCTTAGGACTTTTTTAATCAATATGAATAAACATAACTGATCGAACAAAGGCAAAGATTGACAAAAAAAATTTAAATTTCGAGTAGATTTCTTATAATTTTATATACGTTTTTCCAATTAAATTATTAAATAAGCCAGACTTTCATCATTATTTGACAATCTTCAAAATTACGCATGTTTCCAATGGGGGATTTAATATTAAAATCCGTCCAGTGTAACTCTGGATTTAGTTGTACAAATCATTTTGTTTATTTATTTTTTGTTTAGAAGGATAAAACTAAATTTCCGAGGTCGTTTTGGCTTTATACCTGTGATTCAAAAGCTTTGGTGAAATCTTGGAAAGAGGGTGTCGATATTCTGAAAGTATACAAAATTTACTACAAACTTTTCTCATGCATTTCTTAGGAAAGTTATAAAACCCACTCAAATGTTTTGAATAACGATATATTTTTATTAATCTTCTAATATGAGATTTTTTTCTTTCCATTTAGTACTTAAGACTGTTTTGACACTTGGCTGTAACCTTGGGGGCTACCTACATACGCTCGTGCTTACAAGGTGCGGGTGCGAGTGTAGTAGCGGCAATGCACCTGCCAGACTCGCGTGACCGCAACGACATCCTTTTATTGGTTGTAGTTTATAAGAAAAACAATTAAACGTAGAAGCAATGTAAAAACTAATTTATCGTATCAGATAATCCCCTACCAATTAAAACAAATTATATTTCATTTTAAAAAGTCCTTTACTCTCAAATATATTACTTAGAGAACAAAATTTTAAATTTGTTTATAGAATTGAATATGGTAATGCATAACTACCCCGTTCTCATATTACAAAACGTAGTTACTGCTTAGACTTTTTTTATTATTTTGTACAATTCATTCTTAAATGTTCCTCTTCAATCCTCCATCAACCACTTACTTTTTGTGTACACTCTTTTCTTATTTGCATTTTATCTCATTATTTTGAGTGGCCTTATTATAATGTCTTATGGCAGTGTAAGAATAAGAGAATAAATGGTGTCATACAAGTTTGTGAGCAATAGGCTAAGATGGGAAAACAATCTTTAAATTTATCAAACAAAATGTGGCTTGGATATAACCGTTTCAAATCAAATTTAAACTGACAAACAATGACCCACACATACACCTACTCCCAACTTTAATCTAGTGTATGTATTATGTGTTTTATATGAATAACAGATCAATCTCCTGATCCCATGACCAGTTAGCATGCTTTGCACTTCTGGTTGCAGTATAAATATTGAGCCTTTTCATATAAGAATTTATGTTTAAACAATATTGTAAGTTAATTTAGAATCACCTTTCATTATTAGTATACATTATTATGGATAATTATTAAATTAGTTTTAAATAATTATTTATCCGGTATTGATTTCTTTGTTATATCTGGAATCATTTTATATAATTTTGGGGCAATCTATATCAAATGTTTTCATTTCTTTCATGTTTGTTATTTCTTTTGTTTCAAATTAAAATTGATAATCTGTATTATAATTGTTTGATTATTTTGTATTCATATTATTTTATTACCATCAACAATATATATATATATATATATATTTTTTTTTTTTTTTTTTTTTTTTTTTTTTGTACTATGCCTATTTTTCTTTACAGATCCAAATTTCAAAAATACTTTTTAAAATTATTTAAAATAATTAAGAGATATCCTATTCAATGCTTATTATTCGTTATAACTTAATAACAACCAAAAATGAGTAGCAACTGAGGAACAACTTGAACTTTTTTATATTTTATTATTTAGCCCGAGACAAGCGAGACCAAATTGGAGACATCTATCCATCTATAATATTATAAAGAAGAGGTGGTTTTTGTCTGTCTGTGTCGGGGGGTCTGCTGTCCCGGGTAAACGCAAAAACTACTGAACAGACTAAGTTGAAATGTACACAAAGGTAGAGCTTGAAACCATGCAACACATAGGCCTATTCACTTCCTTAAAATCCCCTCGGGCTTCGCCCCGTGAAATGGAAGTTGCTGTGGATACTTCCATTTGACAGCTTAAAGAGGAGAAGCAAGAACAGCTGTTTCAAGATCTCGACCTTTCTAACCCGTCCGAAGAACGGGTACATCAGCTAGTCATATATTAAAAGGACAAATTATTTTAACCTCGCCCTATTCACCTTCCCTATTGGATCAGTTCAGCGTATGTTTAACTTTGTAACTCCACCTTATTTGCGTTAATAGTTACAACTACTGTATGGAGATGAAATGACGGCCAGCTAGAAACAAGGGAGTGAGGGGCATTTACCCCCACCACAACCCTTCTTTACTTATTCTATTCTATTGGTTCAACGAGCTTAATATATCTAGAGTTCTGGGGTGAAAAAGTGAAGCTCCTCTGGAGGATATGTTTGTAAATAAATCACAGAGAACAATGGTTTCCACCAAATATATGATCGAAAATATGTTTGTAATAAACATGAACATATTTTTTTAAATACTTTAAATTTAAAATATGGTGTTCAGGAAAACATGTTGTGTTCTGTATGGAAAAATGTATGATTTAAATTGCAGATTACATAATATTATAGACTGTGGGTAGTTGGGTTGCAAAGAGGAAAAATTGAGCAGAGGCTGCAGAGGGGAAATGGCAGCCACCATGTAGGTTTCACTTGCTTCTTATATTAACACGTATATGAGAGCTCTAGTAGTATTGAGCTCGTTGCATCGAACAAATGGTTTTTTGATTTATTTGTTATTGCAAGATTTTATCACAGCTGATCATAAAACACCATTACATTTCATCGATAGTCACTGGTTTGGCTGTGTCAGTAATAAACAGGGTGTGAATAGTGGAGGGGGTAACTTGCCCCTCAACTCTTTGTGTGAACAATGGAGGGGGTAACTTGCCCCTCAACTCCTTGTGTAAACAGTGGAGGAGGTAACTTGCCCCTCAACTCTTTGTGTGAACAGTGGAGGGGGTAACTTACCCCTCAATTCCTTGTGTGAACAGTGGAGGGGGTAACTTACCCCTCAATTCCTTGTGTGAACAGTGGAGGGGGTAACTTGCCTCTCAACTCCTTGTGTGAACAGTGGAGGGGGTAACTTGCCCCACAACTCCTTGTGTGAACAGTGGAGGGGGTAACTTGCCCCTCAACTCCTTGTGTGAACAGTGGAGGGGGTAACTTACCCCTCAACTCCTTGTGTGAACAGTGGAGGGGGTAACTTGCCCCTCAACTCTTTGTGTGAACAGTGGAGGGGGTAACTTGCCCCTCAACTCCTTGTGTGAACAGTGGAGGGGGTAACTTGCCCCTCAACTCCTTGTGTGAACAGTGGAGGGGGTAACTTGCCCCTCAACTCTTTGTGTGAACAGTGGAGGGGGTAACTTTCCCCTCAACTCCTTGTGTGAACAGTGGAGGGGGTAACTTGCCCCTCAACTCCTTGTGTGAACAGTGGAGGGGGTAACTTGCCCCTCAACTCCTTGTGTGAACAGTGGAGGGGGTAACTTGCCCCTCAACTCCTTGTGTGAACAGTGGAGGGGGTAACTTGCCCCTCAACTCTTTGTGTGAACAGTGGAGGGGGTAACTTGCCCCTCAACTCCTTGTGTGAACAGTGGAGGGGGTAACTTGCCCCTCAACTCCTTGTGTGAACAGTGGAGGGGGTAACTTGCCCCTCAACTCCTTGTGTGAACAGTGGAGGGGGTAACTTGCCCCTCAACTCCTTGTGTGAACAGTGGAGGGGGTAACTTGCCCCTCAACTCCTTGTGTGAACAGTGGAGGGGGTAACTTGCCCCTCAACTCCTTGTGTGAACAGTGGAGGGGGTAACTTTCCCCTCAACTCCTTGTGTGAACAGTGGAGGGGGTAACTCGCCCCTCAACTCCTTGTGTGAACAGTGGAGGGGGTAACTTGCCCCTCAACTCTTTGTGTGAACAGTGGAGGGGGTAACTTGCCCCTGAACTCCTTGCGTGAACAGTGGAGGGGGTAACTTGCCCCTCAACTCCTTGCGTGAACAGTGGAGGGGGTAACTTGCCCCAACTCCTTGCGTGAACAATGGAGGGGGTAACTTGCCCCTCAACTCCTTGCGTAAACAGTGGAGGGGGTAACTTGCCCCTCAACTCTTTGTGTGAACATTGGAGGGGGTAACTTGCCCCTCAAATCTTTGTGTGAACAGTGAAGGGGGTAACTTGCCCCTCAACTCCTTGTGTGAACAGTGGAGGGGGTAACTTGTCCCTCAACTCCTTGTGTGAACAGTGGAGGGGGTGACTTGCCCGTCAACTCTTTGTGTGAACAGTGAAGGGGGTAACTTGCCCCTAAACTCCTTGTGTGAACAGTGGAGGGGGCAGGGGCGGATCCAAGGGGGGGCGGTAGGGGCGGTAGGGGCGGTCGCCCCCCCCAAACCTAAAAATTATTGTGTTTTATTTGATTACTTAGGCTTAAGTAGAAAGTTTGAATACATCCGAATGAAAATTGAAGTAGAAAAAGTCTCACTAAGTCCCGTTTTTCGGTTGCAAAAGTCAATTTTGCTGCTCCCGTCTACATTGTTACATTCAAATTAAAACTATTGCACCTAAACGTTCGATAAATGGATTAAAAGATATATCATTAAACAGATGAGATTCTAAACTTTCATTTTAATTTATAACGCATTACTTAGGCCAATGTCTTTCACCTAAAAGCGACTTTCAAAAACATTTATATTCCCGAGTATCGCGAAGGTTGTTGCAGTTTTGCCAGTTGACAGGCCAAAAATTCAGTGTTTTCAACATGGTCTTGGAGGTAAATTTTAACCGCAAACAGAAAATGTTGGTCCCATTATATTCGTTCGTTATTTTTTATTGAATTTCAACACTGATCTCTGCTCTATGGTATCTGGAGTCACTACTCTTTGACTAAACAATTCCCAAAAGCGTGCCGTCTAGATCATCTTTTTGCTTTGTTGTATTGTCACCTTGGCGTTAGCTGGACCAATCAAAATTCATCGGGTGGACGCTATCAAAATTAAAAGTCGCCGACCGATTTTCTGCTCTAGTGTTCATTGTCAACAGTTATCATTGACATTGGATTTGAATTTAATATTTGAATCATCCATTATTAATAATGTTACTGTGTTGATGTGTAAGTAAAATAAATAATTAAACCAACCACCCAAGTGTACGATTTTCAATGTCATCCACCAACGACCATAAACCTAGAAACAAGACCATTTTTATGTTACCTAAATCATTACTTAGCTGCAAGATGATTGGTTACTTTTTTTTTAAACTATTCGCAAGGTTTCAATTTTAAGTTTATAACACAAGGTTTCGACTCGTAATGTACTTAAAAACAATTATAAAGGTTTTTAAAAATCACTAAATTAACATTGATTTAAATGGGGAATAAAATTACCATACCGACAAAACTCAAAACGTCAAAAACTCCCATAATGCATCAGTAAAACAATTTGGCCAACATAACGGCCGAAAAACACAGTGGCAAGCTTTTCTGACACTGAGTGGTGACTGTAGATATAACCACAAAGGAATGTTTCTCTGTGATATAACATAGAGCTCAGTGGATTTCACCTGTCGACCGCAGTTTGCTTTAGCTGTAGGTTAGGTTTTATTTTTGTGTAAACCCAATCCATTGTAAGGTATTAATATCCAGTGGCTTGGTTATAGGGGCAAAAATTTCCTCAAGTTATACGTAATGAAATAAAAGGAAACAAAGATTAAATTGCGTGCAAACGGAAGCTCATACGCCAATTATTTCATTTTTTAAATGTTACATTAAATTTACATTAAAAATGTTACATTAATTTTAATGTGGTACATTTCATTTTTCAAGTCGGTGACCTTGGCTGTCAGCCTCATTCCTCATTGTATCTTCGAGTTGCACAGTTCAAATGCAGATTTCAAATAAGTTTTGTAAATAGTAGTTTTTCGCATGTTTAATAACTGAAATTAATAGTTTATTTAATTTAGGCATCTTACTTGTTCATAAACGTCTACAGATAACGTATATAAAAGTTTAATGCCTAAATATTTGTTATTTTTATTTACGGTCGGGCGAAGCAGAAATAAAGTTATTTTTCGTTTAGTACCTATGTTTAGAAAGTTATGATTGTTTTTTCTTGAGTACAAGGTTGATATATTATTTAAACTTTAGTTTCATTCGTTGAATAATTTAATATAGTTTTAAATTAAATAATGGGGGGTGCCAGTGACCACCCGTGAGGAGGGGGGGGGTTAATTTCGGTGACCGCCCCCCCCCCCAAACATGACCTCTGGATCCACCCTTGGGAGGGGGTAACTTTCCCCTCAACTCCTTGTGTGAACAGTCGAGGGGGTAACTTGCCCCTCAACTCCTTGTGTGAACAGTGGAGGGGGTTACTTGCCCCTCAGCTCTTTGTATACTTCAAATCATCTCCATACAGTAAGTGAAAACGTCATTCTAGTAAGTTCTTTAACCATCCCACTATCCAGGTAATGGTGTGATTTTATTGTCGACATTCTATGCCGTAGCCGCCAGTTCCTGTGAAGCCGTGGGGGGAGGAGGTCAGAGAGGCTGAGGAGGACGGACCAATTTGTCCTCAGCCCTTCGCCTCAGAGGTGGAACCTTCGTCATCAGAGGACTGCCTGTTCCTCAATGTGTACACTAAGAAGGTAATGAGCAGTATATTGGTGATGTATAAATATCTGATTCTGATATTTTGTTTAAGATTCCTCTACAAACAGACATTCAGCTAAAAAATATAATTTGACTTGAACATTTTATTTATAATCTGTTTAATGGTTATTTTATCGAATTTCCCCTATAGCAGAGAAGTTATTATCATAGGTGGAATGGTAATACTTAAGCTTAAGACCTGATAAATTTTGTTTTGAGGACCCTAGGTGCCAAAAACTACTCCGTAAACTTTACTCAAATATATATGTACATATTATGTGTGTCAGTGCCTTATCGTGATAAATTTAAAAAATCTATTTTGATGAAATTTGACAGAAACGTGAAAAATAACATTTATGTCTGTGAGTTAGAAAAACATAAAACACTGAAAAGAAGTTTTACAAAGGTTTAAAATTTCTAAAAAATCTGATTTTGATTTGTTACTCTAACATTTTTAAAACACACAATTTTAGTTTTGATAATTTGTTAGAGCTTAAAAAAATAATTCAGTATTTTGAATCATTTTGGGTAAGTGGTTGCAGCGAAAGATTAGTCCAAAACGTTTCCTATATATATGTTAATCTTGTTAAAAAAGGTTATGAGCTTTCTCATGGTTTATTTGATTAAAAACCTCTTCTCCAGTGAACACAGCTTTAAAAAACAAATTATTGGGTTTTTAAATTGTTATCTGTTATATTTATGTCAATCTGAAGCTAAGATATATAAAGTTCCAAATATTACCCCCGACGCAGCAAACCTGCATACTCAGCGAATTTCCAATGGAGATATAACTGTCTTAATACTACATAAAGCCACTTACCGAGTTTCATAAAAATATATTCACAAATAAGCGGTATATACAATTTTAATTAATCTCCATAATAATAACATTGGGGCTGAGTACACAAGTTTGCTGCATCAAGGAACATAAAAAATATTTTTTTTATGCTAATATCAATATAACTCAAATAGGTGAAGTCATATACCAGTTGTTATTCATTTATGTTTATAATTAAGGGAGACATAGCATTTAGTTTTTATCCATAAGAATAACATGGAGCTGAGTATGCAGGTTTGCTGCTACGGGAGCCTTTGGCAAAGAATTATTATTTTGAGCAAATATCAATAGACCACAACCAGATGAAGCCGTATACCAAGTTTCGTCAGAATAGGTTGATAAATAGGCGAGATATAAAATTGTTCTTTTCCTCCATAAGAATAACATTAGACAACGTACTGTGTTTAGCACTTTCAATATCTCGGGAACCAACTGACATAGAGGAATGATGAAAATACTAAACTGTGTGTTTTTTAAGCTTAATCCAATGGTAAAAACTACAATTTGACAATTCCAAAAATGATACATAAAACATTCAAAAAACCCATTTTTGGGGTGCAAAACCCCCCCAAAATACCCCTTCGGATAAAGCGATCTGGCTGGTTTTCGAACTTAAAGTCATAAATGTTGCTTTACACGTTTATACTAAATTTCATCAAAATCGGATCATTTTTACGAGGGTTTTCGTGCTCACGGACACATATATATATACAGTTTTGAACGAATGGAGTTTTTGGGGTCTGGGGACCTCAAAACGAAAAGTTATCATGGTCCTGGGCCTAGGTCTTACCATGCCGACTACGGTAATAGCTTCTTCCCTATATAGGGGAAATTCACTAAAACATGTGCGTTGTAGCGAATTTCCCCTATAGGGAAGAAGCTATTACCGTAGTCGGCATGGTAAGACCTAGGCCCGGGACCATGATAACTTTTAGTTTTGAGGTCCCCAGACCCCAAAAACATAATTCGTTCGAAACTGTATATATATATATATATATATATATATATATATATATATGTGTGTGTGTCCGTGAGCACGATAACTCTCGTAAAAATTATCTGATTTTGATGAAATTTGGTATAAACGTGTAAAGCAACATTTATGACTTTAAGTTCGAAAACCAGCCAGATCGCTCTATGCGAAGGGGTATTTTGGGGGGGTTTTGTACCCCAAAAATGGGCTTTTCGAATTTTTTACATATAAGTTTGGAAATAGTCAAATTTTAGTTTTTCCCATTGGATTCAGCTTAAAAAAACACACAATTTGGTATTTTGATCATTTCTCTACGCCAATTGGGTACCGAGATATTGAAAGTGCTAAACACAGTACGTTGTCTACTGTTATTCTTATGGAGGAAAATAACAATTTTATATCTCGCTTATTTGTGAACGTATACTGACGAAACTTGGTATATGGCTTCATCTGGTTGTGGACCATTGATATTTGCTCAAAAAAACTATTTTTTACCAAAGGCTCCCGTAGCAGCAAACCTGCGTACTCAGCCCCATGTTATTCTTATGGAGAATAAGTAACGTGTTATCTCCCTTTATTATGAAAATAAATTAATGAAATTTGGTATGTGGCTTTACCTACATGAGTTGTATTAATATTTGTATAAAACCCCATTTTAGCGAATTTCCCCTATAGGGAAGAAGCTATTACCGTAGTCGGCATGGTAAGACCTATGCCCGGGACCATGATAACTTTTCGTTTTGAGGTCCCCAGACCCCAAAAATACCATTCGTTCGAAACTGTATATATATATATATACATATATATATATATATATATATATATATATATATATGTGTGTATGTGTGTGTGTCCGTGAGCACGATAACTCTCGTAAAAATTATCCGATTTTGATGAAATTTGGTATAAACGTGTAAAGCAACATTTATGACTTTAAGTTCGAAAACCAGCCAGATCGCTCTATCCGAAGTGGTATTTTGGGGGGGTTTGTACCCCAAAAATGGTTTTTTTGAATTTTTTACATATAATTTTGGAAATAGTCAGATTTTATTTTTTCCCATTGGATTCAGCTTAAAAAAACACACAATTTGGTATTTTGATCGTTTCTCTACGTCAATTGGTTACCAAGATATTGAAAGTGCTAAACACAGTACGTTGTCTAATGTTATTCTTATGGAGGAAAATAAAAATTTTATATCTCGCTTATTTATGAACATATACTGACGAAACTTGGTATACGGCTTTATCTGGTTGTGGACCATTGATATTTCCTCAAAAAAACAATTTTTTGACAAAGGCTCCCATAGCAGCAAACCTGCGTACTCAGCCCCATGTTATCCTTATGGAGAATAAGTAACGTGTTATCTCCCTTAATTATGAAAATAAATTAATGAAATTTGGTAAGTGACTTCACCTAGTTGAGTTATATTGATATAAGCATAAAACCCCATTTTTTGTGTTCCTTGCTTCAGCAAACCTGCATACTCAGCCGCCATGTTATTCTTATGGAGAGTAATTAAAATGTCATAAATTGTTTATTTATGAATGTATATTGATGAAACTTGGTATGTAGCTTTATGTGGCATTAAGATAAATATATATGCATTGGAAATTCGCTAAGTATGCAGGTTTGCTGCTACGGGGGTATTTTATGTTCCTTGCTTCAGCAAACCTGCATACTCAGCCGCCATGTTATTCTTATGGAGAATAATTAAAATGTCATAAATCGTTTATTTATGAATGTATATTGATGAAACTTGATATATGACTTTATGTGGTATTAAGATACATAATATATATGCATTGGAAATTCGCTGAGTACGCAGGTTTGCTGCTACGGGGGTATATATATCTATGTGTGTATATATATATATATATGTGTCCGTGAGCACGATAACTCTCGTAAAAATGATCCGATTTTGACGAAATTTGGTATAAATATGTAAAGCAGCATTTATGACTAAGTTCGAAAACCAGACAGATCGACCTATCCGAAGGGGTATTTTGGGGGGTTTTGTACCCCAAAAATGGGTTTTTTGATTTTTTTACATACAATTTTTGAAAAAGTCAAATTTTAGTTTTGACCATTCGATTCAGCTTAAAAAAACACACAATTTGGTATTTCGATCATTCCTCTACGTCAATTTGTTACCGAGATATTGAAAGTGCTAAACACAGTACGTTGTCTAATGTTATTCTTATGGAGGAAAAGACATTTTTTTTATCTCGCTTATTTATGAACGTATACTGACGAAACTTGGTATACAGCTTCATCTCGTTGAGGTCTATTGATATTTGCTACAAAAAATTGGTTTTACATAATTCTCCTGTAGCAGCAAACCTGCGTACTCAGCCCCCATGTTATTCTTATGGATAATAATTAAATGCTCTGTCTCCCTTAATTATGAACATAAATGAATAAAAACTGGTATACAACTTCACCTAGTTGAGTTATATTTACATTAGCATAAAAACCCATTTTTTGTGTTCCTTGTTGCAGCAAACCTGCGTACTCAGCCCCAATGTTATTCATATGGAGAATAATTGAAATTGTATATATCGCTTATTTGTGAATATATTTTTATGAAACTTGGTAAGTGGCTTTATGTAGTATTAAGACATTTATATCTCCATTGGAAATTCGCTGAGTATGCAGGTTTGCTGCGACGGGGGTATTTCAATTAAACTTATTACTGTAAGTAGCAAAATCTGATTGTGTTCTGATGATTTTTGTATACAGTATAAACTCCATTTGTTGGGATTCCCCATCACAGAAAACATATCTGCTATATGATGCTATACGTCCTGTTTTGAATGGTACAATCCCATTATTTCACGTTTTTATGGTATTCCGTCGGTTTCTGAACAATCCTGTTTTTTTGGTGGAAATGTCCCGTTTTTGTTGACAAATGTCCCGTTTTGTTGACCAGGAATAAAAAATTGCTAAAACGTAAATAATATTAAAGACATTAAGCTTAAAACTCCTTTTCTGGCCATCATTACGACATTATGATCAATATTGGTAAAAAAATGTTGTCAGTACCAACAGCAAGGTCTACAGAGGATTTTGGACCTACAATTTATGGCCACCCTATGAATAATTGTACAAGATGATTTAATGACTTAATGAATATGTTGGGTTTTTTAGATGTTGGATGTTTATATTAGAGGTTGAAGTGTTGATCGAAGTTGTCAATTCCAGCTCTCCAGCACCAGCAAACAGCCAGTCATGGTGTTCATTCACCCCGGCGGCTACGCAGCAGTCACTGGCAACAGCTACTGGGACGGACCGCAGTACTTGCTAGACAAGGACATTGTCCTGGTCACCATCAACTACCGCCTCGGAGCTCTCGGTAATACTAAATGGTACAAGGGAGGATTCAAACTCATAAAAGGAGAGGTTAACATGTTTTAGTAAGGGAAAGAATAGGAATGGCTGTCAGTAAAATCAGTCAGATCGATTATAGTAGTTTTATTGAAATACCTCCGTAGTAGTTGGCTGGGTAGCACAGTGGTTCGCTTCATAATCTGAAGTTCACCAAAACTATCCTGAGCAAAATGTTGTGAAGGTTCAACACTGGATCCATCTGCCATTGGTCATTGGGCTATTCATTAATGATTCTGGATAAAGATCACTCGGTCTTAGTCAGTAACAAGGCTACAAATGGCATCTCACTCATTCTATATTCATTATTCATTCATATTCGCCTAAAAATATGCCCTAGTTCGGAAGCGTCTTAAAGTGATATTAAAATAAGATGCAAGTAACAATAAATGTGAATCTATGCTTCTTTGGGGATTGCAAGCAATTGATCAAAACATAATCTAATCTTTTCAAAGAACATGTACATTCCAATTAATTTTAAGCTTCAATAAACCTGACAAAAATATTGCCTGGTATTCTTTCATGCATATCAAATTTCAATGGAGGGGTGGAAATTACTAAACCCATTGATAAACAAAGTTCCTCTAACGTCTAACCAAAGACAATACTTTCAACCTTCAGTACTGTTGCAGTTTCAATATTCACTACTGAAAAAAACTGTTGCAGGTTTTGTAAGCACGCAAGACAGCATTCTGCCAGGGAACTACGGGATGATGGACCAAGTGGAGGCTCTCAAGTGGGTCCAACAGAACATCCTGGTCTTCGGAGGTGATCCTGACAACGTGACACTCTTCGGTTACAGTGCGGGAGGAGCCAGCGTCACACTGCACATGGTGTCACCCAAGTCCGCTGGTGAGTCGAGTCTTGCACGACAGGTTTTGAAAACGTTGAACTGACTTAAAGAAAGTAGAAGCTTGTAAATGCATCTATGTGTCTGTTCATCAATATATCTTCAGTGTTACCACTTCAATTGGCCTATTTTAAACCAACCTGCAAGTGTCAAGGTAATTCTTGGTGAACTACTTGGAGGAATACCTGAAAATTAAATATGTTATCAAATTTGGAACAATTGAATGACTTTTATGTTCTTAGGCATAGGTATACATTATACAGAGACCCAGGACTACCTTACAACTGGTCTATACCAAATTGGAGGCTAACATTGGGTACAGCAATTGAAGTTGTCATTACACATGATAAGTCTGTTGGTTGTCCATTGTGACAAACTTCCCTTTCACCTTTGGTCCCTCCATTTGCAGCAGCTAGGGACAGAATCTCCGGGTTTGCCAACCTGAGAATTAATAGTCCCTGGCTGTTGTACATGGATACCCTGTCAGTTGAGTTGACCAGTTGGAGGGCAGAATGCGGGTCCCCTGTTTGAGAGCCTCATTCCAGCTGTCACAGGGGCACGGTAGTTGGCCCTCTGAAGGGTCGATTTGGCTGCCGTCCCAACCCACCCTTTCCTTTCCTGCTATATCCTATCTTTCCGGTAACCTGCGCAATATTCCTGCTTGTGGAAGATGTGACGAGCAGCTATGCTGGAGTCTCCTAATCCGCAACAATGATGATGATGATACATTAGACAGACAATACCACTTTTTTTACTCAGGAACCATAAGAATAATTAGCTCCTCCAGTAACTCAAGTTTAAAATTTGTTGTAATAACAATACCCTTTTTATATACTTATAGGGAAAGAATAAATACGCAATAGATTTTATCGCACTGACATTGTACAAGTATAGCAATTTAATTAACATTAATGGTTATGGTTATTACGATTTTGGAAACTTCTTTATTTAACCAGACAGGGTTAATACTTAGCCCTATCTTCCACAGAACCTGGAGGTGCTCAGCCCTTTACTGTGAAACCATCCTGGCATTTGCCTAAGTTAAATAAGAAATGTACAAATTTATCTCGTACCTTAGATTGGGAAATCTGATATTCCAGACTGTGAGGTGCAATACTGTAACTATTATCACTTTGCCACCCCACTCACTCAGTCATATTGGTCCTATATTTAGAATTTCCTTACAATTATCAATATTTATTTTTTGATTTATTTGGACTTTACCTATCGCTTCTAGTGTTTAAAACTACACTACGTTTCGGGAGGTAAGGAAACTCCTCCCGTTATCAAGTGAACCCTACTTACATCTAAATATCAAACTCTTACACCTAACTAACCTACTTTTTTTTTTTTGTTGGAGTTTAAAATTGTCTCTGTTCTAAACTAAAGCTATAATAATAAATATGGATTAATTTATTTCATAGTAAAATTATTTTCAAAACACACTATGTTGACATACACATGTGTAGTTATTAAAACCTTTATTAAAATAGCGAGTTAAAATCCAAGACATTGTCCCAGGTCTGTTCCACCGTGCGATTGCCATGAGTGGATCCTTCACCTCGGGCTGGGCGATGAACCGCAACCCGAGAGCGTTGGCCTCTCGCCTCGCCTACAACCTCGGTTGCCCCTCCTCCGACTCCAGACTCATCTACGCTTGCCTCATGCAACACTCTGCCGAGGAGATAGTCAACGCTACCATGCTCATCAAGGTGATGGAATGTGCCTTCATGCTTACTCAATGTTTTTGCTTAAAAATATTTGCTTTACCCTTTTTATCATTGGGTAAGCTAAACAAAAACAGGACCAGCTGCTGCTGCTATGGACAAGGAAGCCTATGCAGTCTAGGTATAATTCAAACTTCTTGACAGTGTCTGTAAGAAAAAATTTAGTGCATGTACAGTATAAGATAGAGAGATAGAGAGTGAGAGAGAGAGAAGTTCTCACCACGTTCTCTAGCCGTGAAGGAAGGGAGGGTGAAGAGAGGTATTACCCTCTCCACTTTCCTTGTCAACTGTACAGAAAAGTTTGTGAAGGGCTAATGTGTTAATTTGCAATAACAGTATTAATCGTTACTGCGACTTAAATTTAATACATCTTCAATTATCTTTTAGATGTTTAATATTTCATAAATTATGTTTTAATAAAAGTTACAAGGAAACAGAAAATTGAAACAGTGAAACAGCGCTTCTACGAAACAATAAAAACAAACGTAGTAAATTTGAATTTTAAAATATTGGCTAATTGGGATTATAATTAAATCATTGTCTAAGACTCCAACGCAACTAGGGCGTATTTTAAGGCGAATATGAATTAATGATGAGTTTAGAATGGGTGGGATGTCTTTGTAGCCTTGTTACTGACTAAGACTGACTGATACATTAACCAGGATCATTAATTAATATCCCAATGACCAATGGCAGCTGGATCCATTATAGTGAACCTTCACCCAAATTTTCTCAGGTTTGGGTCATAGGGTTTGGGTCATAGGGTTGGGTCATAGGGTTTGGGTCATAGGGTTTGGGTCATAGGGTTAACTTTCCCCCAGATAATTCCGAAGCCTAACTCTCACTATCTCCATCTCTTTCATTGTCATTAATATTCAGTGGTATAGAATGTTAGGGCCACATTGATACTCCCTGTAGTCATAGGTAGATGACCCAGGTCATTTCATGGTAAAACTTAGGGGAAGAATATGGAACCCCTTACTTTTACATGGGAGAATAGGATATAATCCATATCACAGTTAAATGAAACCTTTGTACATAGTTCCCCATCCCATTCAGGGGTGGACTGGCAGTATAAAAAGGGCGGTGGAAGTTGGTCCTGAGGGCGCCAGTATATTGGAAGAAATTTTCGTTGGGGGGGGGTGTGATACGCTGCAGTTCACGGGGACAGCATGGTACAAGCTACTGCAAATTTGTTAATGGTGATTCTCAATAACCCTACTTATAACACTGAAACTTGAGAGATCAAACACTAAATGTATTTACATCTGTCTGACATTAGAAGGAGACTGTCAGAAAACATGGTCCATAGAGTATAAAAAACCCTAAAATAAAGAGATCTCCAACCGATGATGTCCGTGCCTCGATTTACAGATCACAAAGTAACGAAATATTGACCGTCTGACCACACTGGTGTGAAAATTTAAAGAAAAAAAACATATCTGTATTTATATCAAACTTGCAAAACATACAATCTGACTTTTAAACATGAAGGAAAATTTTCTTAATTCACTACTTTTTGACATAATTTGTAGATTGTCCTATGTTTTAATTTCCCAACTAGCCAACTAATTTACCTTGGTTAGTATCTTAATTTCCCTTTAGGTTAGGACAATAAAGTGAATGGTGAGTCCTACTGGTTTTGAAGTTTAGATTATCTAGGCCTATACTTACCTTTTAAAACTACTCTTTTAAAATAATAATCTTGAAGAGTCCACATAAGTAGCTAACAATACCACCATGCTCATTCACCACATTTATCATTTCTTGTCACAGTAGCCCAACAAACTTTAAGCTGCAGATGATAGCTGGAAGAGAACGTATAGCGCTTGACAGGTCAATGCCTGTTATAATTTACGAACCTCAAAAACAAATATTTTAATTTAATTAATTTTAATATGAAACATGATTTATTTCAATGTGACATTTATTTAAAATGTAATAATAATTTAAATAAACTGTTTTAGATTGTGTGTACCAATATTTGTTTATTTTCCCCCTTCGTGGAGGGCGCCAGGGTGTCATTGCAGATAGGGCGCACCGGGATCTTTCCCAATGTCCCGGCTGGTCAGTCCACCCCTGATCCCATTGCCATGTTTAGTTGATCTTAGAAACGCTTTCCTCGCGCTGCAACAAAGTACGAGAGCAAGAGATCTAGGAATTACAGAGGGAGGTAATTTAAATCACAGAAAATTATAAACTCCTACAGAAAGCTACTTTGTAAATGGCAGTTGCATTTAAAAACAGTTAGTTTGGTCATACATTGGCCGCTGTGAGCAGTGGCATGGATAGACTTTTGTCAAGGGGTGGGGGATATCTCATAAATACAAAACAAAAAATGTGTTCGTGACTAGCCCGGATACCGGTAAACAAAGTTAAAGACATCATTGACGTGTCCCCATTATTAATTATTGATATAGGCCTACACATCCAAGATATAAACCATTGATACAAAGTAATCAGTAGGTATTTGTAACAGGACTAAAAAGTACTTGTATCAGTTGTAATCAATACTGGAAAACTGGAAAGTAATCGTTAAGTTAGAGTTACCAAGTCAATAGATTTGCCAAGAGATTACCGGGGTTTTAAGATAAAAATTTAGCTCCAGGGAATTTCCTTGATAAATTAAAAATCTCCCCTTTTTGAAATTGTTCCAAAAAATGTGTTGAATAGCACAAATTTTGTGTTGAAATCCTATCTGTGAACGAAAATGTATTTACGGTTTGCAACTTCATCATCATGCAAGGATTGCCAAAGAAGCTAAACCCTTATTTCCCTGTTCACTCTAACCTCTAATATTTGTTACTCTTTGGCTTTATTTCGTCGGGAAATATCGTTGAATTTTACATATATTTGCGGTTATAGAACGCTTAAAATCAGTATGAAGATTTATGGCTCCCTGCAGTTAGTTAAATTACACATATTATGCAGTTAAGCACACCACTAAGACCGTCTAGTGTCAAAGTCAAGGTCAGGTGCGCTAGTTGACGAACTGGCTGCTAGGGGGTGAGGGTAGACTGTTCGGTGACTCACGTCCCAAATACGCAATCCGCAAATACTGTGCCGTGTGCCGGTGCAGTTCATTAGCTACTATTTATTGTACGCGAACAATATTTGTAATATAAAAATAAGATATTTTGGAAATATTGCACACATTTTTTTTTGTTTTTCAGTAACAGCATTTCTTTTTAATCAAAAGGCATCGGCTTGATTTCAGGAGGATATCAATTTTTATTTTTCCAAGTTTCAAGGGGGGGATATATCCCCCTGATCCCCCCCTGTACCTACGCCACTGGCTGTGAGTGCTATAGTGGCACCAGGTCGCTCAGAGGTGTGCATTTGGAAACACTTACTCCCTTTCCACTCCACCTACTGTCATTCCTCTCAGCAACCTGACTGGTGGCGCTGCTACGGGCTTGCTACTCAATCCTTCTCCTATGCCAGTCAGCTTTCTGTAGTGTCTTGTAGTTTTCTGTGCTTTAACTGATAAGAAAAATAAATTACAGTATTCAAGAGATGTCTGCTTATGTTGTTTAAGAGATTATTGCTGACATTTTCCATCATTGATTCCAAACTACTTGATTCCACTAACAGATTCCAGATCCCGAAACGTCGTGAAACTTGTTTTTACTAATCAGTGATGGAAAACGTCCCCAACAATCTCTTAAACAACATAAACTCACCATTACCAACAATGAATTTTAAACAAAGAATGTCTGCTTACCTACATATATGGCAAGTCAGTGATGAGCCCAGTGATTTTCACTGATCATGGTTCTGAATCATGATCTGGGACTGAACAGTATGACTTGCAAGTCATTAAGAAATCTGTGGAAACAACTGACTGTAAACATCATTTTAAATATTGTCTATATTTTACCACGAAAAACTATAAAACCCTAAAGAAGGCTGACTGGAATATGAGCAGGCACGGATCCTCGGAGGGGGAATGGGGGAAATTTCCCCCCCCCCAAGGCAAAAGGTTGAAGTTGCGCGCGCACCCCCACACCAGCGCTACCTCTGCCCGGCATTGTCATCTCGACGTTTCTGATTAATGCGTCGTCAGTCAGATTTATATACCTGTAATACTACTACAGGGAGTCCACAGACCGGAAATTCCATGAAAATCGAATAATTATACGGGAATTTTTGGCGAAAATTCGTTACTTTAGTTTAAATCGCTTTTTTTGGCCATTCTAGTTCATGCGGCTCAGTTGTCGTTTACAGCCAATAAAACAAGTTTTGAATGTCATTTTCAGCCAATAAGAAACGTTTCCGAGCGTAATTTCGGGCCATTAAATGCAACTAAATTCCTGTTTCTGACCCATCTGATGCGAAAAATAGGTGTTCTTTGGCTATAGAACAGGGTCGAATCGCCGATGCTATTCATAAAAATGTGTTCCGGTTGTCATTCGGGCCTATAAAACGGGATCAGGCTTTATTTTTCTCTGGGAAAATGTGGTCCGATTGCCAATTTTTATGATAAATCACGGTTAGATTGTGATTTTTGGCATATATTGAGGCTCGCGGTCGTCATTTTCGGTCAATAAACACGTTGTGGCCGTCGATTTCGGAATTTAAATTGCGAGGAACGGTTCTTTTTGGTGCCTATTATGTTTAAAAAAATAATTTTTAGTCAGGAATTTTGTTCTGTAAATCGCAGTCTTGCAGTCTTTTTTGGCCGTTAAAATGCGGCCCTTAATTTTATTGAGGTCGATGTTTTTGCCCTACAAATCGCAGTATGGGTTTATCGGTCAATTACCTTTTTTGGGCAACATATCTTTCTTAAACTAAGTAAACAAAGCACTCTTTGTAATCAATAATATACATTTCATACCTTTGGTTTATTTATAATGTTTACAAGCAAGCTTATTTGTTCTCTTTCTTCACCTAACATTTCCAATACTCTCGAATAACCACCATCACCATCACAAATTGGTTTCAGGACTTTGAGCTGTCACCAATTGCACTGTTCGCCCCTGTGATAGAGCCAGTGTCGGAGTCAGGGGGGTTTTTGACAGACGACCCCCTCGTTCTGATTCGAGATGGTCACTTCGCACAGGTTCCTTTTATCACTGGAATAACAAGGGACGAGTTTGCTGCCAGAGGGTATTGTAAGTTAATTATCATCTATACCAAAACCCACATCTGTGAAACTCTTTTTTAGTTAGCTCGTTTGTTAATATACTTACTGTAGATAAAGATATAAAATGGAACGACCACATCACAAAATTATGTAAGAAACTAAGAAGTGCTTGTTTTGCAATAAGAGTTATGCTTCCTATAGTAGATTCAAAAACAATAAAGTCGAACTATTACTCATATTTCTACAGCCATCTGAAATATGGAATTGTACTTTGGGGCTCTTCTTCAACTATTGACAGAGTATTTAAAATGCAGAAGAGGGCTATACGGCTAATTGCAGGTGCCAGAATCAGAGACTCATGTAGGCCCTTGTTTGAGCGGCTCGAGATAGTGACACTCCCGTCTTTGTATGTGTTTGAGTTGGCGATGTTCTTCAGATCAAACCAACATCTGATGCTGGAATATCGCGGGCAACACAGACACAATACGAGGAACCAGGAGCTTCTACTGTATCCGGTTCACAGACTGTCACTTTTGGAAAAGGGGCATTTGTACATGGGAAAAAGTATTTAATAAACTGCCGGCCGCCATAAAAAATCCTGACTCCGACTAAAAATTTAGAATGGAACTAAAGAGTGAGTTATTAAATACCCCCCGTCGCAGCAAACCTGCGTACTCAGCGAATTTCCAATGCATTGATATGTTTCTCACTAGTACATAAAGCCACTCACCAATTTTGACAAAAATACATTCATAAATAAGTTATTTATTACATTTTATTTATTCCCCATAAGAATAACATTAGGACTGAGTACGCAGGTTTGCTGCAACGAGGAATATAAGAAATGATTTGTTATGCAATTATCAATATAACTGAACCAGGTGAAGCTACTTACCATGTTTTATTAATTTATGTTCATAATTAAGGGAGATGTAAAACTTTACTTATTCTCCATAAGAATAACATTAGGTCTGAGTATGCAGGTTAGCTGCTACGGGGACAATCAACAAAACATTTATTTTTTGTGCAATTATCAATATACCAGTACAACATGAAGCCACATACCAAATTTCATCAATATACATTAATAAATAATCAAGATATCCAATTTTATTTATTCTCCATAAGGATAACATTGGACAACGTACTGTGTTTAGCACTTTGAATATCTCTGCAACGGTTTGACGTAGAATCACAATTTAAACACCAAAATGATTGTTTTGTGGAGCTGAAGTGATTGGTAAAAGAAAATGTGAAGTTTAAAGTAAAATTAACTGAGGAAAAGCCAAAAACCTTTTTCCCATAAGATTAACATGGGAGATTTTATGAGCATGTTTTTTGGATTTTTCCCGCAACCACTTAACCTAGGTTAATAATTCAAAATACCATATTATTTGTTTTTTTAAGCTCTATAACATGGTCTAAACCAAAATTAAGTGTTTTAAAAATTTTAGGGTAAAAAATGCAAAAAACTGATTTTTGGAAAATTTAAAACCCCCATAAACCCCCCTTCCCATGGTCCGATTTTTCTGGTTTTCGAACTTAAAGTCATAAATGTCAGTTTACACATTTGAGCCAAATTTCATCGAAATCGGACGTTTTTTACTCAAGTTATCGCATTCACGGACACATATATAGATATATATATATATATATATATAGATATATATATATAGATATATATATATATAGATATATATATACATATATATAAATTTGAACGAATAGTGTTTTGGACATCTGGGGACATCAAAACAAAAAGTTATCATGGTCTCGGGCTTAAGTCTTACCATGAGACCTACGGTAATAGCTTCTTCCCTATAGGGGAAATTCGCTAAAAAGACATATTATTCCCTGGCTCACTTTTTAGCGAATTTCACCTATAGGGAAGAAGCTATTACCGTAGGTCTCATGGTAAGACTTAAGCCCGAGACCATGATAACTTTTCATTTTGAGGTCCCCAGATGCCAAAAACACCATTCGTTCAAATTTTAGCGAATTTCCCCTATAGGAAAGAAGCTATTACCGTAGGTCTCATGGTAAGACTTAAGCCCGAGACCATGGTAACTTTTCATTTTGAGGTCCCCAGATGCCAAAAACACCATTCGTTCAAATTTTTATATATGTATATATATATATATATATATATATATTTATATATATATATATATATATATGTGTCCGTAAGCACGATAACTCTCGTAAAAAAGGTCCAATCTTAATGAAATTTGGTACAAACGTGTAAAGTACCATTTATTTGAACGAGTTCGAAAACCAGACGAATCGCACCATCCGAAGGGGGGTTTTGGGGGGGTTTTGTACCCCAAAAATGGGTTTTTCGGGGTTCCCACATGTAATTTTTATTAAAATCAAATTTTAATTTTCACCATTGAATTCAGCTTAAAAAACAAACAATTTCGTATTTTGATCATTGTTCTACGTCAATTGGTTACCGAGATATTGAAATTGCTAAACACAGTACGTTGTCTGTTATTCTTATGGAGAAAAAGAAAAATTGTATATCTCGCTTATGTATGAACATTAACTGACGAAATTTGGTATATGGCTTCATCTGGTTGTGGTTTATTGTTGTTTGCACAAAAAAAAACAATGTTTTGCCTATGGTTCCTGTAGCAGCAAACCTACGTACTTGGTCCCCATGTTATTCTTATGGAAAATACTTAAAATGTTATATATCGCTTATTTATGAATGTATATGGATGAAACTTGGTATGTGACTTCACTAAGATGAGTTTTATTGATATTTGCATAAAAACCCATTATTTTGTGTGCCTTGTTGCAGCAAACCTGCGTACTCATCCCCAATGTTATTCTTATGGAGATTAATTAATATTTTAAATATCGCTTGTTTGTGAATATATTTATTATGAATCCTGTTAAGTCTTTTAATGTGTTATGTTATATATTCATTAGAAATTCGCTGAGTATGCAGGTTTACTGCGACGGGGGTATTCATGGATAACATCCTCATTTAAGGTTAACTTATTTTAATTTAGTTTTGCATTGAACATGAAGACCTGATTTTTTTATATAATATTGTTAGAATAGTATTTATTTTTATAACAATTGTAATAATTGTATTTTTGGTAATTGACTTGTCGTATATTTACTTATGTAAATTTTATTTGACGCGATAAATGAATCTGAATCTGAATATACCACTATATGTTGAACACATGACTGATTTAAGTACAGCATCACACGTTTATTCTTGAAAAAGTATGTTCTAACCTCTAAAAAAGGTTTGTTCATATATTTCATTTTCTTGTTACGTTAACAGAAACTCCAGTCTCACAGGCCATTTACTGTCTATGTACTATGTATTTGGAACCAAAATCAACCGAAACCCTCGGTATCACAAATCGTTTTAGGCTTCAGTCCTCTGCCTTTACCTGCTTCTTTTAAATAGATTATTTTGAAGAGCAAAAGAATCCCTAGCGATTTCAGTGAGCATTGTTTCGATATCTCGAATAGTTCCTCATAAAACAATCTTAAATAAAGAGTATTTTGAAATTTTTATATTATTTATGATATCAATATTTTCTTCACTGAAATCACTAGGTATCTTTTTGCTCTTTAAAATTAGGTACAAATCACAATATCAGGTAATTCTTTGTGGAGGGACGGGCTTTGAAAGTTAACATTGGCCTTATGGGGGAAGGGGGTAGCAGGTAAAATCACAAAAAATATCATAACTTCTGAATATATTTTTTGCTAATTGAATTGTGCAAAAATGCAGAATAGTCACCTAGTCTTAACAAATGGAAGGTGGCTGGAAAATACTAAAGGCAAAGAGCAGATACCAATTAATTACCGGTACCAGTATTATCAGTACAAATTTTTTAATATAAATTTTTTTAGGAGACTGGATTTGTGTGTACGGGGTTTTGGTAAAAGTGTTAAGCTATAACTTGTATTATCATTTATTTTATAATAATTTTCTATGATATGACAATGGCGCTGTAACTAAAAATATTTGTAAAAGGGAAATCTCTCAACCTTAAACGTAACATAAATTATTAAAAATCACTATTATCGTTTTTTTTTCATATAAATTCTCTAACATAGACTTTTTAAAAAACCTTAGCATTTATGTAAATTTTCCAAATTTATCGCAGAACCGGAATACAATATGTTGAATAAGTTAAGTAACATTCTGACATGCTTTTTGTACATAATTTAAATGTGTTTTGACCTGTTTCAGATGTCCTGCAAAATAAAAGCCTTACAGAAGAATTTAACCAGAAATTCAATGAATTAGCTCCAATAGAATTCATGTACGAAAGAGAAGGGGAAAAGTCACTTAATATTAGTTCACAGATAAGAAACTTTTACCTCGAAGACAAGCCAATCAGCAATAAAACTAGAACCAAATTTATGCAGGTATAGTAGACAAAACATAATATTTTGTTGTAACTTCAATGTCATTTAGTCTTTAGTTTATTATAATCATGCTTACAATTAGATTTATTTTTTATGCAAAGCATAAATACCCCCGTTGCAGCTAACTTGTATACTCAGCGAATTTCAAATGGTACTTCACTAAGTCATGAAGCCACTTACCAACTTTAATCGAAGCATATTAATAAATAAGCGATATAAGACATTATATTTATTCCCCACAAAAAAACATTAGGACTGAGTATGCAGGTTTGTTGCATCAAGGACCACAAAATCTGGTTTTTATGCAAATACTCATGGATCACCTCCAGATGAAGCAACATACCAAAATTTAAGTTCATAAACAAGCAAGATATGACATGTTTATTATTCTCCATAAGAATAACATTATATAGCTGCTGAGTACGCAGGTTTGCTGCCATGGGGACCACAAAAAAATGAGTTTTGTATGTAACTAGCATTAAAACCCAACCATATAAAGCCGCATACCAAGTTTCATTAATATATGTTCATTAATAAGCGAGATATACAATTTTACTTTTTCTCCATAAGATTAACATTGGACAACGTACTGTGTTTAGCACTCTCAATATCTCAGTAACCAATTGACGTAGAGCGATGATCAAAATACCAAATTGTTTGTTTATTTAAGCTGAATTTATGGTATAAACCAAAATTTGGGTTTAAAAAGAATTATATGTTAAAAACCCATATATATGTTATTATATTAAAAACCATTTTGGAGTACAAAACCCCCCTTAAATTAGAGCGATCAGTCTGGTTCTCAAACTCATGAAAATAGATGTTGCCTTACACGTTTATACCAAATTTCATCTAAATCGGACCATTTTTATGAAAGTTATCGTGCCTAATGGCACATATATATATAAATATACCTATATATATACATATATATGAATTTGAATGAATGGTGTTTTTGGTATCTGGGGCCCTCAAAACGAAAATTTATCATGGTCCCGGGCCTAGGTCTTACCATGCCACCTACGATAATAGCTTCTTCCCTATAAGGGAAATTGGCTAAAAACTGGTAAACACATATTTTAAACATTTAAAATCAGTGATCAAAACCAAATTAAAAGCAAAATTGCTCTGCTGATTTTCACTTCTATTACTTTACAATAGTCATACTGTGCTTTCTGTGGATACCCTTTATTGGATTATCTCATCAAATATACTAATGAACACTTGTATTATTAATTATACGATTCAAAGCAACCTGATGTTGATAAGCTGTACTATTTAATCATATTTACCCTATAAGTGTAACCTCCTCATAATTTGTCATTTCTTATAATAGTCTGACCGAATCTTTATGTCTTTAGATATACACTGATGCTCTGATTACATTTTCTGTTGTTCAAACTGCTCGATTAATAGCTGCAAAAAGTTCTGCAAATACTTATCTGTATTTATTTAATTACCAAGGAAAATACAGTCACAACAATGTTCCCGGCAGCCAAAGACCTCTAGGTAAGTAAGACTAGCATGTGCTTACCATAAAACCAAAACTATTAGTAACAATTATTTAGAATTCCTGTTTCTAAGTAGAACGTTTTTTCTTCTTCAATGAGATATAAATACTCTAGTTGAAAAAATCTAGAAAAAGGATCAAATAACCTAAAAAATACTCGTTACAATAATAAGTCTCTTGAACAATAATAGAAAACGTCCAAAATCAACCAAGATCATTGCCAACACAAAACAAATGCTGGTTGAGGTGAGTTGTTGAAGTTATTATAGGTTTTTTAAGCAAAATATTGCCAACCAAAAACAAATGACAAATTACTCTTAATTTTGAAATAAAGTTAATTATTTCAAATCTGTTATCATAAGATTAACTGATAATAATTAATTACTCAGTTTAATTAACCAAAGCAAATCACAAACTACTCTTAACCCATTAGGGTAGTAATTTTATTCTATTCCCAATAGCCTATAATTGGATTTGATTGATGCTGCACTCTAGGAGCAAAATCTGTAACTAATGACTGCAGGCGACTACGGTACTCTCCGCTAGGGGTGCGGACTGACTGATAAACCTTAATATCGCTGCTAGAGGCCTTTGGTCATGTTAGCTGAGTTGGATACGTCTTGGAAACACCTTGGCCAGGTGCTAAAACGATGTTCGTGGGTTCGATTCCCGCACACGACCAAAACTGACCAGTCGTGCAACTCTCAATGAGTTAACCGGTCTATGGCGACGTTGGTGGGAGGGCCTAAGTAAAATAAACAGTTGCAGGCTTGCTTGGAAGTTGTCGGGATCGGTTAATTCTCTGTGAGTTGCACATGGTCAACACTGATTTTACTACTTTTTACTTATGTCTATTGTGTGTATGCCAATGTAACTCTTTAATCTGATAGAAAACAATATTTTAATTAAAATACACCATTAATCCATTTAAAAACATAATTTTGTCCATTCCAATCCATAGGTTTAAAAATGAAAAGTTTATTGACGACACCAGCACGTCATTTTAAGCCAATAATGGGTTAATATATTTTTAATATAATTTTTAAATGGTGTTATGTTTCAATTTTATCAGTAAAGGTTAGCTTCCAGACACCCCATGCCCTGTATGGTATTCCCCCCCCCCACCCAGAAAAGTGCTTGTACATCTGGATCCATCATTTGTGAGAAGGTTTCCCCCACTACTAAGTTATTTGGAGGGGAAGTTAACTGATCACAGTCCTTACATACTTACCATTGGCTAAAGTAATTTGTTAATTGTCGTTTTTTTATATTTCAACCCAGCCGTCAATTGCACAACATTTTGGTTTAATAGCTTTATAGGAGCTTTTTTCATAATACATTTAATAATTCGCAATTACAAATATTTAACTGTTAAACAAACTTATTTAATAAATCTTAAACAAAATCCATATTACTAAAATAATTTCTTGATTTTTGTTTGGCAATTTTTGACCTATACAACTATTATATTACATTTATATTCTATAATATAATAATTAATATCAATATAATAATATTAACTGTATTTTATACCAGTCAAAAGCTGTCACTCTCTAGATGTGCCTTTTGGGGGTTTTAAAAACATCCATCTACAGGACTTTGCCCCACAGGCCTTCAAAGTTCCAATGTTAATCTTATGGAGTAATGTTTTATTTAGCTGATCATAATGTAAATTTTTCAAAACATGATGCTCTACATGTTGTTTGGCAAACGGAACAACGCTAGTTATTGTTTAAAAAATAGTTGGTGCGAAATAAATGGAATAATTTAAGTTACAGTAATGCTTAGTATTGCTATTGCTATTAGCCACTAGTTCCCCCATCATCAAGTTCCTTCACCAAAATTTGTGTACGAATGGAATAGGTATCACTTCTTCACATGGCGAGAAGAAGACATAGTGAGTGTCTCCTATATTTCCTCCCCTAGACGCACAAAATATTTTCACACAGAACACTGTCAAAATAATTCAGCTATAACAAATGTTACAGGCATAGCCCACCATGATGACCTAATCTACTTGTTCTACATTTCTAAGCTGTTTCCGGAGTTCAACTCCACAGATCCTGACACAGCGATGGTGCGAGCTCTCACCTCAATGTGGACGAGCTTTGCATCTTCAGTAGGGTAAGTTCGGTGACACTACACTTAATACTTTCAAAAAGATATAGAGTTAAGAAAAATATGGAGAGAAAATCTAATCAAATTATTGTTCTATAAATTGTACACTATAATATGAGCAAAATATGTATGCAGAATGGATTTGGAATATCCTGCAGAAGTATTATGCTTAAACTTTGAAAATAATTTCTAATTTTTGGGGCCTCAGACATTGATTGATAAAACCCTTAACACGTACATTACCAATCGGCTCATTTATAAGCCTGTCAGATGATTAAAATCATAAACAAAATTTCAGTGTCTCACAGTTGGAACTCTCAGTCTATATTGATGGGTATTTTTAACATGTCGGTAGTGAGCGTGTTAACCCAAAGAAAACCCAAATTTTGGAAGACAACTCATTTAAAATGAGTTTTTTTTTTTGTTATTAGCGAATTTCCCCTATAGGGAAGAAGCTATTATCATGAAAGACTCATGGTAAGACTTAAGCCCGAGACCATGATAACTTTTCATTTTGAGGTCCCCAGATGCAAAAAACACCATTCGTTCAAATTGTTATATATGTATATATATATATATATATATATATATATATATATATATATATATGTGTGTGTGTGTGTGTGTGTGTGTGTGTCCGTAAGCACGATAACTCTCGTAAAAAAGGTACGATCTTAATAAAATTTGGTACAAATGTGTAAAGTACCATTTATTTGAACGAGTTCGAAAACCAGATGAATCGAACCATCCGAAGGGGGGTTTTTGGGGGGTTTTGTACCCTAAAAATGTGTTTTTTGGGGTTTTCACATGTAATTTTAATTTAAATCAAATTTTAATTCATACCATTGAATTCAGCTTAAAAAAACAAACAATTTGGTATTTTGATCATTGCTCTACGTTAATTTGTTACCGAGATATTGAAAGTGCTAAACACAGTACGCTGTCTAATGTTATTCTTATGGAGAAAAAGAAAAATTGTATATCTCGCTTATTTATGAACATAAACTGGTGAAATTTGGTATATGGCTTGATCTAGTTGTGGTTTACTGTTGTTTGCACAAAAAAACAATTTTTCGCCTATGGTTCCTGTAGCAGCAAACCTAGGTACTTGGTCCCCATGTTATTCTTATGGAAAATACTTAAAATGTTATAAATCGCTTATTTATGAATGTATATGGATGAAACTTAGTATGTGACTTCACTAAGATGAGTTCTATTGATATTTGCATAAAACCCCATTATTTTTTGTGCCTAGTTGCAGCAAACCTGCGTACTCATCCACAATGTTATTCTTATGGAGAATAATTAATATTTTAAATATCGCTTGTTTGTGAATACATTTCTTATGAATCCTGTTAAGTGTTTTAATGTGTTATGTTATATATTTATTGGAAATTCGCTGAGTATGCAGGTTTGCTGCGACGGGGGTATTTGGCTAGTGAAGTTTCAAATCATAACAAAATAATTATAACAGCTGATCAAAAACAACCAGCTATTAAAGGAACACTTACGTTGTAAAATATTAACATTTGACTTTTCTCCGATCAATTGTCCCCACAACCCGCATGAAGGCGCTCAAATTCAGGACGGATAGAACGATTCAAATTGCCATTTGAAATACATCACTACTGGGACTGTGAACATGGAACAGAGTATAGTGGCCGCTGCAACATTCTCATAGTGGAATATTTGGCACAATAATCTAAACCCCCAACCAATTTGCTCAGGGTGTGTTTTGAATTGACTCCCATATTTTCCCAGAGTCCCTTGCAACCCATGCAAGTCAATGCAGTGGGAGCCGCTGAAAAGAGGTGATGACAAGTTCCTTCTGATCGACCGTTGCTCTCGGATGGTCCAGGGAGTTCCGTTCCCTCAGAGAATGGCGCTCTGGAACTCTCTCTTCCCCCTGTCTGGACCCCGCCAACAATACTATTAACTATATAAATACCTATACAACTGTATAAATGTATGTATTGTATATATTTTATTGATAAATATCAATAAAAACTGACATCATAAAACTGACAGTAATATTTTCTCCCATTAAAAATTCCTATTAATCACTATATATGAATGAATTTACACTCCACTGTCCAATGAGCATAGGTTATTGAGCGAAGCTCTCTTTCCCTCACTTTGTCATGGCATCACAGTGTAATGGCTTTACCGATTGATCTAGGTGATACTGAAGAGAAGGTTTTTCTTTAGAGAGATTTGCAAAATCCCTCCTAGGTTACGCCCCACTGGTCTTAAAGTTCACATGTAGTTTTGTAATGGAAGAAATATTTTATTAGGTTTATGTCACATGTTTTTAACTGAATTCATTTAAATTAAATCAGCTATTAAAAACTGTCACTGTTTTGTTTACATTATTATTTTAAGTTTGTTTATTAAATGTAGCGTTCTTCCCCGTAGATCGTCTTTGTTCGCGCTTTAACGTTGTAACTGTTGCTTCGCTCATTTATGTGTCTAAAGTGTAACGGCAGACCATCCTATTTTGCTTTGCTAATTTGTCTTTCTGTTCTTGTCAAGTGCATTTGCTGTGCTTATTCATCCCCTTTCTATAATGGTCTGTTAGCTTCTGTCATACACAGTTCTCCTGATAAACAACACGTTCCCTTTCACATCCGAATCCGTTCACTGGTTAAGGAAATTTCCCGCCCTCCTTCCCAGAGTTAATAGTTGGTATTATTTTTAAATTACTCGTTAGAGAAGTCAAATTTCACAACACAATCTTTGGGTTCTGGGATCTGAAGGTGTGATGAATAACTGGAACTGGAACATAACAAAGATAGTACCCCAGGCAAAAGCTTGATGACAATCACAAAGAGCTAAAAAACAATATGCCAAAAGGAGAGGAGTTTTAGTTTACTTGACCCAATATCTCTGTACATTTCCAAGAGGTCACCGCCAAGGAATATCCAACTATAATCATTAGTAATCAATGTATGGATAATGTAAATACAACATTCATTTAAAATATAAATACTTAAATGTACAAAATTCTGTTTAATGTTACCTTTGAAATAACATTGTAAAAAAGTAGGATAGCTAGATTTAAGTTCATTAAGTATATGGAGGATTCACTTTATAGCAGACTGATAGGTATTCTTATCTAGTTGTGGGCGTCTTAAAGATATAATAAGTTATTTGTATGTTTGTATCACTTCTAATAAGAGTTTATGTTGGAACCTGGTGCTTCAAATGTTAGCACCCTGTCTTTAGTTAAGTTAAAACATGGTGTGGAAATGTGGAAATAGTGGCATTATGAAATTACTGTGAAAATAGACACAATTAAAGTTTAATGTTAAAACAACTTTAGATTTTCCTACTTCATCAATTGGCATGTCAAATAAATAAATTCCCCTCTCAATAAAAAAGGTCCAATAATTTGGTCTTCCATCAATCAACCCACACATTTTCCTTTTCTTGAATCAGATCATTTGATTTCAAGAACACATTAAAGATTTCTGTCTGACCAAATAATAGTTGTGGTTGTTTACCAATCTCTTAAATTTTATTTGATTAGGTTAATATCTTCCTTGGTGGGAATTGACAGGACTAGGCTAGTTTTAAAACATTAGTTATATGATTCATCTAATAAAGTAGTAATGCATGTGGGTCCAGAGGTCCTAGGTGATTTCGAAAAACTGTGAAAACAGCTCCTCAAAACTGTTCCCAGACCTTATACATCCCAGTAAACAAATGTAACCTTTTAAAAGAGGTTTCAAAATGTTGATAACGACCAGGTTCAAAGGTTTACTTAACCCTGTAAATGGAAATGGAAAATCATAGGAAATAGTTACAAACAAGCTTATGAAAAGGGTCTTGTTTACAGGCAACAAGGTTTACACTACATATAAGGTTAGGACTTTCTTATTTTCATTGTAAACTTTTTGGTTACAGGGTTTTCCATTGTGAATTTGTTTTTATAACCTTACATAAGGTTTACACGGAAACCCTTTTTTAAAATTGTATGAAAAATGATGGTGTGAACATTTTGTTACAACTGACGTCGAGCACTGTACGTGCTAAGTAGTATACCCTGCTAAGCCAATTAGGGCAACATTTATTTAATTTAGTAATATATTACCAACTATTTAACCAAGAGGTATGTAAATGAAATAAGAATGATTGTTAAACTGAACACTTTAATGACTTGTTAAATATTATACAATAAATACATTTTTTTAATTTCTTGTGCAATTTTCTTTATAAATAAATTCCTTAAAATTCTTTTGAATCAAAATAAAATAAGGTGGATCTTACTTGTATTTGGAAGTGGCTGTGTCCGACGATAGATATCCCATAAACCTCGTCTGCAAATAAAGAAATAGAACAGACGAATTAATTTACAATATTTAAAATCAATTAACATTCAATATTTATTAAAAATTGTATTATTTAAATCATGAGCTTCTGAACAAACAAAACGAAACAGGCTTTGCCTCACATTTGATTTTAAGTTTTACAAGTTATATAAAATAGTTAATGGAAAATATTACTTTACAAATATACAATAACATCTATATATTTCTCTCAACATAATAACAATTCACGACAAATGCATAAAACAATTTAATTATTACAAAACTTACTATATCAACGAGGAGGATTTGACTCTATCGGACCACAGTTTCCAACGAACCAATTCAAACTTTCGGTAACTTAAAAGAAACCTACGCGTCTGCACAGCCATCTAAATCTCGTCTGCAACTTAACAGGTAATCTTCTACTAATATATAATAAAAACATTTAATTTACATTTTGCATATTTTACAAAACATATTAGATCGGGTATAGTAGAAAACATCGTTATAGGGAACCAAAACATTTTGAATGGCTCGAAAATAGCTTATCTATACTACTCCCAGGACCATTATACCATGTTTTTCGAGACCAAAAATGTCATATACTTTTTTCCGACTTATCAAAACCACAACTTCTGGCCTTTTCTATCACTTCCCGTTCTCGACGACGAATTTTGACGAGTGGTAGGGTTTACAGGATTTGTTTCACAAAGTTGCATCTCTTAAAAGGTGCTTCCACATTTGCTTCGCCCCGCTGGAAAATTTGTCTTGCTAATGTATTTACATCTTTTGGCACGATTTTAGTCATTTTTCAGAGATTTGAATACATGTTTCACACACTTTTTTACCCTGAACACCCAACCCACTGGCCTTAAAAGTTTCCATGTTTTTCAGATAGAAAAAAGATGTTTCTTGTAGAGATGAAAGGAATCGATCATACTATATCTCACTTTTCAGTGAGGAACCTTGATATTTGGGTTCATAAACTAATTGAAAATTAGTTTATACAATATAAATTTGGAAATCCTTCGTGTCAAATTTGATGGTTTAACCGTGACAAAAGTAAATATTTTATTGCAAATTAACCCATTGCCATACTGCCTATATAAAGACTGTCTAGGCCCAGTGTGGCCAGTAAAAATTAGACAATTTGTTAGCATATCAATAAACGCTCATAAAATCTGTAAATATTAACTTATTGGCATGATTTTTTCGCCACTAAATCCAGAAATAACTAGCCTTTCAAAAATCATATAATATAAAATACTATTCAAATAAAAAAATTAATTTTTATAACATAAATTTATATGTTTTTAAATTTTAAAACATAAATTTCAAAAGCAAAGACATTTTTTTTATAAATAAAATAATGTTTTTCCAACAAAAGAAGCCTAAATATTTTAAATGTATATAATTTAACATCAAAATGTTGTTTATTTTATTTTTTCTACGTTACCATGGATTTTTTATAAAAAAATCAAAATATATGTATTTTTTTAAAATTGACATTTTGAAGAATTAGAGGGCCTCATAATGAATATATTTGTCAATATATGTGCTTATATAAGATAAAATGGTTCTGAAATTTCTATTTAGGCCTAAATGATATGTTTAAATAATAACTATCCTAAATAAAAGGGTAAAGGCTAACTTACGGAAGTATGACATCTGCTGCGCAGATTCCGGTGATCCAAAGTAAAATCAAAACTAGCACAGAAAAAAATTGTAATAACTTGTTATAAAATATTTACAGAATATTTGTACATATTTACAAGCACTTTTCTTCACAACTGTCTCTAGTCTGTATAGTTCTGAACAGTGTGGTAACGCTCAAAACACTCATCGATGTGTAGTGCCACGTCGCACGCCTTGCAAAAGTATCTTGTCTCTGACCTCTTCTTATTAGCTGTACAAACTTTGCAGGGTTTAGTTGGTTTTTCTTTTTTTTCTGTGGGAGGTAAAGCTTTAGGGAAATGACCCTCAACTCTTGATTGTAGGCGAAGAGGTATTTCACCGATGCGACCACCTTTCCTCGGAGGAGTATGTTTTGTTGTTGTCAGTGACAACAGTAGCTGCTCAACAAGATTGAGTCTATAGTCACTGAACAGACATGATTTACCTTTGATTGTTTTCCAAACAACAAAGGAGTTGAATATGGTTAGGTCCAACAAATAAAAAAAAATCTTTTTGTACGCTTTCATGGAACGTCGCATGATTGGGTGCGAGGCTAAGACCTGATCCTGACGGTCAACCCCATTCATGCCTTGATTGTATTCCACAATACATTTTGGCTTAAATATGTCTTCTTCTAAGCCTCTCTTTCTTTTGACAGAAACCAGCTGAAAGTCAACATCTGAATGTTTTGTAGAGAGCATGTGAACGTATTTTTTATCACGCCACTTTACTGCCAGAATGTTTTTAGCACTGCGAGCAATAGCTTCACCTTTTTCTAGTTTTGTTACATTCCCTACAAACTCTTCTGGCATACATTTCCTGTTGGTACGCACTGTACCAATAGCATGGGTTTGGTTTTGTAGCAGCTTTTCAAAAAGCTGTGGGGAGGTATACCAATTATCGATATAAATCGTGTGACCGCGGTTCAAGATAGGTTCTGCAAGCTCCATTACTACTTTTTCACTAGCAGGAATATCATCATTAGGATTAGGCCTTTGTTTTTCTTTTCCAGTATAAATTTTGAAATCCATACAATAACCACACTTGGAGTCACAAATTTTATAAATTTTTATTCCAAACCTGGCACGCTTTGATGGGTTGTATTGAATATACCCTAACCTGGCTCTCAACTTTACTAAACTTTCATCAATGGCTATGTCCTTACCTGGACTGTAAATAGAAGAAAACTTAGCTCTAAGGTAATTTATAACAGGTCTAAGCTTCCTCAATTTATCTTTTGAATCAGTATAGTTGTCATCAGCAAAATGGAGGTACCGAGAAATCATCAAGAACCGTTTGAAAGACATAGTTTCTGTGTATATCTTGGTTTCAACAATTTTTCTGGTTGACCAATACATTTGTAAAGAAGGCTTCTTCACTTGGCCCATCAAAATGTAAAGGGCTAAATAAGCTTTAATTTCATTTCGAGTCACTGGCCTCCAAGATTCATCGCACTTCAGGTTTTTTCGTAAAGGATCGTCTAGCTGCTGCCTCGCATAGTCATTTGTTTCAACTACAATCATATCCCAGAACTCATCGCCAACAAACTGAGAAAAGCTATCATAAGGTGTTGGATCAGGTCCTATTCTACGACTGTAGTGGTTATCTACTCCGGACAAATCAATATACGGGATATCTTTTACTACATTTTTGTCTTTAGACCAAGGCCAAGTTTCTTTTGGTTTTTTACCAGTCTTTTTAGCCCTACATTTATCTTTACTAGGCCTAGGTTTCCTACCTTTGACAGACTTGGTATTTTTTGTTATTTTCTTACTTGAAGGAATATGATTAGACCTAGGCCTATTCGCAGTTTCAGCCAAAGCTGTTGAAACACAAGTTAGGTTATGTGTTTTTTGTATCTTCCTAACAGGACTACGACTTTTTTCCATAACACTTTCAGAACCTTTGAGTATGTTTACATCAGTGCTACTGGTGCTAGGAATTGTATTTACATCACTAAAAGTATGAGAAACAATATTTACATGACTACTAGTGCTTGGAAATGCAAGATTTACTTCACACAAAGTAGGCCTAGGAGTGGGCTTAGAACGGTCACTGGAATCTGTACTTATTCCTTCTATGCCATAAGAAATTAGTCCAAAACCTACCTCCACATCTTTATTGAAGTCTAAATTAATAGTTTTGGAAAAGATTTCCGATTCATTCGAAAATAAACTAGGTGGTATATCCTCATCTGTTGAGTCGGAATCTGATTCAATGTCACGAAGATATCGGTCTGAAATCAGCACACTTTCTTCGTTCTCTTCAATGTCACTATATTCTGAACCACTTTCTAAAAGAAAATTATAAATATCTTTATCACTTTTCACCCTTTCACGACTCATTTTTGAACAAAAACAAACAAATTACCTATGTAAACAACAACATAACCCAAGTCACGGCGGCCGACGGAACTTGACTACTGCGCATTACTACATCACAGCAGACAGCTGATTACGACACCTGTATTTTATTTTTCCCCGTCACAATTTAGTTATATTTACGAGCAAATATCATTACTTTTGGTGCAGAGAGTATTATAGATCTTAGAAAATAACCCTAATACGAGTAAATGTATGTATTATAATTAAATAACTAAAAAATCACACACTTTGCACAACTACGAGATAACTCGTAGTTGCAAATATGGGCACCTTTTGTTTACTACGAGATATCTCGTAGTTGTATGCGAATGGGTTAAAATATTCGTTACATTTCCTTCATGTGTACAAATTCTGAAAATTTTCAAAATGCCCAAGGGCTTTGCCCTATCGACCTTAAACGTTGTAATATTTAGCTATGACAGACGACGATTGTATATTTGGTCAGGTGATTATTTGAACATGTTTATAATATCTTTCCGGTGTAACTGGGCAAATGTCGAAGCTTATAAACACATAAGAATGTAATGATTTGGCCATGTAAAGAGAATGGATAAAGAGAAATCAGGGCCGGATTTAAGCACATACTACATAGGCGCACGCTTAAGGGCCCGCACCACACTGAATCACACGCAAACGCCCTGATTGATACAATAAAAAAATTCACCAACTTGGATCTGGGCATCATCAATGGCCTTCACCACACGTTGATCCTAGGGGCCCACGGCTCCTAAATCTGGCGCCGAGAGAGAGTGTAAAAAATCTGGCTTGAGTCAGAAATTGATTAATAAGGACCCACCCGGGTGGACTATTACCAAAATGTTGGACCTGAAACAACTACTGATAGACCGAAGAGGATGGAAGTGGCTGATATTTTTCCCTGAGGATGAGGGCTAGATTTTGGAGCTGGAGGCCCCTAGGCGCGACCAATGGTGCGGACCCTCACCGCCCAATTCAGCAGCCTGGATTTAAATTTACATAGTCTCTCAAAATGAATTATCATGTAAGAATTTTATTTAAGTTAATATAAAGTATTTTTTTACTTGGAATGATTAGTTTTTTAACCAGTACAAATTAGTGGGTTTGTTTATAGTATGATTTTAGTATAAAGACTATATGTGTCGCTGTGCCTTCATGGCAGTCTTCCCAAATGATAGTGCTTCGGTTGTCTGCTGTAAATGTAATATAATGTCACCATTCCGTTTGTTGATTATTTCAGATTTATTACAACATTTGAGTTATCTTGCATAGTTTTTTTCTACATGTTTTAGTGCATCGTTAAAATAATTTATTAATCGTACTTACTGAAGAACATGGCTCAATCTCCGCAATCATTTTTGGGATCTTGGGAGGTAAATAACCTTTCATTTATTAATTTGTTTCGCTTATATTTTAATTTATTCTAGCTCTCGATTGAAACATAATTGTAGTTTCTCATACCTTTTTTGTTTGAAATTAGAGCATTTTACACTAGGTACTTTGGCTGCTTATGAATAATTTGTGTGTGAACAGTAACTGTAGGCCTAATGCCAGCCAGTCAAAGATTATACTTTAAGCCTGGTTTCCACCCATGGTGCTAAGTAGAAATGACAGTAGCCATTGACAGTCGCTGGTGGTTTCTATTACGCACTGTGAACAGAATGCGGAGGTTACTGCTGCACCAGTTGTATACTGACAGTAGCTGACCTCCCGCGCGAAGAAGCTGGCAACTGATGTGTTCTTTTAGATTGACCAATATACAACACTATAGACAGTTGACAAACAGTAGATAAGATGTAGTAACAGTCCTAGACAAATGAAATCAGCAGCAAGTTGGCGGTATAAAAAAAATCGCCAGCTAGGCCCTAAGCCTACAGTAGAAGCTCTCTTAACCGACCCCTACGGGACCGGTCCATGGTCGGATAGCGAAAAAGGTCGGTTAAACTGAATATTACCGGAAACAGTTACAATACCGTAGCCTTAAGTGTTAAAAACAATCAAACTTGTGAAGTAAACTTGTGAGGTAAACATATTGAGAGCAACTGACTGAATTTGACTTTCTACAGAAAAATTTAACCGACCTGTTGTAACCTGAAAGTTATTTGGGGAACAATATCGCGACATCGACTGCCACGGCGGAAGTTTGTCTATTCTTGGAAGACGGTCAGTTAATCCGAGGTCGGTTAAGAGAGCTTCCACTGTACTTAAGAACTGTCGCTCAAAAGTTATTTAGCACTGGGGAAACCAGGCTCAGGCATACTAATGTGAGATAAAAAGCATTTTGAAATTACATCAAATTTTTAAAAGGTAATAGCCTTATTTATTCTCCAGCTAAAATCCATTGAGATAGACCTATCATTTTTTTAGAGAGAAATCTTATATTATTTACCAACTGAGAAGATTGTAACCACAGTTGTAATGTTTTACCAACTAACATAACCCCAATCAATTATTATTTAGGCAAAAGAAACATTAGGAGGCCTGCGCTTGACAGTTTTGAGCTTTTTCCGTTACTCTGTAGAGCTTGAATTCAAGTGTGGGATTTTGTGTTATCTGTATAGTGCATACCTCAAGCATCAAACTGCAATACGCTTGAATAATTGTAAGCTGTCATGCCTTATTTATTGAAGGCTGCAGTTCCGTATAAGTCTGTGAAAGAATATAAATGATCAGTTTTGGATTGATTTCATAGATGTAGTAAAAAAAAGTTTAATTTTGTGGTATGGATACCTAAAAATATTTTTTGAAAACAACTTACTCCTGATCGTAAATAGCCTAAGTGGTATTTTTACCTCTAAGTTTGCCTTTCTATGCCATTAGAATCAGTATGTCTGTTCTGATAAGGAACGTTCCAAACCCTGGTCTTGTTACTTTCCAAGATTTACTTTTTCTTAGTAGAAGAACGAATTAGTTAAATTTATAAGTTAATTGTTATTTTATTTACCTTTGTAATAGCCATTGGAAACACATTGTAATTATATTTTGGTACCGATAACATAGACATTATTTTTTGTTTCAATTAGATGAGGTAGACTTTAGAAATTTAAGCAGTCAACTGATACCATTCAATGTATACTTGATATACTAATGAATAAAGAATATTTTGAATTTCATTTCATTTAATGAGGTGGGTATGAACCTAGACTCAGTTTAGGGTTTGTTCCAGTTTGAATTGTATGGGTCCATCTCAATCAAAAACATGAGAGACGACCTTTTTTCTTCAACTATAGCCATGGCTATAATCCAGTCATAATCGTCTGCATTCATCAGTGCCACACTCATCACTGTTTGCTTCAGTAGTGATTGACTGTATGGTTAGGACCGCTTTCTCTTAAAATTATTTATGTTTCTATATACAAAATGCCTCTGACAATGAAGTTCAACCAATAAATTAAACCGTTACCGATACGTGGAAGCAACTTACTAGAGCTTCACTCAGGGTGTGTCTGATTTAATAATATCAGAGAGTGATCAAATTTAGTGGGATGGAAAGGTTGTTAAAATTAAGTCTGTTTTGCCAGCAAAGTAATACAGTGAAACCTTGATAACTCGAACCTCAAGAAGTCAATTCCTTGATAACTAGAATTTTTGTCACTCCCCTTGAACTTGCCTACCTAATGATATGTTATTTTACCTAACATAAGTCGAAGGGTTAACAGGAAACACCTCGATAACTCGAATTTTTGCAGTATTCTTAGTCTGTTGCCGCACCTCTATAAGTCGAAGTTTTAGCTGTAGAACCTCTATGACTCGAATATGTATAATTTACGTACCTTTATAAGTCGAAGTATTGACTAGAGAACATCTATAAGTCGAAGTTGTTGATTCACCAAACCTCCAGTGACTTTGCAGCCGGAAATTTCAACCCTCCCTCCCCACTAAATCTCTTTCCCGGGTGCTCCTGGTGTTGGTAAAACAACCGACAAATTTATGTTGATGAGCAACACGCATATCAAACACACTCATCCTCACGCATGGGTTTCACCTATGTGAGGATTTCATTTCATAAATAAGGAACAGTCTCAAATTATTGTAAATTATATATATTTTTAAAATCAAATGATTTTGATTTGATTAGATTTGTGTTCTTAGTCGTTAGTTAGTGTGAGTTCAGAGGTTCTGGATGTAGTACGTGAAACGTAGTTTTTAGGTTGTTTTTTACAAAGTGTTTGCAGTTTGGTAAAACGTGTTGGCAAAACTCTATCCCATGAGAAGAAGGTCAAGACTATTTGAGGCTATTGACACAGGAAATAAAAACAGTGACATCGGGAAGCAGTTTGGAACATCAGTGAACACTGTCGACAATTTTAAAACAAAAAAAGTGTCGTACTGCTTCACCCTAATTCCAACAATGCTCTGCAATTTTAATTTTTATCGTGTTTTGTTCCCTTTTAATTTTGCAAATTATTTTAATAGCCTACAGTACATTAATGTTCAGCTAAATGAAATTGATGCGTAGTTGGTCAGAACTGACTTCCGTAAGCGGGAGGGATTTGTTTGGGGTAGGTGATAGGAAGTGAGCAAAAAGGTCTAGAAAATAGACAGGAAGTGGTCGAACGGGAAAAACATCACCAAAATACCAAACTGTGAGCCATTATTTGTTTACGTTCCTCCTCTACAATATTCTCACTGAAGGAAGTATTTTGTCCTCTACTACATTAACCAAAGAAGCTTTAAAATATATTTCCGGTCTTATTTTAGACATTAAAATTGTTCAAATCTATTTTAATTTTAATAATAATTATTGTACAGTGTGATTATTTTTTATACATAGCTCAAACTTATTTAAGGATTATACCCTTCCATGATCCATCTATTGTGTTACCGTGACCCTCAATAAGTTGAAGTCTGTGGAAAATCACCTTGATAAGTCGAACTTCGATATTTCAAAATATTCGATAACTCAAATTTTTGCCATTCCCCCTGGGGTTCGAGTTATCGAGGTTCCACTGTAGCTAAACTAGATTATTGTATGGATGGAAATAATTTCCTTCTTTTTGCTGATAAAATTATACCAAATACCTTTTAATATTACATAGGCCTCCATGTTTTTATTTTTCCAGATTGCCATGTGTATAATACAACCAGGCAGTGGGCCTAGTCACCAAGATGCAACAGGCATCGAGGGGTGAGTAGATTCTAAATTTGACGATTGGAATTACATAATTTTCTACGTTAGCTATACCTAGATGCTAGATACCATGTTGCTTTCTTGTTAGCAAAACTCCAAAGCAGAAAAATTAGCCAGTTGAACTTAGTGATGTTAAATACCCGGGTATATTGGGTATTTATGATATTTTATGTAAAATCACCAATGTAATTCACATCTACCATTACTACCCTTGTTATCAATGTATAACATTTGAGGATATTTTATTGATACGATTTTTAATTATTTTATCAATAAATAAATAATAAAATGGCAATTTTTATAAAAAGCCCTGTCAAGCGTAAAAAAACCACACCACCGCCAAACAATGAAGAAACTGGTTAAATATAAGACATTCTTTACAAATTTAAAAATATGTAGGGCCTAATTTTATAATTGGGCAAATACGAACAAAATCACAATGTAATTGAATTTAAATTCTTTTTATACAAAATTTTAAATTTATTAAACACTCCAAAATACCATCAGAGTAGTAAATACCCAGTCCTGGGTATTTAACTCGATCTTGTTCAGAAGTTAAATGTTTGTGGTGACCATGTTACATTCTTCAAAAATGTTTGTATGATCATTTTATAATCCTTACAGCAAGGGAATTCCAATGAACCTAGTAAAAATCCCCTAAATGTTATAAAAACCATAAATACCCACGTTTTGGGTATTTACCCAGGGCTTGGGGTAAGTACCTGGGTAAATACCCATTTTTTATTTACCTACCCGATGGATATTTATACTTGGCCCACTTCACTAGTTTAACTAACAAAATTCAGTTAATACCTGGTTCACAGCAGGTGGTCTATTGGTATATTGACAACAAGAACTCACCTGCTTCCTAGCACCTTGGCCTGTCTCCTAGATAGTAAACATAGCATGGCTGCTCATAAGAGGCCAAGTTTGAAAGCACAACACCAGACAACAAAATATATCATATTTGTCAGGTAAGACTACAATTTCCTACTCCCTACTTCAATATCACTATAAACTTTCAAATTGCTTTAAACAGAAGGATATTTGTATCTTCACAGTGACCCTCTTATACTGAAGTCTTACTAGTTTCTCTAGGAGTGGTTTTGATTGAAGACATAATGGCCTCTGCTAGTGAACCAATTCTGAATTTAATAATGTTTGATGAATAAACCATAATTATTTATTTATTTGCATAACAACCATACCTACATTCTTTATTATCTGATGACATCAGGACCTATGCTACTTTAAATAATAGAAAACTTAGATATTATGGAGGTAACATTGAAATTATTTCTAAACTAGTTGTTACCCATCACAGCTTCACCCGCAATCACTTCATAGATATGAATAAGATATGTGTTAACTGACTGAAGACTAAATTTCGCATCGTATTCCAGGGTAGCATTTTCAAAAATGCCCCATGTATTCCCGGTGAACATTTGCCGCCATATAGTATGTCTGTGAGCTTTAGCTTCCTCAACAGTTTCTATAAATCACTGCTTTGCCATTTCAGTTGTTCTCAAACTGGCCTCTGCTAAACTTACTCTTCACGTCAAAGTTGCTGTTCTTCTGGAGTTTCTTCTGCTCTATGTACTGCCTGTCTTATATAAGCTTGTTGAAGCCTTCTAATTTCCTTTTTGCTGAAGTTGCCTGACTTCTAGCCACATAATTAAATCTGACTTTTTCCGAACTTTGAGGCAGTATGATTTTCCCTCATTATTTTTATATATCTTGGTTAAACGTGCCACAAAAGTGCAAACCGAAAATATAAACAAATAAATTAACTTAAAATCTTGTTGAAAATCTCAAATACATAACACCTGTTTTAGTTATAACCCGTAGTCTCACATAACCAGAGATCAGTTAACCGCAAGTCTTCTGTAGTTGATTTGTTGTCGTGTGTTGCCAGAACTGTAATGCAGCTGGAGGAGAGCGGAGACGTGACGTGGAGTCCGGCGGCCGGGGCCGAGAGTCTGCCGTTGTTTAGCTGCGAGACTTACGATGTCTTCCACACATCTGTGTCCGGTGTCGTCATACGCTTCGGGGCCTACCAGGGACACATCATCGAATTCAGAGTGAGTCTGAGTAAATGTTAATATGTCTCTCCCCCATAAGGACAAGAAACCAAACAAACTGCCTATTGAGATGAGGTCAGTTTGGTACATAGGGCTGCTGACACGAGAACTGCCCTGGCCAGAGCTGGGCTCACACTGAGCAATGTAAAGCAGCATGGCAATGCCCTGGCCGGAGCTGGGCTCACACTGAGCAATGTAAAGCAGCATGGCAATGCCCTGGCCGGAGCTGGGCTCACACTGAGCAATGTAAAGCAGCATGGCAATGCCCTGGCCGGAGCTGGGCTCACACTGAGCAATATAAAGCAGCATGGCAATGCCCTCCGCTACCCCGCGGTAATATTAAGGAGCAATATTAATTTAAAACTTAATTTAAAACTAGCTGCTAATCCCGTGCTTCGCAACGGGAAAAAAAATTCAGGGTAGAAAAACTAAGCAGTTATGTGTCCTGCATTCTGTGGTTAGCCTATGGAACTACTATCAATCAAGATCAGCTATTTGTATTTTCATCAGCTCAAACAAAAATGAATGTCCATATGGAATACATGGGAACTTCGAACTCCCGTGGGGCAAAGCCATATAGGATTTTCAAAACAAAAATAGGCCTATGTGTTTATTTGTTGTATAGGGAAAATCCCTATATAATTTTCATGCCAAACGGTTCAGTAGTTTTTGAGTGATTGAGGAACAAAAAGCAGAGAGAGAGACAGACACACACCATCCCATCTTTAGTAAGGATAAGAATTAAAAAAGTGTTATTATTAAAAAAAACGTAGCTTGGTTTTCTTATCTTTTAACCTGGCCTTATTTTATGTTTTTAAAGTTGTATCCTGTAATCAGTTGTCAAATAAAGGGTCCTGCCAGGCCGCCCTTCATAAGCCTAATGTTAAAATTAACACTAGTCTTATGGATGGCCTGATTTTTCACTCGTGCAACGCACTACATATATAAAATGTATTCCAATATCAGTTGATTATCACTACAGATTTCAGTATAGATGCATATCTTCCCTAGTTCTAGTTTGATCCTGGGCAATCTTCTTGCAGTGTCTTCACCATTATTTGGGGTATTTTAAAATTACATATATAGCATCTCTCATTAAGTCGTTAAGTGCACCATCAAACCCATTTTGTTTTAGCGAATTTCCCCTATAGGGAAGAAGCTATTACCATAGGTCTCATGGTAAGACTTAAGCCCGAGACCATGATAACTTTTTGTTTTGAGGTCCCCAGATGCAAAAAACACTATCCGTTCAAATTTATATTTATGTTATACATATATATATATATGTGTGTGTGTGTGTGTCTGTAACCGCCATAACTTTTGAAAGAAGTGCCCGATTTTGATGAAATTTGACACAAATGTGGAGAGTAATATTTCTGACTTTAAGATCAAAAACCAGATCGATCGGTCTATGGGAAGGGGGTTTTATGGGGGTTTAAAATTTTCCAAAAATCAGTTTTTTGAACTATTTACTCAAACATTTTAAAAAACACTAGATTTTGGTTATAGCCATTTTATAGAGCTTAAAAAAAATTTATTTTGAATCATTAAGCTAGGTTTAGTGGTTGCGGAGAAAATTAAAAAAATGTGCCAATAAAATTTCCCATGTTAATCTTTTGGGAATACAGTTTTTAGATTTTCCTATGTAATTTCACTAAAAACTCCACATTTCTTTCTACCAATCAGTTTAGCTCTACAAAACAATCATTTTTTCATTTTAATTCTTGTTTTACACCCAACCGTTGCAGTGCTAAACAAAGTACGTTGTCCAATGTTATCCTTATGGAGGATGAATAAAATGTTATATTTCGATTATTTATGTATATAGATGAAACTTGGTATGTGGCTTCAACTAGTTGTGGTATATTGATATTAGCACTAAAAAAATGGGTTTTGTTGATTTTTCCCGGTAGCAGCAAACCTGCATACTCGGCCTCCATGTTATTCATATGGAGAATAAGTAAAGTTTTATATCTCCCTTAGTTATGAACCTAAATTAATAAAACTTGGTATATAGCTTCACCTGGTTGAGTTATATTGATAATTGCAAAAAAACATATCTTCCTTGTTGCAGTAAACCTGTGTACTCAATTATAATGTTATTCTTATGTAGGATAAATAAAATTCTATATATCACTTATAACCCTTTTACTGCCGCCGTGCGCATTGCGCATGTCGAGAATCGTGCGAAAAACGCCGACGTGCGCATATGCGCACGTCACTAATTGTGCGAGAATCGCCGACGTGCGCAATAAAGCACGTCTACTATTTCTAACTTATTGGCCTTAAATGTTTACCAAATGCCACGAAACTTGAGATACTCGTTGTCAAGACTATGAGGAACATAGAAAAGTACAATTTATACTCTATGACTTGTATAACCTATAAAGTTATACTCATTGATTCCCCCTACCGTCTGTGCATAGTCGACAGTTGCTCTGTGTAGTGAGTGTTGTCTGCCGTCCGTCTTTCAATAATTGTTGTTTATGTTTACTGGTGTTGGTTTGTTGGTTATGTTTGTGGATTTATCCATGGTTTAGTGAGTAAAGTTTTGATGTCATTACGAAAATGGACAAGCGGAGTAGATCGCCAGTAAGTGAAAATACCATCGTAAATAGGTGTTCACCCTACCTGTTTTGGTGAGCACAGGTGTTGAAAGGGTTTTTTATGAAATTTTCTCAAATATTCTAAATATTTTTGTCGTTGTTAGTTTAATTGTTTTAGTATGGTTTTAGTGTTATTTTATGTTCCTTACAACATTTTTCAATTTAGAAGCCAAAAGTACATGTTTTTGTAAAAAAAATTGTCAATTGTATATGCAACAATGTTCAATTTTGAAAATATGAATAAATTTTGAAAAAAAAAAACATCAGAATTCCTGGATTTATCAAGGTAATGGCATGAAAATTTGGGTATGTGTTTACTAATGCCTGTTTTACAACATGTATAAATAAAATTGGTTGAGGTATAAGTTTTAGAGGTAATTTTTATAGTCCAAACTAAAAAATATATGTAAAGAAAAGAACCATCACAAATACAATTAAACCCTACAATACAATTACCATACAATTATGGTGGTTCAGAAATGTTCATTGTTTTCATGTATTGTTTGTTGTTTAATTGTTTTGGAGTTATTTGCCTTAATGTTAGGGTTTGGTTATTAGTTGTTTTTATTTGTATATATGTATATATATATTTTAACTAAAAAACTATTACATACACCAAAATATATATTTTATTTGAAACAAACAACTCAATACAAATAAAACAAGACCTAACTTATAAATTTCTGATGAAAAATAACAAAGTTACAAATTTTTTAATGTGAGCGTGAAATTTGGTCTAATTGAACCTGGCAGTCTTGGCAAGTAAATCTTAATAGTGGTCTGGCATTTTTGGTGACATCATAAAAAAATGGTCGGCAGTAAAAGGGTTAATGAATGTATTTTTGTGAAACTTGGTAAGTGGATCTAGGTAGTAGTGATACCCATAAATATGCATTGGAAATTCGCTGAGTACCGTACGCAGGTTTGCTGCGACGGGGGTATTTTCCTTTCTTGTAATTCTTGAAACAGTTATAAATAAAATATAAAAAAATTATTGTATTTAGTCTAATATTAGAATTCTTATATAATTGAAAGGTTTAATTCCAAAAGGTTATTAGTTATTTGAGTCAATGGCTTCCAAAAACTGATGTAGATGTTACTCAAACTGGATAGTCTGCTGTGTTGGTTTTACTTGTACTTTCTGATCGAGCAAGGACCATTGAAAATTGCTTTACATTTTCGATAGGCTGCATCTTTAGTTTGCTAATGTAATGAGATTTCATGTCCAAGCTAAAATAATAAGAAGGGCTGCCCACCAAAAGCCAAGCTTTCCCTTTTCAAATCCAAATAGATTTAGGCCCCTACACAGTTTATTTGAAGATCATCTGACAAAATTTTCATTAATGGGCTGTAGAAGCCAAACACCATTTACCAGTAGAAGCATAAATTTCTGTTGGAATCGTAGTGTAGTGATTCTCAAATTTACAATAAAATCTAGCAAGGTAGTGAAATTTGTGTGGAAGTAATTCCATTGACTTTTTTTCTGACTAATGTGAATAAGCCTTTCTTTATAGAACTGAGGGCCGATTGTGCCGGTCTCTACTTGGTTACATTTTTATTAATCATTTCTCTGAAAGATTTAATAAATGAACAAAATGTTTATTCCAATAAAGTCCACAATTTCTACAATGTCTAAAATTTCACCAATATAATGTAATCATTACTAAAACTGTGGAACTAGGAATTACATTGCTTAACTAGAAATTTAAAATAAGCCATCGTAAAAAAACAGAAATTCGGTCTTGGGAATTAGCAGACGTAGGCAACTACCTGTGAAATAATAGTTTGACCTCTTATTGTTTTAATTCATAAATTGATTGAATTTTGAATAATTTAATGCTTTTAATGGGATGAATAAAACGAACAGGAAAAAAGAGAGAGACAAATAGGGTTTTTAAATAAATAGGTCTACTATCTTTACTGCCAAGTAAACGGTGTTTGTGACCTTTCTAAAAGTTGATAAACACAGAATTCGCCTCTTACAATTTCACAGTGTTTACAGTTTGTGGTATTTTAACGATCACAACCCTTTTAGGGTAATACTGTCAGTAAAGTTGACAAAAATTCACACAAAAGACAGTTCAGTGACACATATATAAACAAGGCGCAACGCAAGTTTTTACCAAAGTGTCATCGCCATTTGAGAACACAACTTCTTGCTCACTGTAGAGATATGACTCAGCTGTTTGTTGATAGTTGGCTTATCTGAAAAGGGGTTGAGATAAACTGTAATACTGCAAACACTTTTGATCTCTGCTGACTCCCAATGACATATTGTAAAATATTTTCTTGTGATAGTGAGCCTTTTTATCTACATTTCATTAGTTAATCAACCGTAGGAGTGCCCAGTTCAGCTTTACACTGTTATTCCGTACAGATGTCCTACTTTGTCACCCCTGTTATGATTTTTTAATAAAAAAAATACTAAATGACCTGTAAACAGGATAAAACTCATATTTATTGAAAGAGAACATTCTGATTCATTTCATGTAAACAACCTTGTCAGTAAAGCAAAACGGACGATCAAAGCGAAGTAGGCAATATACGGGGTGTTCAGAAAGGGTCATTAGAAACTTTGGGGGCTGGTAGTGCTTATCAAGTTGAACAAAAAATTTGATATAAATATAGGTTGAAAAAATTTATGTTTAGCCGCTAGCCCCTATTTTGTATTTTTATCAAAATAATTAACATCTCGAGAACTATTTAAGCATGAGAAACTAAACTTAAATAACCAAAGAAGCAAATAATACAAAATTATTATTAATTCTTCACGGTATGCGTTTGTCCTGATGGTGTTCATATCAAGTATTAATTGGCTATTCATTAATAAATAATAAGTATATAAAAAAGACAAACATTCTTATTACAAATCTAGTGACACTTTATTCAATGCAATCCGTTTCTCACTTATGCGTTGTCAGATTACATTGAATAGTGTCATTAGATTTGTGAAAAGAATGTTATCTTTTTTGTATCTTGTAAAATTGTTATAGGTTTGTTTGTTATTTGACCTTAAAATAGTAAAACGGGCACCATTTTGAAAATATTTTAGCCAACTTAATAATTTTTTTTATTATTTGCTTCTTTGGTTATTTAGCGTACGTTAGTTTCTGTTGCTTAAATAGTTCTCGAGACATTAATTTTGTTGTTAAAAATACAAAATGGCGGCTAGCAGCTAAACAGAAAATTGTTTGACGTATGTTTATATAAAATATTTTGATCAAATTGTTTACTACCAACCCCCAAAGTTTGTAATGACCCTTTCTGAACACCCTGTATAACAACAGACTAAACACCAATAGGTGCTAGATATGATGTTGTGTGCCAAGTGCTTATATTCCTCTTAAGAGACACAATAATGTGTAATAATTGTAAGGATTACAAACATTTGTATTTTTAAAAGCAATTTGTTTATGCAAGATAAAACAATTTTTATATTATAAATACTGCCATTTATTTTCTTTTGTATAATATAATATACTTTGATGTAAAGAATTGCATCTGACTTTGTATACAACTTGACTGTAAATGCCTTAAAATAAAAATTTAGATGTAGATAAGCCAACTATCAACAAACAGCTGAGTCATACCTCTACAGTGAGCAAGAAGTTGTGTTCTCAAATGGTGATGACACTTTGGTAAAAACTTGCGTTGCGTCTTTTTTACAGATGAGTCACTGAACTGACTTCTTTTGGGGGTTTGAAAACATCCACCTTCCAGGCTCCACTCTTTGGGACTTTGGGACTTCTGAGTTCTCGTGTTAGTCTTATGGAGTTATTGTATCTAGTTATTTAGCTATAACTAACTAGATATTTGTAATGCAAATTTCAAAATAGCTGCGGCTTTATCCCAATGAAATCCTTGTTTGGAGATCAGGACACTAATTTATGTAGCCTATTTTTGTAAATGCTTATTTCTTAAACGAATTCTTTTGCTTTAGGTCTTAGCCACTTCATATAACTACTGGACTAGGCTTATCGCCGTTGGGGGCAGAAGCAAGTTCGCTTCACTCACTTGCATTCCTCAGTTAACACAAGTTTAAATCATTCTTAACCATTGCAGTTTGTTAACCAAAGAAAAGCTACAAAAATGTGTTATATATAAATCAGCTGTTACAAACATGTGGTAATTAGCCAAAGATAGTGTCCTTCATAACACATTCAAAACGTTGTACAGTTCGTACCACGGTGCTTAGAGCCTGGGGAAGGAGAGAAACAACTCAAATTTCTCTTAAATAAAAGCAGACACTTAACAAAAATAACCAAAACCATGAAAAGTCATCCCAGACGCCAAGCTCTGAGACCCAAACTACACATTTAAATGGGCCAAAACTCTCAAAATTAGTATTCCTTCTCGGATGAATAGCGGGAACCATTTGTTCAGCCAATTTGGCATTGGGTCAATGATGATGAATGAAAACGTTCGGTGTCGTTAACAGATTAGCTTCGTTTCGTTACTTTTACTTATAGCTAACATACATAACTAAGGATATAATGCCTGGTACTTTACATGATGTAAAATGTATTATAAAACAAAAAATTTAAAACTAGGCACTTTACTACATTAACTGTGATTAAAAATTTATCAGGTGAAATAATGTTATAACATGATATAATTACTCACATTGATCGATTTATGAATTTAGGTTATATTTGTTATGACAATAATCTGTTTACTATTCTTTTAACCTGTTTATTATCTTAATGTTCGTTCTACTTTGAACGCATTATCGTTTTAAAAGAATAAAATAAACCTTCTCTTGCCGAACTAATTAGAGATATCTTTTTCTTTGGTGCATAGAACAGAGTGTAAAAATTATCAATGAAATTATAGTAAAGCCTCGACTGACCGATACTTCGGCTAACAGCTTATTGGCTCTGATCTTTACGGCAAGCTCGCGTTTAATTGGCTTCGCTAAACAGGAGCCGGCGAGAGGCTGCTGTTGCCCCAACGCCGAATTGCCCCGATAGCTTGTCCCCTGAATAGCGGCTAATCAGATGAACGGATTTTAAATACGACGAAAAGGCGTTAATTTGTTTTATATTTTCTACAACTTTGTCCTAAACATTTTTTGCCATCTCTTACCGATTTCTTGAAAAAACACGCTCAAATTGGAAAACTTAAAAAAAAATTAAAAAAGTTCCTCCAAAACTCAAAAATGTATGTTTTGGTAATTTATCTTGAAGTTTCTCGTCAAGAGCCTTAATTCAAGTACTGGATCAAGGGGGGTCCGATTACGGGAAGTGCCTCATAATTTATGTCAGTAAATCGGTGAATCAGTGACACCGACTAGATTTATTAAGTAGATGCTTGGAACCAAGGGAAAAGTTTGAATTAAAGAAGATTTTGAATGATAGAAGATCAAATGATTCACGATCCACTGTATCTAGTTTTGGTCCTCAGTCTCATCTAATGACCCATGCCTACAGGTGGACCAGCCAGAGTCCCATGACCAGATGCTGATGACGTGTGACGGCTGGTGTGTGCTGCACTGTCGCCGCACCTCGGCCTCCGAGCCTAGCCAGACCTCGGACGCCACCTTCAGCCTCCTGCCCGCACTGGAGGACGGATACTTCTCAGACCTGACCATCGTCGCGAGCAACGACAAGAAGGTACAACTGGCCAGAGCAATCCTAGCAATTATTATTATTGTTTGATTTGATTAGTCTTTTTAATAATCGTTTTGGGCTAACCGTCAGAAATAAGTGAAGGCATCCTTTTACCAATTGTAAACAAACTAATGATGTTACCTTACAAATTCATATGCATAGTAGAACCTCTCATCCGATCTCAAGGTAACGACTATCCGACCATCGACAGCAGCTGAGCAGGCTTGTCTTTACTGGAGTTACTAATAAATGAAATTCTTTATTGACACAACATATTACATGATTTGCCATAAAAAGCGGTAACAGGTGTCTTGTCCTTAGAATAAGAGTGTGGATACTGTAACTGTAAACATCTTACCGTTATCAAAGTAAATTACATGTCATATTTAAACAAAAAGAACACAACAACCAATGTAATTAAACTAATAAAAGCAACGTTTCAGTTTGCCGTCCACACCTGTATCCTACAGTTGAGTGCGCCAGAACTCGACTGGACATCTGACCCTCCCCCTCTGACTGGTCTCAGAGAGGACGTTTTAGGTAAATGAACATTATTAAGGTTTTAGAACATTTTTAGTGAGCTTATTTCTTATAAGATTTTCTGAAAATCCTTAAAGTTCCTCATTAAACCATTTTTATTTTTCGGAACGTACTTGTAACTTGGTTTGATCTTATAGTTGTAAAATTAATTTAATTAGTCAGACCCTCCAACCATTTGCCTCTATAAATGTAACTGGCGACTTGAAAGTTGGTGATGCTCAGAGTTTGGTTCCAGGCACAATTCTGCACTACCTGTACACAGAGTGTCTTCCAGCGAACTTGTCAGAGAACACGGCTCACCAGTGTATCACGGCTGCGGGCTCGTACCCGTGTCTGGCCCCTCTAGTCACCCTGTGCCACCACTATCTGAGGAACATGGCCTTCAAACAGCGTAAGTACTCAGTCAACACGGCTCACCAGTGTATCACGGCTGCGGGCTCGTACCCGTGTCTGGCCCCTCTAGTCACCCGGTGCCACCACTACCTGAGGAACTTGGCCTTCAAACAGCGTAAGTACCCAGTCAACAGGCTCACCAGTGTATCACTGCTGCGGGCTCGTACCCGTGTCTGGCCCCTCTAGTCACCCGGTGCCACTACTATCTGAGGAACATGGCCTTCAAACAGCGTAAGTACCCAGTCAACAGGCTCACCAGTGTATGACGGCTGCGGGCTCGTACCCGTGTCTGGCCCCTCTAGTCACCCTGTGCCACCACTATCTGAGGAACATGGCCTTCAAACAGCGTAAGTACTCAGTCAACACGGCTCACCAGTGTATCACGGCTGCGGGCTCGTACCCGTGTCTGGCCCCTCTAGTCACCCGGTGCCACCACTATCTGAGGAACATGGCCTTCAAGCAGCGTAAGTACTCAGTCAACACGGCTCACCAGTGTATCACGGCTGCGGGCTCGTACCCGTGTCTGGCCCCTCTAGTCACCCTGTGCCACCACTATCTGTGTAACATGGCCTTCAAACAGCGTAAGTACTCAGTCAACACAGCTCACCAGTGTATCACGGCTGCGGGCTCGTACCCTTGTCTGGCCCCTCTAGTCACCCGGTGCCACCACTGTCTGAGGAACATGGCCTTCAAACAGCGTAAGTACTCAGTCAACACGGCTCACCAGTGTATCACGGCTGCGGGCTCGTACCCGTGTCTGGCCCCTCTAGTCACCCGGTGCCACCACTACCTGAGGAACTTGGCCTTCAAACAGCGTAAGTACCCAGTCAACAGGCTCACCAGTGTATCACGGCTGCGGGCTCGTACCCGTGTCTGGCCCCTCTAGTCACCCTGTGCCACCACTATCTGAGGAACATGGCCTTCAAACAGCGTAAGTACTCAGTCAACACGGCTCATCAGTGTATCACGGCTGCGGGCTCGTACCCGTGTCTGGCCCCTCTAGTCACTCGGTGCCACCACTACCTGAGGAACTTGGCCTTCAAACAGCGTAAGTACCCAGTCAACAGGCTCACCAGTGTATCACGGCTGCGTTGTACCCGTGTCTGGCCCCTCTAGTCGCCCTGTGCCACCACTACCTGAGGAACATGGCCGTCAAACAGCATAAGTACTCAGTCAACATGGCTCACCAGTGTATCACGGCTGCAGGCTCGTACCCGTGTCTGGCCCCTCTAGTCACCCTGTGCCACCACTACCTGAGGAACATGGCCTTCAAACAGCGTAAGTACTCAGTCAACATGGCTCACCAGTGTATCACGGCTGCGGGCTCGTACCCGTGTCTGGCCCCTCTAGTCACCCTGTGCCACCACTGTCTGAGGAACATGGCCTTCAAACAGCGTAAGTACTCAGTCAACACGGCTCACCAGTGTATCACGGCTGCGGGCTCGTACCCGTGTCTGCCCCTCTAGTCACTCTGTGCCACCACTATCTGAGGAACATGGCCTTCAAACAGCGTAAGTACTCAGTCAACACGGCTCACCAGTGTATCCCGGGTGCGGGCTTGTACCCGTGTCTGGCCCCTCTAGTCACCCTGTGCCACCACTATCTGAGGAACATGGCCTTTAAACAGCGTGTGAAGTCAACACGGCTCACGAGCAAATGGTGATCGAACTGCTTTTGTGTGTAAATATGTGACATGTGTAAACAACGATCACACCATGTAATCTCAGCCGTAACAGACGCTCAAACCACACATCATCACCGATTTATAAAATAACTACATTCCAAAATAGACTAATCACAAGGTTGATTTAAATCCTGCCAAAACACAAATCATATTTTGGCAAAAATGTCTTTGTAATTTTTGGGTCTCGTTCACCCCTAGATTTTTTTTGTTCAAATCTGCACATCATGTTGTTTTAGTCTACCATTGTGAATTTTTGGTTGTTTTGGGGAGTAATGTTGTAATGCAACTTATAGAAAGGGAAAAATAAAATGTTTAACTATTTCCTTCACTCTGTTAGATCATGTAGAGTTGTAATTTTAATCAAGTGTCTAAGGATTTTAGTATAGCTTGGCAAAATCCAAAACTTCCTAATTCCATGCATTTTATGAAATACCTTTCCATTGCATTATTTTTAGCGAATTTCCCCTAGAGGGAAGAAGCTATTACCGTAAGTCTCATGGTAAGACTTAAGCCCGAGACCATGATAACTTTTCATTTTGAGGTCCCCAGATGCCAAAAACACCATTCGTTCAAATTTATATATATATATATATATATGTGTCCGTAAGCACGATAACTCGTAAAAAAGGTCCGATCTTAATTAAATTTGGTACAAATGTGTAAAGTACCATTTATTTGAACGAGTTTGAAAACCAGATGAATCGCACCATCCGAAGGGGGGTTTTTGGGGGGTTTTGTACCCCAAAAATGTGTTTTTGGGGTTTTCACATGTAATTTTAATTTAAATCAAATTTTAATTCATACCATTGAATTCAGCTTAAAAAAACAAACAATTTGGTATTTTGATCATTGCTCTACGTCAATTGGTTACCGAGATATTGAAAGTGCTAAACACAGTACGTTGTCTAATGTTATTCTTATGGAGAAAAAGAAAAATAGTATATCTTGCTTATTTATGAACATAAACTGGCGAAATTTGGTATATGGCTTGATCTGGTTGTGGTTTATTGTTGTTTGCACAAAAAAACAATTGTTTGCCTATGGTTCCTGTAGCAGCAAACCTAGGTACTTGGTCCCCATGTTATTCTTATGGAAAATACTTAAAATGTTATATATCGCTTATTAATGAATGTATATGGATGAAACTTGGTATGTGGCTTCACTAAGATGAGTTCTATTGATATTTGCATAAAAACCCATTATTTTGTGTGCCTTGTTGCAGCAAACCTGCGTACTCATCCCCAATGTTATTCTTATGGAGAAGAATTAATATTTTAAATATCGCTTATTTTTTAATACATTTCTTATGACTCCTGTTAAGTGTTTTAATGTGTTATGTCATATATTCATTGGAAATTCGCTGAGTATGCAGGTTTGCTGCGACGGGGGTATTCTACTTTAAGTTATTGTACTAGCACAAAAGTGGAGCGAAAAAATGGATTGCTGCCAGGTCATTGCCCCCCCCCCCCCCGACCTACCTGAATAGTAATATTAAGTTTCCTTTTTCCGTGTATGAAAAACATGTCTTACATCGGGATAAAAATGTCTTAACATTTAAAAATCAACAAACACCTAACCAGCAAGTACCCACACTAAAATCAACAAACATTGAGCTGGCTGAATTTTATCTAAGTTTGTTTTCAGGTTTTTCATAATCGAAATCGTGCTATTAAAAAAATGTATTAAGCAGTAGTACTCATTCTATAATAGTTTTAGGCCTAATTAAATTCTAACAGTCAACCAGTCTTTGTTATGCTCTCTGAAGTGAAGAAGATAGTTTCTGAAAACATTTACATTTTTCAGAGATAATGTCGCTAGTGAGTGACATGCACGCGTGCGCCAGCCATATCATCCAGCACTTAAGTTGTAAGTCCTCCGGCGACAGCCTCAATACCAACCCGGCAAAACTGTGTTTCGTCGTCCGCCAGTCTCTCAGAGAAGCTGCCGTTGGTAAGATCCTATTTGTTTATTTTTTGTGTGTTATTCTAGTAGATAGTGTAAAAAAACTTAAATTCAAATTTTATTTGGATATAACAATTAAAATGTATAATTAACAAATTAGTAGTACATATTTTTTCTTAAAAAAATAAGTTGGCTTCCTCTTTTCCTAAACTTTGATTGTCCTCTTGGGCCTAGGCCTGTGCGTGGGATGTATCAAACAAAGCAAGGTGTGAGCCCCTACAGTTCAAGCAAGACAGTACTGGTGAAGTTTACTTGTCAAGGCTGGGTTTCGAACACACGACAGGGTCGCTGCCATGGTTCCGGAGTCCGTCACTTTGACTACATCAGTGACCCACAACACAATGTTTGACTCGTACTTTGTTTTATGAAAAATTGTTTTGTTTCAATGGTACTCAGAAAAGTAACATAAAATCAGTATGAATCAATCAACTAAAAAATAATTTTTCTTTTAAATTTGTTTTCTTACATTTATTTGGGGTGTTTGTTTTTCATTTTCTTGTAATTCTTGAAACGTGTATACGTAATCTTAATAATGATAAAATTCTATATTTAAAACACTTGTTGTGGAATGCATCTAATCAAATAAGAAATCCGCCATGCCAAATTTTAAGGTAATTTTTTGACAACACCCCGACATTCATTATTAAAATGTTGATTAGAATTCCTACATGTGTAAAATTGTAGAAAATGTCCAAAATTCCTTCAGGTCTTCACCCCATGGGCCTTAAAAGTTTCAATATGTATCCATAGCAAACAATCATCTTATTTGGTCAGATTATTATTTGGTCAGGTCTTGTGATATGTGTAAGTTAGTCGTAAAATACTCCACAGAATCCAGCAAAAATAAAAATGTTAGTCGCTCAGCTTGAATATTCCCGGTGTAACTGGATTCCTCAGGCTTAGTTTAATTTAATTTATTTTAGATTTTTTGCATCAGAAACATTTTGTGAGTAAAGTCCTATCAAATTATTAAAATTTGGTTACCCATTTCTTAATTTTGTATTTTTATCATTCATTTTTACATCTCTTTGGTTAGTGGTTAAAACATTGTTTAAACCATTTTTATTTTCATTTGTACAACTACAGTCAACTTTGAACAAACAGATTGAGTTTAGGTTTGAAGTTGGCTTTATATAACTGGGAACTTTGATTTTTATAGTAGGGTTTTCTTAACCCCTTTACTCCTCTTACTTCCCCTTACGCTGTCCAAGGTTAAGAAACCCCTACTATAACATTTATATACAACTTGTTTTGATTGAACTATACATGGTTCACACTTTCTGGAAAGTCACGATAATCAGGGAAAAAGTTGGAAAAATGCTGAAATTCAAGGGAAATGCTTACTATTTTTTACAAGTCAGGGACAAATTTTATTTTAATCGTAAACACAAAGCACTATTGTGCAAAAATTAAAACGTATTAGAAAAAAGTGTTTATTCTGAGTCGTGAGTCAGGGAAAATCATATTTTTTGGTCAGGGAAAGTTGGGGAAATCATTAACCAGATAAAAGTGTGAACGATTTTTCACAGCTGGGGTCAAGCTGTTGGTCTTGTGTGACTTATTTACCAAACGAAAAGGGGAATTGACACGAGAACAGCGACACGAAATCATCCGTTACGCCAAGTCCAGACTTCCCGTCTTCATGAATCAGCTCCACAGGTATTACAGTTAAAGTTAATCTTAACTGCTATAGGCCTACCCTTAAAGAATCCCTTAACTGCTTGAAAAACTATCTTTCAGAAATGTTTTAAATTACATTTAGGGATTAAATTATCCTTACGCTAAGTATTTTATTAAAGTAATTTTTTTTGCTTGTCAACGCTAGTGGCATTTTCACAAATGTCGTTAGAAGAATTCTGTCCAAACCTTTTTAAGTGCTATAGTAAAAATTATATATCTAAATTAGGGGTGTGCGAGTACTCAAAACTTCGAGTTTTCGGCCGAGTATTTTAATACTCGAACTCGACTCGAAGTTTTGAAAACTACTCGAAAGTTTGAGCGAGTATTTCCCGCCGATTTCCGGACGATCGCTAACGATTGCGACCGGCCAAATCGCCAAGTAACGGCTACAAAAGGCGATCGCATCACGTAAAATCGGCCGAAAATGACGACAGCAAACGATTTCGACCAGCCAAAATGCGTAGTAACGGCCGCAAAAGGCGATCGCATCATGTAAAATCGGCCGAAAATGACGATCGGACCGCGTAATTTCGGCCATGACTAACGATTTCGGCATTTAATATTGATTATAAGCGATGTTTGGACCAGGTGAAATTGGCCAAATGACAACCGGGCCCTGTTTCATCGGCCGGAAAGGAATGACAAACCGTGTTTTATTTGTCAATACTTAATCCAGTTTGATTGTACTGGCCAAAACTTTGTATTGCTACTTATGTATTTGTTAAAAACCATTTCACTATTTTAAACTACTAACTGATGGCAAATACTCGCTCGAAAATACTCGAAACTCGAAAATAATTGGCACTACTCGCCTCGACTCGACTCGATTAAAAAAATCACTACTCGCACACCCCTAATTTAAATTCTATTTCGAATTAAGTAAAGACATGATGACCCTAAGACTTGATGACCCCCATTGTTCCCCACAGATTCCAAAGATGTTAAACAATTTGAAAAGTAAGTTGTTGTGTAGTAAAGTCGAACAATTAACAAACAATGCCTTGTTTTAGGTATTCAATGTTATTTGTGATAGTACATTTATTCTTGCTCTCATTTATTGTTTGAAAGTTAGAATAGGTAAATATTTAACTACTTTAAAATTCATAAATACCAATATTTTGTTCTTTTCATAGCAATACTATCTTAGTTAAGTCCTCGACAAATAAACGAAAGGTAAGCAATTAAGACAATTAAATACATTAAAGATTAATACATTAACAATTAATTACATTAAAGACATTAAACAATTAATTAATTAATTACATTACATTAAAGTGACAATTAATACATTAAAGATGTGTTCCTAATTCAAAGACGATTAGGTAATTTATTCCAATTCATTGGCGAGTATGATCAGTTTTTAAATGACAACGTAACAGCCACAAGCTTTTTGCTTTTGGGTAAACCAACATCCATCACGTGAAGCATCAAGCTAACACTTGAATGTTTTACATACTTTTACAGGATCTAGTACTGGTGTTATCGCTTCCTAATAATACAAATTTTGATTTAAGTGTGCTGCTTTTTTCCTTGTAAGCTGTTGACTAAAACGTGGTAATGTGGTTACTAGGTTTTTGGTCGGCCTTAAAACAACGCTGAGCAGTATGTCGTCTTCTCAGAGGCAAGAAATAGCCACATACCTTGTGCCAGAAGTAAGTGAACACTATAGTTAGGTTTAAAATTATTTCAGTATATTTAAGAATCCATTCATTAGTTAATTTGTACGCTGCTTTTCTTCACAAAAAAATTGTTTACACGTTCACTACATAAATTTTAAAAACATCGCCATCGTATAAACCAATATCAAAACTGGTTTTCAAACTTTGTCTGTGTGCTCCCAGGGTAACGCTAATTGAACAACGACGTTGGTAGCTGGACCGTCACCATCTGTGATCTCCTAGCTATGGCAGCTGCTTATAAAACTTCAATCTGTCTTTTTCAGGTTCATCATAAATGTGCCTGGTCTGGTCTTAGGGACTTTATAAATACTAGTGGCTTGAAGGGGCGATAGCCCCTAACCTTGCTCTAATACTATTCCCAACTGATTTTTTTACTATTTAAATGCTGAGAAAATCAAAATGGTATAAGTAGGAACACATGTCAGTTCGTAAACAAATTAGACACTTAATCACATGTTTTGAAGTTAACAAAGCCAGACGTTTAAAATCCCCACGCTTTTCTTATGGCCGATGTTTTATGTTATATATCGCTTGCTGGTAACTTTTTTAGAAATACTGCTATTTTTCCCGAGTTATGAATTATTTATAGTTCCTGCTCAATACTTTTATATTTTTAGTCCTTTATATTAATTTGTTTTTGTTATTTAACAAGAAAGTGTGCCCACCACGACTCCCAACTTCCCTCTATAAATTTAGATTATTTTATATTTTATAAACATCTCTAACATCTGTTTTTTAAAACCTTCATTATTTCATATCTTTATTTCTAATATAAATATTTTTCTTCTGTAACGAGTTCACATTTCTTCGTCCTACAGTACATCAAACCTCGAACTAAAATTGTTGTTATCCTTTTAATAACCTCCAGTCACTCATTCATTTAATATTTTGTCTTGCGTAACATGTCAACCAACTATATATAGAACAGTTTTAAAACCAGATTTTGTGTGTGACATTTTGGTCTTGAGTTATATCAACGAACTCAAATGTGTGGTTACTGGTTAGTGATATCTTTTAAGCTCAACAAATGTTTTGTACCAGTTTATTTAACTAGACATTAATATTGCATAATTGAATATAACGTTGTGTATTTGTACTTGTGGATTAAATTTTTGTTTATAAATAGCTCTATCATTTCTTACCATTTCATCACCTACTTTAAACTTACAGTCCTTCGCCCCCATATATACATTACGATGTAATTTTCCCAACCTTTATCTGTCCAACTAAACACTTCCCATTTCTTATAAAAAACCCAATCTTCTGAGCGAAGAATTTACTGATTTTTCAATATGCTGCCTAAAAGTTAATTTAGAGTCAAAAATTACACCAAGGTCCTTGGTCTCGTACTTTCTATTTAAAATACTATTATTTAAACTATAATATACTGAAATTTAATTCTGGCTTGAAACTTGCTCTGGTCATCGTTTATAATCAATATTCTGTTACCAAATCGTTATTTACAGCCGATGTTTTGTGGTCCGGTCATCTTTTTTTACTGATGTTTTTTTCTCCCCCCAATATAACTCTGGGAAACCTAACCAGACATTCACCAAACTCTACATTGGACTCTACTGTTCCTGTAAAACACTTTATTCCTTGAAGCTTTCATACCTCAAAATTGTTAATGTACAGTCCTTATCATTACCCTTAATTATAACTGGAAGTACCAACAATTTATCGTATGTAGACTTAACTCAGGGGCATATAGTAACATTTTTGACGAAGTATGTTGTGTAATTATGTACTTGTTGTGTCTGTTTGCAGATAGAGACAATACTCGACACACTGTCTTCCCTGGGGCTGAAGATCAAGCAGGCCTTGGAAAGTGTTATTTCCGCCTTCAACGAAAGCTCGGCTACCCACAAGCTGTGTTCCGAACATTCCAGCCTTCTATCTAGGACTCTTCATGAGGTACCGAACACCGTACACCAAACTAAACATACACTAACACAAAAAGACATTTTTTGTGAAATTTTGTGTTTAGTATAACCACTAAAATTGAAACATTAGATTAAATGAAAATTATGTCACTTCAATTTTTAAATTTAACCTGAAAATAAGTCACAGTACAAATTAGTGCTAAATGTAATTTACATTAGCATAAGTTAAGTGCTGTAGCCCTGTAAGTGGTTTGGCTTGGTTGTACTGAGTGGTAATTAGCTTGGCATACAGCTATTTAACATTCAGTTTAAACACAATATAAAAATAAAACTTTTTCATCAAAATATACAGAATTTATCAACAAGAATAGAAAATCTAGAAATTGTATTAGATGAGATTAAACCTGATATCCTTGTGTTAACAGAACACAACATGTCTTCAGAAGAGCTTAATAGGTTCAATTTAAAGGGTTATGTTATAAATTCAAGCTATTCTAGACAAAAAGTAAAAAGTGGGGGGGTTCTTATTTGATCTAAATTGGGGTTAAAGTGGAGACAGGGAAATTTGTATCAACTAGAACAACTAAAGGAGGATAAATTATTAGAATACTGTTGTTCCAAGTACATTTGTAACGAAGAAGAATTTCTTTTGGTCGGAATTTATAGATCACCAAGTGGTAGTGTCAGTGAGTTTTTTTATAGGTTAGGCATTATTTGTGATTTTGTATTATCAAGAAATAACAAAATAATTATAGCTGGAGACTTAAACATAAATGTTTTAGACAGTGAAACAAGTAGTAAGGAGTTAAAAAATGTGTTGAAATTTCATGGATCGAAATATTTAGTAGATTTCCCAACACGGGTCACAGCTAATTCCGAAACAGCTATTGATAATATTTTAACAAATATTCCGACCCATGTCTTGAGCGTGTTGGGATTAATAACAGAGTTGTCAGATCATGATGGGCAAGCTTTGGAAATTTGCAGTTTTATGAATAACTTCCAAAATAATAATTTTTAATTTTTAAAAAACTAGAGTTTTCACAAGAAAACTTAAGCTTATTTTATAAGTTTTTAGAGAGAAAAAACTGGAATGTTGTAATTATGGCACCTGTTGATAAAAAATATGAAATTTTTAATAATTCTTTAATGTATTTCTTTAATTTACGTTTTGAAAAAAGGATGTAATAATCAAAAATCTTGGATGAATGTGGAAATTAAAGCTGACAAACAAAAATTATTCAGATGAGCCATATTGTAAGAAAAACTCGGGATAAAAGTCTTTTTTCAAAGATAGAGAGAGTAAGAAGGTATTAAATAAAAGGATTATTGAAACTAAAAGGCACTTCTTCGACACACAAATTAGCAATTCTAGTAATGTAAATAAAACCACTTGGAACATAATTAATGGTGAGGTATCAAACAAAAGCAAGGCACCAACTGATGATATTAATTTAGAATTAGGTGGTAAAATGATAACTGATCCAAATCATATCGCCAATCTATTTAATGATTATTTCACCGATGTCGTAGATGCAATGTGCAAAACACAGTCATTAAATAATGAACTAGATTTTAATTGTGCCTCAGAAGATGATTTTTTAAATATTAAAACGTTTAAATGTACTCCTGTAGAAGAAAAAGAAATTAAATTAAAAACATTTTTAATTCCCTCAAAAACAAAATATCAAGCGGGTATGACAAAATTCCAGTTAAGGTGTTAAAGCATGTAGGTGACACCTTGTTGAAACCACTTGCACATTTAGTAAATTCCTTTTTTTTCTGGCTCATTTCCAAACCAACTGAAAATTTCAAAAGTAATCCCATTGCATAAAAAGGGTGAGGTTACAGAAATCTCCAATCACCGACCTGTTTCACTTCTTCCATCTATATCAAAAATATATGACAGGGCAATGCACACAGACTAGATTAGTAGAGAGTTTTTAGAGGAACATAACTTATTTGATAGTTCGCAGCATGGGTTTAGAAAAGGTAGGTCTGTAATAACAGCAGCAGTTGATTTTCTTGAATCTATTATAGAATCCATTGATAAGAACGAAAATGTATTAGGAATTTATATGAATCTCTCAAAGGCTTTTGACAGTGTATGCAATTTAACTTTGTTAAAAAAACTGAAAGCACTTGGTATTAAAGGGAGTAGTCTAAAATGGTTTGACTCCTATTTAGATGGGCGAAGTCAATTTGTTGAAATAAAATCAAATAATAATAATTTTTTTAGTACAATAAATTCATTAAAACGTAACATTAAGTGGGGAGTACCTCGAGGTTCAATATTAGGCCCAATTTTATTTCTATGTTATATAAAAGATATGCGCCATTTTATTATACACCCTGAAAAATATAAATTATGCCTGTATGCTGATGATTCAAATTTAAAAGTGTCCGGGAAAACAGTGGATGACTTGGAAATATCAGCATTCATAGAACTAGAAAATATAAAACAATTTCTTCAACAAAATAACCTTTTTCTAAATACATCAAAAACAAATTTTATGACATTCTCTGCTAAAAATATAAAAAATTATCCTCAACCTAATTTAGAAATGGATTCAGAGCCAATAGGAAAGATTTCCCAAAGTTTTTAAGGCTTCATGTAGATAGATGAACATTTAAATTGGAATTTTCATGTTGAAAATTTGCTAAAAAACTCAATTCAGGATTGTAAGCATTGAAACGGATGTCATATTTGTGTAATTTAACAGTTAATGGAGCATACATATAAGAAACAATATGTCTTGCGAGAGAAGAAAATACAAGAATAGAGCCTTTAAAAATTCATAATTATATAACTCGGTACAAAAGAGATATTGTAACCTCACGTCATCAACACAAATTAGAATTTTATAAGAAAAGAAAAACTTATGCAGAATATTTATTTTGTGGAAAATTGCCTTCAAGCTTAAAAAATGAAAATAATACTAAATTTTTTAAAACCAAATTAAAAATATTTTTAATAGAGAAGTCATTATATTCAATTGAGGAAAACTTTAACTGATTATCTTTTAATGGGACCAACTTATTGTATTTTTGAATTCTGGTTGAGTCTGAAAAGTATTTATAATATTTGTGTTTGCATTTGAAATAGATAGTCTGAGTCTTGACGCTGTTTATTATTGTACAACTGTGCATGTATTTTGTAAAATAAAGATTTTTTGATTTGATTTGACCACAGGTGTTGGATTTATGGAATAAGTTAATATTATAGAAGTGCGAGTACTCGAAACTTTGAGTTTTCGGCCGAGTATTTTTTTAATACTTGAACTTGGCTCGAAGTTTTGAAAAATACTCGAAAGTTCGAGCGAGTATTTTCCTCCGATTTCCGGATGATTGCTAACGATTGCGACCGGCCAAAACGCATAGTAACGGCCGCAAAAAGCGATCGCATCACATAAAATCGGCCGAAAATGACGATCACTATCGATTGCGACCGGCAAAAATGCATGGTAGCGGCCACAAAAGGCGATCGCATCACGTAAATTCGGCCGAAAATGACAATCGGATCGTGTAATTTCGGCCATAAAAGACTACGGAAAACATAATATCGGCAAAAGTGGCAACCAGGCCACTTAATATCGGCCGTAACTAACGATTTCCTCATCTAATATTGATTATAGGCGATGTATGGACCAGGTGATATTGGCCAAGTGACAACCGTGTTTTATCGGCTGGAAACGAATGTAAAACCGCGTTTTTTTTGTCAATACATAATCCAGTTTGGTTGTACTAGCTAAAACTTTCTATTGCTACTCATGTATTAGTTAGAAACCATGTTTAGATTATCAAATCTAAGGTGGTACAGTATTCAAATCCCATTACTCTATTTTAAACTAGCAACTGAGAGCAAATACTCGCTCGAAAATACTCGAAACTCGAAAATAATTGGCACTACTCGACTCGACTCGATTAAAAAAAATCACTACTCGCACACCCCTAGTTAATATGGAATAATTTTCTGCTACCAAAAACATTTATTGGAATGTACTGAAACTTATGTATTGGAATGGACCCAAAGGTCTGATTGTATCTAACCTATAGTTGTGTTACACCTCAAGCCACCTTTATTGAGCTGTTACATAAAAGTTGACCCTACCTCAAAATCCTGACTTGACAAAACATTTTCCGGTATTAGACAGGTTGAAATTTATATTGGCTACATTACTGGAAATTAAAATACACCTTAATTCCCTTTGTTAATATCAAGTGGTGTTACAGGTTCTTCATAAGAGAGATCTTAACAAACTGAAGAACCTTCTCCAAAGGCATAATCACAGTCTGTTCTTACTTCTGCAAAGAAAGTAAGTTTATTCTTACTATTTCAGGGTTTCTACAGTCAGGGGAAGTCAGGGAATGGATATTTGGTCAGGGAAGGTCAGGGAAAGTCAGGGAACCAAGAGATAAAGCTTTTTCTGTTACGTTTTTACCCCAGGTACTAAAGATATGAAAATAAATTTGCAGCTTATAGACAATATTAATTAGTATTCCACCTTAACGCTACTTCGCAAAATTAATGTTGTAATCTTTGTTAAGTCTCAAAATAGGTTATGAGGGACATTATCACAACAAGGATAACTTCCTGTGAGGCATCATATAAAATTGACATGACAATTTGGTGCTTTTATAATTCCATCTGATCCCGATGATTAAACAACTGAAAGGATGCTTTGCTACAGGTTGTATACAATCTGTTGTAGCAGTATTTTTTAGGGGGAGTCCCAATGGTTGGCTGATGATCTAAGAATTCCTAAGGAGTTTATTCTAAACATCTTGTAATCCTCAATTATTGATTTTTTTATTGAGATAAATTTATTTCACTTTGTTTTACTAACATTTATGTCATACATGATATAGAAAATAATGTTTTACATGTTAAATATAATACATATCAATATAATAATTATGCTCACATGCTTGTTAATAAAATGAAAATACTAAGACATATTTTGAAAGTTGGTCAAGGGAGTTTTACAGATGGGTCAGGGAAAAGTCAGGGAAATAGAAAATTGAAATTCTGTAGAAACTCTGTATTATTTAACTCTCTGACCGCCAAGGGCCAATAATATCAACTTCGTAAAGGCTTTGACAGTTACCGTATAAGCGATTGTATCGTTCATTATAAGAACCACCTGTGGTGTAACCTGACAGACATAAATAGAACTAACTTGTTGTATTGCAATCTGTAATAACACCTGGTCCAAGGTAACTGCTAGTCTGGTCAGTGACTGATGTCTAATGTAATATCATCCCAGCCAGGGGGTTAACAGTCAGATAGAGGTTCTGAATACCATCTCAGTTGGTGGTTTTCATGTGCAACTCGTAGAGAGTTCTCCTGTCTGTAGCAGAGTTGAAAGGGCTTAAAGCAAACAGTGGACGGCTAAGGTACAAGCTGACGGGATGGGTGAATTCTTTGTAAGTTGCACATCTGGAAAAGTGTTTTTCTATTAAGAAGTAGCAAACCCTATCCTTGTAATCAACTAATAAGTAGTTCCTTTCTTGCTATGTATGCCCACTGAAATCATGGTTTTTATAATTTTAAATGTTCAGATGTTCAAAATTTTGTTGTTTAACACGTTCAGTGCGGTGTGCCGGATTTCCGGCGGTTGCCTTTCAAGGAAACAAATGCAATTATCCTGAATATACACGATTAACGCAGTGAATGCGTTAAGTCATTAAAAAACAGATTTAACCCCTTCATTCATAAGCTTGGTGGTTAAAGGGTTAACATGTTTGTACATTTGTTTTCCTTGGATAAGTATTTGCAAAATCTTTGTTTTAGACTCGGTTTTGATCACGCAAGCTGCAAGAAATGAGCAATTAGAGTGCTCCCAGAATGTGGGGCTCGGCCCTTAGTTTTTAATATTTCAAAGATTTTAATAGTAGGCCTATATTTCATTACCTCTATACATTTTAAATGTAGAACATACAAAGCATTACGCCACAACATGGTTTTAGCATGAGAACGCACAATACCAGAGATTTATATGTATATTACTTCTCGTGATATACAGGATGTCACAAAAATGTGTAGCGCGCTATGCAGAACCGGATTCTACATACAAAAACAAGTCGAAAATGTAGAGTAACATTTTTGCGATTTCGGATTAGTTTAGGCGTAATCCGCCACTTTGTATTTTTTTTTTTAATAATTAATAATTAAAAAACCCTTGGAGATATTTTTATGAAACTTGGTATAAACTTTAAATTTTTAGTTTTAACATTTTCAAAAAATAATTTGTATTAAACTTATCAAATTTCAAAATGGTGGCCATTTAAATATTTAAAAGTCAAATTCCATGAAAACTAGCTACTAAAACAAAATTTTACAATACATACAATTTAAAGCACTTTGTAATCCAAATCCAATGACATTTTGATTGTAAAAATCGGTTAATGAATAAATAAGTTATGGTAATTTTGTTATAATAAATTTCAAAATGGCGGCCATATAACATGTTCAAAGTCAAATTCCCTAATGCATTAACTCTAATTACAAGTGCCAAGTACCATAACTTTTTTATTTATTAACCGATAATTAGAGTAAAAATGTCATTGGATTTGGATTACAAAGTACTTTAAATTTGACATCTTGTAAAATTTTGTTTTAGTTGCTAGTTTTCAAGGAATTTGACTTTGAAATATTTAAATGGCCGTCATTTTGAAATTTGATAAGTTTGATAACAATTATTTTAAGAAAATGTTAAAAACCAAAAACTTAAAGTTTATACCGAGTTTCATAAAAATATCTCCAAGGGTTTTTGAATTATTAAATATTTTCACAAAAATACAAAATGTCGGATTACGCCTAAACTCAGCCGAAATCGAAAAAAAATTACTGTTCATTTTTGACTTATTTTTGTATGTAGAATCTGGTTCTGCATAGCGTGCTACGCATTTTTGTGACACCCTGTATTTTATCTATAAAAGCCTAAGTCAATCCAATGCTCTGCGTGAGCTGTGCTAAGCGTGAGCTTTGCTGAGCGTGAGCTGAGCTGAGCGTGAGCTGAGCTGAGCGTGAGCTGAGCTGAACGTGAGCTGAGCGTGAGCTGAGCTGAGCGTGAGCATCCATCAAATGATCACTAAACATTTTACAATTATTTAATTTTGTAATTGTTATTTGCATTTAGAATTGTATAATAGTGTAAGTTTTTTCTAGGGAAGGCTTCAATGAGATGACCAGTGGTAACAAAGTGAGGAGTGTGTCTCGCAGTTTAGAACAGCTCGTCGAAGAGTTGCCTGTATTCCTTCTGCGGTTAGAAGAAGTTACAGCAGCTTTGGATGACAAATTGGAATGGAGAGAGTTCAAGTTCTGCTTCAAAGTAGGCTCTTCTAAAGTTGTGAGTATTTTTCAGTATTATTCAGTAGTTTGGTTTGTGGATTACGATATTCATAAACTAACAAAGAATAATTGACCCTTAAACGTTTAAAATGAAACTAAATTATTTATTACTAGCTGATTATACCGGTCTCACACAGGTATAAAATGTAGTTAAAAAAGTAAATTACTAATGTCAGCAGTTTATTTGAATAACATTAAATAAATAGCAGAAAACTGTAACCGTATGGTCTCATTTGATTAACATTGGAATTTTGGATATCCCACGGGCAGTAGCCTTAGAGGATTTAGAGGAAACTGAGAGTCAGGTACAACTGCTGTTACCTAAAGGAACCTACCCTGAAAATTTCATGCCTTAACTCCTTGTAGTTTAACCGTACGGCGATCCACACACAGACAAGAACTCTGCTGCTTTATTTATATAGATTTCATATTTTGCCTTCATATTGTATTTATAGGCTATAAAAGAAGCAAATATAAAAAAATAGTGACTTTTTGTACCTATCTGAACTGCTACAGCAGGTTTAAATAATAGTATTCTATACAAACTAAATATAAGAGCTACATTGTGCAGTTTAATATAGTTAAACAATTACGTAACTTAGTGGTAACAATTTTTAAACTAGTTTACTTTTCTAAAATTTTTACGAATAATTGTCATAATACTTAACTGCATTTTAACACTTTCCTGTTGTCGTGTTGGTACAGTCGGGAATGCTGCAGTAGTTGCTGAGGCACTGCTTTGTGGTGCAGCCCGTGTTGGCGTAACTGTGATTGCTGGTGACAAGAATAATTGTCGACATACTGAACAGCGTTTTAACACTCTCCTGTTTCCGTGTTGGTACAGTCAGGGCTGCTGCAGTAGTTGCTGGGCCACTGAACTGTGGTGCAGCCCATGTTGGCGTAACTGTGTTCGCTGGTGACAAGAATAATTGTCGACATACTGAACAGCGTTTTAACACTCTCCTGTTGTCGTGTTGGTACAGTCAGGGCTGCTGCAGTACTTGCTGGGCCACTGAACTGTGGTGCAGCACATGTTGGCGTAACTGTGTTCACTGGTGACAAGAATAATTTTCGACATACTGAACAGCGTTTTAACACTCTCTGTTGTTGTGTTGGTACAGTCAGGGCTGCTGCAGTACTTGCTGGGCCACTGAACTGTGGTGCAGCCCATGTTGGCGTAACTGTGTTCGCTGGTGACAAGAATAATTGTCGACATACTGAACAGCGTTTTAACACTCTCCTGTTGTCGTGTTGTGTACAGTCAGGGCTGCTGCAGTAGTTGCTGAGCCACTGATCTGTGGTGCAGCACATGTTGGCGTAACTGTGTTCGCTGGTGACAAGAATAATTGTTGGCATACTGAACAGCGTTTTAACACTCTCCTGTTGTAGTGCTGGTACAGTCGGGACTGCTGCAGTAGTTGCTGAGCCACTGTTTCGTCTTGCAGCCCGAGTTGGCGTAACTGTGTTCGCTGGTGACAAGAATAATTGTCGGCATACTGAACAGCGTTTTAACACTCTCCTGTTGTAGTGCTGGTACAGTCGGGACTGCTGCAGTAGTTGCTGAGCCACTGTTTCGTCTTGCAGCCCGAGTTGGCGTAACTGTGTTCGCTGGTGACAAGAATAATTGTCGGCATACTGAACAGCGTTTTAACACTCTCCTGTTGTCGTGTTGTGTACAGTCAGGGCTGCTGCAGTAGTTGCTGAGCCACTGATCTGTGGTGCATCCCGAGTTGGCGTAACTGTGTTCGCTGGTGACAAGAATAATTGACGACATATTGAACAGCGTTTTAACACTCTCCTGTTGTTGTGTTGTGTACAGTCATGGCTGCTGCAGTAGTTGCTGAGCCACTGCTACGTGTTGCAACCCGAGTTGGCGTAACTGTGTTCGCTGGTGACAAGAATAATTGTCGACATACTGAACAGCGTTTTAACACTCTCCTGTTGTCGTGTTGTGTACAGTCAGGGCTGCTGCAGTAGTTGCTGGGCCACTGAACTGTGGTGCAGCCCATGTTGGTGTAACTGTGTTCGCTGGTGACAAGAATAATTGTCGACATACTGAACAGCGTTTTAACACTCTCCTGTTGTCGTGTTGTGTACAGTCAGGGCTGCTGCAGTAGTTACTGGGCCACTGATCTGTGGTGCAGCCCATGTTGTTGTAACTGTGTTCGCTGGTGACAAGAATAATTGTCGACATACTGAACAGCGTTTTAACACTCTCCTGTTGTTGTGTTGGTACAGTCGGGGCTGCTGCAGCGGTTGCTGAGTCACTGCTCCGTGGTGCAGCCCGTGTTGGCACAACTGTGTTCGCTGGTGGCGAGGGACGCGTTCACCCAGGCCCTCGCCTCCCTGGGGCTCGTGGACCCGGTCAAGTGTGCCGACAACAACCACTCGACACCCAACAAGACTCACGCACACTCCACGCCTAAACACCACGGGTACAAGGTGAGTAAGACATCTCAGACTGACAACTTGTTATATAACATGGTTCACACTTTCTAGAAAGTCAGGGAAAGTCAGGAAAAAAGTTGTAAAAATGCTTTATATTTTATACAAATCAGGGAAAGTTGTTGAGTTATCATAAACTCAAAGCATTACTGATTTGTATTTTTTTAATTAGTTTTTATGGTACATCATTGAGGAAGTGGAACATAACTGGTAAGGCAATAAATGTATTGGACAACAACAAACTGTAAGCCATAAAATAGAAAGTAAAGCGTTGTAGAGCTGTGAAGAGGGTGGAGGTCGATAAAAAAACTGTTTTAAAAATATTACCTATTGAAAATAAAGTATGTATTCCGAGTCAAGAGTCAGGGAAAATTAACTTTTCTGATCAGGGAAATCATTAACCAAATAAAAATGTGAACCTTGTCTTATCAAACACTTGTTATAAGTTTATCTTTAAAACTAGGCTAACATATCCTGCAGACAATTCCAACGCCATCTAAACTTTTCTATCTATTATTTCTCCTCAGTTAAATAGAAGATCTATCATTTTCATTTACCGTTTAGGATCAGAAACCAATAGTGAATTGAGTTTGTCTAACCTATAATGCAACAAAAGCGGTCTCTGGACAAACAAGTTGATATGGATCATTGGTTTTTCGCCCTATAAAGTGGTTTTCAAAATCTCAATTTTACTTTTTAGTGATAATATGTTTTTGATAGTAAACTGATCCTATTTTGCTGTGAAGCTATTGCTGACTTGTTCTACTTTTATATTCCAAAACCGAACACAACCTATCAAACCATTAAGAGTTTTGCATTTATAAATTTGCGAGATTAATTAAAATTAAAATTGTTTTTCTGAGGAAATAAAATATTATAACTGAAACATTTCCAATCACTCAAAAATCATTTAATACAATATTTAAGGTTTATTAACAATTAAATCAAAACCAAACAGTGATTTACTTTCTAATACAGTAAAAATCTGCTGGTAAATATTGCATTGCAGAATTGAGTATTACGTAAGTGAAAAGTGTGCTCTGAACAAACACTCGACTATCCTTTAAACTTGACGTAATAGGTAGGGGTGTGCGAATAGTAATTTCTGGCTCGAGCCGAGCCGAGCTGAGCTTTTTTCTAAGTTCTCGAGCTTCGAGCTTTCTCGAGCCTAGCTTTTTTGATGGGAATTTTCTTTAGGGGTGTGCAATATACCGGTATTGATTTTCTGACTCGAGCCAAGCCGGGCAGAATTTTTTCAAAGTGTGTATTTTCCTATAATATGTGTATTTTATTTATATTATGTTTAAAAGATAAACATTTTATTCATTATGGTAATGTAAAATAATTTATAACTTTCATTATTTGTCATCTTTCATTCAATTCTTCTAGATTTATTACTCCTATGTTCAATAAATACCCTACAGTGGGAAAATAACAAAATAAGTCGGCTACTAAAAATAGAAAATTATTGAAACCACTAACAAACAAACAGGGTTGATAGTAACGAACAAATTTTCTTTCAATATAAAGTAGGTAGCCTACAAAGAAAAAGAATAACGTAAAGGACGAGAACTACACATTTTTAACTAGACTGATAAGCCCATAGGTTAACTAATGCAATTATTACCGTATTTATCAATAGTCATAATAATAATTGACTATATGTCAATATGTACTCTCCATGTAACCAAAGACTTAGGCCCTAGCCTTGGGAATTGCCAAAACCCAGTAAGCCTATCTCTCATTCAACTGTTTGTAAATAGTAAATTTTAGGTTATCCTTTGATAAATATAAGTTAGTTAAACCAGTCTTTATTGTAAACGAAGGACCGAAAGCATTAGCATTGCTGAATTATATTTGTTATGGAGCTCTACAGACGCAAACTACAAGAATTCTAACATTGATTCTGGAAAGTTTTTTGCTTTAAATTTACTTTTGTAGACGACTCTTTTCACTAGTCGGCGTTTTAAATATTCAGCTCGAATTTCAAACTTTTTTGCAAATTTCGAGCCGAGCCGAAATTGCAATATTTGGCTCGAAAAAGCTTGAAGTTTGAATACTCGCACACTCCTATTAATAGGTTATTTACCTTATTCGTCGTAAATCCCATTAACATTATTTTTGGGGCTGCTGTCCCATTGTCAAATCTACACGTATCCTTCAAAGCAGCATAATCCTGCACTTTTTAAATCCAAATTGATTACTTTTGAGACCAACATAGAATTTTGTATAAAAAGTAGGGATGTCTTAGTACCAGTTCTTGATACCCCATCTAGGTTTTCCCCAAAAATACTTAAAACTGAGAACAGTGTAAAATCAGCCTTAAATGACAATCACACCTCACTAAATTATAGGTTAGTGACGATCGCGCTGCAATCCACCCTAAAGTATGACCACATAAATGACGATTGCATAACATTAAACCAGCTGTAAATGACAACAAAATTGTTTTACACTCTTGAGTGTTTTTGTACCACGTTACGAAATTAATAGCTTTATTTAATCAAATTTTGTGTTGCCATTCCAGCTGAACCTGGTAGAATGCCTGTGTGTGCCTCCCATGTCGCGGAACAGTCGGCTGTCGGCCGCCGCAATTCAACTGCTGCGGTCCGGCGCCAACACTGACATGGTCTTTGAAGTCGTCCCCTCCCCTGGTGAGCTGAGGTTATTACTTGGTTATTCCGGAGTTAAGATGTGATATACAAACTAGTATCAAGTGTAATGAACAACATCGATGCAGATAATCCATCTCTTGGTATATTTCTTGATTTATCCCATGCTTTTGATAGTGTAAACCGTAACACACTCTTTGATCAACTTTGAATGATGGGATTTAACAGATCAGCGCTTGGAGGGATAGAATAATTTCTATCAGGAAGAAAGCATTTAACAGAGGTGAAGAATTAGGTAAAGAATTAAAGAATAAAACCTATCCGAAAAAATAAGAATTTCATATGATGTAATTCTTGGAGTTGTGGCACTCTATTCTACTTTAGTATCATTATTTTTTATTTACATAAATGCCTACCATCAGCCGTAGGTAATAGAGAAGTAAACCGTTGGCAAAGTAAAGTAGGCAAATGATACAACTCTCAATATTTCCGAAAATAATCAATTACAAATATCATGTTTCGTTCAAATTTCTAAAATGGAACAAGGACAACACTTTGATAGTGAATGATTTAAAATCCTCAGCATTAATGTACTTAAATACCCCCGTCGCAGCAAACCTGCATACTCAGCGAATTTCCAATGGAGATATAAATGTCTTACCATGACATAAAGCCACTTACCATGTTTCATACAAATATATTCACAAAAAGCGGCATATACAATTTTAATTATTCTCCATAAGAACATAACATTGGGGCTGAGTATTCTCCATAACATTGGGGCTGAGTATGCAGGTTTGCTGCAACAAGGAACATAAAAATTGGTTTTTATGCTAATATAAATGTATGTCAACTAGGTGAAGTCGTATTCCAGTTTTTATTCATTTATGTTCATAATTAAGGGATATATAGCATTTAATTATTCTCCAAAAGAATAGCATGGGGGCTGAGTACGCAGGTTTGCTGCTATAGGAGCCTTTGGCAAAAACTTGTTTTTTTAAACAAATATCAATAGACCACAACCAGATGAAGCCTTATACCAAGTTTCGTCAGTAGATGTTCATAAATAAGCGAGATATAAAATTTTTCTTTTCCTCCATAAGAATAACATTAGACAACGTACTGTGTTTAGCACTTTCAATATCTCAGTAACCAATTGACGTAGAGGAATGATCAAAATACCAAATTGTGTGTTTTTTAAAGCTGAATCCAATGGTAAAAACTAATATTTGACTATTTCAAATATTATATGTAAAAAATTTTAAAAAAAATTGTTGGGGTACAAAACACTCCCAAAAATACCCCTTTGGATAGAGCGATCTAGCTGGTTTTCGAACTTAAAGACATAAATGTTGCTTTACACGTTTATACCAAATTTCATCAAAATCGGATCATTTTTACGAGAGTTATCATGCTCACGGACACACATATATATATACAGTTTCAAATGAATGGGGTTTTTGGGGTCTGGGGACCTCAAAACGAAAAGTTATCATGGTCCCGGGCCTAGGTCTTACCATGCCGACTACGGTAATAGGTTCGTCCCTATAGGCGAAATTCGCTAAAATTAATAATGAAACAATTCAACATGTTCATTCTACTTGGCAGCTAAAGAATACCATTGACAACAAATTTCTAGGATTAACATTCCAATCAAATCTTTCATAGTCATCTCACATTGATCAAATTAGCAAAAAAATCATTTTAGGCATTTTTTTTATAATTCTTGCATCAGTTCCTTTTACTTGGTTGATAAATACAATAGAGATATTTGGAGATGTATACAATAAAGATTTTGATTTAAAACATTTATTATGAAAAATAGTTACAAAGTCAAGGTTGAGTAAAACAGCTTGCGACAATATCAAAACTAACTTAATGTACCCGCTGTGGTGAAACGGTTGAATTTTAAAACACCCCCGTCGCAGCAAACCTGCATACTCAGCAAATTTCCAATGAATACATAAAATAACACATTAAAACACTTAACAGGATTCATAAGAAATATATTCACAAACAAGCGATATTTAAAATATTAATTTGTCTCTATAAGAATAACATTGGGGATGAGTGTGCAGGTTTGCCGCAACAAGGAACACAAAATGATGGGTTTTAATGCAAATATCAATAGAACTCATCTTAGTGAAGTCACATACCAAGTTCATCCATATACATTCATAAATAAACAATATATAACATTTTAATTATTTTCCATAATAATAACATGGGGACCAAGTACCTAGGTTTGCTGCTACGGGAACCATAGGCGAAAAATGTGTTTTGTGCAAACAACCATGAACCACAACCAGATGAAGCCATTTACCAAATTTTGTCAGTTTATGTTCATAATTAAGCGAGATATACCATTTTTCTTTTTCTCCATAAGAATAACATTAGACAACGTACTGTGTTTAGCACTTTCAATATCTCAGTAACCAATTGACGTAGAGCAATGATCAAAATACCAAATTATTTGTTTTTTTATGCTGAATTCAATGGTAAAAATTAAAATTTGATTTAAATAAAAATTAACTGTGTAAACCCCAAAAAACCCATTTTATGGGGTACAAAACCCCCCAAAAACCCCCCTTCAGATTGTGCGATTCGTCTGGTTTTCGAACTCGTTCAAATAAATGTTGCTTTACACATTTGTACCAAATTTCATTAAGATCGGACCTTTTTTACGAGATTTATCGGGCTTACGGACACATATATATATAAATATATATATATATATTATATATATATATATATAATATATATATATATATATATACATATATATAAATTTTAACAAATGGTGTTTTTGGCATCTGGGGACCTCAAAATGAAAAGTTATCATGGTCTCGGGCTTAAGTCTTACCATGAGACCTACGGTAATAGCTTCTTCCCTATAGGGGAAATTCGCTAAAAGTGGTAAAAGTGGTATTGTTTGGTTAACTTCCTCTTCAGGTGGCCTTTCCCCTCGCCACTGTCTAGATCTCTCTCACAGTATCTAAATGGACATTGTCAAGCAAATTCACTTATGTTTATGTCTGTGTTGTACAGAAGGGGAGAGTGTGATTAACCAGGTGGGTGTGGAGGTGGCCTGTGAGGAGACCTGCAGCATCAGAGCCCACCGCGTGATAGTGGCTGCGCGGTGCGACTGGTTCAGGAGAGCACTGCTGTCCGGCATGCGGGAGGCTATTGACAGGTCAGTCCGGCTGGGGCCGATCTGTTGACGATTTGTTGGTGTACTCTGTCTCGACAGAAAGTGATTTGTCAGCTGTCAAAGAAATTCAAAGTGAGCAAACAGCCAGCCCTGTTACCATTAAATGCTTGATATAAATTGTTAAACGTTCTTATAAACGATATTAATTTTTTTTTTGCCAATATCCGTAGATGAAAACATGTTTAATTCCAGAGTCTCTTAATTAATAGGTTTTTGAGGTCAGTGAAAATATTTTGCAAAAAAGAACACAGTAACATTCGTATTTGGCATGTAATATGTGATTTAATTTGCCTTTTAGGCTGCTAAAAGTTTTTATCTAAAACTTAAATTTGGTAGTTTGTTATTTAGGGCCATAACTATTACCTTTTGTTTTTTACCTCAGGATCTTTGGATGTGGTCTTCAAAATTTAAATCCATATACAACCGAAATAGTAAAAGTTGCGTATAAAAGAAACAACCAAGGTGTACCGAAAAATGGGACCTGGGAAATTAAAAGAGAAACAGAAAGTTTAACCTTTTCAACGTAGAAATTATATAAAACAAAAACAACCTGTTGTGTTGTTTATGGGTAGAACATATCCAATTTCTCTATAAGACGCTCCCTAGGATAAATTATTCATTTAGAAAACTCAAAGACAATGTGAGCCTGAGCATGTTAATTAATGCCTACTATGCCTTTTTCAATTCTCATTTATGGAATTACATTGCAGAGAAATAGTTTATATGCTGAACAAGTCTGTCGGTAGCAAAAGAAAGCAGTAAAAACTATTATATTAAACAAACAAGATTAATGCAAAGAGCTATTACAATTGTTGGGTTTAATGACTTTTTTCCGTATATATGTTACTGCCTGGTACATGTATAATACAACTTATACAAATACACTGTAAATAAGTTTATCTGTCTTACATTTCATAGACAATTACTTTATAACAAAAAAATACTAATTTCACTGTAATTAGACTCTGTTGTAAACAAATTGACTTGATCTTTGGAATTTCTTTATTTTCCCTCTTAACTTCTGTTTATTGTTTTATCGATGTATGTTTCAGGAAAATCATAGTGTTTGACACATCGCCATCTTTATTCTCTGTTTTGTTGGATTACCTGTACTGTGGTCAGCTAGATACAGCCAGTTTCACTGTTGATCAGTTGGCAGACCTGATGCTCTTGGCTGATCGCTATGAGGTCAGTAAAAGGTGTTTTCAGTGTTCTTAGCTTTACTATCTAAATGTACGTTGCTCATGGTGAGCTGTGCATCCTGTGCACTGTGAAACTGGTAGAAAGGAACCCATACAGATGGTTCTGCAGAATACTATCACGTTTTATTCCCTAAACCATCATGCACCCTCCAACTGGTAAAGATTGCAATCACACACCAATTACGCTATGTCTATATTGCTAAGGTCGCGATCGCAACCTTTTCTTCAAGGTGCGATACATCGTCATTGTGGGCTACCGGTACATCGATTCTCGAATCATTTTGGATTAAGCACCATATGATTCTACATGGAATTTGTAATTGCATTTTTGTGATTTTTGTAATCGATTACGAAATTTTGCGTCTTTTCTTGTGGGCGCCATTTATAGTATCGCCGTCTTAGTTTATGCCATTTTTACATGAAAATAATTATTTTATCCTTAACAATATTTTTGCAATCAGTAAATCATTTAGCTCATTTTGGCTATCTTAAATTGAAAACTACACAAATGAAGTAGTGGGTTCTTTTGTAAACACTATGGTACCTACAAAAAATATGTTTTGAAATATGAGTTTTTAGTGAATTTCCTATGGAAAGTGAACTATTAGCATGACCCGCACGGTGAAACTTAAGCCCGGGACCACCATAGAAGTTCCTAATGTGACCCCCTGAACACGTTTTGGGGGTTCGTTCAAAATTTTATATATATATATAGACATATATATATATATATATATGTGTGTATGCACTCTAGCGGTCAAATTTTTTGTCCGATTTACTTCAAATTTGGTAGGGACATTCCTTTTTGTAATCAGTTGGACAAGTTCGTTGGGCAAAACAATCGGAAAACTCTAACCCCCATTTTTGGGGATTTTAAATTTAGAAATTTGAGTTTTTGGGCCCAAAAAGGGTCAGAAAAGCCCCGGATGTAAAATTAACGAATGAAAAACGGTGGACATTAGTGTGGCAAAACTTTTAAGCCCTCTCTCGTCATTCTAGCATATATATTTACCGAGTTATTAAAGAAAATGTGTATTGACCAAACACAGTACGTTGTCTTATGGGGGTTTTACTTCAGAAAAGCCTGTTATTCATTTGTTGATGTACTTTTATCATCCCCAACAATCTCACGCTCACTTTAAAGCCTGACTGGACCTTCTCCTAACCTTATAATGCGCAAAATTGTATTCCCAGCACTGCAGGTAAATATAACCAGGAGCATCAAAACAGCAAAAAAATCAATATTTTCAGATTTGAATGAAAATTGGAATAATTGTATGATTTTAACTGATTTTGAGTTTTTATAGTTTTTTATGCGGAAATTCACTTCCCTCACGTCAGCGTGCTGCGTGCGAACTCGTTATTTTTAGTTTGTCTCTGTTATGTAAGTGCGTTTGATGTATTCATTAACAAGTTATATTTTGCATATATCCTTTTCTTGCTGATCAAAATTAATATATGGTTGTTATAGGCAGATTCATTGTTTACACCTTTTATAGATATTCAAAAAAACTCCTGCAAGACAGTGAAAAAAGGCTCAGCAGTAAAGAGAAATATAGTAAGTAGTTGGAGGGTAAGGTGCAAAACACATTAATGCTCGCTTTACAGTACGATATTTGTAATATGAGAAGGTATTTAGGCGTACTTATAAGATTCCTTCATGTTGCAGGTTGACTCCCTCAAGACGGCTTGTGAACATGGCCTGAGCTCACATATCGACCATGACTCAGTGTTGTATTTCCTCAGCATGGGCGACCAGTTCAATGCCAAACACCTCAGGGTCAGTCAGTCTACATTATTTTATACTCTTACACTTTTATACTCTTATTGTTAAATATTAATACCAGATGTCTACAAATTTTGTCACTGAAAGAAACTGAATAAAATCAAAACCAATAATATTTAGCATAACACTTTTATTATTAGGGGTGTGCGAGTACTCAAAACTTTGAGTTTTCGGCCAAGTATTTAAATACTCGAACTCGACTCGAAGTTTTGAAAAATACTCGAAAGTTCGAGCGAGTATTTCCCCCCGATTTTCGGACAATTGCGAACGATTGCGACCGGCCAAAACGCGTAGTATTGGCATCACGTAAAATCGGCCGAAAATGACGATCGGACCGCCTAATTTCGGCCGTAAATGACGACGGAAAACATAATATCGGCAAAAGCGGCGACCGGACCACTTAATATCGGCCGTAACTAACGATTTCGACATGCAATATTCTGGCAAGCTCAAAATTTCTAAGGTCATACCCATACATAAAGCAGGAAACACTCAAGAATCTTCAAATTACCGCCCAATATCAATTTTGCCTTCGATATCAAAAATTTTTGAAAAAATAGTTCACAAAAGGCTATATAATTATTTAGAAGAACAGTCACTACTAAATAACATTCAGCATGGTTTTAGGAAAGGAAAATCAGTGCTAACAGCAACAACAACTTTTTTAGATTCTATCATTGATTCAATTGATAAAGGGGAAAAACTCGTTGGAATCTTTATGGACTTATCTAAGGCTTTTGATAGTGTTGACCACAGTATACTGTTGCAAAAACTTTTCAATATTGGGGTAAAAGGGGTATCTCAAATTTGGTTTAAATCGTACCTAACAGATCGTTATCAGTTTGTAGAAATCACAAAAAATTAAAATCAAGGCGAAGTAATGAAAATCAAATCAAATTACTTGGCAATTAAATACGGAGTACCGCAAGGTTCTATATTGGGTCCTTTATTGTTTCTTTGTTATGTGAATGATATTTCTGATTCGCTAAATGATTGCCACAACAACCTATTGACACTATATGCAGATGATGCAAACCTAAAAGTGTCAGGAAAGACTGTAAACGAATTGGAGAGTGGGGCTTTTACCGAATTAGCAAACCTAAACTCATATTTTAATTCTAATAATATGTTTTTAAACACGAATAAAACAAAATTTATTACTTTTTCAACTAGACAGAACAGAAATCCAATTGAACCGATTATAAAAATCAATTTTAATAGAGTACAAGAGGTTTGTGAGACCAATTTTTTGGGTATGAAAATTAACAATTTTTTAAGTTGGGATGCACATGTAAATTTTATTTTGAGAAAATTAAGCTCAGGGCTTTATGCCTTAAAGCAAATGTCATATTTGTGTAGTATTTCAGTTTTAAAAACAATTTATCATTCCTACATTCAATCTCATATTTCATTTGGAATAACAATTTATGGATCAACAAGCAAGAAAAACATGGACAAAATATTAAAAATGCAGAAAAAAGCAATAAGAATAATGTTAAAATTGAAAAGTGAAATCAGTGTTAAAGATGAATTTAGTAATTTGGGAATATTAACAGTATATGGGTTATATATTTATGAGCTAATTTTGTATGTAAAGACCAATGTTAGTGAAGACAACAAAACTGAGCCTCATGTCTATAATACTAGAAGAAAATTTGAAATGATTAGAAATCACCACAGATTAGAATTAAATAAACAAAAATCATCTTATATGGGAAATAAGTTTCTGGGTAAACTACCAAGCTTATTAAAGAATGAACCAAACCAGACCACTTTTAAAATAAAATTAAAACAATACATTATGGGATTGAGGCTGTACTCCATTGAGGAATATTTAAGCATGTAAATACTCTGGAATAATGGAGTGGAATTGGAATTGGTGTATTTGCTATGTAGTGTGTTATTTTATTTTAAACAATACTTGTTATAGGACCTACATAATATACTGTACTGACGCTATTCAATGTATTTATGTACATAAAAGATGAATAAAGATATTTTGAATTGAATTGAATTGAATTATAGGAGCTGTATGGATCAGGTGATATTGGCCAAATGACAACCGGACCGTGTTTTATCGGCCGGAAACGAATGTCAAACCGCATTTTGTTTGTCAATACGTATTCCAGTTTGATTGTACTGGTTAAAACTTTGTATTGCTTCTCATGTATTAGTTAGAAACCATGTTTAGACTATCAAATCTAGGGTGGTATTCAAATCTCATTACTCTATTTTAAACTTCCAATTTATGGCAAATACTCGCTCGAAAATACTCGAAACTCGAAAATAATTGGCACTACTCGACTCGACTCGATTAAAAAAATCACTACTCGCTCACGCCTATTTATTATTTACGGTTGTTTCTTGTGTCTATATTCAAAATTACTGTCTTAAAATTGTCAAACGCTGCTGGATCTAATCCCAGGTTTTGGACAGTAGAACGACCAGTTCATTTCATTGTTTGGCTTAAATGGCAGACAATTCCTGATTATACTTGATACTCTATACATCAGATTCTAATTAATTAAATTTCACTACTTTCAACCCCAAGAAAAATGAATACTAAATAACACATTTATTTTTTCAGAGTTCATGTTTGAATTTTATATCTAAAAATCCGGATATTATGGACTCGGAGCTGTTTGAAGAGCTGCCGCAGAACTTGCAAGCAGAGATCTACGATCTGGTCATTTGGGCCTACGCTCCGAGGTGAGTGGTGGTATCACGAATATTAGCTGTAAATGGCAACTGCCCCATGAAGTAGCAGTTGTAAGTAATTATTGAACCACAATACATCGGCTTTAAATGACGAGTTAACCTACATTGGACATAAAGACCAAATCGCACAATATTGGCTGCAAATGGTGACCGGACCACATAGTAGTGGCCTTTAATTATGATTAAACCATGTTATATCGAATAGAAATGAGGACCATTTGGCAGCCAAATTGTGTTTTATTGGCTGAAAACGACGGCCAGACCACGTTGAGTTAGGATTATGGAATTCCATCTGGATTGGTAACCAAAGCCCATTACACTATTGAGAAACAATTTGCTAACAGTGATTGATGCTGATAGCAAATACTCACTTGAAAATGCTCAAACCTGAAGAATAATTAGTAGAACTCATTACGCACACCCTAATTATATAAATACTTAGCTCAGTTTATTAAATATAGTTATAATATTTATTTCATGATTGGTTTAGTTTAGGGAATCTTCACTGTAAGCATCTAAAAAAGTCCTGCTTTTTGAGTGTTTTGGTGCGGTTGATAACCACAGATGACAACAACCTGTGGGGGTTGACGGTTAAATAGGTTTCTAGGGCCCTCATGGTGTGATAATTCCTTCTTTGGCTTATGTGCTTTGGTTGAAGTTACAGTACACCTCAAATTATCCAGACTAATGTTGCAGAATATTTATCCGGATAGCAAAAAATCCGGATAATCTTAAGCTACTCTACCATAACATTAAATAAATAATTAGCGATCAGAACACTAGCATCTGCAATATTGGTGCTGGAAATTGTGTGAAAAGACTGAAAAACAGAATAGACGTGTAAATTGTGCAGGCGTTCAACTTGTAATATACGCTACTTTATTACAAATTTTTCTTCCGGTCACTAACTGTATCGTGCCGACTACCAAATCCAATTGTATTATTTTTCCGGATTTACCGGCTTCATGTCTGTTTACAGCAATTAAGTCTATTCTAACGTTAAAACCACTTATTTTCTTTTACAACCACTCATTTTCACTGATCAAACTCTAACACAGTGTTTCCTTAACTGTCGTAACACACAATATAACACTCACAGCTATAAATGCATTATAATCTCACGAGCTGAGATTAGCAATGAACGGTCAGTGTAACAAAAGGCATGAAATTCCGGTTGCTTGTGTGTGTTCAACCCGTGCGACTGTACAGTGGCTCATTCTATACAGTATTGCAGTTTATGTGATACTTCGCACGGTCATTAATGTTTTGTGGTTGCATCTGGACTTAAGTAATTCATTTTTTTTATTTTGGAAAACGTTGTTCGATTAATACGGGATCCGGATGATTTGCGTTCGGATAATGTGAGATGTACTGTGATTTCTTTTTGTTAGAGATGTGCGAGTGCTCGAAATTTCGAGTTTTAGCCGAGTTCGGCTCCGAAACTCGAGGTTTTACTGAAACTCGAAGGTTTTGAGCGAGTTTACTCCCGCCGTTTACCCGCGCTACCACGGGTCGTCCGCGGCCGCGCGTCGTCTGTAAATTAAAATTGAGTGTCAACGCATTTCAGGTATTAAGAGTTGTGATGTGGATTTTAGTGTGTTATTAATAAATAAGTAAGTTGTGGCTTATAAATTTGTGTTAGCCTACTCTTTACACCAAAATGGAGGATTTACCAGGACCTTCAGATTGAGTTGTATGAACACTGCCTGTATAGTCATAGTCCACTTTTAGGTTCATCTAACCTTGTAATTTTTTAAAGTAAAATATCAAAAACACATCTGTAATAAAATCTAATAGGTAAGCATAAGAAGTTTGTGCTTGTTTTTTGTTCCATAATAATTGAAATTGAGTCAATCCATTAATTTTAGGCTCAACTATTGTCCTTTAGCATTGAGCTGTTGTTAAAGACAAGTGATTTGTTTTGGCCTTGTTTAAGTTTCATTCATGATTTTTAAATAATTTGTAATATTTTAAAACTCTGTTTAAGACATGGCTTCAATTTTATCAATTGATTTGCCAGGCACTTTCAAACATAGTATCTTCATGTTTTTACTAATTGATTGTTCTTATTAGGACTATTAGTGTTCAAATTAATGCTAAGATATGTTAGTAAATATATTTTGTGTGGTAAGTAAGTAGGTTAATGTTTTACCATGTAATAGGCCTTTTAAATATTAAAGTAAAGTTTATTTGAACTTATAGGCCTAAATGTAATTTTATTTTCTCCATTCGTTGAAAGATGTAGCTCAGGCCTAAACATAATATACAAAACAGGATAAATAAAAAAGAGGAAATAAAATAAAAAACTTGGGATTATTTTTTAATGAAACTGTTAATTAATATCATATAGGTTAAAACAACCTTAATATTAAAAGTATTTGACCTTCATGGCAAAATGTTATGCAATTACTTTGGTATGATATATTTTCAGATAAATGTACTTATCTTTTTCCAATGAAGCAGGAATCCATTTATTTTACTTACTATTGTTATTTTCAGGGCATAGTGACTAGAAAAGTATATTTTAATAAGAACATTTATAAATGGAACCCTATTCACTGTTTTGATCCAATTTAACTCTACCAATGTGTTTTTTTTTTTATTTGTATACTCGACTCGAACTTGAGATTCAAATCTTTTGCCATTTACTCGACTCGACTTAAAAAACCTGTACTCGCACATCTCTACTTTTTGTATATTATTTTTACATATATTGCTGGCTTTAGAATATATGATAAACTTTAGCACATTTCATCACAAAACTATTTATTTACTTAGTGTGCTAGTTAGAAACATAAGTTGTAACTTTATCGTTTTAAATACTTAGTAACTTAGTTTTACCTTTCAAGTTACAATTCATGTTTATAGTTTATTTTTATTGAATTTCCTATGGAAAAGTGAAATATTATCATGACCTGCACGGTGAAACTTAAGCCCGGGACCACCATAGAAGTTCCTAACGTGATCCCCTGAACACGTTTTTGGGGGTCTTTCAAAATTGTGTGTGTGTGTGCGTGTGCGCGTGTGCGCGTGTGCGCGTGTGCGTGTGTGTGTGTGTGTGTGTGTGTGTGTGTGTGTGTGTATTTACTCAATTGTAGCATCATGGACATGCACACAACCACACTGTGGCATCGTGATCCAATTGTGGCATCTTACACACGATGCTACAATTTTTATCGATAATTTTGAGGTTAAAATGTCAAAATAAGTCAAACTAACTCAAGTTGCCACTTTTGAGTTTCCATCATGTGTGTAAGAAACACCGAAATTCGCTGGATTGTGGCATTTCGCCGGCTTACCGTTCACTAGCGATCCTAGCGGAGCAGCGTATAACTAGTGGCAAGGTTGTGCGGTGTTGCCGCTACGTTATTTCATGTTCGCGGCGTCCGTTGCTGGTTGGTTTTTACTGTTAGAAGACTCTGCTTATATTGTTTTTTTTGTCATATTACTTTACTGTTGTATCACCCTAATTATGTATGTCAGGCTACACAACAGTAAACTGAAAGATTTGTTTTAATAGAACGACATTATTGCAATTAATTGGGGCATAATTATTTACTATCTTTGTTTGCAGGATTTTGCAAACATCACCTGTGTTTTACAAATACAATTATTATACTTTATTTGTTTTTATTTTACATATAGGTATATACTATTTCATATATATATATATATATATATATATATATATATATATATATATATATATATATACAAAAGGGAATTGGCTAACTCAAACTTGTCTACTTAAAATTCATTTTTTAATAAATTTTGTTCTCTACTCCCTAAGCATTAAAAGCCAAGTCATAGTTGTGGCATGAATTATTAGAAGTTATTTATCTAAGTACGCTGTTGATCAAAATCTTGATTTTTTTCAGTGGAGCATGAGTTATTTATGACACAAGCTGCCATCCGAAGAATAAAGTCCTAACAGTAACAAATAAATAAATTATTACTCGGAGCGCTCTGACTGAAACCTTTAATTCGCTTCAGCGCACCTAAGGTTAAAATGAGGGTGGTTTATTGTATAACTGGAGGTAACACTGATGAACAAACCTGCGAGCCGTTCTTTCCAAATTTTGGTGAAGCAAAGAACTATACTCGCTGAAATCGGACGAGTCGACAAAGTGAATCAAACAAGTACCTATCCATGATTTTAAACACAATATACTTGTATTTGTTTATTTCCTCATAATACATTATGTTTCACGGAAAGATTAGATACTTAAATCAAACGAAAATATGGATTTACTTCAACTCTTATTACTTTTATTCCAATGATTTTCATGAGTAGATTCACTTATTGGAATAAAACAACCAATCAGGATAGTTCAAAGAACGGATACATTTACCTCACCAAGTGTACCAACCTGACAAAATCACCGGCTCGCGTTTTTGACCAAAATCGTTAAGCAGTGTTACCTCCAGTTATACAATAAACCTCCCTGGTTGAAATTAATAAGTTACGCCACTGAATCACTCTGCACATAGAGTACATATCATCCTCGTCATTAAAATAAACTAGTCTTTATATATAAATATTATAATATATAAAACTAGACGGGTTCACTCATTCACTGACATAAACTATGAGGCACTTCCCGTAATCTAACCTCCCTCAACATCATACTTGAGTTAAAGCTCTTGACGAGAAACTGACAGAAATTTTGCTTAAGGTTAACGTTTTTGAGTTTTTAAGGCATTTATGGGGCGGGGAAAATTCCACTTTTTCAATTTTTCCACTTTGAGCGCGTTTTATACGGAAACGGTAAGAGATGGCAAAAAATGTTAAATACAAAAGTTGTATACAATTTAATTTCCAACTAACGATATTTCGTCAGATTTAAGATCCGATCATCTGTTTAGCCGCAATTTATCGTAGAAGGAGGAATTTTGAGTATTTTGGCCCATTTAAATGTGTACAGTTTTGGAAAGCTGTTTAAATGAAAGAAACCACACCACCTTTCATGACCTTTGGCTAATACCACATGTTTGTATCAGCTGATTTAAATAAACAATAGCTGATTTATTTAGTAGTGTAGGCGATACTAATTTGCTCACATGAGGTGTATATAAATCAGCTGTTACAAAATATGGTAAGCACATTACACAGGAGGTTCAGTATCGCGAATATCGTTTGTTGCGAGAATGGAAAATGTAATCAAACCGATTCTAGCGGTTCTATGGAATGAATTTAGCCCAATAGCCCAGTGGATATGTTGTCAGATGATTCAAGATCAGTGGTCACGGGTTTGAATCCTACTTTCGATGCTTACTTTTTGAGGTCTGCAATTTATGTTTATTTGACTTTATTTTGTTTTTACAAATTCTTTTATTTGTAATTATGTTGCTCAACGATCAGCTACCGTACATCGCTCTGTGGAGTTAGGTTAGGTTAGGTTACTATCATTTTGTCGTGAACTGAAGTCTAATTTGTTGTTATCTTTTACACGTAAATCCATTTGTAGAACTCCAATTTAACATTGTAACCACAACTTTTTATTTATATCCGATTGACTATGATTGAGTGAGTACTTTTTTTGCTTTTATACACCTCGAAACAACCATCGTAATCGGGAGTTCATTCGATAAAACGAACAAGCAGCCAGTTGATAAAATGTTTCGATACCGAAACGATACGGGAGCGCCGGTGTAGGTGCTCACCAAAGGTCATTGTTTTGTAGTTTTTCTTTGGTTAATGAACTACGAGTTTGATTTAAACTTGAGTTGACTGAGGAATGCAAGTGAGCGAAGCGAACTCCGAAAGGGGGTTTGGGGGCGATAAGCCTAGTTATATATAATTCTGTATGCGAAATATTTTACGTCAAAATTGTGGGAATTTGGAAAATTGAAGGATGATGGGAGACGGTTCAAATTAAAGGTTTTGATCCCAGGGACTCGGGAAAAACAGCTGTATTTCCAAACATTTAGGAGCAAACGATAAATAACGTAAAACACCCTCCATAAGAAAATTATGGGAATTTAAATCGTCTGCTTTGTTTACAATAACACATGTGATTGAGTGTCTACTTTGTTTACAATCTGACATGTGTTCCTACTTGGAGCAAGGTTAGGGGCTATCGCCCCTTCAAGCCACTAGTTTTAACCTATATAAAGCAAATATTTCATCAGACATGTGTTCCGCTAAAGATATATAATTTCTACATTCAATAATCTATATTATTAAAAGAATATCTTGACTTTTGTTAGGCGATTTTCAACCCTTACAAATATTATTTCATATACATATTTCGTATTAATCGAAAGCTCTTACTCTCTAGATGTGTCTTGTAGGGTTTCCATACACTCTCGACCACGGGGCTTCGCCCCACGAGCTTTCATAGTTCGTTTTTATCCCATAAGATTAACATGAGGAATATTTTGATTTGAATTGCAGCTGTTAGTACATTATGTACAGGTTATTAGAAAACCCGATTATACAAGTAAGGAATTAATTTATTTATATAAATTAAATAAGTTATTTTTCTTTATCGTTTTGAGCAGTGAAATGTTGTATGCTACGGAGATATTTAATTTGTTTTAAACATTTGTTTATCCGTCTGTCAGTTTATAAGCCAGATTTTTTCTGCGCTTCACAAAAAAATTTACTCAATGAAATTAAATAACTTGCCTGTTTTAGTGTAGAGGAGGAATCTCTTTTGGCTGTTTTAAATCATGGTAAGTAATTAGGGTTACGCCCCTTTGACCGGCACTGCTACAAAGTCGATCCTAGGGGTACAGGTTACTTAATATTTCACTACAGCTTGCACCGTATTTGTTATAATCAGCATTTAGTCAGCTAATTATATTTTATCACGGAATGAAGAAAACAAGAATGGATATTTTACTACTCTACATAGGTATACTAAATCATTTAAAATAACGGCATGGTAATAAATCATTGGCTATACAGAACACGTAAGCTTTACATGGTATTTATTAAAGCTCAGTTTTTCTAAGTAGCCATTGTGATTATAATATCGAATATTTTATGTTTTTAAGCCCACTTTCAAACAAACTACAGGAGTTATTGAGCAGATATTTGGAAGAAGACGGGTTCATCCCAAAAAAGATTGGGCTAATTCCCGTTCCAATGAGGCTAGGCCCTAACACCCTTCAACATTTCCATGTTAATTATGTACTTACTAGACAGATTGAGCGTATATTTTGTAGAAAGACAGCAGGCAAAGCACTTTAGTCAGAAACAGGCCTATAATTTCAACCAGTATGCCCTTTGGGACTTATCTGCTCTGTCGACTTTTAAAATTGTAATTTATTCATCACTAATGTAAGTAGTTAACTAAACCGATTGAACATATATTTGTTAGGAGAATAGTTAATATATCAGAATAAAACCTTTGCCTACTCCAGCTCCAAAATATCTTTACCAAATGTTAAAACTATCAAATTTATGGGTTAATAAATGTGTTATGATTAGATCTCATCCATAGAAAAATATAGTATTGTATAGAAATATATTAAAAAAACTAATATTGGAGTTATGGTTAAGATTTGTAAATAAAAATAAAAGAATCATACCAGCTGTTCAAAATCAACCATTCAATTGTAAAAATAACAATCACTTGGTAAAGTATCATGTGGTTTTTGTGGGAATAGAGATCAGAACCAATGAGTACATAACTTTAAATATACATGATTAGGTTATTTATAAATTGTGAGCACTATTCAAACTGAAGATTTAATATAAAACGGACATGCCCAAAATGAAAAGAAACGAGCAATACGCAATAAGCAAAGCAAATACGCACGCCTTGGAGAGGAATCGTGAATATAAGTACTCTAGGCATTTTTAACAAACTGACTGGCTTTTCGAACAAACCTGGGTCCTCCAGGTGCTTTAACAAATGGAACTGACATCTAAAACATAACACTGTACTGTGATCGCGAGCGAAGCCGCGACGGGCTACTAGTTTATTAAACAATAGTTTTCAAGGCTACAAGATGTGAACTTCTCTATCCATCAGTTATTTTAATTTAAAATTAAGATTATCAAAGAACTAGGCACATGAACTATGCTGTGCTGTGCTGTGTTCTATCGTTAACATAATGAACAACTCCAAAGATGTAATATTTCTTACGCTATTAAGTAGTCAATTAACATGAATGTCCGTAAGAATAACTTTTAAAATTTGACAATCGATAGGGTGAAGCACTATGGAAATTTCTTGAAATCATTAGTGCTCATGTATATTGAGTAAAGTACATGTGTGCTACAGTTCAGTCATCAAGACCCACCGTTTTAGGCTCTGCTTTGACTGACAGCCACTGGTAGGAGATAATTATTGATTAGATTCTCACGTTCTCTTTAGTTTAGTTAATGTTGTTTTTATTTCACTTTCGAGTTTTATTTGGCTTTCATTTCATGTTAGCTATTTTATTATTGACTAGTGGTAACTGGCGTACGCTGCTGTATTTCTTATGAGATTTACAAAAAATGCTTGTTGTATTATATTTTTTATTCAATTTTTAATAAACTTTCCAGGAACCATCCCGACCCAATGCTACATTAATAATGAAAATGTCATTAAATTCAGTTGAGTGGTTTAATAGTCCATAGGGAACATAGATTCAATTTTATATATTAAGATGGCATGGACATAACAGTATGTGGATTGGGGGACAATTCAAGGACACGAACATAGTCGCGTCTAAACTAAATAAATTGAATCAGGAAACTAACACATACTTAATTTCTAACTCGTTTTTACAGTTCCTAATTTTCATTTACTAGTAAGTGATTGAAAATGTCTGCAATAACTCCTGAAATAACATGACCTCGCCATCACCAACAATGAATTAATTACAATGAATTAGTTTTAGAATGAGTCAGTGTGTATATGTATCAGTTCTATCTCCGTCCCAAGTTTCAGCTCAATTGGTTCAGTAATCCTTAATTTGATAATTTCCAAAGCTAGTGTGGCGGAGCCCAAAATGGCACTTAGGTCATGAGCGGATTTGTGTGAGTATGATTATTCTAACACCAATCTCCCTCCAGAAATGCAACCCAATTGGTTCAGTAGTTCCTAATTTGAGAACTTTTAAACCAGTGGGACGGAGCCCTAAAGAGTACTTAAATTGTGAGTAATTATATGTCATTCATAACTGTACTACTTACCTCCCTCCCAATATGTCATCTCAATGGCCTCAGTAATAACTAATCTTCAAAGGCAATGGGAGAAGTCCTAAGAGATTTTTTTTTAGATATTTTGAAGGTTTATGTCAGTAATAATAGCAACTACTAATCAACTAACAAATTTTAGCTTAAATAGTTGAGTAAACATTAATCCATAAGTTTAGCTTGGGGACCATGCTCATCCCATGATCACCCGTGAGGCAGAGCGGCGCCCTAAAGGCGAAAACAAAATCAAAATCCCGTAGTTATCCTGTTTTGTACTGTTTTTTTTTTTTTTATTGACATCCGTTTACATATCCAATTTAATTGATTTCTATTATACAGTTAGAATAACATGGGGAGTTTAACAATGCCTGGGGTTAGATCCCCTAAGGTTAGATCGGGACACATTTTATCAGGCCTGATCAAGACAGTCGATCAAGTTTGATTAAACTGACTTGTTTGGCTTGCTTGATCAGAGTTTCCAAAGTTAATCAAATCTGTTTTAATTTGATATTTTTAATAATGTTTGATCAAGTATGAGGACATTTTTTTTCCAAATCCGTACCATTCGGTGTTAACACATTTTGCACCTTTGTTTATTGGCATGAGAATTATAAACTTGTTTTGGTATCTCAAAGCGATCAGATAACCAATCAACAAACTAGTTTTACTATTTACTTACAATTATTGAGTTATATTCAAATTTTACGCTCATTACTCATGAAAATACTCATTGAAAATATTTTAGCATTTAAATGCACCTTATGCATATCAAGACATCCATATCATATAAATGGATGTCGTAGCAAACCCCCGTCGTACCAAACCTGGAAACTCAGCGAATTACAAATGCATACATATATATGTGTCTTAATACTACATAAAGTCACATAAAAAGTTTCATCAATATGCATTCATAAATAAGCGATTTATAACATTTATACGCAAGTTTGCTGAAACAAGGAACACAAACAAGGGGTTTTTATACAAATATTAATATAGCTCAACTAGGTAAAGTCACACAGCAAGTTTTATTAATTTATGTTAATAATTAAGGGAGAGAAAATTTGACTTATTTTCCATAACAATAACATGGGGGCTGAGCACGCAGGTTTGCTGCTACGAGAACTATCGGCAACAAAACTGCTTTTGTGAAAAATTATCAAAATAGCAATTTGTTTTTTTAAGCTGAATTAAATAGTCAAAACTAAAATGTTATGTATAAAAAACTAAAAAAAACATTTATGGGGTACAAATCCCCTCCCTCCCCAAATACCCCTTTGGATGGAGCGATCTTTCTGGTGTTCAAACTTAAAGTCATAAATGTTGCTTTAAATGTTCGTATCAAATTTCGTAAAAATCGGACAATTTTTTTATAATTATCGTACCCACGTACACACATAAATATATTTTTGAACAAACTATTTTTTTGGTATCTGGGAACCTCAAAACGAAAAGTTATCATGGTCCCGGGCCTAGATCTTACCATGCCGACTTCGGTAGTAACTTCTTTCCTATAGGGGAAATTCGCTAAAATAAGTACCGAATACTAATAACAATATAAAAGTTCTACAATGATTTTAATTATTAAATAATATAATATATACCATACTATATTAACTAGTTTTAGGGCCTACTGTTCAATATACGTAAAAATGGGTTTCTATTTTAAATCAGAGATAATTTAACATACAGTGATTTCAACAATATATTATGATATACAACATGTAGCCCAATTATCAAAAAGCATCAATAGAGCATTCAAAACGAACATCTGAGCCAACAAAGATCACGGAGTGGAGGCAAGTTATCCAGTCACCAAGCTGGCCGCCGCGCCGCGCGCCGCCGCACCGGCACGAACTGGCAACAGCGCTGGGGTGACGTGGTGGGGAGTACACACCAGAGTTGGAGTTTGCACGATTGTGGCACGTTGCTACAATTGTTTTCTAGTGTGTAAGGGCTAAAATCGGTGTGTATCGAGAAAGTGAGTTGTGGAACATACTGTCCACACTATTGTCGATAACGCAGTATCTTTAGTCTTAAAGATGCTACAATTGGGTGTTTTCCACAATTGAGCGAATACATGTATGTGTGTGTGTGTGTGTGTGTGTGTGTGTGTGTGTGTGTGTGTGTGTGTGTGTGTGTGTGTGTGCACTCTAGCGGTCACATTTTTTGTCCGATTACTTCAAATTTGGTAGGGACGTTCCTTTCTATAGTCAGTTGGACAAGTTCGTTGGGCAAAACAATCGGAAAACTCTAAACCCCTTTTTTGGGGATTATTCTTTCAAATTTCGAGTTTTTGAGCCCAAAAAGGGTCAGACAAGCCCCGGACGTAAAAGTAATGCATGTATTAAGATGGGGATTAGTGAAGCAAAAGTTTTAAGCCCTCTCTTGTCATTCTAGCATAAATTTGTACCGATTTATTAAAGAAAATGTATATCGGCTAAATACAGTACGTTGTTATGGGGTTTTTACATTAGAAAGCATGTTATTCATTTGTTGGTGTATTTTTATCATCCCCAGCAACCTGGCGCCTACTTTAAAGTCTGACTGGACCTTCCCCTATCCTTATAATGTGCAAAATTGTATTCCTAGCATTGCAGGTAAATGAAACCAGGAGCATCAGGACAGTCAACAAATAAATTCAATAAAATTTGAATAAATGTATTTTTTTACACTGGTTTTGAGTTTTAAAAGTGTTGTATGTGGAAATTCACTTCCCTCACGTCAGCGTGCTGCGTGCGAACTCGTTATAAATGCACTGCTTGTATACATTTTATCACAACTAAACCTAACCTACAAAACTCATTTCTTTCCCAGCAGCAAGGTTGGAGTGGCTGACAAGTTGGCGGCGGTGCAGGAGATGACAGCTGGCCTGTCGCTGTCAGACACGGAGGGGGGGGAGGGGGCAGGGGGGGCGGACGCGACGCGACTGGAAGCTTGCCTGCGACAGCTGCGCGACATCATTGGCGACGACGCACAGGTGTCGCGCCAACAGCTGGTGCAGGTTGCACTCGCGGCGGACTTTGACCTCAACCGGGCACTCAACTTCTACTACTCCTCTTGAGATATGGGTATGTGTGTATTTGGTCCCAGGACTACCTTAAAACTGGTCTATACCAGTTTTGAGGCTGACAATGGGTACAGCAAATGAAGTTGTCATTACATATGGTAAGTCTTTTGGCTGTCCATTATGGCAAACTTCCCTTTCACCTTTAGTCCCTCCATTTGCAGCAGTTAGTGACAGAATCTCCGGGTTTGGTCCCCACCTGTCAACCTGAGAATGAATGGTCCTTGGCTGTTGTACATGGATACCCTGTCAGTTGTTTTGACCAGTTGGAGGGCAGAATGTGGGTTCCCTGTTTGAGAGCCTCATCTCAGCTGTCACAGGGGCACGGGAGTTGGCCCTCTGAAGGGTCGATTTGGCTGCCGTTCCATCCCACCCTTTCCTTTCCTGCTATATCCTACCTTTGCGGTAACCTGCGCAATATTCCCGCTTGTGGAAGATGTGACTAGCAGCTATGCTGGGGTTTCCTAAAACGCAACGATGATGATGATGATGGGTATGTGAAGTTGAGCTCGGAACAACTTTTAGACTGGGCAATACCAGCTTAGAGGTCGTCTTTTGGTATAGTAATCGTCATTGGTTTAGTATCCTTAGGAGTATGTTTAATTCATGGTATAGCTTTATGAAGACGTCATAGCATATATGGTATAGCTTTATGAAGACGTCATAGCATATGGGTAGTCTTTTGTCTATCCGTTATAACAAGTTTTTCTTTCATCCTAGTGCCTCTATGTTGTAGGCAACAGGATGTATTCTGAGATACCTAGTGTTAGGTGTTGGTTTCTGTGACTTACTAATGGCACGCAACCTGTGAGGAACGTAGCTCAAAGAAATAAACGGGCTTGAACAAAAGGCAATTTATTTTTAAAAAATCGCTAAACTCTATCAGACGATGGAGTTTCATTTAATGGGTTCAATATCTATAAACAAATTTTATTTTTATTTTTCTTTAAATCCTTCTGATGTTGTTGAAGATGGTGATTGTATTCTTGGTTGACTATTAGGTATTCTCATCTTCTATAAAACTATATTAAGTAAAATTTAAAATTAATGATAACTATATTAATAAAATTTAAATTTTGTTTTACTTAATAGAAGATGAGATTGCCTATTAATTTTTATAGATAAACACCCCAACACGAATACCAACTCTTGAATTAATTTGATCCCCCAAAATATGACTCCATCTGAATTCTTTACTAGTACAACCCACGATAATATTAAAAATGTTGATACCCTTCATCGCAAAAACCGACCAAACGAACCAAATGGAATCAGCTGACCTACCCCTATCATCCGGTCAGAGGGCGGTAATCCCAGGTCCTAGTCCTCCCTGGGCCCCTTACTTTGACTGACCCCCAAAACTACCCAGCTGACACCTACTTAAGCCAGAGCCTTCAGCAGGTCAGCAAAAACAATTATTTTTTTATAACAATTCCAGCCTACTCACACAAGATGCTTAATACTTCTGACTTCTCCCTTGCATTATTATTTAACTAGAAAAATATTCTAATAAATTAACCAACTCTCCCCCTTCATTACAACAGCTGAAGAACATGGGCTACCTTGTCAAATCAAATCAAATCAAATATTTTATTGTCACAATACGTTTACAAATTAGCATTGCTAAAAAAAAGCTCAATTAGCCTAGGAGAACAGGGCAGAGATTATATCCAAGCACAATTCAGTTGGGTCTAACAACATGGGCATGTTGTTTCATTTCAGTTGAGTATAAAAATAGTTGATTTTGGTTGAATACAACAAAATAACAAATAGTTAAAATTTGTCGTAGCTTTGGAACTATTTCTATATTTGGTGCTCTGACAGGGTTTGGAATTTTGATCTTACTGACATTCGGTCATATGAATCATTTATTTTTTCTGAGTTTTTTTTTGTAAACTCCCATTTTGGAGTAATGGAATTCCGTGTTATGGCATTGCACTAGGCTAGCTATACCAGTTTGTTTGCATGTTTGGAAAAGTGTACAGAATAATCAATGAGATCCAGGGTTGAGCGAGTACTTGAGTTTTCGAGAACCTGTCGAGTATTTTTTAATACTCGAAAGCCAAGCGAGTGTTAGAGACTACTCGAAAATTCGAGTTGAGTAGTTGAAAACTCCCGCTGTTTACCCAGAGTAGTTGAAACTGGCATAGACACCCCCGCCATTAACCCAAGTGTACGCTGCTAGGCCTAACCAATGTTTAACAAAATAAGTGAATGAAATAAAGAAAATTAAGCCTAAAATCTATTTTTAGCTCATACGAAAGGAGACAATGGCAGGTGGGTTATTTATGGATACCTGTGAGTTAAGGTAAGTAATAGAGGGGCACAGGGAGTGTTTGGGTTGAGGGCAAAAAATCCCACCTTGGAGATAAGGAAGGAAGGCTGGATGGGAGGGGAGGGGTGGGGTCCGGTTGAAAGCAATAAATCAGTCAGCTGACCAACATTATTTCTTTTTTGACCCACAACTAACTGTTTGTCTTTATCTGTCTAGAATTTAAACATTTGTAATCAATTTCTTGTTAACATTTTCTGGTTTTCATCAACTAACTCAAAATCTTTGTATGGATATATATATATATATATATATATATATATATATATATATATATATATATATGTATATATATATGTATATATATATATATATATATATATATGTATATATATATATGTATATATATATATATATATTTGTAATACTTGTCTTTAGTTTTTTTATGATTGTTGAAATATATATATATATTTTTTTTTTATTTAAATAATTATTCATTCATAGTAAAATAAAGGTTAAAATAAAATAAATAATAACATTAATAATTCAATAAAATGTTATATTTATAATAAATTAAAGTTTGATATATAAAAAACATTGTTTTCAATTAAAAAAATAAAATGAGATGTTTTTAGCGAATTTCCCCTATAGGGAAGAAGCTATTACCGTAGGTCTCATGGTAAGACTTAAGCCCGAGACCATGATAACTTTTTGTTTTGATGTCCCCAGATGTCCAAAACACTATTCGTTCAAATTTATATATATGTATATATATATCTATATATATATATATATCTATATATATATATATATATATCTATATATATATATATCTATATATGTGTCCGTGAATGCGATAACTTGAGTAAAAAACGTCCGATTTCGATGAAATTTGGCTCAAATGTGTAAACTGACATTTATGACTTTAAGTTCGAAAACCAGAAAAATCGGACCATGGGAAGGGGGGTTTATGGGGGTTTTAAATTTTCCAAAAATCAGTTTTTTGCATTTTTTACCCTAAAATTTTTAAAACACTTAATTTTGGTTTAGACCATGTTATAGAGCTTAAGAAAACAAATAATATGGTATTTTGAATTATTAACCTAGGTTAAGTGGTTGCGGAAAAAATCCAAAAAACATGCTCATAAAATCTCCCATGTTAATCTTATGGGAAAACAGTTTTTGGCTTTTCCTCAGTTAATTTTACTTTAAACTTCACATTTTCTTTTACCAATCACTTCAGCTCCACAAAACAATTATTTTGGTGTTTAAATTGTGATTCTACGTCAAACCGTTGCAGAGATATTCAAAGTGCTAAACACAGTACGTTGTCCAATGTTATCCTTATGGAGAATAAATAAAATTTGATATCTTGATTATTTATGAATGTATATTGATGAAATTTGGTATGTGGCTTCATGTTGTACTGGTATATTGATAATTGCACAAAAAATAAATGTTTTGTTGATTGTCCCCGTAGCAGCTAACCTGCATACTCAGCCCTAATGTTATTCTTATGGAGAATAAGTAAAATGTAATGTCTCCCTTAATTATGAACATAAATTAATAACACATGGTAAGTAGCTTCACCTGGTTCAGTTATATTGATAATTGCATAAAAACTCATTTCTTATCTTCCTCGTTGCAGCAAACCTGCGTACTCAGTCCTAATGTTATTCTTATGGGGAATAAATAAAATGTAATAAATCACTAATTTATGAATGTATTTTTGTCAAAATTGGTGAGTGGCTTTATGTACTAGTGAGAAACATATCAATGCATTGGAAATTCGCTGAGTACGCAGGTTTGCTGCGACGGGGGGTATTTACTTTTTAAAGAACTACTCGACTTGACTCGATACTCGAGTAGTTTGATTCAATACTCAACTCGATTTAAAAAAACACTACTCGCCCATCCCTATTGAGGTATCTTACTTTCACTTTGGTTATTAAAAAACCCAATCTTAATATTTTATGGTTGAAAATTCCATGAGATATTTTCAGAGTTTAACTCTGCTGGAAATTTCATAAAAACTTGAAAATGTATACACATTTTTTAAATTAAACAATGTTTTATTTGTGTTACCTTTTCTTATATCATTACATACTGATCATGATTACATACACAATTCTCTATATTTTATTAATTGGACCAGCAAATGTGTTATCCAGTTCTCTTTCACCCAGATAAAAAGTAAATAAAATGTCTACAGTTTATAATTTAATTCTTAAAATTCAACCATTATACAATTCCTTTTTGTCAGAAGTATATTTAATTTTTGATGACCTTGTTGACCTTTTTTATCAAATGTTTCAGAATTTATGCTGTCTGTATTTAATGTTCAAACAATTTAATTTTACTGTCTGATTTTTTTTATCTTGCAGGTATTTGAAATCATAAATTGAAATATATATTGCTGTTTGTGTGAAACTTTCTTTGTCAACAGGTTGTCATTCTGAATTTCCGCTGACGTCGGTTTTGGTTTCATAGTCTCAACACGTTTTGCTCATCAGTACTTCTATAATAATCCAGTAGGGTAAGAATCTATGTGTTATACCTCTTGAAAAATCACCAGCATCAATTATATCAAAGCTTTAAAATTAACATTTATCCTCAATTTAAACATTTATTGTAAGAGAAATCAGCTTAATTAAAAGTGCAATTTTAAGGGTTCATTTAAAAAGGGGCTTTCTTTCTTATTGCATTGATTATTTATTTTTTAATGTAATGTAATGTTATGTTATGTACTGTTTCCACATAATAAGTATTACAAGAAATCCTTTGCTTTGCATCATTGTGAAATAACTATTCTAAAAAAAAGGTGTGGGAGTTCAACCTCATAATCCAAAAATATTTATTTATTTTTTAACGCTTTTAATTTAAATTGATAGTGGTGATTTTTCTTTGCAATCATGTTAACAAATATGTAAAACTAACTTGCCCTACAATTTAGCAAAACAAATTTCACCAGCTTATAAAATAGTATTCACTTAGAAATTCACATTTCGATAAGAAAATATTCCTTGCATATTGTAAAATTTATTGTTAATTCTTTAAGTGTAATTTTATTCAGTATTATTTGCTTATTTTAGTATCGTTGTATGTATTTAATAACTAATTGAGGTTTCTAAGTTAGGCAGTGCAATTATCTGTAGGCCTAACGTTTATTGTCAGAAGTTAACTGTATGTAAACCCGCAGTCTTGTTTGATATTTTAGTTGTCATCTCTGTATTACTCCGCAAAACTGCAAGATTTTCATATATCTCCCCTTCTCTTATAAACCTCCCCCATCATAACTTGTAATGCCAGCTACAAAATCTAACTAAATCAGTGATTCACTGGTTAAGACACCGACATGTATTTTTTTTAGGTGAGTGTAGAAAATTTATAAAATCTCATCAGTTGAGATGCCATAGATAGTTATTGTTACAGATTCTTTTTTAAGTCAGAATCATTAACAAACATTACAATAACCACAGTTGCAATCGTGGGACTTGTTAATCAAAACCAAACAATTTTATAACCCATTGAAAAGTTAAAACTTTTTTGCATGCATGACTTGGAACCCCAGCTGTTTACAATTCCCTTTGTCTTTTGTTCATAAGCATGATCTAAGTAAATTTCAACTTCGCCCCTGGTTTTTGGCTCTGTCAACCACTTCTAGTACAATAGACACGCTCTTAACCGCCCTCGCTTCACCCGCCCTCTTTGACTCACGTCCGGCGCTGCAGCCAACGACCCGATACTGTACCACAAAAACCGTTCAGGTCACAACCAGTCGATCATATGTTTCCTTAGTTAATCAAGTATTGCATCTTTGTACCTATTTTTGGTACCAAATTTTGTACTGTCGTATAAGTTTTATCATTTTTAATGCTTAATATGACAACACCCAGGAGTTATTTGTTTTAATCACCCTTTTAGTTATCCGACCCAGGGTTCAGTCTCATGGAGGGTGGCTAGTGTGTTATTTTTAATCTTTGTTTATTACTCCTTTGGCTTTGTTTTTTTTTATTTCCCCTCAAAGAATAAGGAGCAATATTCAAATAAAGAGTTGGGGTAAATGTCATATTTTGGAGGATTAAGTTTATCAATATTTTTTACAAGGTATCCCTTCAGTCTACTAATATTTCAAACTTGTTATATTTTCATCAGATAATGTCAACCACACCTTGCATTATATGATAATAATGCTATTGGTGAATAATTCTGGAGATCATATGAATACATTCTAGGGTGGGCGGAAATATAAAGAAACAGGATGCCAACCCAAATAAACGTTTGAAAAATCCTATTTTTGGGTAATAAATATATTTGGAATGTCAGTTCTGAATTGAAGTCTTTTAGCAAACATGTTTATGATTCTTCATCAGAATTAACTAAGCCTTATGTTTCTGTTCAAAAATTTAAATGGAGTAGGGCAAAACACTTTAGGATTAGTTGTACATTAAATAAAAATCAAATTAAAAATCAATATTGGTTACTCTAATTTTGTAAAATTGGAGATGTAAATTTTCTAAACTCCCACTTCATTCCCCCTATCCATCCCATAATCAGTTTTCCCTACAACACTTCATTCCCCCTGTCCATCCCATAATCGATTTCCCTTACAATCCTTGCATAATGTACGGATAGCCCTCATTAACAGTTGGAAAAGGGTTTAACTAAAAATTAAAAAGCTAAAAAATAAAATGAGTCTTTTAGCTGTAGATATGAGTCTTTAGGTATTTTAGATGTGCTTTCTTCATTTGATCATGTGATCTTGGTTTTCTCCTGGTTAGGATGGTTCGCTGTGAACGGATTTATTTAATTATTTCTCTCCTACATAATAAATGATGTGATAGTTGTTTTGCCTTTCGGAGGTTGTCGAGTTCTTATAAGCATATGAGTGTTTTTATAAGATGTTGTACACAGCTTTAAATATTATATAGGATTATTTTAGTTTTCCCACTTATAATTGTTACTTATGATATTATGAAATCAAAAAGATAATCTTAACGGCTGATATTTTAAGATTATTATATTTATTGTTAGTTTTTTTTAAGCATTTAAGTGTAATTTGATTGTTATACTTTGATTAAGCGGTGATTATTTTAGACTTATACTAGGGTGATTTGTTGTTCTTGATGCAAACGAATTAATTGTCTTGTAAGCCTAGCAGAGTTGGCCTTTGAGAATGATTCATTACTAAATGTTTCAAAAATAAAATATCGTCAAGACTACTGTTCAAAAAGAACATAATCAGGCCTATTTACCTACTTTTAGTACCCGTTTCTATTAGCCTTAATAATTTTAGTTTTGTTGGAAGCATTATGTAGTTCACAGTATTTATTAATTATAAGTAAAAACTAAGTTTCCGTTGTGCATTTTCCTCATCTAGGCCTGCTAAAATGTGATAGCTAGACCGTATTTTACTACCAAAACTGTGTTTAGTTTTTATTTTGTAGTATATTTTATGTGCTTTTATGAAACAAACCCACTTATTTTATAGTGTTGAAATTAAATAGATTGGGTTGAAAGATAAAAGTTCTCATTCCTTAATTATTGCATTCCAGTACCAAGTTGTAACGTTTTTTGATCAAGATAAATGCTATTACATACAATTTTTAACTCTAGGCTAAGTATGAGTTTTCTTTATCCATTTTAGTCCTGCCATTCAAGCAATTCAAAGTAATCAAATGGTGATTTTATTTCTATTTGATGTTCAGTTTTGTGGATCTACTGATTTGTATCGACTCAGTTCTAAAGTTGTCACATTCGTTACAACTCAACACATATTGAATTATTTTTTCATCAATATTTTTCTTTTCACTGGAAAGCTTAGTAAAATTGAATTTTGTGTATGTATAAATAAAAAGCACAAGTATAGTTGTTATTTTTTACTGTTGACTATTAAAAAATACAGTATGCTCCAAAATTTTGTTGTTGGAGTTGACCTGTTCCATTGTTTAGACCTCCATCACTGTTAAAAGGACACCGTATACTTTAAAGAATAGTTTTTTATTTCAAAAAGTCCTTAGCAAATTTCACTGTACGAACAATTTCTGTTGTTAAAAAATATGGTTATATATAGTTTTATTTTTTCAAATTTCAAACTGTAGTCTATATACAAAACTGTGGTAATTTTTATATTAATTCCTGTAATAGGCATTTATTAATAAATGAAAGCTTATAAATATCATGATTTGTAATGGCTACATGTAGGGATGATGAGTGTTGTGGTTAATAGTTCCATCAGTTATTTTGAACAAATTCTAAACTGAGAACGATGGCCAATTATTGGTTTCGGTCCCTCAGCCTTGTCTGCACGTAGCAATCATACTTAGTAATACTGGCTAAAAAGCTGAGTACGTGTTGAAATATCTACTGATATAAGAAAATTGTGTACATTTTTGTTTAAACACATAACAAGAATGGCTAAAATTGTCTGCAATGAGTGCTTTGTAAAATAATCAGCCAGAATCCGAGAACTACCAAGTACAGCTGCCTTGAACTTGTACCCTTGTGACTTGTGTCTTGTGTCATAACAATCAACTGCCATCGAGGCACTTTAAAACTCTTAAAAATGCAGTCAAACTACAATGCACAATGTACTACTGTAATAATACTACTAAATTATTTAAATTCATTCAAATCTATAGTTAAATCGCTAATTTTAAAAGGCATGTTATTAAATGGAAAATTTTGCTTACCTAATTTGAGCAAGTTGTCATGATTACCCCACCAATTAGCTTATCAATATCTTTATTGTAATTTCTGCATTTATCAAAATTCATAAAATATTCTACCTCTTTCAGCTTTGCCCCAATGGCCTTTAAAGCGTTAATGTTTAAGATAAGGTGATTAGGGGTGTGCAGTGCAGCGATTTTATTTCAATTCGATGCAACGATGCGATTCCAAGAATTTTGATTCAAATCAATGCAATGCTTCATGTTTCAATGATTGAAACTCAGCCTATACACCAATGTTTATGACCAACACGGATGATCTACCATCTTGGCCAAAGTCTAGTTATAATTTTTTTGATTTAATCAATTATTTCTTCTTCCATCCTATCTTGATCCATCATTTCAAAAACCTTTGCAATAAAAACGCATAACCTAAACTTTATTGTATTTATTTAAGTTTCAAAGGACGGACGAATACAAACGAGCGCCAAAGTTAAAAAACAAGTGACGATATAGACAGTTTTGCCAGATTGTAAATTACCACTATTGTACCATGCCAGTAAAACTACCGTATTTTTGACAAAATACTATTTTACCCACCCTAGGAATACTTCTGTGAAGGTAAAACGTTATTCAAATAACTCAACGTTTATTATAAATTCACAATGGGGAAAAACGTGGTTGTAAGATAACGACTCAAAGAAATAATGTTGGTCAGCCGACTGATTTATTGCTTTCAACTGGACCCAACCCCTCCCCTCCCGTTTTTAACACTCCCCCATGCCCTTTGTAGCGTGGGTAAACGGCAGGAGTAGCTCTCCTATACCCTTGGTAGCGCGGGTAAACGGCAGGAGTAACTCTCCTGTACCCTTGGTAAACAGTGTGGGAGTATAGGAAAGCATCGAACACTTTCGATACATCGCTATTTAGAATCGAAATTTCAATGTTTTTCGATGCATTGCACGTCCCTAAAGGTGATTCTACTAGCCTGGTTTAGAAGATTTTTAAAAATATTAGCCAAACCACCACCAATGAATGTAGAACAGATGTTTGTCACTCTCCACTCAAATAATTTTCCCGGTGTTAACAAGATCATGAGGGCTAGGTTTTAATTAAATTTGTAAAAAGCATTCTTCAACCAAGCTAGCGATCTTAAGGATTAATATTATTCACATTACTGTATATGTTGTAATACGTGTCACTGAGGGTATAACTCCTCTGTTGAAGTCCAATGTAGACAGAAAGTATGCCATGTGTTGAAAACATGGGTTTTTAAAACGTGTGCCAAGACTAAATTTTGACCATACGTTTAAAGTCTTAGTTTTAATATACCATTTTCTTTATTTCAAAAGTTTTTAATACTTGGGATTATTAGATCATTGTGGCCGTGATATTACAACCATTCTAGACCCATCAAATGTTATTTATGATAACCTTTTACAAGATGTCAAATGCTTGATTTATTAAAGAGTATTTCTGTTTCTTCCTATTCCCTTTCATTTTATTTTTTAAATTTTTTTGTGCCTCTAGTCCACAGTGTAAAATTTCAGTTTAATCATCTAGTGAAGGTATGAACGTATTCAAGGTATTTTTACTTTCTCATAATTTTAATTTTCAATTTGAAGCAATTTTATCAAATATTTTTGAAAAAAAAAAACAATTGTTTTATAGGTATGTTTAAGTTTTTATCGGTTCCAGTGATTTTGTAATCATTAATTAGCGTTTGGTTAGTATTTCAGAGTGAGATAAAAATAATTTGTGAGGCTGTCAGAAAGAGATTGAGTTGTATGTATCCTTCAGCATTAATTATAAAACCCTGTTTTATATTAATTTTTTCCTTCTTCACTTATAATTGTGTAATAAAAGTCTGATTATTTATTTTATCATTGGTTCCTTCTTTCTAAGTGTTTTACTTTTGTAATGGATAGTCATTTATGTGTCAACCCTGCAAACTGTAAATATGGGAAATAAATCTTGTTTTGTTTTACTATATCTCCATATTTATATGTTAAATGATGTTGTATAATTGAATTATAATATAATAATTATTATTAAAATGCATTGTTCTATTTAGTCGAGTGTTTTTATTCTATTTACCTTTATCCGAGGACAAGGGATATGGCCCATGATTACGTCAAGTTGTGCATTTATCAGATATGTTTTCTACCAAGACATTTTGAAAGAAATTGGATATTGCAGATTCTGTTATTTAAGGAGCGCCTTCATGACAACACCTCTGAAGCAGTCATTTGAATAGTTCCTGAAACAGACATAAAAGTTTCTGTAAACATTTATTAGAAAAATATGACTTGGTAAAGTAGAACCTTGATAAAATCAAGGGGATTGGAGAAACAGGATTATGTCTCGGGACCAGTTGGCTTGTTCTTTTCTAGTTGAGGTTTTGTGGTATCGAGGTTATGTTGACTTAAACTCATACTATTATCAAAAACCATTTGTATGAGGGTCATCCAGAAAGTAAAGAACGTTTGCTTACTGCACCTAGCACAACTCCCCCATCACCACGATTGCGTGTGTGGCAGTCCACTCATCTCCCCGCCAAAATATGAGCCGAGTCTCGTTGCTGTGCAGTCACCCGTCTTATTTCTACAGCTATTCAAAATGGCGGCGGCAATCTAAAATCCCACCAAATATGAGATACACAGTGTTATTCGGTTTGTGGGTTAAAAAATGTCCGGACCTTAGAAATTTTTAGAAAAAACCAAAGAAAGTTTATAGAGAAAGTGCAAACTAGTCTTCGAGTATTCAGGAGGGGGAATGTTTCAACAAGTTTAATGAAAGAAAATCCATTGCCCAAGATGAATCGCAGTGGCAAGTCATTTGATCTCGCTAAAGATGATTTGAAACAAAGACTTGAGGGAAAATTTGAGGAAAACTGCTGCTAAAATCTTCAGCACATTACATCTCGTTTTTTTTACACTTTCACCATTAACTTTCTTTGGTGTTTTATAAAAATGTTTGTGGCCTAGATATTTTTTAGCTCACAAACCGACTAACACTGCGTATCTCATATTTGGCAGGATTTTCAATTGCCACCATCAATTTGAATCGCTGTAGACATAAAACGTGTGATCGCACAGCAATGAGACTCAGCTCATACTTTGGAGGGGAGGTGAGTGGACTGCCACACACGCAATAGTGGTGATGGGAGAGCTGTGCTAGGTGCAGTAAGCAAACGTTATTTACTTTCTGGATGATCCTCGTACAATGTGAGATTTTGTGGGTTGTCTATGTGAGGTTCTAATGTATCTGATAGTTGTGTACTAATCTGATGTGAAAATTATTAAGTTAGTTTAAAATGCATCTTGAACCATGTTTTCACATTAGCTTTGAAATTTGGGAATTTAGAGGGACGTAAAACTCAATCTTGGATTTTAAAGAGTTACAGCTTGAAAGTTCTTACATAAAGGGGTGTCTGTTTTATTCTTAGTCTGCTTCCTTTACATTTTATATCCTAAATATTGACATCCATCTCTAATGGTGATTAGCAGGAGTGTAATAGTTAAATATTTGTATAACTAGTTCTTACGTACTAAGACCTCAACAAGTAAGAACTATTTCTGAGAGGAAGAAAACAGAAGAAATCATTTTGGCGAAGATTCTTGTTAAAACGAGACTGAATATGTAAATTTTTCTTGGTATTGAATTGTGTTTTATAACACATAAATCTGATATTAACTACTGAAGATGAGTGTTTTTTATTTTTTTAAGTAAGTTTTGTATCCACAGAAAATATTAAAAATTAATTAAGTGTTAAACATTTTGTTAAATATAAGCAGTAATCTTACCAGTTGTGTAGAAGCTGAAATAGTTGGTAGAGTTTTTGCGTTTATTAAAACCTGAAACTTTAGGAATTATTTATTGGTAAGCATCGTAGAAGCGGGATGTGAAACCCTCCCATAAAATGGAAACAGTGATATCATATTCATGATGCCCATAGAGAACAGAGGCAAGATCAAATACCACTGGAACAATCAGGAAATAGTTTTAAAGTTCAGGAAGTATAAATATCTTAAAAGTCCCAGAAAACTATAATGAACAAATTAAACTGATATTTTGCCTGATCTATACCAGATTGGTAAGCATTTGTTTTGTTTTTCATTTAAAACTAATCATTACCAGTACTTGTTTACAGTTTACCACAGTACTGGAAAGTAGTTATTTTTCTTACAAAATAAACCAAAAACTTGTATTAGATTTATTTTCCTAACACTAAGTCTACAAGGTGTCCATAAAGACCTTGGATTTGTACAAAAATTGATTATTAGTAAATATGTTTCTAATATACTGTATCATGCGTCAATTGGTTCTTTTAAAGTTGCATTTGTATAAGTTGGAAACCCTTATACTTAACAACTCGGTATAAGTGGTTCAACTACTTGGAAGTGCTTGTATTTATGTTTATGTTAAGTTATGCCACAGTTAAATGTTTTTCAGCCATGGTTTTCAAGCAACGCGGGGCCGGGGCACCACCATACTAGGCTTTGGATGTGAGATTTTCTTGACGAAACCTTCCCCAATCGTTGCACAACAAACTGCCTTTATCAAGGCCACCATTTCTGTTGGGTCGGTCTAGATGGACTGACAGCTTGGCCTCCCTGCTCATCAGATATAGTGGACTGTTGGGGTTTGTTTGTTTTTTGCATAAAAGACATTGTGTATGAACCTTATATAAGCGCCTTGATGGCGAGGTTCAGCTAAATATTAGCTAATACGTACTTACAAATCGAAAATCAGCTAGATTCCCCAACCCACATATGAAACTCATGTGGAAGTGAGTTAAATCTGTAAGTATTGTAAATAAAACTTGATTTCCTATACTTTTCCGTAGATAAAGATTCATTTTTGTAGTCTTGCTGTTTTTTTATTTGATTACAGCTTAAATCTGTCTGATTTATGATAACGAGCACTGGACAGGGTGTGAGAAGGAGTGTGAGTAATTTCCTAAAAACATTTGTTTTCTAAGAATTTAAAGTCATTGATTATATTGATATTTTCTCTCATTCCCAAGCTGTGTGGAATAGAGGTGTTTGTATTCTGATTTTTTTATTTCAATACCAGAGGCATGTTGTTACGAGCACAAACCCACTGCTAAGGGAACGCGGTCCAAACCCTTCAACTTGTGTGTAAATCCGGGAATCTAACCCCTGACCCCTTGAATCAAAGTCCAAGACGCTAACGGTTAGGCTAGTGAGGTATCAAGTAACAGTATCATGTTTTTTGTGACTGATATTTCTTCTGCAGTAAGAGTGTTACTGCAATCCCAGGAAACCTATCAAGAAGACTGTGTATGTGTGTGTGTACACTGAAAGTTGTGCCAGAGTGTGCTCATAAGTGACAAGTGAGTCTAATTTTTCAAAAGTTATAGTGGCATAGATTCATTCAGCGAAATACCTGGTAACCCTTATATATCAGGTAAATGTGATAACCCTGATCATGTTTTGCAGCACCTAGACAGATGAGATTAGGCTACACTTATCTAACTGGGTGTAATATATAGCTGGATTTATTATGGTAACAGAAAGTCCAATATGCATTCTAGGGGTGGGCGAGTAGTGTTTTTTTAAATCGAGTCGAGTATTGAACCAAACTACTCGAGTCAAGTCGAGTAATTATTTAACAAAAAAAAAACTCATTTGATTTTGTTATGGAAAACAATGTTTTTTACATATTAAACTTTAATTATAAACATAAAATGTTTTTGAATTATTAATGTTATTATTTATTTTATTTTAGCCTTTATTTTACCATGAATGAATAATGATTAATTGAAAAATAATAAATACATACTTTTTTCAACAACAATAACAAACAAAAAACAAGTATTACAAATATATATCCATACAAAGATTTTGGGTTAGTTTATCAAAACCAGAACATTTTAACAAGAAAGTGATTTTTTGCCCCTAACCCAAACACTCCCTGTGACCCCTCTCTTAGTTATCTTAACTCAAAGGTATCCAAAAATAACCCACCTGTCATTGTCTTTCATATGAGCTAAAAATGGATTTTAAGCTTTTTTTCATTATTTCAGTCACTTATTTTGCTAAAAATTTGTTAGCGGCGTAAACGTGGGTAAACGGCGGGAGTAGTCATCTACTCAACTAAAATTGTCGAGCAGTCTCTAATACTCGCTCCGCCTTCAAGCATTAGAAAATACTCGACAGGTACTCGAAAACTCAAGTACTCGCTCCGCCTTCAAGCATTAGAAAATACTCGACAGGTACTCGAAAACTCAAGTACTCGCCCACCCCTAATGCATTCTTTAAGCAATTCCTAGTATTAACAATCATTTCATTGTTATAGCAGTGTTGCAGTATTATCACAGCCAAAGGCGGAAATTACCAAACACCTAGCCGTTGATTTATTTCCCTGATATTAAAATGCATTTGATACTTCATTGTGTCTTTTAGCGAATTTCCCCTTTAGGGAAGAAGCTATTACCGTAGGTGGCATGGTAAGAGTTAAGCCCGAGACCATGACAGATTTTTGTTTTGAGGTCCCCAGATGCCAAAAACACTATTCGTTCAAATTTTTATATATGTGTCCGTTAACACGATAACTTGAGTAAAAAAAGTCTGATTTCGATGAAATTTGGTTCAAATGTGTAAAGTGACATTCATGACCTTAAGTTTGAAAACCAGAAAAATCGGACCATGGGAAGGGGGTTTTATAAGGGTTTACAATTTTTAAAAAATCAGTTTTTTGCATTTTTCACCATACAGTTTTTAAAATACTTAATTTTGGTTTTGACGATTTTATAGAGCTTAAAAAAACAAATAATATGGTATTTTGAATCATTAACCTAGGTTAAGTGGTTGCGGATAAAATCCAAAAAACGTGTTCATAAAATCTCCATGTTAATCTCATGGGAAAAACGTTTTTAGCTTTTCCTCAGTTCATTTTAATGCAAACCTCACATTTGCTTTTACCAATCAGTTCAGCTCTACAAAACAATTATTTTGGTGTTTAAATTGTGATTCTACGTCCATCCGTTGCAGAGATATTCAAAGTGCTAAAACAGTGCTAAAACACAGTACGTTGTCCAATTTTATTATTATGGAGAATAATTAAAATTTGATATCTCGTTTATTTATGAATGAATGTTAATGAAACTTGGCATGTGGCTTCACCTAGTACTCGTATATTGATATTTGCTGATTTTCCCCGCAGCAGCAAACCTGCATACTCATCCCCCATGTTATTCTTATGGAGAAAAAGTAAAATGTAATGTTTCCCTTAATTATGAACATAAATTAATAAAATCTTGTATGCAGCTTCGACTGGTTAAGTTATATTGATAATTGCATAAAAACACATATTTTGTGTTCCTTGTTGCAGCAAACCTGCGTACTCAGCTTTCAATGTTATTTATTTATGGTGAATAAATAAAATGCTATATATAATTTATTTATTTGTGGTTTTTTATGAAACTTTGTGAGTGGCTTTATGTGGGTAGTGAGAAACATATACATGCATTGGAAATTCGCTGAGTACGCAGGTTTGCTGCTACGGGGGTATTTTGTAACACATTCAACAACAATTAAACTGCAAGTAACATTATTGATAGGTCGGCTAATTATTGTTTCCTAATATGTCAACATTGCATGAGAGACTTTCAGTGTTATAAGATTGTCTGGATTACCGGTTTGAGATTTAAAATTTAACAAATTTTTATATTTAAAAACTAAAAGTAAATAGATTGGATATTCTATTAAAAATAATTTTGCCAAAAGAGACAGTTAATTGAAATATTTATCACAAAAAATATTTATGTAACTGTCCAAACCACTAAAGGTAATAGCATAACTCCTGTAAAATCATAAACATCCAAGAACCTTAAACATGTAGGTAAAGTAGGGAATAAACAATAAGTAGCACATAAATATATTAAAATGTCATTTTCTCCAAAATACAAATAGTTCTCTTAATAAAATAACAGAATCATCAGGAAACAAAACTACTAACAATTTATAAACAACTAGTATTCCGAATGTAACATTTATATAATGTATGAAAAATAATTATTTACAATATAGCGGAATATTTTCTGATTTTATTGTATTTACAAAAACAAAATTTTAACTTAAAATAATTGAAACCCATTTTGAAAGAGGAACCTTCACATGTTGATATCTGATAACAATTTATAGGCCTGTAAATTGCTAAACATTTTGAGAGAAATACATACAGCATGTAGGGTAAAATAAGATTCATTCAACTAATAATCACGATTAAGGCACATATTTGGATGGTCTCTAATTACTTATAGTTATAACACAGATAGTTGGATTGCTGTTGGTTGTTTTATTGTACGTTAACACAGATACAACTTGTGCGAGAAGTTCAGAGAGTGTTTTTCTTCCAAAAGAACAATGTTAATTTTTCTTCCATTTAACCTTGTGTCAGAAGATTTACATTAGTGTAAAATAATACAGGAAACATTTACTAATGTAAAAAATATTCCTTGAAAATAAGTTATTAATGATTGTAATAAATTGACTGCGGTATAATGTTTTACACATTCAGTTAACTGATCCTTATGCAATTTTTTCCTCTTTAAAATAGGGCTGTGCGAGTAGTGATTTTTTTAATCGAGTCGAGTCGAGTCGAGTAGTGCCAATTATTTTCGAGTTTCGAGTATTTTCGAGCGAGTATTTGCCATCAGTTGGAAGTTTAAAAAAAAAATGGGATTTGAATAGCACCCTAGATTTGATAATATTAACATGGTTTCTAAGTAATACATGAGAAGCAATACAAAGATTTAGCCAGTACAATCAAACTGGATTACCTACGTATTGACAAACAAAATGCAGTTTGACATTCGTTTCTGGCTGATAAAACAAAGTCCGGTTGTCATTTAGCCAATATCACCTGGTCCATACATCTCCGATAATCAATATTAGATTACGAAATCATTAGTTACAGCCGATATTAAGTGGTCCGGTCGCCACTTTTGCCGATATTATGGTTCCCGTCGTCATTTTCGGCCGATTTTACGTGGTGCGATCGCCTTCTGCGGCCGTTACTACGCGTTTTGGCCGGTCGCAATTGTTAGCGATTGTCTTTTTCGGCCGATTTTACGTGCTGCGATCGCCTTTTGCGGCCGTTACTACGCGTCTTGGCCGTTCGCAATCGTCATTTTCGACCAATTTCTCGTGATGCGATCGTCATTTTCGGCCGATTTCGCGTGATGCAATCGCTTTTTGCGGCCGTTATTACACGTTTTGGCCGGTCGCAATCGTTTGCGGTCGTCATTTTCGGCCGATTTCCCGTGAAGCAATTGCCTTTTGCGGCCGTTACTACGTGTTTTGGCCGGTCGCAATCGTTAGCGATCGTCCGGAAATCGGCGGGAAATACTCGCTCGAACTTTCGAGTAGTTTTCAAAACTTCGAGTCGAGTTCGAGTATTAAAATACTAGGCCGAAAACTCGAAGTTTCGAGTACTCGCACACCCCTACTTTAAAATGAGGCAGGAATCGTTAATTACAAGCTTTTATTTAGATGGTGAAAAGACATTTATTGCAACATTGCTCTTATGGAGGAATGAAGAAAAACTCAACTGGCTTGACTAGCACCAGCGATCCCAGCAAAACAGTTCTCATACCCTAAATAACTGAACCAGCACACAATTACTACACTCAAATAATTATTGTTGATGAATTCAATATAAGTTGTTGGACATTTCACAAAAATTACAAAAACAACAATAACCCTACAACAAACATTTTAATAATATTAATTTCTAAAGTTTATTCCTGAAGTTCTGTAATTTGTTTGTTATTCAATTGCTGTAATTCCCTCATTTTCATTCATTCTGTGGAAGAATATTTCCACATTTGTTATGCAATTCAAATGTTACATTTTGTTTACATTAATTGGAATGTATCGTATTGTAATCTATTTTTTACTTACAATAAATCACCTAGAAAACAAATAACGAGTGATTAATTCATATCACTTTGATGAAAATAAATAAATATAGGTTATATATCGAGTGGAACTTATGATTAGCAATCTGTTATCTATACAACAAAACAAAAATATTTGGTCTTACAACACCTTATCCATCTAAAACCAATAAAACTAAGCCTAACATTAGATTTAAATAATGCCACACAAAAGCATTCGTCCACAAATAGAGCAACTGATATTTCTTAAGTTGAAAACAACTGATCGTAGACGACATACTGTAGGGATCGTAATGAGCTATAGTAGACTTGTAGAGCAACATCGGCGTTACTCCGGCAAACTATTGCATTTGAGCGTATCTGTAGTTATATGAGGGCACTCAACTCCATACGTCCGCAGAGTACCTGAAACAACCCATCGAGTTCACTTGCTACATCCACAGCAAATGTTATTTTACACACTCGAGGTAATACCTTGGGCGGGTTGAGGGGAAGGAGGAGGAAGTATTGGTTGTACGCTGTGGGTAAGAGGGGGGTGGATCGCCGCCACTACCTCCCCACCTCCTACTCACAAAAACACTGCCCCTCACCCTGCTAAACATTTATTTATGTCTATTATAACCTGAAGATGTAGATCTAACTGATGTTGGTAAAAAGATCAGGGTTTGGACTGTTAACAACATGAAAAATGACAACAGTGTAAATACACGCCAAAAACAAACAACAAAATGTTCACAAATATTCCAAAATATTGTTTTTTCCTTTTAATATCTTTTGATAATATATGTTGTGGTAATTTTTTCAATGAATCGACACTCAATACGAATTTCAAATCGACAAGTAAATTTCCTTGATCTTCATCAAGCTTAAACTTTGATACAAAATTTGTAATTATCCATCCAGCCTATACAAGCCAATACCTACAAAAGCAGGGTACACTCCAAATGTATATATTTGCAAATCCCCAAGGAATTGATGGAAATTGTTAAAAATGTTAACTGGTATTCAACCACTGATATTGAACCCTGGTTTAACTCTTGAAAACTAACAAAAGAGATGTGTTTAGGGATACATTTTTACCAGTAAGGTTTAGCATAAGTAGCATAATACAGTAATTTTACCATGCAGAGTTTATTTTATGTACACAAGCTTATTCGGCAATCAAAATAGTTGTCTCAAAAAAAAAATAGCTACAGAAATAGATTTGCACTTAGTGTTTAAAACTACACAAGATTTCGGGAGGGAAGGAAACTCCTCCCGTTACAAAGGAACTCCCCTCTCCTTAACTCCCAAAATGCAGTTTTAAACACTAAAACCAATAGGTTGAGTACAAATGATTTTCAATAAATAAAAATACCATCCATACCATAGACTAAAAGCTGTTGAATGGTCAATCAATGTTTTGTCAGATGGACAAAACAATAATGAAGGATAAAGGAGTTGCAAATGATACAACTATTAGACTCTTAGAAATCCGGACTCTTGTGACGGATTCCCATCAATGAACAATTCCACCTTTGTAGTGAACAATTATGACAATATGCGTTTACATTTATGTTATAAACACTCCGTAATACAGTAGAAACTCGTTAATTCGTCACCAACGGGACCGAGAGCACGGTCGGAACTTGGAACACAAAAAAAAATCGGATTATCAGAGCAAAATATACACATTGAATGATAAATACATTTCCAAAAAAAAATACAAATTTTAAAGGGTGTAGTGTTATTTTATAGTTATTACGCGTGAACTTGTTGTGAATGTACACACGTGATAGTGATAGTGTGTATTCGTTACATGGAAAAACGATAAAACAGTAGTTTAAACAGAACATATTGAAATATATATTCATTTGCGAAGATTTAACAGAACACTGTAAATCATAAACAAAGTAATTCTGTAATAAAAACTGTCACCAGTCTACTGATTTACATTGTCAGTGATGAGTCATCGACAGGAGAGACGTGAACTGAGCAGCTCACCGGATTCGTAAACAATAACACTGATAACGGCACGGTTAGGCATCTGACAACGATGCAAATGATGGGACATTTGTGCAATACGGTATAACTGTGTAAAAACTGAAGGCGCTAAACCGTGAAGTTCTGTTTTTATTTGCAACAAAAATATATTTTTTTAAATTCAAGATCATCAGTCCGGATAACTGGAAGTCCCGATAAGTGAGATCCGGATTTCTGAAAGTCTACTGTAAGTCAAAAACCTGATTGGTAATAGCAACAAGTGACCCTTCTCCCTGCCCTCACCTCTTCTGCGCCTCCATCTTCTTGACGTAGGCGAGAGCTTGTTCATGTGTCATGCTGCCCTTCTCCTGCACCACTTGCACCACAATCTCGTGGACGTCTCTCGCCATTGTTCTCGCATCCCTGTACCAAACGAGACACATGAGCTGTGACACTTGTTGGAAACAGATACTTCTAAACACGCTAGAACGGTGGTTTCAGACATTAATTGTATTTTGTGAACATAATTGTTTTTAGGGGCCTGATTTACTAGGTCAGTTTAGGTCCATGAAGTCCTCTTTATCGCCTAACATGGTGGGCTGTAGCCTTTTGGGAAATGATTCTACAACTCTCTATTTGACTATGTAGTTTCAATTATTTTTTGACCTCTTTGGTAAGAAAAATCAGTTTGTGGGGTATGCCACACACAATGAAGGTATTTTTAAAAGTCCACATAACAATAATATAAATGACGACAATATCTTGGATTTTAGCAGCCAAATTAAGACTCATCACCAAAATATAATTTCTGTAATAACTAATATAGTGTAAACTTACAACTCAGAATGGCTGGTCTAGGATTTTAACCCAAAATTTCCTGTACAAGGTGTAAGCGAAACCACAGTGCTACTTAACTCGGTAACTAACAAAGTGTAAAAATTCTCTACAGATTAATATTTTTGCTACGTAACACATTCACATGACATGTTTAGAAATAAAAATCACACACGTTTCAATGTTATTGCATGGTTACAATTGTTACCACCAGCAAACAACGTGTTAATTCAATAACTAACAAAGTGTAAAAATTCTGTACCGAATAATGTTCTTGCTACTTGACTCGAAAACTAAAAAAGTGCAAAAATTCTCGGCTGACTAATATTCTAACTAAAGGTAACTCAGTTTATTTTGAATGACTAAGTCCTACGGTTAGTTAAATCCTCTAATTAGCCCAATAAGCTAATACGATTCAGTTTCTCATTCAACCAAAGAGTCTTACCCGCAAATGTACAGATGTCCATTATTTCCTCCAATAATCCTCCAAACCTCGTCTTTGTTCTCCTTCAGCAAGTGAGTAACGTAAACTTTCTCCGACTGGTCTCGCGAAAACGCAACATGGAGCTGAAACATTAAATACATTTTAAGCATACTTGCTAATTGTAAGAACAAATTAGGATATTTATTTACAAAAATAATAATAATAATAATAAGATTATATTCACAAAGCTATAGTAAAGTTTTCTCTTTAAATAAATTAAATCAAATTAAATTTACTCTTAAACATTCTAGCAAACATTTTACTAAGATAAAAAATTACAGTATCTGTTAGCAGAGACACAGAGAATTAAACCAATCAAGATCTAACTATCAGTGTTAAACAATAACAAATTTGTTAAATTATTAAATAAACACATTCTTAAAGTGTCTTGAGTTTTGTAAATTTATACAGATGTAACAATTTTTATTTTATTATTGTTCTATGACGAGCCGCCTGCTTTATGTAGTTTAGTTTACTACCTTGTAAAAGTGTTTTGAGGAAATAAAGAATTTGAATTTTTTTTATTTTTTGTTCTAGATCATTAAAATGACCCTTAGGTTAAAAGAGGCCGTGATTATGGCAAAGCCGTGAGTGTCTCTGTGGCCTCCTCACTAATAGGGGTGTGCGAGTACTCAAAACTAGTTTTCGGCCGAGTATTTTAATACTTGAACTCGACTCGAAGTTTTGAAAACTACTCGAGTATTTCCGCCAATTTCTGGACGATCGCTAACGATTGCAACCGGCCAAAACGCATAGTAACGGCCGCAAAAGGCGATCGCATCACGTAAAACTGGCCGAAAATGACGACCGTGAACGATTGTGACTGGCCAAAACGCGTAGTAACAGCCGCAAAAGGCAGCCATATCACGTAAAATCTGCCGAAAATGAATACCGCGAACGATTACGAACGGCCAAAACATGTAGTGACGGCTGCAAAAAGTGTTCACATCACGTAAAATCGGCTGAAAATGACGATCGGACCGCGTAATTTTGGCCGTAACTAACGTGTTTTGTTTGTTAATACGTAATCCAGTTTGATTGTACTAGCCAAACTTTGTATTGCTACTCATGTATTAGTTAGAAACCATGTTTAGATTATCAAATCTAGGGTGGTATCTAAATCCCGTTACACTATTTTAAACTACCAACTGATGGCAAATACTCGCTCGAAAATACTCTAAACTCAAAAATAATTGGCACTACTCGACTGGGCTCGATTTAAAAAATCACTACTCGCACACCCCTACTTCTTAGAATGCACACCAATTACATTTAGCGTTTTAATCGCTTAAAAGGCATATAAAGTAATGTTAGCAATTTCCTCACATGTACTGAAAATTAATCAAGCGTTCATCATTAGTGGAGTGACAATGTTAGCTAATTTCAGATTAGTGGGTTACTTTTTTAAATTTAATTACTTGTATACGCTAAAAAAATTACTCTAACAGAGTTAGTTGTTCTTCGTGATGATGCTGGAGAGTGTGACATATATTTTTTGATTTTGTTTAAAGCTCCTGTGTGACATATTCTCCTAACATGAAATAACTCCTTTTGAAGCAGGATTCTGACTAAACCAAGTGTTAAAGTAATTTTCTATCACGTATTGCTCATTCTAAAAACCCACATAGAAGAATTAAAATACACAGACTAATATTTTTGGGATTTTCAATGCACAATAAAGTTATATTTTAGAACAATGCAGCAGGTAAACACAATCTTCTCTAGAACACCCAAAGTTAAAGGAGCTTAGCACCAAAGACAAGAAGACACTCACCTTCAAGAGACCAACTTTCTCGTATCCCTCTAATTCTTCTTGATAGAGGAAGTCTTCAGACTTCTTACGGCAGCCAAAGTATAGTACTGTGTCCCCAACAGGTTTACCTACGTGAAAATGAATTTGTAAATACTGTTTATTATAAATTGTTTGAACTCCTATACATTTTTAACACCAACCTGTGTCATAAAGTTTATAAATAATAAGAGGACAACTCATAGGAGGATAAGAATAAAAGACAGGTCAGGACAGGAATGAGTTGGAGTCAGACCCATAGTCTAGTCTTCATAATGCCTAGTCTTTGTCTGGACTATTCCCTAAGCCAGATTATCAATTAAAAGCATATCGATTAATCTTTGTACATACAATGTTCGTTCGAACGTAAACCACTACCAATTCCAATGTAATGGTATTTCAGATGTCACTTTTTGCTTAGTCACTTAATCACTGTATAAGACGCTGATAGAACTATGGCACATATTTTAAAACTAACCATGCATGAATCTGAACATAGAATTTGTAAGTAATGTTTAGGCAGGCTAAAATTTACTAAATCTCAGTTTTTCTTTTATCCTAATAATTTTTCCTACCATTTTAAATTAATTTCCTGACTTTTCTGTACACTTCTAGACACTCTGATGTGTGATTTGTTACCTTCTTGTCTCGCCAGATCCCGCTCTTGGATGAAGCCTCTGAACGGTGCCAGACCGGTGCCGGGGCCTATCATGATGATTGGAGTTTGAACACGCGTTGGCAGCCTGCAACCATACACCACATACTTAACAATCGGAGCGACTCCGGGTAGAAACGATGGACGAGAATATTTTCTTAGATCACCGCTAGAAAGCACTTCTCAGTTGTTCATTGCTTATGGATTCATAATACTCAGCCATTAAAGGTATGCCATGATAGCTCAGTGGATATTGGTTTAAACTTCTGATCATAAGGTAGCGAGTTTGAAACTCATTATGGTAATTTACTTTTTTATGTTTGAAAAATATATTGTAAATGTTACTCTGATATTTTTACACAAACCCATACCCCTAATAAGGTTAGGTTTGGTTGGGTTATCATAGCTAAATATGACTTTTCTGGTCGGGTATTTGTCACTTAATTCATAGAAACCCACTTTTTTTGTTTATGTTGATGATATGTCAGCGCTTCCTCGCAGAAACTTAAGAAACTACTCCCAAGAAACTACTCTCGTCCATGGTTTCTCCCTTAAGTCGCACACCTTAACACTCTAGTGACACTTCAATTTAGGAAGTGGATCAACATGATGGTGACAAAGACAAAATTATACTTATAATAAATTTCAAAATGGCGGCCATATACAAATTTCAAAGTCAAATTCCTGGAAAACTAGCAACTAAAACAAAATTTTACAAGACATAAAATTTAAAGGACTTGGTCAAATGCACTAGGGAATTTGACTTTGAAAATGTTATATGGCCGCCATTTTGAAATTTGTTATAAAAAATTGCCATAACGTTTTTATTTATTAACCGATTTTTACAGTAAAAATGTCATTAGATTTGGATTACAAAGTGCTTTAAATTGTATATCTTGTAAAATTTTGTTTCAGTTGCTAGTTTTCATGGAATTTGACTTTAAAAATTTAAAGTGACCGCTATTTTGAAAATAAACGTCGGAAAAAAATAATTTTTTTTGTGGATTTAAACATTTATCCTGTAAAGCTCCATACCAAATTTTTACTTGATACATTAATCCATTACGGAAATAGAAATGTTTAAGTGAAAAAAACAAAATGGCGGATAGCGGCTAAACGAAGTTGAAATCAAAAAAATTTTACTGAACATTTTCGATTTATTTTTGTATGCAGAATATGGTTATGTATAGCCAGTTCCGGATTTTTGTGACACCCTGTATATATATGACTGATGCTCAACGGTCATCAGGCAAATTAATTAAATCCGTGCTCCTCGATAGCAAGGTGCCTGTAGCTCGCTTTGATTGGTTGAGCTGTGATAGCATCAGCTGGTGGCTGGCTGCCGGTCACCACCAAAGCGGTCATATATTTTGTCCTAAAAATATTCTTAGACTATAATAGCGGACAACAGAGTTGACAGCTGGGCTGTAGCCAATAGCACGGTTGTAAGCTATCACTGTCGCCAAATTTACTGTTGTAGAAAAATATCACACAAATGTTATTCCTATCAGCTAAAGTGCAGTTTTGTCAATGCAGCACATCTACGATTGGCTGACCTTGGTTGACAGCCCTGCAAGCCACGCCCTCAACTGCCAACTCTCTTGCCGCTTGTATAGAAAACCAACAATCACTCACTTGAACTGGGACTTGCGTATGAAGATGGGCACAAGAGAGGCCAGGGCATCCTCCTTGTCTTCGGCGGGCGGGACCTTGTTGGCCAGCCAGCTCGTGCACACGCCCTTGTTGACTCTGCCCGTCGGCGTTGAGTACTCCACCTTCACTGCTGTTATGTGCACCGTTGTGGGGTACAGCTGTCAACAGCAACATCATTAGTGGTCTAGGATTGGCTTGGTGAATTACTCACAGTACAGGATCTGACTCGAAAGCTGGATAATGGGTGAGACTGACTTTTATGTGATTGATGTACGAGGGTATTGGACTTGAATACTTCAAAGTGGTTTAAATACCTGATCTCAATCAATTCAAAATCTGTTGCAACTAGATTCAACTTGTAACATGAAGTCATGGTCAGGCCAGACAAGGAGGTTCTCTTCTCTTGATGGTTATGATCACAAAACAGTATGTATAAACACACACAGGAACACAACCAACATTATTGTAGATGAAAGGTTTTTAGAATCAGAATTAAAAGAACAACTTTTAACTAGATTATTATAACCCGTATCCTATTCGTGTTACCTTGGCAGAGGATGAGATCGAATAGTATCGGCACTGCAACCTGGGCAGAAGCTCACACAGGTGATCAATCTCTGGTTTGACACTGGGCATGTCCTCCAGGATGTGGATGATGTTCCGGTTATCCTGGATGATCCACTGGTTGTACAGCTGCTTGCCCTCCGGGCTGGTTGATGACATCAGTTTTAGCTGCTCCTTCTCCTGCAACCAACCAATCATTGATCAATCTCAGGCTTGACACTGGGCATGTCCTCCAGGACAAGGGTGATGTTCCGGATGTCCTGGATGATCTAATGGTTGTACAGCTGCTTGCCCTACGGGCTGGTTGATGACATCAGTTTCAGCTGCTCCTTCTTCTGCAACCAACCAATCATTGATCAATCTCAGGCTTGACACTGGGCATACCCTCCAGGACGAGGATGATGTTCCGGTTGTCCTGGATGCAGGAAACTGGTTGTACAGCTGCTTGCACTCCTGGCTGATTGATGACATCAGTTTCAGCTGCTCTTTCTCCTGCAACCAACCAATCATTATTCAATCTCAGTGACAGTGTGACATTGTTGCAAAAAGAAAGCAAGGGCTGCCAAAAAATCAGCCACATAAAATTCAAAGTTAGGCTGCAGAAAATTTGAGAATACTTCAATGAAGTGATTACTGTGAGAATATGCCAACAAAGTGATTGCTGCAGGAAACTTCTTCATTCTGCAAACAAAACTGATCAAGAACAATATAAATGGATTGAATTTGTGTAAACAATCACAAAAGTCGTTCAGCCTATTTGTGGGGGCAGAGGTCCACGATTCCCACTGTCAGTACTGACTATAAATGTATCGCTGCAGCTGGGACTAATTTGGTCCAATGCTCCCTGAGTGAAAACATTTCCAAAATTATCAAGACTTCACTTCTAGTTGGAACTACTTTTCAAACACAAGCTAGTTGCAGCTGTAGTTAGCACTGCAGGAATTTGTTCCAAAAACAGCTCTCAAGTCCTGCAGGAACTAGCTGCAGCTGAAACTGGTTTTGGGATCAGTTTTATGGGCTCTGTGGAACTAGCAGCAGCTGCATTGCTTAAGTAACTGGTTGGTACATCTCTAGTGCTGACACTCTCAGATTTTGCTTGTGCTAATGATGATGTGCGATATGTATCATATCGTATCGCAATATTGTGATATGGCAAGGTGTGATACAATATTTTGGTTCGCTATTCAGAAAACTACTGTCTATTTTGATATTTCACGTTGTATTGCGCATAAAAATGAAAATTTCATTTATAGGCAACAATCTTACATATAATGGTTTGTGAGTGCTCTTTTTTTTGGATCAAGGCCAAGAGAAATTTGTGAAATAAAAGTGACATGATATATAAAAACAATGCAATATTAGTTATACACAAATCTATTAAAGTACAGCAATATGATATTTAATATAAATTTGGGATACTCGTTGTCTATTAGTGTACTGTAAAAAATCAAATTATTTGGAGAGCTTTCAACAAAGCTTCAAAAAGCCAAAAAATTGGATTATTTTTTATAGCTTGCTTGGTTACTAGTTTTTAAAGTGTATTTTTACTTTCTCCCTCTTATATACATAGTATATGGAGAAAGTACTGTTTTCGTCAAAATTTTCGAATGTGAGTTGTTGGTGGAAATATTCGTTTTGGTGCTCCCTGAATCCAAAAAAGTGATTTTTACGTGATGTCTGTGTGTCTGTCTGTCTATATGGATGTGTACAGAGCTAGATCCCTAACCAATGGTCAGATTTTGATGAAATTTGGTATATAGGTACTAATCCACGAATCTCCAGGCGTTTTTTTTTTAATTTTTTTGAATTTTTTATTTTTAAGGGTAATTATCCCCCAAAAACCGCCAAAAAACATGAAAAATCAAAATTTCTCAAAAACGGCTCTTACGATTTTGAATAAACTTTAGTCGTTTGTAGAACTTTAGTTTTCAAACCAAATGACACCACCCGCATTTCTGTAAAAATTCGGGTTCAGAAATTACAAGACTTAAAACATCAAAAATTAAGTTTTTTGGATTTTTCATAAAAAAACATAAATATAAAAAATATTACTATTCACCATTAAAAAGAGCTCAAAAAACTAAATAATTTAGTATTTTGATTTACTCTTCTACATTACTGGTTTCGGAGAAAATTTAAATTTTCATTTTGCGGTAAACACAGTACGTTGTCCAATGTTATTCTTATGGGAATACAAAAATTACTATTACAAACTCTTATTTATTGATCAATTTCATTCAAACTTGATATGCTTGTCAAGTTAGCATTGACCAACAGAGGAAATTCAAAATATGTTGCCCCTTAACAACCATGAGGGAGGGGAATAGGGGGGCATTTCCCCTCTTAAAACCACGTGTGTAGCAATGGATTCTGTAGTGCCTCCTAAACAGAGATTTGGGTGGATATTTTTGAAAACAACTTGTTTACAAGATTTTATGTACATTCGACCGTGCTTTGTATTCTATATTTAGTAAATAAAAAGTAATTTATTCATTAAAGTTGGGCTAAAAGGGAGAAAGTATGTGTCAGTTTCCTGATACCATTTATTTTATTCCAAAAACGTGTTGCATTCCAATGTTTGGTGTGTTAATCGTGTTAGGCTTGCAGAATGTTTATTTTTTATTTTACAGATTCTGTTGCAGAAAGAATTCAAATACTCTGCCATGGGGCATTGATAAATCTTAGGTGTGACTCAGGACATGTCCTTAAATATGTGGATGATGTTCCTATTGTTTGTGTCAAAACATGTTTTTAAAAAAACTTAAAAGCCTTCTCAGACAAAAAAGTTAAATAAAACAACAATAATTTTTGTGAAATGAAGTGTAGTGAAATAAAAGCTTATGATGTAAACAAGAAATGTGAATTGAGGCAGTCATACCTTGGGATCCTTGGCATACTCTGACAGCTCCTTGAGGATGTGAGTGCGGGGGTTGGAGGTGATGTCCACATAGTAGGTGAGAGCCGTGCGGTAGGTCGTGGGGCAAGGGAACGGGTGCTTCTTGCTGGAGTCCTCTGAAACAACCACACTCAGTAGGTATCCATACTTTTACTTTTGTGTACAATCAAAGTATGGGTAGTTTCATAGTGCTTGCAATGTGTGCAAGTAGTGCAAGAGAGACGTTGAATACCCACCTCCCAAATATCCCTACAACCTCTTATGGAGTAAAATATTTTTGCAATATTTACAAACTTTCTGTTGGGTGAATGAGACATCTACCAAAATTTCCCTCTTCCTTCATAAAATGCTTAACATTTAATGTCACTTCACTTAGACTGTTTACCTGTTAACAAAAAGTTAAATTCATATAACAGTTAAAAGCTTCATTATAAAAACAAACTAATATTTAATTGAAAAAAAACTTATGCTATGTTAAAAAATTCAAGCAAGGTGAAATCAAGTTATGCAAAATTTAAATGGTTACTCTTCAAACACACAACAGTAATCAGTAAATAACTGAAAACAAATATTAAAATATGCATATCACACCCAGGCTTTCACTAAACCGCATAACTGACCCCAAAAAAAGAAACACATGATTTAAAATGTGCAAACACCACCAAATCTAAAATAAATCCATTGATACAAAAAAGTAAATAAATCAGGTATTTATACAAAATTATGGTACAAATAACTACAAAAGGATTGATGTAGTTGGCTATTTACCAGACACAAAACTAAGAAAAACATTTTGCTTTCAAGACGTGGCAAGGGAAAGGAAAGGTAATCATCCAAACAAGGAAAGGTAATCATCCAAACAAAGTTAAAACAGATCTTACTTGAAGACACTCACTGGAAATTATCTCTGAAAAAATTTAAAAGCTCAAATTTTTGTTCAAAATTAAATTACTCAAATCAAAATATATGTCTTTATTTTGAACATAATAACCAAAGTTTTACTAAATGTGAATGTGTATATTTAAACAGGGCAAAAAAAAGTAAGGAAAAATAAAATAAAGATCAAAAAGAAAAAATAACAAAACAAATAGAAGCTTGGGTATAAAGCTTATGAAGAGTGTGTTTAAAAGTCACTTAGATTATTTTGCTATTTTAGAATTTGGCCATGTGGTTTACAAGGTTAAACTAAAATTCAAGACTGAGACTAAAGAAAACGTTTTGAACTACAAAACCAAATTTTAGTGTTAAATAATTTATTTTTGAATGGAGTATGGTGTTATGTTGGGGGGGTGTTATATATGAAATGTCCAGGTGTAAGAGAACACATTGTAGGTATTTGTGAGGTAACACTGTGTCTAGGTGTATTAGAACGTACTCTCAGTACTTGTGAGGGTGAACATGGTGTACAGTTGTATTAGAACACATTGTAAGTATTTGTGAGGTGACACTGTGTCTAGGTGTATTAGAACGTACTCTCAGTACTTGTGAGGGTGAACATGGTGTACAGGTGTATTAGAACACATTGTAGGTATTTGTGAGGGGACACTGTGTCTAGGTGTATTAGAACGTACTCTCAGTACTTGTGAGGGTGAACATGGTGTCCAGGTGTAAGAGAACACATTGTAGGTATTTGTGAGGTGACACTGTGTCTAGGTGTATTAGAACGTACTCTCAGTACTTGTGAGGGTGAACATGGTGTCCAGGTGTAAGAGAACACATTGTAGGTATTTGTGAGGTGACACTGTGTCTAGGTGTATTAGAACGTACTCTCAGTACTTGTGAGGGTGAACATGGTGTCCAGGTGTAAGAGAACACATTGTAGGTATTTGTGAGGGGACACTGTGTCTAGGTGTATTAGAACGTACTCTCAGAACTTGTGAGGGTGAACATGGTGTCCAGGTGTAAGAGAACACATTGTAGGTATTTGTGAGGTGACACTGTGTCTAGGTGTATTAGAACGTACTCTCAGTACTTGTGAGGGTGAACATGGTGTCCAGGTGTATTAGAACACATTTTAAGTATTTGTGAGGTGACACTGTGTCTAGGTGTATTAGAACGTACTCTCAGTACTTGTGAGGGTGAACATGGTGTACAGGTGTATTATAAAGTAATGTCACTATTTGTGAGGGTGAACAACATCTAGGTAATACGGTAATAGGTGAGGGTAATACGCCTAGGTGTATTAAAACGTACCGTCAGTATTTGTTAGAGTGAACACAGTGTCCAAGTCGGCATCCAGCAGTTTTCCCAGTTTGTTGACCAACGTTGTGTCATTCTCAGGATAAGCAGCCAAATGGTCTCCTGCAAACAAAAATTGCGGTTTATTTTTAGAACTTCCCCCTCAACACAAATGCCTAACAGTAGTGGGCGAGTACTCAGATTTTGAATAGTTTTAGAATATTAAAAACTACCTCAACTTGGTTGTCAATTTGGGCAGTAAAACTTAATGTCTCATTTATCAAGGCCAATCATACATTTTTCTGATAATTCAATGCCCTATTATATTGTTTAAGACATCGCAAAATTAATAATTAAAGATAATACTTGGTTTTAGCTGCCTCTTAAAATCTACACTTAATATTCACTGGCTTTTTACAATTTCAAGTCATGTTTACAAGAATTAGGACAGAGGAAGTAAAAATTTAACACAAATCTAAAATTAACTTTAACCGTGGTTTTAAAACGTAAAACAGAAAGTTGAAGTTACCTAGAAATTTAAACAAGATTGTTTAATCCAAACTTAAAGTGAACATAAGGGACAACGTGAAATACAATAACCAACTTAAATACAAGACGACAACTCAAACACACAATTATATTTATAGACGATATTGTGATGAGGAGTACGATGCAATTAATCGTTGTTTATTGGGCAACACTCACTGCTGTTGTGACTTGATGTGAAGCCACTGAAATCATTGTCAAAATTTCAACTCAAACAAGCATAAATATGAAAGTTATGGAAAAACACACATTGCAGCCTTTACACTTACACGACATTTCACAAGACAGCAAAATACACTATAGTAAAACTTATGTTTTAGTGTGAAGTCCACAATAGTGTGTGTATGTTTTTACGGGATGTAAATAAAAATGTCTTAGAACACTTCAAAATACATTTACACTTAAACTGTATTAATTCACAAGGCTATAAAAAATATGAGAAATGGCAATCGATTTTGACCGGTCACACTGATCTTTTTTGTGTAACTTTTGTGTTTGTAAAAGTTCAGGGTTGCCACCAAAGTTGCATTTCAAAATTCATGCACGGTTAATTCCAGGTTTTCCAGGTCAATATCTCAAAATTCCAGGTAAACTAGCGCAGTGTTTTTTTGTACGTACGACACCTATAATAATTTACAATATAAATAAAAGTACTATTTAAAAAAATATATAACTTTTTATCAAGTTTTTCATTTAAGTTCAATCTCATAATTTTAATGATTAAAAAAATGGGTATATATGCTGGGTTAATTATTTATATTAATGAACTTGATTTTGCTCTTTATACAAAAACATTACAATATTTTAATTGATATCCATGAATTATATAAAATTCCATTCAACTTTTTAAATATACTATCTATTATGAGAATAAGAAAATAGTATATACTGACTGATCTTTTTTTGTGTCTCGACAACAAAGGCATTTTTCAATGTTCTTGATAGGGAGTGGGTTGATTTGTTACTATGCAAAGTCCAAAATTTTCTTAGAAAGCATTATTATGGCAGCTAGATAAAGTTTTGAACTTCACACAAATTTCCAAGATCCAAGATTTTTGATAAGAATCAATCTCACAACAAACCTCAGATTATGAAGCAACCGCCCTGACCGCTTACACACTACCCAGCCAATTGTGCTTTAACAAATCATCCAGCGACTCCAAAGACACAGATATTAGAACTGAGCTCCATATCAACAATTAACAATAATTTTGACTAGACTGCAATTAATTACAAATAAGCCACTTCTATTACCCACTGATTTAGCATCGCCGACCATCGAGAACGCATCGCTAATGCCACAGACAACCGGGAACACATCGCTAACGTAACCGACCAACGGGAAAGCATCGCTAACGTCGTCGACCATCGAGAACCTATCGTTAACAATAAAATCGACAATCGAGAAACTATCGCTAAAGTCGCCGATCATCGAGAACGTATTGCTAACGTCGCCAACCAACGGGAACGTATAACTAACGTCACCGACCATCGAGAACCTATCGTTAACAACACAATCGACCATTGAGAAACTATCGCTAAAGTCGCCGATCATCGAGAACGTATCGCTAACGTCGCCGACCATCGAGAACATATCGCAAACGTCGCCGACAATGGGAACGCATCGCTATTCAATTCAATTCAAACATCTTTATTCATTAACTGTACAAGTTCACAGATTGAATAGTGTCATACAGGTACTATCATTGTACTGCAACTAAAACTAAGAAACTAATCTAAGGTACAACTTAACAGTTGAATCTACAGAACAGTTTTACTAAAGAAAAGTACAAACAAAAATAAAACCTGAGAGAAAATAGAAAAAATTATTTATCTAAGCAAAACTACCCTGCTGCGTCTAGACAATAGAACTCCTCAATTGAGTAAACAGGATGACTTGTGAGGTATGCCTTTAGTGCTTTCTTGAATTTTGTACCATTTGTTATGTTTCTTATTTCTACTAAAATATATTTTAAGAATTTAGAACCCATATGCGAAGTTTTTTTCTTAAAAAATTCTAGGTTGTGTTTCTCAATTTTGAGATGATGTCTCGTGTTGTTATGACTTGCTACATTTCTTAAACCCAACCGCAGGGTTAAAATAATTGTTACAAAAATGTAAAGATTATAAACAGTCGGAATTTTAAGCTCAGCAAATATGGCCTTTACTGAGTCTTTCCATTTTAGATTTAACATTATTCTAATAGCTTTTTTTGTAGTTTTAGAATTTTGTCCAAATTGTTTTTCTTTGTCGATCCGTAAATACTAATTCCATATGAGATATGTGAGTGGATCAGAGCAAAATATATTTGTTTCAAAGTTTTGAGACTACAACTTTTAGACATTTTCCTCATCGCATACAGACCAGATGCCATTTTACTGAGTACCGAATCAACATGTAGGTCCCAACTTAAATTTTCATCAATTATTAAACCAAGAAATTTAGAGTGGCTAGATAGATTAAGTTTGTGCTGATTAATAATAATATTTGGCACAATTTTTGATTTGGATTGTTTGGTTTTAAATGAAATTAAATTTGTTTTAGTTGGATTGAGTAATAAATTTTGTGTGTTGAAAAAGCTGTTGATAAAATTTAAAGTGTCATTCGAGGATTGTTCAATGGTTTCTAAACTAGAACCGGATACAATTAAATTTGTATCATCCACATACAAGCAAAGCTTGTTCCCATCACTAGGAGTTACCAGAGGTAACCCTGTAAAGTAGCATATAAAGAGCCACAGGCCTAAAATAGAGCCTTGTGGGACTCCGTAACAAAGTGTTTGCATGAATACTTTTTAATACATTTCCCTTTTTTATAATATAATTGAACATATTGCTGACGCCCAGTCAGATAAGAATCAAACCACTTATATTCTTTATTCTGGATTCCTAAACTATAAATTATATCTAAAAGTTTGCTATGGACAACAATATCAAACGCCTGTGTTAGATCCATGAAAATTCCAACTGGATTATTACATTTACCAACTTCATTGATTATATTTTCAACAAAGTCAATCATTGCCGTGATTGTTGATCTTCCTTGTCGGAAACCATGTTGCTGTCCATCCAAAAGATTGTTAGTCTCTAAATAATTTAGCACCAGTTTGTACACCACTCTCTCATAGACTTTAGAGATAGATGTCAGTAGCGACACTAGCTCTCAGCCTGTGTTCCATCGCCTTTTTTATAGATAGGTACTACTTTAGCAAATTTTAGTTGTTTGGGAAATAGTACGGATATAAGAGAGGAATTAATTAGATGTGCGAGGGGATGTACAAGATAGGTTTTAGCTTTTTTTAAGATGACAATAGGAACTTCATCGCTCCCTGCGGAAAATTTATTTTGAAAAGACAAAATTATTTTATCTATTTGATTTGGATTGACCTGCTCAAAATGGAACTTTTTGTGTGACAATTTATTTACAGGTAATTTTTGTGAGATATTTTGAATTTGATTTTGTTTTGAAATATTCGCTGCTATTAAATTATCAACTGCATTAATAAAGAAATTGTTAAAAGTATCACATACCCTTTTAGGTTGTGTAATTAACCTACTGTTGTTAACCAAGGCAATATGTCCTACTGCATCAATAGCCTTTGTTTCTGCGTTAATAATATTCCATGTTGTCTTCATCACATTACAAGATTTTTTATTTTCAGATCAAAAAATTGTTTCTTTACTTTACTAATTTTATTCCTTAAAATTTTCGTTCTATTTTTTATATATTCAGATAAATTTAATTTGCATGACCTCGATAGTTTATGAAGGTAAACTAAATCTTTTTTTCTTTCCTAATGTCATCTGTGATCCATTTATTTTGTCTAGACTTTAGTGCTACTTTAACTATTGGAAAACTAATATTAAAAATATACATACAGGTTGCATTAAAAACATCAAATTTATTCTCAACTGGTGCATAGTAGACATCAGATCACGTTTCTTTAGAAAGATATTTCAAAAACGTTTCAATATTGCCATCATCAAATTTTCGTAAATCCTTTTTTAAAACTTCTTTATTAATATTTTTATGTTTGCTGGGTGTGATAGAAATATCCAATATCTGTCCATCGTGGTCAGATATTGCTGTGATAATTCCTTCTACTTTTATTTCACTTATATTCAAATTTGTTATAAAATTATCAATAGAGGATTCTGAGGTTTCCGTTATCCTAGTCGGAAAATCAATAACATAATACATACTATGTTCATTTAAGATGTGTTTAAATAATTTTAGAGTGGCGTCATCATCTAGAACATTTATGTTCATGTCACCAGCAACTACAATTCTTTTATATCTGCTATTTAGAATTTCTAAAAGACGATCTAATTTTTCTAAAAATATTTTCGTAAGATTATGTTTTGGAGAACGATATAGACAGACTAACAAAAGTGAAAATTTAGTAAGAGAAATCTCTGAGACACAGCATTCGAATTCTTTGTCTGTCGAAAGTAATTCAATTTCGGGTATTAGCACTTTTTTGCTGTTAATGTTTTTTTTTTAGTAAGAATCATTACACCTCCCCTTGTTGTTGTATTCCGACAATAATTGGAACAAACTTTAAATCCTTTAACCTTAAGTCTGGATAGTTCGTTTTCCTTCATACTGTGCTCACCGAGGGCTACAATGTCTGGGTTTAACTCTTCCAGAGTAATCTCTAAAAGATCATCTCTTGTTGGAGGTATTGGCTAACATCGCCGACCAATGGGAACGCATCGCTAACGTCACCGACCATCGAGAACCTATCGCTAACAACGCAACCCACCATCGAGAAACTATCGCTAACGCTATTCAATGTATTGTAAATACTGTTCGATGAATAAAGATGATTTGAATTTGAATTTGAATTTGAACGTCGCCCATCATCGAGAACACATCGGTAACTTCGCCTACCATTCAGAACGTGTCAAGCAGTCCCCGATGATCACTACCTGAAATTCCCAGTTTGGTTGAATATTCCCGCATAATCCACACATTTTTCCCCGGTCACCAAAGTTCACGCATAATTCCCAGTTTTCCAGGTTTTCCCGGTCGGTGGCAACCCTGAAGTTGACAATAGTTTCACTTCAGGTCACAGAAATGGCGAGTACTGCTAAAGAACAACAAAACACTGGAAAACTCCCATTCCAAGGAAAGTAACATCTGCAGCAGCCTACCGGTGTCGTATCTCATCTTGGAGCCGTTGATGTCAAACTCTACGTGCATGCAAGACCTGTCCCCGCTCTTGTGTAGCTCTCGGTTCACCTTCACCGGTGCCAGGTAAGGGTTCTTCATGTCAAACGGCCTGCACAATCAACATGAGTGTTACTTTCAAATAGTCACAACACATTAGGTCTTACAGGAGATTTTACTAAATACACTAGGTTAAAGAAAAACACTAAAGAAACAGAGATCATCTGCAAATACTGTATATAAAAACAGAACAGATGTGGCATAACTTGAGAAAGTAAAGCTGCAATAAAACCTTTACTTACACAAGTATAAGTAAGTAAAGACAGAGATTCACATCAAGAGTAGGTGACCAAAAACGTTTCCTTCAGTAGCAACCGATTTCCAAGAAAATGTTAATTATTAACAAACATTTATTTCATATTTATCTTTAGTCAACATTATATACCCCCAAAATAGTAAATAACATCCAAAAAAAGGAAGAAAGATAAATAAAGTTTCTAAAATGAAGCAGTATACTCTGCAATTTAATGAATTTGAATTTACGTGGAATCACAAACCTTTTGACAAAGTTAATAGTTTACCACTTTTGTTTGGCATCAATAATTAGCAATGGTCAGCTTGTAATTATCAGTACAACTTGTTCAACTACAAAAAACCTTAATAATAACATTTCTTCCAAAAGTTTATGTAAATATAACTTTATTACACTTTAACTATGTAAAGTCAATTTGCTCTTAGTAATGGTAAAACCAAACTTCGATGATTTTGTAGTGAACTGACATTTTCATGATTACAATACTGTTACAAATCACGCTGACGTGAGGGAAAATTTCCACATAAAAAACGTTTAAAACTCAAAATCAGTGTAAAACATACATTTATTCCAATTTTTATTGAAATCTGAAAACATTGATTTTTTGGCTGTTCTGATGTTCCTGGTTTCATTTACCTGCGATGCTGGTAATACAATTTTGTGCATTATAAGGTTAGGAGAAGGTCCAGTCAGGCTTTAAAGTAGGCGTGAGGTTGCTGGGGATGTTAAAAGTACACCAACAAATGAATAACAGGCTTTTCTAATGTAAAACCCCCATAAGACAACGTACTGTGTTTGGTCAATACAAATTTTCTTCTATAACTTGGTAAATAGTTATGATAGAATGACGGGAGAGGGCTTAAAAGTTTCGCCTCACTAATTCCCATCTTAATACATGGATTAATTTTACATACGGGGCTTTTATGACCCTTTTTGGGCCCAAAAACTCAAAATTTGAAAGATTAATCCCCAAAAAAGGGTTTAGAGTTTTCCGATTGTTTTGCCCAACGAACTTGTCCAACTGATTACAGAAAGGAATGTCCCTACCAAATTTGAAGTAAATCGGACTAAAAATGTGACCGCTAGAGTGCAAACACACACATATATATACATATATATATATATATATGTATATATATATGTCTATATATATATATATATAAAATTTTGAACGACCCCCCAAAACGTGTTCAGGGGGTCACGTTAGGAACTTCTATGGTGGTCCCAAGCTTAAGTTTCACCGTGCAGGTCATGCTAATAGTTCACTTTCCATAGGAAATTCACTAATAATATCACACCTGTTTCTCATAGACTGGAAGTGTTTAGAAACCATCACACCAATATTTAGATCCAAACATTTTAAATAAACTGAAAAATTAATAAGTTTTAAAATGACCCTGAAATAATGGCTGTTAGAGAAATACTTTTTGATTGTTCAGATATTGATCTATTGTAAAAGAAAAATGGCAATAAAATGGTTCCATGGTTCACACTTTTATTTGGTTAATGATTTCCCCGCTTTCCCTGACCTAAAAAGTTAATTTCCCCCTGACTTTCCCTAACTAAAGTAGTTAATTTACCCCGACTCTCAATTCGGAATGCACACTTTATTTGCGATAAGTAATACTGTATCTTCCCCACAGCTGTCCAATGCTCTCCTGTTTATTTATTTGTTTACACCTTGTTGTTTAATATATGTAATGCCTTACCAGTTATGGTTAACTTCCTCTTTGTTGTACCATAAAAACCAATTTAATAAAAATCTAATAAGTTTTGATTTTTGCACAGTATTGCTTTGTGTTTATCAAACTCCAAAACTTTCCCTGGGTTGTATAACATATCAAGCATTTTCCCAGACTTTCCCTGATCTTTTTCAAATGCCCTGACTCTCCCTGGCTTTCCAGAAAGTGGAAAGCATGAACAGTTAAAAAAAAACCTGAAATAACTGCTATTATAAGATAATTGGTAATAAAAGCAAAGTACTGACGGCCGCTGGTTCTTGAGCGAGTGCAGTCTAGCAACTTCACCCGTGTACACCCGCTCTGGGTTGATGTCCGGGTGCTCCGTCAGCTGGTACTGCCGCACGCTCACCTCCTCACCCGTGCTCTCGATGCCAAAGTGCTCGCACACCGCCGGCCAGAACTTGTCCTTCCATGTGATAAAGTCATCCTCAATGCTACGGACAGATACAGAGGATACAAAGCTGGCAGATCTACAGGTCTCACTTGATGTATATTCAGAATCAGAATCAGAATATCCTTTATAATTAGGAAGTAACTAGGCAAGTTCAGACAAAATTTGATTTACAGAGGTATTTATTTGTTAAGGTTAAATTTATCTATACTGTAAATGAAATAGCTGAATCACAAATGCTTTAACTTTCAATAGGCCTACTATATTTCACGCCCCCAATAACAGTTGAACCACAGCATCCTCCCATCAGCCCAGCTTGTCCTAGTAGGACAAAATAAACTACGTCCCACAACAATGCAAACTACACTTATTACATACATTGTTATCTTGTATGTCAAATCAGTATAAGTGTACTGACATACAAGGTAGTAAATGTATATTTTGATGAATGCAAAGGAGAGTACAAGGCAATCGATTTCAACTAGTTACACTGATCATCATCAGGTCCAATCAGTGAATGACGGAATCAAAACGGCGTACTGTGTATATACTGCACGCCATTTTGATTCTGTCGTTCTCTGATTGAACCAGTATAAATGTAAACATATTTTGTAGTGTTGTATGATGTAGTTTTTTATCCTGATTAATTGTAACAACTCGTATCATGCTACTCAAGACGTTGTTTCTAGTATGATACTTACTTGGCATCATCGTCCCCCAGGCCCAGTTCGGTCACCCTCGTGGCCCCCAGCTCTTCCAGCCGCTTGTCAACGTAGATGCCGACAGCGTTGTAATGCTCGTACGTCTTGTTGCCAAGACCAAACACCTGCAATATACAATAACTCTCAACTCTCATTGTTGTTGTTACAATATTCTATTGGTCAAACATCTTCCAAAACCAAAAAAAATCAGGTCAAATGTTAAATATTCTGACTTTTAGCGAATTTCCCCTATAGGGAAGAAGCTATTACCGTAGGTCTCATGGTAAGACTTAAGCCTGAGACCATGATAACTTTTTGTTTTGAGGTCCCCAGATGCCAAAAACACTATTCGTTCAAATTTTTATATATATGTATATATATATGTCCGTTAACACGATAACTTGAGTAAACAACGTCCGAATTTGATGAAATTTGGCTCAAATGTGTAAAATGAGATTCATGACTTTAAGTTCGAAAACCAGAAAAATCTGACCATAAGAAGGGGGGTTTATGGGGGTTTTAAATTTTCCAAAAATCAGTTTTTTGCATTTTTCACCCTAAAATTTTTAATCTTATGGGAAAAAGGTTTTTGGCTTTTCCTCAGTTTATTTTAATGTAAACTTCACATTTGCTTTTACCAATCTGTTCAGTTCCGCAAAACAATCATTTTGGTGTTTAAATTGTGATTCTACGCCCAACCGTTGCAGAGATATTCGAAGTGCTAAACACAGTACGTTGTCCAATGTTATCCTTATGGAGAATAAATAAAATTTGATAACTCGATTATTTATTAATGTATGTTGATGAAACTTGGTATGTGGCTTCAAGTAGTACTGGTATATTGATATTTGCACAAAAAATTGATTTTTTGTTGATTATTCCCGTAGCAGCAAACCTCCGTACTCAGCCCCCATGTTATTCTTATGGAGAATAAGTAAAATGCACTGACTCCCTTAATTATGAGCATAAATTAATAAAACTTGGTATGTAGCTTCACTTGGTTGAGTTATATTGATAATTATATAAAAACCCATTTTTCTGTTCCTTGTTGCAGCAAACCTGCTTTCTCAGCCCCATGTTATTCTTATGGAGAATAACTAGAATGTCATATATCGCTTATTTATGATTGAATATCGATGAAACTTAGTATGTGGCTTCGCCTAGTTAAATTCTATTTATATTTGCATAAAAACCAATTGTTTCTGTTCCTTGTTTCAGCAAACCTACATACTCATTACCAATGTTATTCTTATGGAGAATAATTAAAATTGCTTATATGTGAATATACTTTTATGAAACTTGGTTTGCGGCTTTATGTGGAATTCAGACAAATATTATGCATTGGAGATTCGCTGAGTCTGCAGGTTTGCTGCGACGGGGGTATTTAAGGCTTGAAGCGTTGCAGACGAAGTTCTACACTAACTAAAGATAGCGTTAGCGGAGCATGCATGAATCAGCCGAGGTCTCTTTCTCTCTCTCGCGTGTTATTTCTTGTTCAAGAACTACATTGCATTGATGAAACTATTGTCTGAAATTTGCCCATAAGACTTCACTTTATTGTTTATATATTCATTGTCATTACCCATTAAATTATCATTTTTAAGTCTTTTAGTTATTTATTTATTTTTCCCATTTAGGTACGGTAACCATCAAATTGATAGCTACTATTGGTTCTGATGAAGTGTTAAGGAAAATATGGCCTACCGACAAAAAAACACCCTTGATAAATAATATATAAATTGTGTAAATCCGCTGAATGGCGAACCCAATACATCCCACAACCTTGACACAAATTCCACTTACTTTTTGCCCGTGCCTGACTGACCAAAAACTAGTTTCGGGCGAGGGGGAACACCAGTAATTTGAACCTGACAACAGTGGCTTTGACCTTGAGGGCAGCCTTGAGGCTAACTTCCTATCTACCATTCACCTTCATTCATTAGATTCCATCAACCATTCACCTTCTATTACCTCTGATATTTTGTTTAGATTTTCAGCTAATAATTAAATTTCAACAAATTTAAAAAATAAAAATAAATAAAAATAAAATTTGTTGTTTTATTTTGTTAACCAAGCTTTCCTACAGGGAGAGGGAATAATGGTAGTTATTATGGCAAACCTAAATGGTTGTATGTATGTTCTGTAAATATAAACAGTTTACTTATAAGTATACAGGGTGTTCAACTTCCACTATGACAAAATTTACCAGATTATTCAGTAATTCAAAACAAGAAAAAATACAACATTTGTTTTATCTCAAACCGTTTTCAGTTGGTCCGTCTGTATATTTTTTTTTTACTAAAACCTCAAAATCTCAGAGACATTTTAAGATACAATAATGAAACGACAATTTGGTCTTATTTAGTTTTGTACAACCTTTGAACGCGAAGAGCCACCCCCGCCTTTGAGCACTTATGCGAAGAACTACCCCCGCCTTTGAGCCCCTATGTGTAGAACCACTCCTGCCTTTGAGCCCCTTTGCGAAGAGCCACCCCCACCTTTAAGCCCCCATACAAAGAAACACCCCCGCCTTTGAGCCCCTATGCAAAGAAACACCCCCGCCTTTGACCCCCCATATGAAGTACCACCCCCTACCTTTGAATCTCCATCCAAAGAACCAGACCTGCTTTTGAATTGAATTGAAAATCTCTTTATTCGTGAAATATACAGTGGTTTACATTAAATGGCATCATTATACTTATTATCGCTAAAAGCAGTTAGCATGTTAATAATCTTAAAATAAACAATGAGGCCTGGTTAAAGTTCAGCTAAGTCTTTGAGCCCCTTTGCGAAGAACCACCTCTGCCTTAGATCTTCTATGCGATACAGTTAGTTCTGGATGGGTGTAAAATATGTAAATCGCAAAGTGAAAAATTGTTTTAACTCTTTGAGCGCCAGAGTTTGTTCAGTGGTCATATGCAAAAGTGCCAGAGTTTTTGCAAGGGTATATCCCAAAAGTGCCAGAGTTTTTGCAAGGGTATATCCCAAAAGTGCCAGGAATATCTGGAATTTGAAGTGTAGTGTGAGGGAACAAAAATCATACAAAAATAAATTCCTATCCTAAAAATACTTTATAATGATATATCGTTGTTTGATTACATAATTTATCGAATGAAGTAATCGATACTTCATCAATTGGTTGGTGCAAAACCAATTCAAACGATACATCCATTTAAAGTAACAGAGTCGAAAGTCAACTCACAACGATATATCGTTGCAAGGTACTTATCTGTTGAATCGACTACAGTGAAATATCGTCGCAGCATAATTTTCATAAAGAATATGAGCACCGATATATCGTTGCGTGGCACTCAAAGGGTTAAAGAATTGAGTAAAAAGCTTACAGATTGTAACATCTCCTAGTTGGTGCTACTGACCGCATAATTCAGGCCGGTGAGGTCGGCGTCGCCATTCTGCAGCCACTCATAGAAGTCCATGGCGTTGTCCGTGGGGTCCCCCTCGCCGTACGTCGCCAGGCAGAAGATGGCCAGTGAGTTGGGAATATCTTTCATGTGCACCAGCTCCCCCTGCAACCACCACCTTGCAATTGTAATACTACTACTTACTCTACTACGTTAAACAGCCCAAAATGTGTTAAAATCTTAACATTTTAACCCTTTCGAGTTTGTATATTTTTAATTGCTTACTACACGTTAACCAAAACATAAATCGATATAATCAAAGATCCAATATGCACACTCATTATACTAGAAGTAGTCATTATCTTAATTTAAGAATTTAAATGGTCTTATGGGAGAAGCAAGTAGAAACGTGAGCTTTACGTGAGCTACGTGAACGTAGTAGCTTTGTGAGTGGAGCCCTCGTCATTGTGTTCAATGTATGTTTTGACGCTAATACCTCATCCTCAGCTGATCCCAATGACGATGTCAACCACTTGGCTTTGAGGAAGATTAAAAATCACAAAACATTCACACGTATACATCATGTACAGTTAGCAAGGCCTGACACAACAAAGCACCATGATATGCTGATGATAGACTAAACATTGTGTCCTTGTCCAGGCATATCATGGTTTACAGTTGGGCTGGAACCAAATGTTTTTCAGTAGTGATTATGGTCGATGAGAGTTGAAAATGGAATGTAAGCTAAATTGGAGTTTCTCGTTGATTATAATTTCTTCACGATCATTGGCCTTAAAACATACTAAATTTAAAATTACCCCAATTCATCTTTTCCCCCTTCCTTCAAATATTAAAATTTGAAGGCTGTATTTGTCCCTCAAATAGAATTTACAAAAATAAGTTAAAAGTTGTATTTTCATTTTTGTTTTGCAGCAATGATTAAATCATCTGATTAATCCTTGTGTATTTGTTTCTTGGGTCAAGAGAATCATAAAACAATACAAACACATGATTTAAACGATGAAATTAATGTCTATAACACTGTTCTAACTCGAGTTTTAATAAAAATTGAAACTCTAAATTTGGCACAGATGAGTCATTATAAACAAAACAAGTATATTGTTTTGATTTAGCTTAGACGGTTTTAAGATTGTTTAATGTTTTTATATTAATAACAACGATAATTAAAGCCTTTTTAAAACCTTTTAATTCAAATAATAAAATTTTACACTTGACGTACTTTCTAAGTTACAAATTGTTCTCAATTTTCAAAATTATTACACAAATTTGTGTATGAATGACACCTACAGACTGACAGGATAACATTTATATTTCGTTGAAATTTTGTCTTCCACCAAAGAAAAAATGTGAAGTGTTACCCAAGAGTTTGGGTACACCTTAAATAATTTTATTTAAGTTTCTATGTAAGAAACAAAACCTTTTCAAATTTGAATTTTCATGGAGTTATAGTACTTAATTGATAGACATTACATCTTACAGAGCAAAATCTACAGATTGTAGATGCAAACTTTCGCATATAAACTTTTTAGAATTTTTATTAATAGTTGATTTATTTATGTCAATTTCTCTTATATAAGTTTGTCTGAATAGTTTACACTTTTCAATCAACCTATGATTATAAACTTGAACATTGTCTGCTACTTTGATTGGTCAACAACTACTCCAGAAACAGTACTTCAGGCTGAAGTGGATTTACATAAATAAAAAAAGATTATTGAACAATCTTGAGTAATCTTGGAAAATGAGAAAGAATGATTCGGCAGTAAGTGTCAACGAACGTCATGGTGAGAGAGGCAAAGCTGCAAGTCACTAGCGAGCACCGTGAGGCATTCCACAGCTGTTATGTAACCACAAAATGATAAGAATCTACTTCAGATCTACTTCAAACCTCTCAGCAGGCGGGCCAGCAGATATTCTTAAGATGACTTAACAAATTAAACTTTAAATTTGTGAAATGATTTGCAGTTTTCTTTATCTAATATAATTTTAAATTTCATAAAGTCAACTTTAATCATACAAACTAAATTACCAAAATAAATAATTTATATAAGTAGGCCTATAACTGATATGCTGTTAAACATATACAGGGTGTATGGAAACTCTTGAGTCCTAATTTGTAGATTTGTTCCTTGGGTCAAGTCAAACAAATAATAAAATGATTTGTTTCTAATTTTTAAAATCAGTTGTCATAACTCAAAACGTTTTTCAATTTGGAAACTTAAAATTTGGCATTAATTTATTCTTAGTACGAAAAACAAGTGAAATAAATATAATTTCTTAACTAAAGCTGTTTCACGATGGCGGTTATTTAAAATCTTTAATATAAGTTTCATACAAACCATAATAAAATAAATATGTTTTCAGAGATAAAAGTTTTAGAGTTTAAAGGCAAATCAAACAACACCTTGTCCACTACAACCGGACAAACCTGATGGAGTTATTAATTGTTTACTGTAATAAATCACACCACTAAATCATACTTAAGTATTGTGTTGTCCTGATGTACCCTAGTATGATTTAGGTAAAGGTAACAGCAATACTACGCTCAACAGAAAAACACAATGTGCCTTGCAGAAATTTGGAGTTTGAGGGTTTCTTTGAAATTCACTGACTTTGTTCTTTATTTATCAAAAGCTTCTCTTAATCCAAATTTGACTCTTTGACCAATACAGTCAAAAAAATCCTTGCCTTATCCGAAAATGTAACATTTTCTTTGTTTAAAGTTGATTGTTAGTGATGGTGAGTTTATGTTGTTTAAGAAATTAGCGTGACACTGATTAAAGAAAAACATAACGTTTCTAAGCCTTGTTCTGATGAGCTTAGTATTGCCGTTACCTTAGTATCATGTGTTGTATAAACTCCGGATATACGCTAGTTGGCTAGTATGATTTAATGGTGTAACTTATTACAAAAAACAATTAATAACTCAATCAGGTCTGTCTGATTGTAGTGGACAAGGTGTCGTTTGATTTTCCATTAAATTCTAAAACTGTTATCTATACAAATTTTTTATAATAATTTTTATGAAATTTGACATTAAAGGTTTAAATAACTGCCATCGTGAAACGGCTTTAAGAAATTACATTTCGTACACTTGTTTTACGTACCATAAAAGCGGCCAAATAAATTGACAGTTGAGGGTGTGGTTTACCAGGCTATCAACCGAGATCAGCCAATAGTTGCATTGTCTAAACTCCACATCAGCTGACAGGAATAACGTTCGAGTGATATTTTTGTATGGCAAAATGGCAACAGTGACAGCGTACAGCGATACTATTGGCTACAGCCCCGTCAGTTTATTTGGCCGCTATTATAAGAATAAATTAATGCCATATTTCAAGTTTCTAAATTGAAAAACCTTTGAGTTATAAGAAACATTGTAAAAATTAAAAACAAACCGATAAACGCAAATCTAGCCATTTTATGATGGAAAATGTCCGCAGTAATTTCTCAATTAATTTGAACATGTCGAATGTCACTGACCATGTCATACTCCTCCGGGTCCGCCACCATGCCCTTGAGATGGTATCGGAGGCCCTCCTTAGCGATCCGCCCCGCGAACTCCTCCCCCGTCCCCGTCTGACTGCCGTAAAACGCCACCAGCGACCGGCCCGACGACTTGAGCTTCTTGATGAAGGAGTTGTCGCCGCTCTGCTGCGCCGGTGACCCGAGCGTCGTCGGTCTGGGGACAACAAACTGGGTGGTGACAGCGGACGAGGAAACACAACCGATGAAGAGTGTGGGCACCTAAGGACGCTGTCACACGAGGTAATGTTGGTGTTTCTGGGTTAGTCCGTGTCGTCGAAATGAAATGAAATATAGTGAAATAGACTTGTTGCAGTCCTCCAACAAGGCGACGACTCACACAGTTGTACACACACAAATCTAAACGAGTTCGCAAGCAGCACGCTGACGTGAGGGAAGTGAATTTCCACATAAAAACTTTGAAAACTCAAAATCAATGTAAAAACATACATTTGTCCAATTTTGATTAAAATCTGAAAACCTTGATTTTTTGCCTGTTCTGATACTCCTGGTTTCATTTACTTGCAAAGCTGGGAATACAATTTTGCTCATTATAAGGTTATGAGAAGGTCCAGACAGGCTTGAAAGTAGGCGTGAGGTTGCTGGGGATGATAAAAGTACTCTAGCAAAGGAATAACAGGCTTTTCTAGTGTAAAACCCCCAAAAAACAACGTAGTGTTTAGTCTATACACATTTTCTTTAATAACTCGGTAAATATTTATGCTAGAATGATGAGAGAGGGCTTAAAACTTTCGCCTCTCTAATTCCCATCTTTTAACATGCATTGATTTTACATCTGGGGCTTTTCTGACCCTTTTTGGGCACAAAAACTCAAAATTTGAAAGATTAATCCCCAAAAAAAGTTTTGAGTTTTCCGATTGTTTTGCCCAACGAACTTGTCCAACTGATTACAGAAAGGAACGTCCCTACCAAATTTGAAGTAACTCGGACAAAAAATGTGACCGCTAGAGTGCAAACACACACACACACACACACACACACACACACACACACACACACACACACACACACACACACACACACACACACACACACACACACACACACACACATATATATATATATATTTCGAACGACCCCCCAAAACGTGTTCAGGGGGTCACATTAGGAACTTCTATGGTGGTCCCGGGCTTAAGTTTCACCGTGCGGGTCATGCTAATAGTTCACTTTCCATAGAAATTCACTAATAACTAAACAGCCCGATGTGTAACTGACGTATAAGAATTCTAGACGAGCTAGAAACGTGAAATCTAGCATGCACGTAGACCAAGAAACTCATCTACCAAAAATTACAATTTTCAATTTTAAAACCTCTAATTTTTACTTTGAAAATTGGAACATTGTTTTTAATTGTTTTTAATTTTTAACATTGGGCTTATGGAGTTTCAAATCAAAACAACATAAACCATTACAGCTGTGAAAAATATCCAGGTAAACAGTCAAGTACTATTTAAAAAAATACTTGAAGGGACATTAAGTTGCAATAAAAACTGGAGCGACCCCAAGCGGGGTCTGGAGGCGGAGCCCCCAGTGAGCAAAGCGAGTACACATATACATTCACTACTTGAGTATAGTAGTCTGTATATATGTGTGTGTATGTGTGTGGGTACAACTACCCTGAAGATGGGGGACTGCAACACCTAAACGTCGGCAAAAGACTTCAACTTTGTTTCGAAAACACGGTCTAACCTAGAAAAAAATTAACATTACATCATAACATAACAATTATAATGTTAAGTTTTATTTCATGCTAAAGATCAATTTATGACATTTTGGATTACCGTGAATACATTTATGAATAAGGGTTTTAAGGTATAACATTGATTAAAATAACTCTAAGATTGACATTGGAAGCGCTCAATGACAGTATTTGTTTACCTCCAATTCAGAAAATTAAATTATAAGTATTAACAAATACCGTTGCACTGAAATCAGCATGTTATATTCTTTTCACAACAAGGACAATCATACCAGGTATCTCAGACATTGCAGGCAACAAAAGAAATCTATATTACATTGTTTTATGAAAATAAAATTCTAATAATTACATTAGGAATCTAAATTGCGAGTGTCTTTACTCTGGAGCCAAAGTAAACTATTGACGATGTCAAATTGAAAATACCCCCATCGCAGCAAACCTGCATACTCAGCGAATTTCCAATGAATATAAAATATAACACATTTAAACACTTAACAGGATTCATAAGAAATATATTCACAAACAAGCGATATTTAAAACATTAATTATTCTCCATAAGAATACCACTGGGGATGAGTACGCAGGTTTGCTGCAACAAGGAACCCAAAATAATGGGTTTTTATGCAAATATCAATAGAACTCATCTTAGTGAAGACACATACCAAGTTTCATCCATATACATTCATAAATAAGTGATATATAACATTTTAATTATTTTCCATAAGAATAACATGGGGTCCAAGTACCTAGGTTTGCTGCATCGGGAACCATAGGCGAAAAATTGTTTTTTGGACAAATAACAATAAACCACAACCAGATGAAGCCTTGTACCAAATTTTGTCAGTTTATGTTCATAAATAAGCGAGATACAGTGGAACCTCCCATATCCGACCTTCCCATATCCGACTCCACCCGATATCCGACCGTCCGTCTGTCTATTGTTTACTCGCGCTCTCACGGTCCGTTTCCGTTCGCGAGCCTGTACAGACTTGAAAAAGTGACTCATCGATACTATGCTTTATTTTTGGGTAAAAAACTGTCAGTTTAGCCGTGGTTGTTGATGTGGAATGTCAGTTTGTGCGTTTATGTCAATATTGTTTTGTTCATTTTTTGTACCTGGGAATGGCATTTTACGCTCCTCCCGATATCCGACCTTTTGGCCGTTCCGACCAAGGCCCGGTCCCATCATGGTCGGATATGGGAGGTTCTACTGTATACAATTTTTCTTTTTCTCCATAAGAATAACATTAGACAATGTACTGTGTTTAGCACTTTCAATGTCTCAATAACCAATTGACATAGAGCAATGATCAAAATACCAAATTGTTTGGTTTCTTATGCTGAATTCAATGGTAAAAATTAAAATTAGATTTAAATAAAAATTACATGTGTAAACCCCAAAAAACCCATTTTTCGTGTACAAAACCCTCCCAAAACCCCCATTCGGATAGTGCGATTCGTCTGGTTTTTGAACTCGTTCAAATAAATGGTAGGCTACTTTACACATTTGTACCAAATTTCATTAAGATCAGACCTTTTTTACGAGAGTTATCGTGCTTACGGACACACACACACACACACACACACACACACATATATATATATATATACACACATATATAAAAATTTGAACGATTGGTGTTTTTGGAATCTGGGGACCTCAAAATGAAAATTTATCATGGTCTCGGGCTTAAGTCTTACCATTTGACCTACGGTAATAGCTTCTTCCCTATAAGGGAAATTCGCTAAAAGGACTATGTTATTTCCCAAGACATTGTCAATACTATATAAGTCTATGGCAAATAAACTTGATTTGATTTGATTTGATTTAGCAAGTCCACTGCATTCTTTCACTTCACTTGTGATATCGATGGTCGGCGATATTAACAAGTTTTGAATTGTTTGTTGCATCCTTTACTAGAAAGATGATGAAATAAAAACAATTCATGTTTCAACTCAATGGCATTTTTTACTAAGCTCGTTATTTCATGGTCATGGTCAAATGCAATATCTCATTACAAATTTCAAATTCTTTCATTCTGAGATTACAGCATTCTTTCAGGGTTGTTATTATATACAGAAAGCTTTGCAGCTGATGGGTAAGCCAATTTTCATATGAATTCCACTGACATTAAGAAGGAATACTTTTTCTATTTAAAAAACTAAATATTTGAGGTATTTATTTTAATTTACATTACTCATACATGTCCTACATTTTAACAAGGTAAAAATAAAAAGCTAAAGGATTGTAACAATGTTGATATTTTACAGTAAAAAACCTTTGAGTCACTTTCAAGCGTCCTATTGTAAGTGCTGGTAACGAATCAATGTTTTTGACTATGTTCAACAGTATGTGGATTTTTTTTAATAAATATTCTTCTCCATGAACTTTAATAGAGCAGTAGGCATGTTCTAGGTAATCTAGGAAATAAAGTAAAGTGATCAAGATGTTCAAGTATTAGTTTTAAATAGTAATGTAGTCTGATACCATCTATCCAGTTATCTGGTCAAAGATATAAGTATAAAGTATCTACTAAAATGCAAAAATTACTTAACAGCTGGTATTCAAAGTATTTTAAATTTATCTATATATACTTGGCTTTTCATCATATTGAATGACATCAAAATTTAGTTGTTTTAGCGAATTTCCCCTATAGGGAAGAAGCTATTACCGTAGGTCTCATGGTAAGACTTAAGCCCGAGACCATGATAACTTTTCGTTTTGAGGTCCTCAGATGCCAAAAACACCATTCGTTCAAATTTGTATATATGTATACATATATATATATATATATTTATATTTATATATATTTATATTTATATATATTTATATATATTTTTATATATTTTTTATATATATTTATATATATATATATTTTATATATGTATATATATGTGTGTGTCCATAAGCATGATAACTCTCGTAAAAATGGTCCTATCTTAATGAAATTTGGTACAAATATGTAAAGTACCATTTATTTGAACGAGTTCGAAAACCAGACAAATTGCACCATCCAAGGGGGGGTTTGGGGGGGGGGGTTTGTACTCCAAAAATGGTTTTTTGGAGTTTTCACATGTAATTGTTATTTAAATCAAATTTTAATTTATACCATTGCATTCAGCTAAAAAAAAAACAATTTGGTATTTAGATCATTGCTCCACGTCAATTGGTTAGTGAGATATTGAAAGTGCTAAACACAGTACGTTGTCCAATGTTATTCTTATGGAGAAAAAGAAAAACTTTGTATCTCGGTTATTTATGAACATAAACTGTCGAAACTTGGTATATCGCTTCATCTGATTGTGGTTTGTTGTTGTTTGAACAAAAAAAATTTTTCGCCTATGGTTCCCGTAGCAGCAAACGTAAGTACTCGGTCCCCATGTTATTCTTATGGAAAATAATACAAATGTTATATATCGCTTATTTATGAATGAATATAGATGAAACTTGGTATGTGACTTCACTTAGATGAGTCTGTTGATATTTGCATACAAACCAATTATTTTGTGTTACTTGTTCCGGCAAACCTGCGTACTCATCCCTAATGTTATTCTTATGGATAATAATGAATATTTGAAATATCGCTTATTTATGAATATATTTCTTATGAATTCTGGTAAGAGGCTTAATGTGTTATTAAGACATATATATTCATTGGAAATTCGTGGAGTACGCAGGTTTGCTGCGCCGGGGGTATTTATTAATAAAAGCAATCAAATGTTTAAACCTATTCAAAAATTCACACAAATACAAAATTTCAAAACAACAACAAAATATACACACCTGAACAAACTACAAACAAAAGATACAACTTACAGAAAAACTCTACTGAAATATTATTATTTTGACAAGTAATGCAATAAGTTCTTGCATGAAGTTGCCTTCATGATGTAGTTAAATGATTTAGTTATGGGAAACTGTAATGTTACTTTCAAATGCACTTTTGTTATCAGAAACGCACATTTAAGGAATCAAAATTTTATATTAGCTTTTTCTGTTAAATCAATCTAAATTGCACAAGAAACAAACAAGACCACTGATAGTGGTAACGTTATTTTATAAAGTCGATATAAATCCTTAATTGGTTTAGTAAAGGATTTAGCATGTGATAATAAGGAAAATAAGAATTTCTAGGATTTCAGGGTGATTACAGGATGATTACCAAGGTCATCACCTTGCGGCAGGCATCAAGGTCGCCCGTTTGTCTGAGGATATTAAGCCATTCACTGCTGTGCCTGACATATCTCCATTGGAGTGTTTTTGTTTTTTTTTTACTTTTGAATACTTTCCACAATTCTGTGCATAAATGCTGTCATTTATTTTTTCCAGTAATAAATCCCAAATCATAATGTCCCCACTCCGCAGGGTCCGAGTAGTGGCGCACTCACTCGGGGATGGGATGGCACCATTGCACCGCCCTAGGTGTCTAGCCAATGCGGCGTCAAATAAAAACGTCTAATGATTTTTGTCTGTTTCATGTACTGCCTCCATCGATGATGGAGTTCCGTGCTGACCACGAGCCAAATGGAAGGAGGAACATTGGTTAAAAACAAATCGGGAGACCCCCTGGTTTCTTACAACTCTAAGTATAATTAGGTTAAGAAAGGGAATCGGTGGAGGGATCAATCTTGTAACCCAGGTGAGAACCCCAAAAGTTCCTCCATTCCAGGAGTGTGTGGATGGTGCGGGGCTAGTATCAGGTAATGGAATGCAATTAGGTAATGAATGGTAACAATTTTCAAACATTTCAGGTGTAACCCCCCCTTCCTATCCCCAAGGTGTTTGAAGCTTCTAGGTTTCAACCAGCAAAGCACCTCCCTTTCCCATGATACAGTAGCTGGGTTCGCCCAGGGGTCTTTATCAATATCATCAATATCATAATAAATCCCAAATCATAAACAGTTTTTTAAAGCTTAAAAATACTTCTAGCTAATTATCCTATACTCTAAGTCGAGCTGTCTGTCTGTCTGTTTGTTTGTTTGCAAAATTTATCTTGAGATCCAGCGGAAGGATTTTACTGAAAGTTTGGAATTAGAGGCTTTTGGGTCTAAAAAATCGATTGGTGAAAACCACTACCTCAGGAAAACTCGTATTTTTCTAAACAACTCATTTGAAAATTGAAAATTTTAACATTGGGCTTATGGAATTTAAGATCATAACACGGTTACTATGAATAACAAAAACAAACCATTAAATCCGCTGTTTGATTTTATCTATAACTTAAAATATTGTAAACAGCTGTTTATCATTATGGAAATAAAAACCTACTTGAATGGCAAATCTCATAATGGAAATAAAAAAACTACTTGAATGGCAACTCAAACTCTTTTTCCGATAGGTGAGTGAGCGAAGCGGACGAGCTCATATTGAAAATGAACGAGTACTTGAAATAAAACAAATTTAATGTCTCCTCTGCGAAATCAAACACTGAGCATGGCTCGGTCCCCCGGTACTTTAATTCTTAAATGAAAACTCTCAAAGAAAATTTCTATCCCTGTGCACAAAAATGTAAAAATCATTCCACAAAATGTGTGCATTTACACTAAATGCCAGGAGCAGTGATTCGTTGGTTGCTATGGTCATGCTGGGACAATGCTGCCCTGCGTACAATGGCCGCATACAATAGGAAAATGATTGGGCTCGAGACTATCGCTTAATCACAATTTAATCAGACTTCATAACATTGTTTTTATCTCTGATAATGCCAATAAGGACAGAGATTATGTGACACACTCAAAAGTCCTTTCTTTAACTAAATAGAACTGGTATGAATAAAACCCAGATGTTTAAGTTCATTTATTTTTTATTTAAACCCAAGGAATAAGTTATATCCTGTGTTATGAAAAATAATAATACAATTTTAACTAGGCCTACAACAAAAAATAGTGTCACTTACTGTATCGTGTATACAGGCTTGGAGGATTCATCCTTCTTCTTCAACAACCACCAACCAGCAATGCCCAGCAGTGCGACAATCAGCACAATGTCCAACACCCCAAACAGAGGTTCCTCCTTGACAACCTCCTCAGCTGCTTCCTCTGCAGCTGTTGTCAGTGCGACCAACATGGCTGCAAGAAAACAGATCAGTGTTACCATCATGGATACAACACTCAGCACAATGTCCAACACCCCAAACAGAGGTTCCTCCTTGGTAACCTCCTCAGCTGCTTCCTCTGCAGCTGTTGTCAGTGCGACCAACATGGCTGCAAGAAAACAGATCAGTGTTACCATCATGGATACAACACTCAGCACAATGTCCAACACCCCAAACAGAGGTTCCTCCTTGGCAACCTCCTCAGCTGCTTCCTCTGCAGCTGTTGTCAGTGCGACCAACATGGCTGCAAGAAAACAGATCAGTGTTACCATCATGGATACAACACTCAGCACAATGTCCAACACTCCAAACAGAGGTTCCTCCTTGGCAATCTTCTCAGCTGCTTCCTCTGCAGCTGTTGTCAGTGCGACCTACATGGCTGCAAGAAAACAGATCAGTGTTACCATCATGGATACAACAGTCAGCACAATGTCCAACACTCCAAACAGAGGTTCCTCCTTGGCAATCTTCTCAGCTGCTTCCCCTGCAGCAGTTTTCAGTGTGACCAACATGGCTGCAACAAAACAGATCAGTTTTACCAAAATTTGTGATCAGTTTTACCATTTTGTTATTTTACCAACCTGAACAATTTTGAACACTCATAACACATGTTCTTCTGTAAGATCAAAGTAGGCCTATAAGTTCTAACAATCCTAAACCAATCTAGACAAACGGACTACAACTGAGGGGAAGAACATGTGACTCAAATATTGACATTACTGGAATATTTCAGTCAAAATTGGTAAAGAAAATCATATAAGCTCCGTGGTTTGTTTCAAACAGAAGTTTAATCCTGTCTATAGAACTTTACTTTAGGGTCTAAAAGTAATGAATAAATCTTTCTTCTTTCACATCTCCTTTAGGAAGTGAAACAAGAAACGTTGAGATTCAATATCAGATGCACTGATCGACTATGTGATCACCCGAACCACCTTGCCATGACTCCACTGAACAACAGTGAATGTATAAATAAACTTAATCATCATTCAATCCTAGAACTGCCCAAAAGATTTGGACAGTGAATCTTACGTTAACACTCACTGAGTAGTTAGTTATTAACTCATACTTACTTATTGCTGTATAAATGAAACACTTCAATAAAACTCCCACAACAATAATATTCCATAATAAAATTTACTAAATGTGATTTATTTGAGTTAAAGGGAAACTATTCCAAGAAAGCCTATAATTCAACTACCACTACCGGTACACATGATTTTAAATTTATTTTTGATTTCTTTGGAAATTACCTATCCCGTATCGCTTCTACGTAATCACTGATTCCGTTCAATGATTGTACAATTGTGTGTAGGCTACGTATAATTACCTACGCGTTATCTCAATAAAATGATTCTGAACTCAATTGAATTAAACAGGTGGATGTGATTGGTAAAATCCAAAGAAATCTATACTTATTTAATAGGCGAGCAGGTTTTTTGTGACAATCAATCCTCCTAAACTACTGAACCGATTTTCATGTTTTTGGTGTCATTGGAAAGAGCCTATCGTGAAGGTGTGCAGGAAACGTTTTTTATAGATAAATAATTTATGAGTGAGGCCCCTGAAAGTTGAGTTTTTCCCATAAGCTTAACATAGGGAAATAACTATAAGTTTTAAGCAATCAGCTGGATAGAGTAAACACAGTTAATCAGTAGGCCGTGTTGGCTTTGGAACGGAAAACAATATTTATACGGGAATGTCAGTAATATTACGTTGTGATCGCGAGCAAAACCGCGACAGGCTACTAGTTATAAATAAATTCAATACCATCGCAATTATGAGTTTCAAAAAATACAGATGATTTTAATATTATTATTTTTGTATATTCCTTGTTATGTACATAAATGTATTTTATACATGGTTTAAAAAATACTATAAAAAAATATTCAGTGAAATTTGTACAGTGTAAGGAAGATTAACAAAGTTTAGCAGCGTACCTACACCTACCCTACAAAGATGAAAATACAAACCAGTATTATTTCAAAAATACGGTAAATCACTTTAAGAAAGATGTACTTGCTCACAAAACCAAATCAACAAATATAAAATTGGATTGTTAGAACCAAAAGAGACAGGCTACTGAAATTAGGGTCGAATCACAACTATAATACTTAATACTGGAATCATAATCAATTAACAATATTAATACAATCAACAGAATTTGACTGTAAACAAATTACGGAAATGAGTTCTTTCTGATCTGCTATAAAAATCATTTACATATTGGTTATCTACCATTAGTTTGCAAGTTAATTTACTACATTTGATGTGCATGTGCACATTTTAAACTGATACTGTCCAATGATTATAAATTATGTGCATGTATAATTACCTACACGATACCTCCATAAAATGATTCTAACTCAACTGAATCGAACAGGTGATGTGATTCTAATTCAAACTGCCATGCTTCGCTTTCTCTATGAACTTTGTGAACGCAAAGTAAAAAGACCCTTAACCGCAAAACTCTGAATATATCACCCAGACTTATTTTGGAGTTGCTAATGAGATCGAAGTCATTTCTAGCTGTTTTTAGTCCACAGCAGACAGACTTTCCGAGACGGTCGGCGCTACTGAGTCAAAATAGATCTCCACAATTGTTATTCATGAAAGCAGCGATTGACTTGTAAATGTGTGGACCAGAAAACAGTGAAGAAGAGGTGTAAAGGTTAGATGAAGGTGAAAATTTAGAACTCGAGTAAGTTTCTAGCACAGTCGATTTATTGAAGATTCATATAAAAATTGACATCCATCATTATTGTTATATTATACTATTAAAAGGATTTCTGGATTTTTTGGCAATTTAAGGCCAACAAAAATATTAATTTGCAGACATGTGATAAATTAAGAAAAGTCTTACTCTCCAGAGTAAGATACCTTTTGGGTTTTGGAACAAATTTACCATAAGAGTTCCAATTCTAGTAGGTATAACAAATTGATCAGTTTTTCGTCACATGAAATTGAATAAAAATTAAGTTACAATTGAATCAGTTTGTTAAAATGTATTATTATGATGGGTAATTTAAAACAATAATCAATTGTCAGTTATGATACTACAGTAGGATTGTACAGTTACAGATTCTGTAGGATTGTTACGCTGGAGGCATTGACGCATTGACTCGGGGTTCAATGACAGCCGAATACCAGTTAACAATTCAAATGCCACAGCCATCTCTAATGTATCATTTTCTTACATTCATTAATGTGTGTGAACCATTAGAAGACCTCAAGTGGTAATGGGAGTTGTATCATTAGATCAGGTTAAACATTGCTCAGCTTTCGAAGCAAATATAAATGGAACTCAACCAGATATAAAGCCACAAATCAAGTTTTATTAATTTGTGCTCATAATTAAGGGAGACATACAGCTTTACTTATTATCCAGAAGAACAACATTAGGGCTGAGTATGCAGCTTTTCTGCTATAGGGACCACCTACAAAATATTTGTTGTGTGAAAATATCAGTAGACCACAACCAGGTGAAGACACATATTAAGTTTCATCAATCGAGAGTCATCATAAATAGGTGATTTGTTTATTAATTTATTAAATTTATTAATGTGAGTTAGTTGATAAGACCATCTTTATCACAATTGCAAACAAGAGTGATAACAGTGATAGGAGGCAGGTACAAATGGAGATAGGTTAGGTTGCCATCTGTCATGTAACAATGCTTCACAGAGTAAAAATGATAATAAATGAGGAAGGTTTATTTAATGTTTAGTTTTCAACCGCATTTGATACATTGATAGAAAGAAATAACAAATACCCCCATCGCAGCAAATCTACGTACTCAGCGAATTTCAAATGCATGCATATGTTTCTCACTGCCACATAAAGCCACTTACCAAGTTTCATAAAAATACATAAATAAATAAGTGATCTATAGCATTTGATTTGTTCTCCATAAGAATAACATGGGGCTGAGTACGCAGATTTGCTGCAACAAGGAACACAAAATATATAATTGTCAATATAACTCAACTAGGTGAAGCTACATACTAAGTTTTATTAATTCATCTTCATAAATAAGGGAGATATAAAACTTTACTTATTCTCCATAAGAATAACATTAGGGCTGAGTATGCAGGTTTGCTGCTAGGGGGATAATCAATAAAAAATCAATTGTTTGTGTAAATATCAATATAAGAGTACTACGTGGAGCCACATACCAAGTTTCATCAATATACTTCATAAATAATCGAGATATCAAATTTTATTTACTTTCCATAAGGATAACATTGGACAACATACTGTGTTTAGCACTTAGAATATCTCTGCAACGGGTGGATGTAGAATCACAATTTAAACACCAAAATGATTGTTTTGTAAAGCTGAATTGATTGGTAAAGCAAATGTGAGGTTTACATTTAAATTTACTGAGGAAATGCCAAAAACCTTTTTCCCATAAGATTAACATGGGAGATTTTATGAGCAGGTTTTTTTGGATTTTCTCCGCAATCACTTAACCTAGGTTAATAATTTTTTTTTAAGCTCTATAAAATGATCGAAACCAAAATTGAGTGTTTTAAAAATTTGAGGGGGAAAAGTGCAAAAAACTGATTTTTGGAAAATTTAAAACCCCCATAATCCCCCTTCTTCCCATGGTCCGATTTTTCTGGTTTTCAAACTTAAAGTCATGATTGTCACTTTACACATTTGAGCCAAATTTCATCGAAATCAGACTTTTTTACTCAAGTTACACATATGTATGTATGTATATATATACATATACATAAATTTGAACGAATAGTGTTTTTGGCATCTGGAGACCTCAAAACAAAAAGTTATCATGGTTTCGGGCTTAAGTCTTACCATGAGACCTACGGTAATAGCTTCTTCCCCTTAGGGGAAATTCGCTAAAAAGGGTTTTGTACAAATAATTACAATTTTTTAAACATGGAATGTTTGAAATAAGCAACCTGGTTAAATTTGGGAATGGTGGGTAAAACTATTGCTGGGTAAAGTATATACAACCGTTAAGTATCGACATGAAATTGTAAAAAATTGTTCTTGGAGCAACGAAAGGCGCTTGGTCTAGATGCTAATTATTACATAGCTTTCAAAACAGCCAGAACATTTTTAGTAAAACCATGTGGTACATACTCTTCAATAAACATATAATTTACCTTGACTGTTCATAATTACCAAGGATGAGATTATCAAACTGCGGATTTGTCCACCATGGAGAAAAATTATGGCTGATGGCAAATTCAACCATCCACTACACACAAAAAAGTATACTGGAAGAGACAAGTAAATATGGTGAATTAAAACAGTGAATGACCATTGTGAATTGCTTCTTTTTCAAGTTGTAATAAGTAATTGGTTTAAATATAGGCCAGCGCCTGGGTTTGCATTTTCAACCAATTACGATAAAAAAGTTAGGAGTAATTAATGTTTTCTTGGTGAAAATTTATTTTTATTCTTCTGTTCATGAAGCAGGAGCAACAGAAAAGCAAAAGTGGCATTCTTAGCATGGCTCTAAATGAAGGATAATACATTAACATGCTAAGCATTCAACATGGGTGTGACTACTCTTTACCATGCATTTACGTTTAGCCGACTAAAAATATCTTTAACAGTTATATTAGCGAGTTTCCGAAGAAGCTATTACCGTAGGTGGTATGGTAAGACATACGCCCGAGACCATGATAACTTTTTGTTTTGAGGTCCCCATATGCCAAAAAAACTATTTGTACAAATTTATATATATGTATACCATACATATACATATATATATGTGTGTGTGTGTGTGTGTGTGTGTGTGTGTGTGTGTGTGTGTGTGTGTGTGTGTGTGTGTGTGTGTGTGTGTGTGTGTGTGTGTGTGTGTGTGTGTGTGTGTGTGTGTGTGTGTGTGTGTGTGTCCGTTACCGCGATAACTTTTGAAAGAAGAGCTCGATTTTGATGAAATTTGGCAAAAATGTGGAGAGTAACATTTATGACTTTAAGTTCGAAAACCAGATCGATCGGTCTATGGGAAGGGGGTTTTATGGGGGTTTAAAATTTTCCAAAAATCAGTTTTTTGAACTTTTCACCCTAAAATTTAAAAACACTAGATTTTGGTTACAGCCATTTTATAGAGCTTAAAAAAACAAACAATTTGGTATTTTGAATCATTAAGCTAGGTTTAGTGGTTGTGGAGGAAAGTAAAAAATGTGTCCATAAAATTTCCCATGTTAATCTTATGGGGAAAAGGTTTTAGATTTTCCTCAGATAATTTCACTAAAAACTCCATATTTCTTTCTATCAATCAGTTTAGCTCTACAAAACAATCATTTTGGCGTTTTAATTTTTGTTTTACGTCCAACAGTTGCAGTGATATTCAAAGTGCTAAGCACAGTACGTTGTCCAATGTTATCCTTATGGAGAATAAATCAAATGTTATATTTAGATTATTTAAGTATGTATATTGATGAAACTTGGTATGTGGCTTCAACTAGTTGTGGTATATTGATATTAGCACAAACTAAATTGTTTTTGTTGATTTTTCCCGGTAGCAGCAAACCGCATACTCGGCCCCAATGTTAGTCATATGGAGAATAAATAAAGTTTTATATCTCCCTTAGTTATGAACCTAAATTAATAAAACTTGGTATGTAGCTTCACCTGGTTGAGTTATATTGATAATTGCAAAAAAACACGTTTCTTATCTTCCTTGTTGCAGCAAACCTGCGTGCTCAATTATAATGTTATCTTATGGAGAATAAATAAAATGCTATATATCACTTATTAATTAATGTATGTTTGTTTAAATGTATTAATGTTTTGTGAAACTTCGTAAGTAGCTCTAGGTAGTAGTAATACCCATATATATGCATTGGAAATTCGCTGAGTATGCAGGTTTGCTGCGACGGGGGTATTTCTCTTTTTACACTTGAACTGTTAAAAAACCAATCCTACATACTTACAATTTTCAAACCAATATTTTTGCACAATTACATTTGTCCTAAAGTTAAGTCTTATCTTAATTCTTCTTTTACCAAAATAAAATTATTTTTAGTTTGAAGAAATATGTAGTCACCGTTTATATACTATTATTCAAGCATTCATGTATGGCACAGGGAACCCAATACAAGTGATAAGAGTAAGCTCATGTTACGGACATGTAAGCTGTTTTAATTAACTGAATTGCACTTTTTGACCCGAGTGGCTAGATTCAATGACTAACTGAGTTTTACTTCCTCAGTTTCAAACACTGAATGGTCAAGATTTCCCATCAAACCCAGCAGTTACTGTACTGTATACAGTAGTTTATCACTAGGGCAAGTTGATTGTACATTGCTTCTTGTCTCAAGTCCGGTTATCTTTGCTTCTTTTCAGCATTCCATTCTTTAAACTGAACATTGACCTCTAACCATGAAATAAGGTTACCTACATATTTTATCAAGAAATAATTTTTAGTTTACAAATCGTTTAAAAGTCTTCCTGAAGCAAAAAGTCAAAACAATGGCAGCAAAGGAGGGGTGGGATGAGGTAAAAAAAGGTTATTTTATTGCCACCAAAAATAATTATTGGTTTTCAAGTTTTTTCAGAGTTATTTATACTTAAGCCCGGGACCAACATAGAAGTTCTTAACTTGACCCTCTGAACACGTTTTGGGGAGGGTTGCTAAAAATTATGTACTGTACATGCGTTTGCAATCCAGCAGTCACATAGGCCTATATATCGTCCCATTTACTTCATATTTAGTAGAAACATTTCTTTCTGCCATCAGGTGAACAACTTTTTTTAGAAATACAAGCTGAAAACCCTAACACCTTTTTTAGACCCCAGGGTTTGAAAATTAAAATTTGGTGTTTTTAAGCCCGATGAGGGGAAAAAAGCCTCGGATGTAAAAAGCCGAATATTTTTAATAATTATAGCACAAATATTTATTGAGTTACTAAAGAAAATATAAATTGACTAAACACACTACGTTGCCTTATGGGGATTTTACATTATAAAAGGTTGTTTTACATATCTTGCCGTAGGTTTATCATCCTCAGAACCGGGACACGCGCTTTCGATCCTGACTGTATCTCCTCCTATCCTCATGCACAACATTAGTATCCCAGCATTACAGATAAATAAAACCAGGAGCTTCAGGATAGCCAAAATTGTTTTATTTTTAAAATTCTATACAAACCATAATTCTATAATTCTATTCTTGGGTGGCTTTAAGGGGCCATAGCCCCTAACCTTGCCCCAAGCTGGAACACATGTCAGTTCGTAAACAAAGTAGACACTTAATTACATGTTTTAATGTAAACAATGCTGAAGTTTTTAAATCCCCATGCTTTTTTATGGGGATGTTTTACGTTATTTCTCGTTTGCTGGTAATATTTTGGAAATACTCCTATTTTTCCCGAGTCCTTGGGATCAAGACCATTCCCTTCATCCGGCAATTTGCCAAACTCCCACAATTTTGACTTAAAAATGCTGCTTACAGAATCTCCATATTTAAAAAAGTACCTGGGAGGCCGAGCTTTGTTCGGGGAAGGCCAGTCCGTTTGTTTAGATGATTTGGAGTAATATTTCACCACTTCCCCCAACTGATTTTAATAACTCATTTTCCTCTTTTATATACATTTGTAAGGTCACTTCTGTTGTTATTTATAGCTCAATGTCCCTTTGATTTATTTTCCAACTCTGTATATATAATCTTCACTCAAATCTTTTAATCTCTGCTCACAGGAAACCACATGTTAATAATCATAAACAACATGAGTATTACTTTGACAGTTCATTAATTGATTATAAACAGCTGTTACAATTATTTTGTTTTAATTTTAAACTCCACAAGGCCCAATGTTAATTTTTTTAACTTTTCATTTTATTTTTTTTAATTATTTTATTTTTCCTGGGGATGAGACCTGACTAGAACTTATTTTTATCCCAGAAATTAGTTATTTTCAACATTTTTAGGGAAAATCGTTGGTGCCGTTGTTGAGATCGGTAACCCAAGCAAGCACGCACGCAAGCAAACAAGCAAGCACGGATGCACGTAAACCTTATCATATTAGAGTATAGGATTCCTGATTTTTGTTCGCTCACTTCCTGAAGTTAATACTTAACCGATTTTGATGATTCTTTTTTTATTTCAAAGATAATTTCAAGTTCTAAGTCACTGTGAAGCCAGATTTTCCATTGTTGCCCAGGGCTCTGCCTCTCGGGACTTCAAAGTTCCCATGTTATTCATATGGAGGAGAGTTTTATTTGGTTTATATCACATGTGCTTTTAGCGAATTTCCCCTATGGCGAAGAAGCTATTACCGTATTCGGCATGGTAAGACCTAGGCCCGGGACCATGATAACTTTTCGTTTTGAGGCCCCCAGATGCCAAAAATACCATTCGTTCAAATTCATATGTATGTATATTATATAGATATAATATATAGGTATATATAAAGATATATACAGTATATATGTGTGTGTCCATAGGCACTTTCGTAAAACTGGTCCATCTTGATGAAATTTGGTACAAACGTGTAAGGCAGGATCTATTTTCATGAGTTTGAGAACAAGATAGGTCGCTCTATTTTAAAGGGGGTTTTGTACTTCAAAAATTATTTTTTGAAGTTTTTATATGTAATTCTTTTTAAACCCAAACTTTTGTTTAGACCATTAAATTTAGCTTAAAAAAAACAAAAAAAATCAGTATTTTGATCATTGCTCTACGTCAACTGGTTACCGAGATATTAAAAGTGCTAAACAAAGTACGTTATCCAATGTTAATCTTATGGAGAATAAGTAAAATTTTATATCTCGTTATTAATGAACAAATATTAATGAACCTTGGTATGTGGCTTCATATGATCATGGTCTATTCTTATTTGTACAAAAAAGCAATTTTTACCGATACTTCCCATAGCAGCAAACCTGCGTACTCAGCCCCCATGTTATTCTTATGGAGAATATGTCAAATCTTATGTCTCCCTTAATTATGAACATAAATTAATAAAATTTGGTATGTAGTTTCACCTCTTGTTGAGTTATACTGATACTTGCATAAAAACCTATTTGTTGTACTCCTTGTTGCAGCAAACCTGAGTACTCATCCCCCATGTTATTCTTATGGAGAATAATTAAAATATGGTATACATCGCTTATTTATGAATGTAGATTGATGAAACTTGGTATGTGGCTTCACCTAGTTTAGTTATACTGATATTTGAATGAAAACCCATATTTTGCATTCCTTTTGCAGCAAACCTGCTTACTCAGCCCCCATGTTATTCTTATGGAGAATGATTCAAATGTTATATATCGCTTATTCATGAATGAATATTGATAAAACTTGGTATGTGGCTTCACCTAGTTGAATTCTATTGATATTTGCATCAAAATCAATTGTTTGTGTTCCTTGTGTCAGCAAACCTACATACTCATCCCCAATGTTATTCTTATGTAGAATAATTAAAATATCGCTTATTTGTGAATGTATTTTTTAATGAAACTTGGTAAAGTGGCTTTATGTGGTATTAAGACAAAAATGTGCATCGGAAATTCGCTGAGTATGATTAGCATCGGTTTGCTGCGATGGGGGTATTTCTTAATTCAAAAACAGCTGTTATAAGGATTATATCCGCAAATTGTTGAGGAGGAGCAGCTCGTTATAATATAAAGTTTTAATAACATACGAGCTGCTCCCCCGCAAAAGTTTGCGGGTATATAATCCTTATAACAGCTGTTTATTGAATTAAGAAAAGACACATGTGACAAAACCAAATAAAACTCTCCTCTATATGAATAACATGGGAACATGGAAGTCCCGTGGGGCAGATCCCTGGGACATAAATAAAAATTCTGGCTCGACAGTTACTTAGAACTTGAAATCATCTTTTAAATAAAAAAAGAATCATCAAAATCGGTTAAGTACTAACTTCAGGATATGAGTGAACAAAAAGCAGGAATTATTTTAAATATGTAGCTACAAACAGGGAATGTGTTCTTCGTGTGTCAATTCGGTAATAATAACTATGAACATGTTTACAAAACGTGATTTGTCACCACCATCCATGATAGTTGTTATTGATTTTGCCCGACTTAAATAGGATTCTGATCATAAATCACTGTCTAACTCCAGTGGATAGTATTCATTTGAAGTCAGTAGACAAGACTAGACTAACAATGCAGGACAGTAATTTTATCATTATCCAAGTGTCTACTGCACTTTCAAATGCAATTTCCTAATTTTTCACGAGTACCAATTGCCTAAAAATAATTAACTATCGTTAACACAAGAACATTAAATAAATAAGTACAATTTAAACAAACAAATAAAAAATTGTGTAAGTTGATTAATTTTGTCACTTGTTTGTATTTGTAATATTTTCCAAACGGATTTTATTTTTACAGTAAAAAATAGAAGTAAATTGTAAACAAATTTTTATTCTAAAATAAAAACACAAGGGAATACAAGTGACAATAATAGCATGCACATATTTTTAATCTGTACATGCAATGCAAAATAAATCAAAATTTGGGCAAACGTGTATAATTTAATAAAACTGTTAAACGCAGATAAATAACTCACAACGCATGCAATTGATATTGAACTTGGGATACCAAATAAGCAAGAGACGCCTACATGGGCAGAAGCACGTAATGCACGAGTGCGAGAGAAAGAGTGGAAAGACGGAGACGGCTAAATATTTCTTAGGCAGTGGCTACGTACACGTCCGACGTGAGCCGCTACTGCTCACGTCCGTTCCAAATTATGCACCGTACGTTACTTTTCCTGTGATTTTTAAAACAAATTGAGAGCCAGAAAACCTCATAACATAACGTAACGTAACCTAACCTATCCTAACCTAACGTAACGTAGCATAACGTAACGTAACCCAACCTAACCTAAGCGGTAGCGAAGTGAATTTGCCCTTACATTGGACGTGTACGCAGTCACTTCGTATTTCTTATCGGTGCAGCGCTAATGTAGGAGGGGGAAGAGATGGAGGGGGTGGAAGTACCAAAGTCCTGGCCTTTCGTGGGTGCACGGTCCCGATAATGTTATCGGCGCCCTCTACACCTAAGTAAATTGAGAATTCTGTAACTCGTTTTTTAGCACCGAAGTAGTTGGTGAATACTGGTCTACGTTAAAATGGGGAAATAAATCATGAAATCATTGTCTACGACGCCGACGCAGCTAGGGCGTATTTTAAGGCGAATATGAATTATGAGTGTATAATAGGTGAGATGCCTTGTGTAGCCTTGTTACTGACTAAGACCGACTGATTCTTTAGCCAGGATCATTAATTAATAGCCCTATGACCAATGGCAAATGGATCCAGTATCGAACCTTCACAACATGTTCTCAGGATGTATACACAAGACATGAGAAGTGTCCGAAAGATCGGTTGTTGAAATGGTCTTACTAAGTTGAAAAGCAGTTACATAAACACTTTGAACGAAGCATATATTATGATTGTGAAAATCAAATAATATGTATTATTAAATTGTTTGGAGATTAGAATCTGATTAATACGTTTTTGATAAAAAGTAGAACTGAAGAAATTCCGGTTTCTTGGAAAATAGCAGTTGTTGGATTCCTTTTCTCCTTCTGATAAGCGGAATTTGGTATAGCTTTTGCGTGATACATAATGGCTCCAAGATTGATTTAGAGGGCGTTGGAGAGCGGCCATGTTGGATTTTACCTCCATAAGAACAATGTTAAACTTAAAACCATATATCTCGCTTATTTATCAACGTACGATTATGAAAGATGTCTCAAATTAAAGGTATTTTTAAGACGCAGCGGGTTTGCTCGCTATTTTCTAAATAAAATAATACATTTCCAAAAATATAGTAATTTAAAGTCTATATTTTTATACATGTTTTGTAGTGTTTTCTAGTCATTAAAAAATAAAACACCCAGCAAACACGAATCAAAACTTTATAAAGATTCAAACAAAATTTATTCCAAATCAATAGGTTAAACAGTAACAAAAAATATGCTTTTCAGTAAAGACATGTTTTGTGCGTTTTAACATTGAAATAGCCCGTAGCGCTAGGGTCAGCGACGATATTTCTTCTGACTCCAAAGTCCTCTTAAAGGCAACTCCCCAAGCGACAGTCCTAAAATACATCAACCATTGAATATGCATTGTATGCCAGTTTAATTTATCGTCCATTCAAAATTTCACTTAGACGTTTAAAAGCAAAAATGATTTTTTTTTTTTTTTAGTTTAAACAAATTTATGTGATGGTTTCATTTTATGTGGGCTATTACCCAAAAGTGCGCAGCTATTGCTTAGTTCTCTAGGTTTTTGTTTACCTGTCCGCATTCTATTCCACGAACCGCCAGAAACACTCAGCGTAGATCCCGGCGCGAACCACAACATGATGTGAGTGAGGGTAAGGGGGCTCCGAGCACTAATGTCACTAGCGTACTAATGCCACTATAGTGTCACTAATGTACTAATTTAGGGTTGGCCTCGGGAAAAATATTGTATCGAAACCGATAAAAGAGCGATGACGTATTTGAACATGCTATCACGAAAAACCTCCAGGAAAACTTCTGCTACCTACGCAAATACCACGCTGGGTATTCCCCTTCCACCTATATAACCTACAGAAGGACGTGCTCCTCGGATCCGGCTAATGAGGGTGCAATCACGTCTCGTAATTCGATGTATTAGCATTACCATTAGGTATACTCATTTATATACATACTTCTCACCTTGAGGCGGTTGAGAGAAAAATAACACATTGATCCTTACCACGTAAAGTTTACTTTGGTAGTTTTCGATCAGATGAATATTTTGTTACAATTTGAAACTTGGTGTTAGTTTTTTTTTCTTTTTTCAAAGGAGTTTATCAGCAAAATTTGGGTTTTCCAGGGATTAAGGATCATTTCTGAAGACCAGAAAATATTATTTAAAATTTATTTTTTAAGCAAAACTCTTCTATGGGATTTCAAGATAGAGTGTAAACGATCCTATAGGAGATTTGCTACAGGATATTATCCACCCCTTATTTGTAAGAGGTACCAATTTTAACGTTGGCATTAAATAGTATAGAAATAGGTTCTGAATAATGGTATCATATTTATTGAATTATCCTATATATCCAAATTTTCGTTGTCACGTTACATTTTACTTACGGTTAAGGCCACGCTCCCCCGTCGGTCATATTGGACTGATTCTCCATAAACACAGTGCTAACTAAACATCTATTTAGGACCCACATTTTTATTTCATTTTCAATCTGATTTAGGTAATTTTTATTGACTACTCAAAATAAATTAAAGAGTGATTTTTGTGAGTAAAAATTCGTATTAGTGTTACAGATTACCAGAAAAAATTTGTCAAACTTAAAAGAAATAATTGCATTTGTTATTAAATATTATAATTCATTTTCAAAATATCTTCCACAATAATCACCCGCGATAAGAATATCTTTCAATTGACACCAAATCAAAATTTTATCTCAAGAGATAAGCGAAAAATTAGGGTCTGAACTTAACATTATTCTAAGGGGTGATAAAACCAATATGGTCGACAGGGTAGCTGTCCAATCCCATCCCTGCTCAGCGGATCACTTGAACTCGATTCATTGCTCATTTAAAAAAGCAAAAAATACCTAGCAATTTCAGTAGGCCACCTAAGAAATTTGATATCACAAATAATAATCGTTCAATACAACTCCAAAATACACAAACAGGTTTTTATAACATCGAGATCTGAGGAACTTCTTCCCCGATTTTCATGTTTGATGTGTTAATTAAAAGAGATCAAGGTGAAGATTCTACAAATTCCCTCATAATTTGCATTCGACTTTGGCGCTAAGCTGCTACACCCCACAGGCCTTCAAAACCTGAATGTAATCGTATGGAATAAATCAATCGAATTGTTTTACTTAACACCTGTTGACATATGAACAAAACACATCAAAACAGCAAAATCAGATGTTACAATACAGTAATGTATGTATACAAATAAATACAACATATACTGGAAAGATAACGCAGTTCGTTCACAGTGTGCATAGCGCGTTCTGAGGAAAGTCGCAAGTTCAGAAGCATGAGAAGATTGGCTTGGATTCGAGTATCGAGTAAGTATAGTATATATGTTTTACCTGTCAATTACAACATTCCCGGACCTGCGGGTTTGACTTGATTGCTGAAACAGTGATAATCTTACAGGAAACAAGACGAACTATTGTGATGGGGTTTCACGCTGACGATTACTATGGTTATTTTATCTTTATTTATGTTTTTCGCGTATCTCAAAGGAAAGTTACTTATAGTTTCCCCGACGAACGTTTGCTGATTTCAAAGTTCACCGTTAATCACACTTTCTAGATGTCGAATACAAATCGTAAAAGAACAAAGCAACTTAACCTTTACAAATTTACCTTCACATTAAAAACTAGTACCAGTGAGACGGAGCCATACTCGGTGAAATAATATTCGTTTCGTGGGCGGAAAAGATGTCCACGCTATATGTAACCTTTATTCAATGGTTCTAGTCAATAATTTAAAAAAATCATCTGTTGATACTTTACCTTGTGTGAGGGGCCAGTACGTAACGCACTTAAGGGGGGTGGGGTATGGTCAAGCGTTATGGTGCGTTTACATGGGGGAGGAGGGTCTGAATTGACGAAAAATGCGTTACGAAATATGTGTATGGCCTCTAAGTGATACTTTCACAGTTCACTGGTTAGTTTATTAACAGCTGTAATGATTCTTTTGTTTTGATTTGAAACTCCAACCGCCCAATGTTAAAATTTCAAATTGTCAAATGATATTTTTAACAAAATGAATTTTCTTGGGGTTGATGTTTTACCTATAGATTTTTTATGTTCAAAAGCCCCTAATTCAAAAGTTTTAACAAATCGTTTTGCTGGATTCCGAGATAAATTTTGCAAACAAACAAAATACAGACTTTTCTCGTATTACAGTTCTGTACAGGATATTAACGTGTTTAAACACATCGTTTTGTTACATTTAACTAATAAAATGGAAATTAATAATAACAAGAATAGAATTCCAATAGAATTTCATGTTTTGATTAACAAGCTCTTCTGTGTGTATTTTAAACCAAAACAAGTTTGGTATTCGGACGTTCATCAGCGGGGTTTTCAATTCAATCAATAACGAGACCGACACGTTTCACCGGAGGTCCAATTGCAACGAGTCGACAAAAAATAAATGACGACCCAAGAGAATGCAACACACGACGCTAAACCCCCTTTTCCACATCATAGCAGCAACCAGTTACAATTACAGGACACGCTCTAACTTTTGGCGAAAGGCACTAGATACCTTTAGCTGCTCGTAAGCTGGAAATCTCAACGTTGAAATAAAAGCGGTAAAAGTAAAAAAAAAGTGGGAAGCGAGAGTTGTGTGATAAATATGTTTAGTATACAATTGAAGTCTTGAATGAAAATTAAAATGGAGTGAATAGAAACAAAAACTAGGCCTAACGGTTGTTAACTATAACTGGCAAAGTTTCTAATACGGGTGAGGCGGGGTGCGAGGCTCGCCAAATTCCAAGGGATTACGAGACTTTCTCTGGGCAAACGTTCGGCAATCTTTCCGTTATTATGAATCATAGATGACTCTCATTGTATGTAGGCCCATAACTAAATAGACGTTGCTATCACTGTATTACGTTAATCAGCAGTATTTTGGAAGTTGTTGGCAATTAGTAGGGCGTATTTTCAAAATTTTGGTTCATGAAGATGTAGTAGCTACACAGTGAAGGCCTCCTCAAATTGTTCTGGAGCACGACTTATCGACTTATCATCAAATGAAATATCGGGCCAATCGGTTCACTTAACGTCGATAAGATAGAACTATCGGAACGGCGGCAAGCCTATGATCTATTGTTGTGTTACCTACCTTTAAATGGAATCATCTCAGTTGGTGTTGTACTGGCGCGTAGTGGTTAGTATACGAGTTCTGAAGGCCAGTATGGTAGAACTCAAATATAACGTTGAAACAGGAATAGGGTTCTGCTCAATGTTAGTGAATTACCTATCTCCATGCCAATCAATCGGTCAATAAAATATTATGTCGGTGGTATGCAACTTAAAACTAATATGGAAAAACTTAAGGCCAGTGGGGGAGAGCTCCGAAGGATTTTTGAAACGGGAAACGCCCTTGTAATATGTTACTGTTATTTATATTGAATTTCATCTTAATCGATCAGGTAGTTGCGTAGATGCGCTGTAGAAAATGTGCACCCAAGAGGGTCATAATCCCATCAGAAGAGTAAGCTTATATGTTCGAATCTAGTGAATTACCAAACACCCTTCCAAGTTTTACTTTGTTCAGTCCATTAGTTGGTGCGTGATGTTTGACTTAGGAGTTTTAAAAAGGCCAATAAGTTAAGTATTTACACTCAATCGGTTTGTTAAGTCAATTGTGTTAACTTTGAGAGCCAATTGTGAGAAACTAAAGAATGTGTAGATTGTGAGTGTAAATATCCTTGAGTGTATTAACTAATTTCCTACCAAATTCCAGCTCTATCGGTCCAGTAGCAGATGTGTCTTGGTTGATATGAAAATTGTTAATGGTCGGGGAGCCCGAAAATATTTTCTTAAAGGTGAGTTGACTCGCTAAAACTACTTTCAAAGAGAAATATAAGGGATTGGAAAGTCCCCTATCAAATTGATACTGGCGTTTGAATCAAAAATATCGAACTAAATACAAATATAAGCCAGAAAGGTTCAATTGTAAAGCAAATTATAATCAAGAAATTTTATAACTTGATTACATTAGAATTGACTGAAAGAATGAGCGCATCTTGCCTCAAACGGAAAGGCAATAATTATTCGTTTATCAGAATGTCACGGTTGTCACGGTTGCCGGAATGATTTATTTATGTTTAGTGTCGGTGACAAGCTACAAATTTCCTTTGACGTCCCACGATTTACCCTTTAATCGTCAAAACCTTTTACGAACTTGTGTTTCCCTAATTAAAACTCCTTCTTATGAAATTGACAAGCTCCTTCGCAATCACGGCATTTCTGATTCCCCAGTTCGCTAGAAACGCTGTGATAAACAGCTTTAAACAATACCTACTCAACCTATTGGCCCATTAGCTGGCGTAGCGAGGGGAAGGTCGCGGGTTATCACACGTCACACAAATCTCTAAGGGATGTTTGGAATCTATCTGATATGTAATTCTGTAAAAGTATTCTGACAGCGGAATTGACATTTGGTCAATTGCATGATGAATGGAGATGATTTAAACTACAGGTTTACCCAAGGGTTTACCCAAGGAACTGCAGAAATATTAATGTCTACGAAAATTGCATACAACTCAGAAATAAGAATAAATTGTCCCATGAGATTGCATGGGGGCTGTTTTTTGTTGTATTTTTCACCCGTCTGCTTTGACTAAATTTCCTCGTGTGATTTAAGCCTCTGCTTCATTTGCATGTTAAGGCACCGGTCTACCCTACAGACAAATCTGTGTCGTAAAATAGGGAAAAGGGGATAGGGAAAAGAGGCGTTGCAAAGGTCCGCAAGATTCAGTTCGCGGCTACGATAGCTACGTTATCAGCACACTTTGAACGGCATTGGATAGGAGGAAGTTAACGCTACTGTTGCTTTTTTGTTCGAATCTCAAAGTAACTTTTCTGTCATACTTTGTTGTAGTTGGAAAAAGCGGGTTTACAATTAAACGAGATCGCACGCAGCTCGCTGACGACAGGGAAGTGAATTTCCGCATTAAAACCTTTAAAAAATCGAATAAAGGGTTTAAAGCAACACTGACAACATTTTTTGGGAAAATTGAAAAAGGATAATTTTTGGCTGTTCTTATGCTCCTGGTTATATTTAAATTGACTATAAGGATGGCAATGTTGTACGTTATAAGGTTAGGAGGAGGTATAGTCGGGATAACAAGTCGGTATAGGGGTATCGGGGGTGATAAAACTACATCAAATATATGAAAAACAGCCATTTCCAGTGTAAAATCCCCATAAGACAACGTACTGTGTTAAGACAATTACCATTTTCTTTAATAACTAGGTAAATACTTGTGCTAGAATGATGAGGGAGGGCTTAAAATTATTGGCATTTTACGTACAATAATTTAATATGCAATAATGTTACATTCGGGGCTTTTCTGACCATTTTGGGCCCAAAAACTCAAAATTTGAAAAATTAAAATCCCCTCAAAGGGGGTTAGAGTTGTCCGATTGTTTTGCCCAACGAACTTGTCCAACTGTTTACAGAAGGGAAGGTTCCTACCAAATTTCAAGTAAATCGGACCAAAATTGCGACCACTAGAGTGCGAACACATATATCAGTTTTTAGCGACTCCCAAAACGTGTTTAGGGCGTCACTTCTATGACTTCTATGGTGTCCCGGGCTTAAGTTTCACCGTGCGGGTCATGCCAATAGTTCACTTTTCCATAGGAAATTCACTAAAGAGTAACACGTGCAAAGTTGATAATTATTTCCTCGTTAATTTGAGACTTTTTATTAAATTTAAGGGTTAATGTGGCAATCCCGCAAACCACCGTACAGCAGGGACATTGCATAGACCAGAACCTTTTAAAAACGCGTTAATAAGGTTAGAGGCCCCTGGACACCAACAATACAGTCAAGGACTCTACTCTGACGGTTCCAACATTCTTTCCATCTATCTTAAATCGGACAGAGTTACAACCAGACGGTCAGTCAGTGTAACCGTACACGGATCAAGCTGCGCCTTCAGGCGCAACTAGTAATGTGGGCCGGGTAGATAAATAAAAAATGGGTATTTACTCGGATACTTACCCCAAGCCCCGGGTGAGGGAAATCAAACGTGGGTATTTATAATTTTTATAACATTTAGAAGATTTTTACTAGGTTCATTGAAATTCCCATGGTGTAATGATCAACAATTGTTTTGGAGAGTATAACATGGTTACCACAAGCATTTAACTTCTGAACAAGATCGAGATAAATACCCAGGACTGGGTATTTACTACTTTGATGGCCTTTTGGAGTGTTTAATAAATTTAAAATTTTGGAGAAAAATAATTGAAATTCAATTATTGTAATTTTGTTCTGCATTTGTCAAATTATCAAATTAAACATTTTTAAATGTTTATAAAATGTCTCGCATTTAAGCAGTTCCTTTATAGTTTTGTGGTGATGAGGTTTAAACATTTGACAGGTATTTTTAAAAAAATTGCCATGTTATTATTTATTTATTGGTTAATAATTAATAATTAATTTATTGTAATCAATAAAATATCCTCAAATGTTATACATTGATAATAATATGGGTAGTAATGGTAGATGTGAACTGCATTGGCGTTTTCATGTAAAATCTCATAAATACCCAAAATACCTGGGTATTTATTACTTTTGGGTATTTCCCGGGTAAATTCCCAGGGTATTAACCCCGAGTTTTAAATACCCGGATATTTTACACAGATGGCTTAGTATACGACTAGACTCAGGGGCGGATCCAGAGGTAATGTTTGGGGGGGCGGTCACCGAAAGTTACCCCTCCCCCTTTCCTGTGGATGGTCCCTGGCACCCCAATTATTGTTTTTAACTATATTAAATTATACAACGAATGAAAGTAAGTTAACATAATATATCAATAACCTTGTACTAAGAAAAAAGCAATCTTAACTTTATAAACAAGCTAAACAAAAATTATTTTTAGTTCTACTGCCTGTAAATAAAAACAAATTATTTAGGCATTACACTTTTTTCTACGTCATCTGTAGGCATCTAAGAACAAGTAAGATGCCTAAATAAACAATTTATTTTAGTATTTACCCACGCAAAAACCTATTTACAAAACGTATTTGAAATCTGCAATACTGAACTAAACTACGCGAAGATACAATTAGGAATGAGGCTGACAGCCAAGGTCAACCACTCGAAAAATGAAAATGTCGTACTACCAATTTTTACAAAATAAAATACTTGGCGTATGAGCTTCTGTTTGCACGCAATTTAACCTTTGTTTCCTCTTATTTCATTACATATAATTCAATTCGAGGCACTTTTTGCTTCTAGTCTAGCCACTGGATATTTATTGCCTAGCAACGGATTACACGATTTTAAACAAAAATCAAACCTAACCTGTAAACAAAACACCGCTGATAGCAAACGACGGTAGGCGGGCGAAATCCAGTAAAAAATAATCACCGCATACAATTGTAGCAACCTTTGCTGCTAAAAGAAATAAACCTTAGCAGCAAATATATATATTTTAAAATATATCTCCAAGAACATGTTGAAAACACTGCATTTTCGGTCTGTCAACTGGCAAAACTGCAACAAATTCGCGATACTCGTGAATATCCATGTTTTTGTAACACGCTTTTAGGTTAAATACAATGGATCTAACTAATGTGTTACATACTGCAATGGAAGTTTAAAACTTCACCTGTCTAATGGTGTGTATTTTATTTCATTAAAGAAACGTTTATGTTCGTTAGTTTGAATTTGAATGTAACCTTGTCGACGGGAGCGGCAAAATTTGACTCTCGGAACCGACAAACTGGGTTTCGGGAGGCTTTTGATACTTACATTTTCATTCGGATTTATTCAAACTTTCATCGTATGCCTGAATAATAAAATAAAACACAAACATTCTTAGGTTTGGGGGGCGACCGCCCCCCCTTGGATCCGCCCCTGACTAGACTGCGGGCCGGGCACGTCGACACCGGACAGACCAGTTCTGCAGCAAAACATTGACCACTAGCCGTGACCAGGCCCAGGCCGACCTTCACTGCGTGCGTCATACTACACGCCAGACCTGCCCGTTCATCATAACATCTAACTTATAAATTTAATATATATATATATATATATATATATTGCCTTAATTCATCAACAAGTAGCAAATGACACTCGTGTGTATGGCGCAACACCAAAAGGCGATAGGTTTAGATCAAATCCTCGAACATCTAGTATCCAACTATCCAGTATCAGAAAAAAATAATCCAGCCTAATCCGTTCCACTTACCTAGCCTAAATATATGACTTGTGGACTGAAATTATCCACCAAATTAATGAGCTGTTTTTTCTGGACCTATTGTTAGGGCACTTGACGCCTTCAGTGTCATATTTTACGGAGGGGAGGCATACAAAGAAGAAAATAAGTAAGTAAAAACTCAAGAAAAGTCATTGTACTCAAAAATATGTACCTATATTTGTTAACTGAAACAAAACGCAGTTGTCATTTTGACACTGTTGTTAGTTGTCGATGTCGTTTCAAACTCACTGTACCATCTTGAACTTGTTTAAATCAACATAGTACTGTCTGGTAAAAAGGTGTATCCTATCGGAAAATAAATAAAATCCAGTAAAAGATTATTTTAAATGCTAATTTTATGTATGCTTGTGTTTAGTTTAGTTTATATATTGATGTTATTTATTGTATATTTCGTACAAGAGTAAATAAATATAAATATATTTAGTTTTATTATATCATCTCTGACATTGGTTATTCTTGGAATTTTAGGCTACGTAACGGCAGTCAAAACCGTCAACGGATTGTCAATTGAAGTCTGGCCCGTTGAATAAATATCGTAATAATAAATGCACATAATCAAGTACTTAGTCAGTACTTCAACGTATATGCATCGACAATGTTTTATGCAGTGACACACATTTGGTACCACGCACGATGTACAAATTCCTTATGTTAGATTGAGTAAAACCTCAAAGAAGCTGTCTGCAATTGACACAAGACTCTTGATGCCCCTTGATGTCAGACTTTTAGATGTAATACGGCTTCATGCTGCTGTACCCCACTCCTTGTTTCAAAGTGCATTTTATGCAGTAGATTAATTTTTAAACTGTAGTTTGACTGCAGAAGACATTCGATAAGAATGGGCCTGCCACTTTGGTCCCTGTGCAGTTGGCCTGTTTTAATAAATGTAGTTTATTAATTTTAAAACCTTTACGAATATTTGTAAATTAATTAATTTGTAATTTGTAAATATTTGCATTTGTATTTATTTTTATTTTAACGCCAACGGCATTTTATTAAGAGCACACACACAAACGCTTTTAAGGTAAGCGGTCCAACCCCCCCCCCCCCCCCAATTTGTGAGGACATCCCGGGATCCTAAGTCCACGACCCACACGGGCTAGCGAGATACCCAAACATAGTATACAAGTGAATATTTGACGGAAATAATTATATTCAGCCTTATACTAAACCGTGACCAAGTATAGAATGGTCACGGGAATGAATACTACCTCCATGGGCCAAACTTCGTCCCAAGCGCAAATTGTACAAAACGATAGACATTTTGAGCAAGAGCCAGCGGAAGGCCACCTTAATTTTCGTTTCGCGGCCGAGCCGACTTCCACTCCCAGCCTCCCAGTGTAAACAGCACTACAGACCGACAGTCCGACGGGCGGAGGAAGGTTCGGTAATCCTTGGTGGAGGTCATGGCCTAGGCCTAGGTCATCCGGCATCCGACAAACTGGTTATACAGCGCCAGCACGCCAGCACGAGTTCCCGTCTGCAGCGACGACATAGGCGATGCCGTAATTGTCGTGTTGCACCAGAATTTCGTACGATAATATTCACCATAAACGGCGATTCGAACACCCGGACCTAAAGTCGTATGTTTAACAGCAGCTGATGTCCCGTTCTCCGCACGAGGATCAATCAGGTAGCCTTAGCCTATATAGCCATAGTTTTGAAAGTGTATTTACAATATTATCAGCTGACTAACTAAATCTATATATTTAATTCCGTAAGCGAATCGGTCCCCTCGAAATATCTCGAGCTAGGAAGAAGTTAAGTTAGGTCATGACGATTCGTTTTAAAAAGGTCATAAAATCAACCAGCATACAAAGCCACAAAATGTCCAACATTTTTTGGTTTCACAAATGGTCATCACATAAAATGGCCATCACATAAATCTTGCCATATAATATGGCAAAGATTCAATTAGAACTGCTAAACAAATTAAGTGACTCCTGTCCCAGTTTCTCGAAACCAAAGACAAAACTAACCAAAAGGGTTCGCATGCCAAGGTACAATCAGACCTCAAAGGTCCAATTAGTCCTCGGTACAAATATGAAATTTCCCAATACTTCCTTCACTGAAGGTCACTTAAGCATGTGAGCTAACGGTAAGAATCTGCTGCGCTAAATGATGACAGCGTGTACATCTACAATTATTCTAATTGTTGCCAACAATATAAACGGAAGTCGTTACACAATCACCATACAAACAACACTAAATGCTGGTGTAGGCCTACTTTTAAGTTACTAAACAGAAATTAGACAGAGCATTAATTTAAACATTAGACAGAGCATTAATTTAAACCTAACTATCCTATAAATATTAAAAATATTAACACCCAGCTCATTGTTATGTGAATGGCATCTATCATCATTAAATGATTGTAATATTCATTGACAAGTCCCAATCAATGTAAAAAGGCAAGGAAGTCCCAAACATATTTCACAACAACATTGCACACCCTTTTTCTATAAACTTCAACTATGATTATACTTATAAATGACTGATTGGTTCAGAAATCTGAAATGTCAATTTATAATTACATTAATCGTAGATGTCAACTATCAAAGGTAGACTATTAGCACAGAAAACAGTTTTCTGTGCTATTAGAGATAACAAGATCACATCTGATGTTGAGGGTGAAAGTTTGTTTGTAATGTACTAATGACCTGGCCACTAAGGTCGTCGAAGGCCGGCATGGAGCCATCAGACTAGCAAGGAAGTGTTCAAAGATCCGAAAGAATTTCCTTCAGTCTGAGACATGCTAATGTATCTTTTCCTTGTTATTTGGTATAAACAAAAATAAGGAAGTGTTATTTCATATCCTGCGTCTATCTGATTGATCCCGACATCTAAATCATCATTTAATCACTATCAAAATCAAAAACAGTGTAGGATTGGTCATTATAGCTAAACACATTAACTTATCACTTTGAATTGGTCCAATTAAGGAGTTCTATACTATCGTAAGGCTTATTGGTATAAACTGGAATAAACTTTCGCTTGAAACTTTCACACATATCGTATATGAAAACTTGTCTCCCTTCGTACAATAAGTTCAATCACTGACTAATTTAGAGCTGATGCACTGAAGCCTTGCTGACATTGCTTCATACACATATACAGAAATGTTATGTACATAATATATAATATACATTACAATGCATGAAAGGTGTCAGCGCATTGAAATTACTAAAACGTAATTCAAAGAACAAGTTAGCTTTTGCTTTGATGTTTCTTTTTTATGTTGTTAATTTGCAAATTTTCTTTATTTTCAATATTATCTTTGTATTGTGTTTATGATAGTCAAGTCTTTAGTAAAGTCCTTTAATTTTTTCACAAGCAAAAAAATTTTTAAAATTTACTTAGAGACTGTAAACTGTTTCTAACACTGAAGCTAAAAAATTGTCTTTAAATGAGCATCTGTTACAAGTCCGAGCATTGTCCTAATTGCAACTTTTTGATGGTGACATATTCTGGTTA